>CM076576.1:735350272-736091825 GCA_034641835.2 Pinus albicaulis
AACATGAAATTGAAATATGAATGAGTCAAGTTTAAACAGTTTGACTCTTCATAAATTGTGGCAAAAGTTTGACAAGCTGCACACAATTGCTTTATTACAAAAATGAAATAGTAGTGGCATTTGGATTTGCACACTTTCCTTGGTCTATTTTTTGCTTGGGGTTCATTTTTTCATTTTCTTGACCAATTTATTTTTCTTACCCTTTGATTTTCTTTTAGGGTATACCCTCTTTACATTTTTTAAATTTTTTGATTTTTTGGTTTTTTAAGAATATGGAACACCTTTGCCCAAGAAAAGGTTTGAACATATTCCATAGTTCAATCGAGACAATCATGAAAAATGACACCTATTGGTATAGGAGTCTAACACTGGCTCCACTTGGGGATGGCTTTTCCTTGTGAAAAGTCAAGAACAGCAGGTCAGTTGCCTCAAAATGTCTTCAAACTGAACCACGTAATCTTCTTCTTCTGGTAGATTTATTATATATATGATAGTGGAACTTTTGAAGCTTAGGGCCTTCGCTTCGGGCTTCAACTCCAAGAAGTCACCATCCAATCAAAACTGCATTAGAAAAGGATATATTATGTACAAGTTAGAAAAATCAAAACATCCTAGTAAATAGGATCAAAATAGTGCTTCAGCATTCGACCATTAACTGGTCCCTCCTCAGCTTCTGAATTATCCAAATTCTTCAAAAAGTATGTGTTGTTTCCCTGTAAGGCATGAATGATGTAAGGCCCTTTCCATAAGAAATCAAATTTCCCATGTTTCCCTTTCTCTTCTCTTCTGGAATCCCATCTTAGGACTTTGTCTCCTAGTTGAAAATCTTCTGCTTTAGTCCTTTTGTCAAACATTTTCTTTAATTTTTCCTGCAAGATTTGAGAGCATTGATACACTTCTTCTCTGGTTTGCTGCAAGTGAATTTTTTGGTTAATTCTTCTCTAAATGTCATTTGGTTCCACTTGAGCTTCCTGAAGTAATTTCATAACAGGAATTCCTAAAGATGATGGGAATCTTGCTTCAATGCCATAAACTAATTCATATGGACTAGTCCCAATTGATTTCTTAGTTGTAAGTCTGTCTGCCCACAATGCATTGGTCAGTTTCTTGTGCCAGTTCTTTTTATTTTCTTCCAACAATTTTTTAATGATATTAATAAGGCTTTTATTGGAGGATTCTGCCAGTCCATTACCCTGAGGGTAATAGGTTGTTGAATGGCCTAAAGTAATATGATATTTATTGCAAAATCTAATCATTTTCTTTGAATTAAATGCAGCAGCATTATCTGTTATAATTTTCTCTGGACAGCCAAATCTTGAAAGTATATTGGTCTCTAAAAACCCTATAATTACATAATCATTGGCTTGTCTGCATGGGATAGCTTCAATCCATTTGGTAAAGTAATCTGTGGCAGTTAAAATCCATCTGTGTTGTTCAGAAGAAGAGGGATGAATTTCTCCAATAAAATCTAATCCCCATTGTTGAAAGGGTCTTTCTATGGAAATTGGTCTTAATGGTAAAGGTAACAACTTTCTTTTACCCTCAAAGATCTGACACTTATGACAAGTTGTTACAAATTTCTTAACATCTGAAAACAAAGTTGGCCAGTAAAAACCAGCCCTTAAGATTTTGTTTGCAGTTGATTTCCAGTATAGATGTCCACCACAATCCCCTGCATGAAATTCATTAAGAATTTTATCAGCTTCATCTTTCAATAGACAATTCAATAAGATTCCTTCATGATTTTTCCAAAATAGAGTGCCATTTAAAATACAATATTTTAAAGATGTCATTTTCAAAAATCTTCGTTTGGTTCTGGACAACCCTGGAGGAGCTTGCAGGTTTAATAAAACATGAATGATATCAGTGTACCAGGGTGAATCTAAGAAAGCTTGACTGATCTGTGGATTCGCCATCTCCTGTCCGTCATCCAGTTTGTTGATGTCTAAGGCTTGGAAATTAGTTTCAGTCATAAGTTGAGCTAAACCTTGACCTTTTATGAGTTTTGTTGGTTTAATTTCAATATCATATTCTAAAATGGTAGCTATCCACCTACCTCTTTTACCTTCAATGCCATCTTGAGTCAAAATGTCTTTAACTACAGCATTAGGCACATAAGCTATCACATGAGAATATAATATGTAAACTCTGAAATCTTTAATTGCTTTTACCAATGCAAAAGCCTGTTTCTCCATGATATTGTATTTCAAAGATGCATCTCTAAGTGCTTTACTAAAAAAGGCAATTGGTTTTTCACATCCCTGATCATCTTTTTGTAGTAAAACAACTGCAATTGTATGTTCAGAAGCAAATGAAAAAATAATGAAATCTCTGTCAAATTTTGGACTGGTAAGAACTGGTGTTCTTGTTAAAGCCATTTTTATTTCTTCAAATGATTGCTTGGCTTCTACAGTCCAGTCAATGCTTGAATCCTTTTTAAGCATGTTAGTAAGAAATCTAAGTAATTCAGCTAAACTAGAAATAAATCTTCTCAAGAAATTAATCTTTCCTATGAAGGCTTGCAACTCTTTTATGTTTCTGGGATGAGGTATCTGCAAAATTGCTTGTATTCTTTCTGGATCAATCCTAATGCCATCTTTAGAAATAATATGGCCTAAAAGCTTTCCTTCTTCCAAACCAAACAATGACTTTTTAGGGTTTAAAGAAATCCCATATTTTCTACATTTTATAAATACTTGCCTTAAATGATCTAAATGTTCTTGATCTGTTTTAGAAAAAACAGTCAAATCATCTAGATAAATAACCAGAAAATCATGTATTTCTTTAGCAAAAGCAATGTCCATTGCTCTTTGAAATGTAGCTCCTGCATTTTTGAGTCCAAATGGCATCTTGACATATTTAAAAGTACCCCATGGTGTTGTAAATGCTATTTTATCTTGATCATCAGGATGAACCAGAATCTGGTTATACCCTGAAAATCCATCCAGTAGAGATATCCTAGAAGATCCCACTACCCTTTGTAAAATATGATCCATTTTAGGCAAAGGATAGTTATCTTTTAAAGAAACTTTATTCAAATTTATTAAATCGACACACAGTCTAATTTCTCCTGTTTTCTTTCTTGTTGGTACTAGATTCGAAACCCATTCATAGAACCTAATAGGAGCTATAATCCCTTCTTCAAACATCATTTTAATTTCTCTTTCAATTGAAGGTAGTAAAACAGGATTGATCCTTCTAAGTTTTTGTTTAAAAGGTTTCTGATCTGGTTTCAAAGGTATAGTGTCTTGAATTATGGATGTATCATATGCTTTAAGGTCTTCATAACTCCAGGCAAAAACATCCTGGAATTCCTTTAAGAGTTAAACATATTTAACCTTTTGATATTTTGGTAGAGATTTGGATAATTTAACCATTTTAGGATCTTCTGGAGTCCCTAAATTGCATTCTTCAATATCAGCCTTGACAGGCTCCATTTTGGGTCTAAATGGAATATCATTTGAGTCGAAAAGATCCTCCAAAGGAGTTAATCCCTTGGGTAAATGATTATCTTTTAGATTAATGATTTCTGTCTCATCTTCTATGATCTCATCAGATTCCATGTTTTTCAAATCCTGCATGTCTTTTTCTGTGAATGTGGTTGGGTGCAGCATATGAATTGCATTCTCTCTTGAAATATCTATTTTTTGTTCTTTTTCTTGATCAAATTCATCAATAGTTATGTCTTCATCTATATTACAGTTAGAAAATTCATTTTGAAGTGTCAAAAAACTATTGATTTGATTATTATTTACAAATACTTGCCAATTCAAAAGATTGTCTGGTATAGCAGGCCTATGTCTAATCTCAGCTGAAAACTGATGATTAGGATCAAAAGGTAACTTACATGTGCTAGCGAACATTGCGAGACTGTGAGCATGCAAATTTTGTTTCCTGGGAATCTTGGCAAGTTGAGCTTGTAGAAAGGTGTTGAGAATTTCCACAACTGTTTCTCTGTATTGTTTCAATCTCATGTCTTTTGTTGAACATTCTCCTTTAATTTGTTGAATAATTAGCTCGGAATCTCCAATGATCGATACCCTAATAGCTCCTAATTTCTTGACATGTTTAAGCCCTAATAAAAGAGCTTCGTACTCTGCCATGTTGTTAGTGCATTTGAAATTCAACCTATAAGCATGACCTTCAGCATGATTATTTTCAACATTATGTAACCAAATCCCAGCTCCTGCTCCTAATTTGTTTACTGAACCATCAAATTCTAAATGCCACCGAATTTCATGTTCATAATCCTCATCAATTGTTTTAAAATGTTTCTTAACAGGAGCTAGTTGTTTAGATTTTTCTGGTATTTCTTGATTGTCTGGTGTTTCTTGGTTTTCAGAAATCTCTTCAATCTTAACAGTAGTTTTGTTTGTAGCTTCCTTTTCAGATGCTTCTAGTTCAGTTGGAAGGTCCTTTTCAGCATTATAAAGGATAAAAGAATCCATATTAGAATGTACTGAATAGACAGGGAAGTTTTCAGGCTTCTCCTGACTACTGACTAAGTATTTCATCAAGGTCTCTCTGTAAAGTCTTTTAGGCTGACCAAATACTGAAATAGTCGCATATGACATGTCTAGTTGAATAGACCCCCCAAGTTTAGCACCCCAAGATCTAGACAACAACATACCATATTTAGGGGGAATATCATCCACTACTATATCCATCAAAACAGACTTAGCAGGATATTGTACCAAAGTAACACACAAATCTTTAATCAAACCTAAACATTTTACCTGACTAGAATCAAAAGAAAATAAATCTTTGTACGGTCTGGTAATGTCTAGATTTAATCTTTCCATCACTGCTTTTGGCATCAAATTGTGAGATGCTCCAGAATCAAGCATTGCATTATGGAGTATCTTATCATGAACATTCAGGCTTACATAAAATGGAGGAGTTCCTCCACTTTCTGGTTTGCCATTTACCTCGGGGCCAAAAAGGAGTTTGGGTTGATCATCAAGAATATTTACTGAATCATCCATTCCAGTAATGTTAATATTTAGGGATTTGCTGATTTGACTTCTATAGACATCATGTTTAGCCAATTCTGATAAAGGAACGGCTATCTTTAGTTTGCCTATTTCAGCCTCTAGATTGAAAGGTTTTTCTGTTTGAGCTTTAGTGTTTTGCACAGTTGGGTTTTCTCTATTTTTTGGATCTTCAATGTTTTTCTCTTTTTCATGAGTGAAATTTTGATTTGAAGGTGTTTCTGAACTAACTTCTACTGTTTCTTCTACATTTTCTACAAGAGGAAAAGTATTAGATAGTTGTTTATTGTTTGGTTGGTTGTCAGACACATCTTCAATTATTGGATTTGAAGGGTTAGGAGTTGTCCTAGACAGAATTTGTACAGGGGAAATGTTTTGTACAGGAGGGATGTTAACTTTACCTTTGACATTTTGTTTTGCAGTTTTCTGTTTGCTATTCTCTGGCACATCAATCTGTCTGCTTCTCAAATTATACTGTTTATGAACCTCATAAATTGCTGTGTCATAACCTTCCTTAAAATCAAAAGTTTCTCCTGAATGAGTTTGGAATGTTTCAAGGATGTGATTTTCCTGATCATCCTGAGATAGGAAAACTTCTGGTTCATTTTGTTTTTCATTCACATTATTTATTTCAACATCCTCAGTAGGTTCTTTAGAAGTTGAACCTTCAACAAATTTTTCTTGGAAAGGTGGCCTGATATTTTGGTCAGGGACATTCTTCCCAATGTTTTGGTTCTGATTTCTCCTAAAGTTTGGGTTTCTCACAACATTTTGATTATCGCCAGTAGACTTTCTTTCGATTATCTCCACTCTGTCTCCTAATATTTCCATACCTTTAATGATTGCATCCAGCTTTCTTTCAAAAGCTGAAGGTTCTTCATTCATAGGCATTCTTCTTTCTGCCCTAGCTCTAGCTCGTTTTTCTATCAGATTTGCTTCTACACTCACCACTATGCTTTGCATTTCCTCTAGGGTTTGGGGAGCTCTTTCCCTGAGTGAATAAGCTATGTCAGAGTCAAAACCATCTGGAAATTTAACCAATACAGAGTCAGGTGGGGGTATGAGGTTCTGGGGAACAACGTTATATGCTTCATTGAATCTTATTATGTAATCCTGCACTGTTTCATTAGGTCTTCTCCTTAATTTTTCAAATTCTGATAAGATCTGAAGAGGGTCTTTCTTCTTCTCCCATATATTCAAAAATTCCCTATACAAAGCTGGTAAATCAGCAATATTTTTTGGAGCAAGGGCCCTAAACCATGTCCTAACTTCCCCAGTAAGACTCTGAACAAAAATTCTCATTCGGACATCATCAGTGTCAATTTCATAGAACTCAAAGTAATCAGTCATCCTTTTGGTATGTTGTTGAGCTGTATAAGTACCTGATCCATCAAAAGGTGTGATCTTACTCTGATAATCTTGAGGCAAGGCAACAGGGTTGTTAGGCAACCTTAAAGGGGCATATCGATTGGCCATTGGAAGATATAGTGGGATAACAGGAGTTGATGGTCTGGTAGGAGGGGATGGAGGAGTAGAAGGGGTGACAGGTGTTTGAAAAGCTTGAGAAAAAGTAACTGAACTTGGGGAAGCTTCGGTAATTACAGAGATGTTTGAACTTTCTTCAAAGGTTTGTTCAGATTGAATGGAGTTTTGTAACTGTCTGTCAAGGTGATATGAAACAAATCTGAATTGCAAATCTTCAAAAAACAATGGATCTGGAACTAATCTGGATAATTCAGTTTCAGAAAAATTTACAAATAAGGATGTTTCAAAACGCTCATCAAAAGGGATTTCGTCAAAATATATTATCTTGACAGGGCAGGACTGTGATCTAGAAAGAGGTCTGGAACTTCCAGAACTCTCTTGACTTCCTCTTTCATAACTTTCTTGACTTCCTTGTCTTCTAAGAATCCTAGGAATCAGATTTGGATTTTCAAATATTGGTGGTGGATTAGGGTCAGGATTTGACCTAGTATGACGAATCCTTTCTGAAGCCAGTTTTCCTAGACTAAGTGTTTTTGGATTTTTGGTTTTAATTGAAAAATAAATACAACTTCTATAAATACTTCAAGAAATAATGATTTTTGATTAAAATTTTCTCAAAGATTTATTGAACTAGAGAGTCTGATTAAACATTTTGAAATTGAGGTTCAGTATATAAGCTAAATCAGAGATAGACTGAAGCAACATTTATTTAATTTTGCAATTGCAGAGCAAAAGCAATTTCAAAGGCTACCTGGCTGATCTTCAGACTCTGTCTATAGCTTATAAGTGAACAATATTAACAATAAAAATGATTCAGGCTCCCCAGTATGGTCGCCACTATGTTATCACTCAGGTTTTCCTTGAAGTTGTGGAAAAGGAAAGTATACCCGAGGTAACCACAAACCAACCTTCGAATGCAGAATCTAGCCAATCTGCATCCAGAGAGGGCTCTCTCTTTATGATTTATCTTTGTTCTTAGAAAGTTTTAGGCTAGTTATAAGTCCAAGAAATGTGTTTGAAAATGGTGGAATTCGCAAACTAGGGGCAAGGTTGAAGATTTTCAGTCCATTGGGCTATGGAGTCAAAGGATAGCTTTACTGGATTTCTATTCTACACACAAGATGGTTTTGCAGGGCAAGATAGCCAGACAGAGAACAATCCTTAAAATTTAAAGTGGATGGGATGATTTTGAAGGGATGAAAGGCAGCTAAGAATCTTTCACCATGTTCAAAAGAAAGAAATGAGATGACTACAAACAAAGAGCAATGAAGAATTCTTTATTATAGTAATCAAGAATGTTTAAATTATCAAAGCAAGAGCATTTAAGAATTCGTGCTTATAACCAATTTAGAGGAAAACATTAAGAATAATCACATCTGAAATCAGAGTACAATTAAGTAAATTCTGATTCAATCCTTTATGTAAATTATTCAGAAATGGACATAATGATATTATAAATAGATATAAAACTTAAAACATAGGATAGAAAGACTTATTGAACTGCAGTCCGACACATGAATCCTGCAAAAAGTCCTGAGCTTCAAATTTTCATCCAGTAAGCCACAAATAAATTTTTCCAAAACACTTTTTATTCCAAAAAACTTCAATGTCACAGCCAAATAATAGAATCCACCCTGAACACTCTTTTTGAGGGTTTATTTATACAAAAAATAATTGAAAATATCTCACACTAACCTAGCCAATAATCTAGGGTGACTAAAGAGTAATTTACAAATAAAAAGGAAACAAATGGTCTTGTAGACAGAATAACAAGTAACTGCTGATGTGTTGTTTCCTCATTTTGCGGATGCGCTGGAGGCAGGTGCTATAATAGGGCTCGATGTTGTCCCTTTGAGTAATTCCTTTGCTTGTCTGATACTCTTTGTTTCTACGGATACTCTTTAACCTGTTCAACTGATACTCTTTAACCTGTGCTCATTATTTATTTATTTTTACATGATGGTAAAAAAATCAAATTCTCTGTCTGAAGATAAATTTTACAAAATTTCCAATAAGTCGTCCCACCATTGATCTTCTGCTATTACGGTTCTTTTGAGTTTTCTCAATGTCTCATTGGCCTCTGTGTACCTGTAAAAAGTGGGCTGACTAGGAAACAAATACTTTATTTCATGCTCCAGATGAAACAAATTCTTCAATCTGTCATAGAGGTTCCTCCCTGTTGGCAATGTTTCTTGTGTTGCATTGATAGAAATAACAGTTGTGTTATGAGCACGTATGTCTATTTTAGTAACATAGGTTTCCAGGTCCATTACCTTGTCACTTGCTAGCATAGGACCGGGTAACCCATTGTCTAATAAAACCTGAAATTTCCCTTTAAAAGCATTGATTTCTTTTTGTATGTCTGAGCACTTCCTTTCCAAATTCTGCATAAGAGTTCTTTTGGTAAAAACTCTTTTTATTTCTAAGATAGTGCTTGTCTTGTCATCAATTCCTAACTTTGAAAGTTGTTGCTTAGTCCGTGTGTTCAGAAACTGTATGAGTTGACTAGCTTGCTCAGGTCTGTTCTTTAATTCATCTCTTGTTTTGGCTATTTCTTCCTGAGCTACTTTGATCAAGTCATTTTGTTCAAAGATTGTTTGAACAAAAGTCCAAATACTTTTTATTGAATCAATTATATTAGTCCAAAGAATTTCATTTATTTCTCTCAAAGGCTTTTCTAATGAAAGATCTTTTTCTAAAGCCTTAACCAACTTTTCCAATCTTTTAATTTCCCTGGTATTATCTGCAACAGTTCTTTTGGACATATCATATTTCTGCTCCAAGTTTTCTAACTGCAATTTTGTGGTTTTAAGTTCTGTGACCCTGAGTTTTAAACTTTCCATTTTTTTTACCAATTCATCAGAACTTAAACCAGAAGTGTCTACCTGTGCTGATTCTGTTTGTTGATCTATTGTTGTAGTGCCTGTAGTTGTAGTAACTTCCGTGATTGATGCCTGCATGATAGCTTCCTTCTCTTGTAAAGCTTGTTCCAATTCTTTCTCTGTTTCACTCAGTTGCTCAGTCATTTTTAAGAGCAACTCCATTATCTCTTCTTGTGAATTCTCCTTCAAAACTTCTTGGGTCTGGGGATGTCTTGAGGCTGGTAATTTCAGCTGCTTTCTCAGTGCAGCAATATCATCATCTTTCTTTTTGATTAGTGCTTCAATGCTTTTGATATCTTTGGGGTTGTGACCCAAACTGATGATTATGGCTTCTAGAGACTTTATTCTGTTATCTTTTGCCTGAGAAGAGGCCTTCTCAATTTGCAACTAGGTGCTTGTATTATTTAAAGAATCTTGTAGCCTAAGGGCTGACATGGCCTTATCAGTAAGAGTGGAATATACCATTTCCCCAGTTTGTTTATGCAACTCTATCTGGTCCAGGGGATGAATGTCTTTTGCCAGGACCTCAAAATTGGTCCTAATATAATCAGATGCTGTCATGGGCTTTGGTACTTTGGATTTAAAATGGCTCATCATCATTTTGCCTTGTTGAATGTCAAATGCTGACATCAATCTTTCCTGATTATGTGGGGCCATTTTTAGATACTGATCATATACCTTTATTCTCAATGGATCATTCTTTGCTTTTATATTAATGAAAGTTTTCTTGATATCACCTGCATCTGTTTTGGGTGGTTTAAAAGAAGATACTTCAGTACTCAACTATTTTTGCAATTCTTTTCCTTTGTGGCCTATATGTGTCTCACTAACTGTGCCAGTTAGTTGACTATCTTCTCTTCCATCATCAAACATTTCATCAATGATTTCCACATCTGGAAGTGGATCGGGTTTCTGCTTTTTGGCTTGATGTAGCTCTGAGGACTCTTTGGGAGGAGTAGGATCTGGAGCCTGTCTTTTCTTACCTATTTCCATATTATATGGAGTTTTTAATTCTGAAACTTCAGGATGATTTACTTGAGTAGGAGAAACCTGTGTCTGATCTGGTGCCTTGGAGGTTTGAGGTTTCTCTGCCATGACAAAAGTTTCAATGACCTGTATTTCAGGTTCTTCCCCTTTACCTTTAGACTCCTGTGCAATTGATAGACTCTCTTCCTGTAACTCCTGTTGGAGATTTCCTGCTGAAGAGGTGCCAATGTGAGGTACCTGCACTTGACCAAAAGATTATAGGTCAAACTCTTTCTCAAGATTTCTCATAATTTTGTTTCTATTGTCTTCTTCATTATCTTGCTCAACTAGTGTTCCTTCCACCCATTCATCTTGGTTAGCATATTGTTCTATATCAGGAATCCTGTGGTGAATATATGGGGAAGATTTGTTCTTCATTCTTTTATCACAGATGAAACCAAATGGATCATAAGGAACCCAACGGAAACTCCGTTGGAACTTGTAATGGTTTTGTAGTATATCTTCTGCTTCTCGCTTGGCCTCCCTAGAGTTGCAGATGAAAGGACCTAATTGACTTTTAATCCTGAGTTGGGCTTTCTTTTTCACACTACAAAAATGAATCATATCAGAATTATTCATTTGCCTAAAATATTCCAAGGCAAAAAGTCTCATGGGCACATATTTAGGCAACTTGAATGGATGCAATTCACATCCATATATCCTGATGACTGAATTATTTTGGTATAAATACCAGTCTCCAACTTTATATGTCCTTGAAAGATGCAAAGTCTTCTTGATTTCATTACTGAGCCTAGGAGGAGGAATTCCTGTCAACAAGGTAGTTGCAGGATATACAAAAAGATCGATAAACTCAGCATAGGAATAGGGAGAATTGTAGGAAGAGTGAATTATGGGAGACCAAAATATAACTGACCTAGGGTTTCCCTTAGCATCAAGCTTTTTAACAGGGAAAGGGAACTTTTCTGATTGATAATAAATAATGAGATGATAAATAACTGAGGAATATTTAAACACTTTCTCATCATCTAGCCTCATGAACTGGTCGTGGATTTTATTGGCTATGAAAGATGCAAAGTCATATTTTACTGCAGGAGGTTGCCCAGGAGTAAAGATAGACAGCAAAACCAGGGTTATTTCATCAACATATTCACTTGTATTGAACCCCAAGACAAAGGATATCATATTTAGGATGAGCCTTCCTAACTTAGTGAAATAAGAAAAACCATAGGGAGGAGGGCCCCTAGGTTGATGTTCAGGAAACATAAAATTCTGGCAAATAGACTTCAATTTCTCTGGGGACAATTGATTGGACTTTTCAATCAGTTCTTCCATAGACAAAGGTGTTAACTCTTGATCAGGTTCAAAATGTAGCATTGCATTGATAGCTTGGGGAGTAATGGGGAAAAGAACACTCTGGTCAGGGGACATTACTGCTCTTTGAGTTGGATCATAGTTAGAATGGCAGTAGTGGATAATTTCTGGGAAAATGAGGACTGAGGGGATGAGATATCTCGGGAAATTGGATTCCCACAACCCAATGACATCCAATCCCTTCGAATAATCATCTCTGCAGCGACAATAGCTTCGAAGAGGACTTTCATCGAAAACCAAATATTTAATTTGAAAGTCTTTATCCACTAAGGGCAAATATTCTAATTCTCTGTGGGGGGCATTCAATGGGGTTATATTCAGGGCTTTCGGGGCTTCCATTTTGGTTCTTGTGTGTTCAAAATGGCAGTTTCTAGGTTTTCTTCACCGACCGGGCGGGATTTCAGTTTTAATGAGGGAAATTGGCAACGTCGCAGGTTTGGGGGAACAATTTCACAGTTTTAAAGCTCAGGGAATGATCTTAGCGATAAGATTTTAACACTAATCCAGTGAAAAAACACGGAACACAGAGTTTCTTTTGAATTTCGGAGCGCAATAGAATAAATACCTGTTTTCGGAGGCAAACTGGGATTTAACAGGTATCAAGTGGTGGCAAGGAGATGCTCGAACACTGGTCCAGCGGAATTCTCGAACGAAATTGGATAAAACAGTAATTTTCAGTGGAAATTTGAATTTCGCAGTGGGAGGCGCAGTCGCTTTCAGCAATGAAAATGACTGAAAAAACATGAATTTTGTTTTATTTCCAAAGTCAAAAGGGGATTTTTATTTTATCGAGGAATGACGTCATTGAGGTACGGGATGACATGTGGTAGGGGTCGGGCGATAAGCGGTAATTTCCGCACCGCTTATAGGCAATGGTGGTATTGAGTGCGGAGGGAGCGATTCCATTGATCAATGGACACGTGGTCGGAGGACGGTTTCAAAACCACCGCGCCTCCGCGCGTTAAATATCGGACGTTGGAAGGCTAGCGGAACGAATGCTGGCTGTTGATCATCGGGATGGTGATCTGACGGTGGAGGGAATATGGCGTTGGCGGAGGTTTAATGTGCGGGCCCGACGGGGTTAAAAAACGTGATTAACTTAATTAAAGGTCCCAGGGGGTGTTTAATTGGCGGAACAAAAGGTTATTAATTAATCCTGATAATTAATTAATCCCGTGGTCTAATGAAAATTGGGGTTGCGGCAGGGTTTCGACTATGGTTAAAGTGTCGGGTGGGATTTTTAAAATGCCAAGTGGATGGGTCACGATGGCTTGGGGGTTTTTCGAAGTTTTTAGTTTAAATCAAAACTTCGGCCTTATTATATTTTTCTTTCAAACATATAAAATTATATGTTTAAACGTTTTTTCGATATTTCTTATTATATGGTAATAAATAAATATTATTTATCAACCATAGGGGTAGGGGAATAACTTATATGGATATATTTTAAGCCAAATGGTTTTTATTGGGGGTTTTTTATTAATCAAAGGGGATTTAATAAACTTTGGATAAAACTTATAATAAGAGGGGATTTTGGGATATTTATGTAAAAGGAGTTAAGTACTATAGGATAAGATTTTTTCACTAGGGATTTAGTAAATATATCAGAAGTTAATATGATGAAGGGCAAGGTAAACTCAAAATACTTAACTATCACTAAGAAAGTGAAGATCTTTAAAGTAAATTATATCATCCTAATTTCAACACTTAAACATAGCATAGCAAGTGATTTTGAGGGTATTTTATGAAATATGGCATGATTTTCCTAAGTAAAATTGGATTTTACTTAGGAAAAGGTTAAAAGTGAATGATTATAATGGCAAATAATGTCAAGTACTTAGGTTTTTTTGATCATTAGGCCGAGGGTCCGGTCCCTCCAAAATTCAAGGAAATGCCTTGAGCCCCTTTGATCTCCAAATACCTTAGCACTTTGGGGGAAATTAGTAAAACTTAAGGGGAAAGTGATGAGGGAAGTTAATGATTTTGACTTTGCTTGCTGTGATTTTCCAGTGTATTTCCTGCTTCAGTACTTGTGATGAAAGTAAAGGATTAAACACATTTAGCAGCATCATTCATCACATGAAACTTTGCAACACCATCTACCTACCCTATCTACTTTACACTACCATTTTCTTTTCTTTATTAGGGTGCACTTAGACTGGCAAACCCTTATCAATCTTCTTTTCTTTTACATGGAAAATCTATCTATTTCTACACTTATTACATCCAAGGGCTCAGATTAAATTGTTGAGCACCTTTTATTAACTCTACCTATCTACTTATCTGCCAAGATTAAACTGTTTGGTCAGATATTTATTCTCTATTCTACAACATGAAATTGAAACATGAATGAGTCAAGTTTAAGCAGTTTGACTCTTCATAAATTGTGGCAAAAGTTTGACAAGCTGCACACAATTGCTTTATTACAAAAATGAAATAGTAGTGGCATTTGGATTTGCACACTTTCCTTGGTCTATTTTTTGCTTGGGGTTCATTTTTTCATTTTCTTGATCAATTTGTTTTTCTTACCCTTTGATTTTCTTTTAGGGTATACCCTATTTACATTTTTTAAATTTTTTGATTTTTTGGTTTTTTAAGAATATGGAACACCTTTGCCCAAGAAAAGGTTTGAACATATTCCATAGTTCAATCAAGACAATCATGAAAAATGACACCTATTGGTATAGGAGTCTAACACCACCATCCAGATGAAAAATCCATTAGGCACAAGGTAGGTCTGAAAATATCATTGAATGTAACCAAAGAGCATAATCTTGTTGACTGACCAAATGCTTTAATATTTATAGCACAGGCCAAATGCAAACTTTTTAATATGGGAAAAAAATTATAGACTTATTACTGATGCCTCTGTTAAGTGTTTACACATGGATCTATGATCATATAAGATAATTATATTCAAAGATCATGAACTTACTTGAACTGTAGTTCCATTTTCTGATCCTCTGACTGTATAGTTATGTGAATTTTTTTTTGAAAAGGAGCTTAAAATGATGTGATTGATCAACGCCAATTGGGCCTTGTCCAAGATCCCGAAGTAGATTGTTCCAATAACTGTTATGCAGAACAGGACCAAGGTCACATTCCTCACCTCGCTCTTTTTTGTAGAGTTGAAGGAGAGCTTTTGTTGTGGCTCTAGGTATTTTAACATAAAATAATCTGGAGTTGTAATTTATGAACGGGTACTGTAACTTCAAGATAGAGTTCTAGAATATTCTCTAATCAGAATAATGTTGTTTTCCTCTGTATCAAGGAAAGGTATATTATAGAGATATGATAGTGTTACAATAACCTTGACCCTACTGCATATTATCCTTGATAACCTTCAAGTAAAAATGGTAATAAGTCAAGTCAAATGCAGATGTGACAGTCCCCCTAACACAATTTCATCCAAGCCCCTATAATAAAGAAAGATAATTCTATGTATAAAATGGAAAATAATTACCCTAGTCTCAGTCTTGGACAATAGTAATCACAATGGAAAGATGTAAAGCTAAAGGCATCAAGCAGTGGGAGCATTTGATATTTTTTAATCAAGGCTGTTGTAGCCTCACTGGAAGAAACAATCCTGAAAATGTTCAAACCTAGGGGCATCTGAAGGTTTTTCTTAGGTCATACCTCTTTATGACAAAAATCACTTCTCCCACTCACCATACATTATATGGAAGAAAAACTCTAAAAGTTGGTCTGGATCCTTCATTGGGTTGAGAGATAAGTGAACATTGTATCATCGATCTTGTATACTACAAGTGTTCACAGTTTTCATCTCCATCAACCAATGGCAGTATAAGCTCCTTGAGGGAAAAATTTAGTTTTTCATCAACAGTTCAAAGTACATTGTCTATTTGCCACATTCTTCTACATCAAGAAATCGGGTACATCAACAGTCATACATATTCTAAGTATAGAGATGACCTTATATTCTGAAGTTTAAAATCTTTAGAAGAAAAGAAACTTGGCATATCTTGATTTGATATGCATTGTTTGGGTTCTCTTTTTTCTATCTAGAATATGGAAAAAGATGTTTGAGTCATTCTAAGGAACAATTCAGATCATTGCAAGGTAAATTTCAGAACACATCTCTCAGAATATTTATACAATCAAAAGTACCTATGATTTCAGAGGCACTAATGATGCAGGTATGACTCTTTTTTTTAGTCCTGTTGGCTAAAAAATACATTGTTAAAAATTCTAATTACAACATCGAACCATGGACAAACCAAAGTGGGCTACAAAGCTCCAGGGCATTCCACCATCCAGATGAAAAATCCATTGGGCACAAGGTAGGTCTAAAAATATCATTGAATGTAACCAAAGAACATAATCTTGTTGACTAACCAAATGCTTTAATAGTTATAGCACAGGCCAAATGAAAACTTTTTAATATGGGGCAAAAAATATAGACTTATTACTGATGCCTCTGCGAAGTGTTTACACATGGATTTATGATGATATAATATAATTATATTCATAGATCATGAACTTACTTTAGCTGTAGTTCCATTTTCTTATCCTTTGATTGTATAGTTATGCACAAATTTGTCCGAAAAGGAGCTTAAAATGATGGGATTGTTGAACGAAAATTGGACCTTGTTCAAGATCCCTAAGTAGATTGTTCCAATCATTGTTACGCAGAACGGGACCAAGGTCCTCACCTCGCTCGGATTGGCCTCCATGGATTTACACCTTAATTTATTCCTTATAATGTTATTTTTCTTCCCTTAATAAACATAGAAACACATAAATACAAGCACTTTCTGTTACACAGTTTGCAATACTCCCTGCCAAAAAAATTTGGGTAGTATCATCATTTGCATTCTGCTTCTTCAACTTCTCAGATGAGAATGGAGATTTGACAAAATAATTGGGTGCAATAGTAATATTAAGCAATAGAACCCAGTCAAATCACAGAAATGGTTGAACCCATATACACTCGTTTATAATACTAGCACCACCATTGTTACCAGGTGGAGCATGAGCAGTGGGGAGACGAAATGGCTACCGTGTGAGTCAAACCCTACCCTCAAAAGTTAATTGGAGCATTGATTGCAATACAAAACCCCTACGACAAACTCTCAGAGCTGTTAAATCAATCAACTATTTAGTACATTATTATATTTTGAATACATCATTGTCACTATTTCTTATAAGATTGTTATACTTATTACATTGGTATCAATGCCAATACTAGTCCACTTCTACTGTGACAAATCCATCGCAAAATCACTACAGAAATTCATGGGGGTCACTTGTTGTGTTTTTTAATTTTATTTCATTATTTTCTTATATGTGCTGGGTCATTCCAGATTCTACAATAGGTTTTTTTTAACTATTAAAATTCCCAATTCTATCTCATGTTTAATGGCTATTCTACTCTGTCACAGGTCAATATGATGTTTGGTTTTGGATTAGTAGTTTCATATTATCTCCAGGGTTTGATTTTATTTTAAAATTCCCAATTAAGCCAAGACCCCCTTGAACAAGAGGAGTCTTGGGCTGATATGGTTGATATTAGGGCAGAAATGTGAAGTTGGGTTACACTTTTGTGAGAATCGGGGCCGGAAATTTTTTTTCGACAATAGTTCGGCCGAACTTTGTAATAAGTTCGGCCAAACTATTAGATAGTTCAGCCAAACTTTATCAGAAATTTCGACCGAACTCATTCTTCCGTTTATATTGACGACACACTGACCGCGTGGGCAAACAAAATTTTTGCCGGAGATGGGAAAATCGGCAACAAAAGTTCGGCCGAACTAGTTCTTATAAATATATCGCCCGCGAAGTTCATTTGTTTCCCACGTCTATGTTTCTCTTCTCTATTTCTTCACGTGTTTTTGTGTTGTTGTTCTGTTCGGTGATCCGTTGCGGCACTGCTGCTGGTCTAGGGCTGCTTCCGTTCGCTCTGTTGGTGATTATCTATGGCTATGTCAAGCGAGCGAACTACCAGGTATTTCTCCTCCTCCTCTGCACCTTTATCAATCGGATTCACATGAAATCTACATGAATTATTCATTACCAATTATGGTGACAATCACCAAGTTCCATTTAGTACTAATTAAGCCTAGTGCATGTCATGCCAAGTCCAAAATGTTCTTTTTTTCATATAAATTGTTTTTGACAACTTTGGTATCACAAGTTCCAAGTAACAACTGCTTCTCGGTCTCCTCTTCTGGTTCTCCACCACTTGGTGGCTACCACCTTGCTAGAAGAAGCCTCACTGGACTATTGTCCACTCTTTTTCTAATCAGCGCTACCAAGCAAGCCCACCTCTCTTGCAGCCCCAAATCACACTCCACTTCCCTTCCATGTGTAAGAAGTGTTCTTTTTTTTTCATATAAATTATTTTTGACAACTTTGGTATCACTAATGTCTTGCTTGTTAAGATGATGCTTGGATGCCTAAGTCAGTCCCACATTTTTTAGGGCACTATTGAAAAAATAACCTTGTTGAAATGAAAAAACCTCGTTGAAACATAAAATTTCCACTTTGTGACCTCTCTTGAATCACAAGTTCCAGGGAATAGCTACTTCTCGGTCTCCTCTTCCGGTTCTCCACCACTTGGTGGTTGCCACCTTGCTAGAAGAAGCCTCATTGTACTGTTGTCCACTCTTTTTCTGATCAATGCTACCATGCAAGCCCACCTCTTTTGCAGCCTCGAATCGAACTCCACTTCCCTTCCATGTGTAAGAAGTAACCCTGGGCTTCAGGGGAGTCCATTAGATTTGGGGGTTCACTTGCGTATATAGGGATTTCCTTTTCTATGTTAACTTTGGACTCTTACTGAAAATGCGCCTTTTTGAATTCTTGGTTTTAATTTGAGTTTATTGGTGTCATGTAGAATTCAAGGAACTCATTGTTATAGAAATTTAGTCTTTACAACCAAGTGGGAACGAGAAACCCCAAAATTCCAAACAAAGCATCTATGCTGTTAATTATGCTTTAAATTTCATTACCTTTTGCTGTAAGGTGTTTGTTGAATTTCTGGTAGTATGATATGCATTCGGTTGCTGGAGTTGTTACTGTTCCTGTGGATCCATCAATTTCATCTGCTCTAGCTGATTCTCGCCTTGTGCATGGAAGTTTACCACAACTGTTAAGCTTATGTCGTTACTGAGCCTTCTCTCGATTCCTCAATGCTGGAATGATTGAACTAGAATGATCTACTGCTGTAATGTGACTACATATTGTCTTTTATACTGCTGTAATGTATTTCTGTAATGTGACTACATATTGTCTTTTATATGTGACTACACATTGTCTTTTATACTGCTGTAACATATTTCTGTATGAGACAGAATCTGATCTTTTGTAATGTGACTACATATTGTCTTTTATACTGCTGTAATGTATTTCTGTAATGTGACTACATATTGTCTTTTATATGTGACTATATATTGTCTTTTATACTGCTGTAATGTATTTCTGTATGAGACAGAATCTGATCTTTTGTAATGTGACTACATAGTGTCTTTATATTGATGTAATATATTTTTGTAATGTGACTACATATTTTCTTTTATACTGTTGTAATGTATTTCAGTATGAGACAGAATCTGATCTTTTATACTTGATAACCTGTTATGGGTATATCAAGAGGATTTTGTATATGAATTGTTATCAATATATGAAACAAGGTTTTTTCTCCTTTGAAAAAAGAGTTGAAATCATTCTAAATTCACATATGTTCAGTGGTGTCATTGTTTCACTTCCGATATTATGTTGCTTACCTTGATGAACAGGTGGAACTCTGCTGGGAGGCCTCTCTGTTTTTTGACTCTTTGCTCATACTATCAAAGGCCGTTATATGTTATATGGGCTAGACTGTATAGTTATTAGATTACATATCTTCATATATAACTTGCATAGTATGACGGAAACCAAACATAATAATGTATTAGGACATCACAACTTGCTAATTAGTTATTAGACTACATATCTTCATATAGAACTTGAAAATAGCATGATGGAAATTTGAACTTGAAAATAGTATGATGGAAATGTGGATCTCATGACTCTTCATGATTAATGCTTCTAGAAACCAAACATAATAATGTGTTAGGACATGCTCCTTTAACTTGCAAATAGTATGGTCGAAATGTGGATCTCATGACTCTTCATGATTAATGCTTCTAGAAACCAAACATAAATTAATGTATTTTGACATAATTTAATGTATTAGGACATGCTCCTTTAGGCTTGGTGGAATTACCTTTGCTTTTTATTTATCTCTTAGACACATATATATATATATGAAGAGATGATCCCATTTTATTTTTTATTCATAGATCAAATGTCATTTAAATACAAGATTTACCATAATATACAATGATTCATTCCATATTATTCATAAATTTTTTCATTAAAAAATGAACCCTTTAAATGATGAACCTAGTTAATGCTTCTTCTTCATGAAGAAGACTACTTTATCTTTCAATTTGAATTTGATGATGGTCCTTTGTTATATTTCTTGACTACTTCAAATTATTGACACAATCATATGCTTCTTGTTACTCTTTTTATTCCTTCTGTTGGGGTTCCCATGTTTTGGCCAGATTGGCAAGACCAAAAGATGAGACAACATCATAACCACTTTGGGGCCCTAGGATCTAGCCCTCCTGGACCTGGAGAGGGATCTCTCCATAAATACAAAGAATGATATATCTTTGAAAGCTCAAGATGAGGTATTAGGCTAGGTATGAAGAACAAAGGGGGTTTTAACATAATTTGGTTGGTTGGTTGCTGGGTTGGTCATGAGATCATAGACTGAGAAGGTAATGGGAGGAAATGAGCAAAGCAGTAGGACGTTTCGGTCAAAGAGGATAGGTCAAGAAAGTGCCATCCATTGGGCTATGGAGTCATGAAAGGGAATTACTTGCAAACCACTATCCAAGGCTTTCAGAGGGCAAGTCATCTATACTAAAGGATATTTTAGATAGATGGTGGAATGGAACATTAAGGATTGAAAGGTGAAAGAAGGAAAGAAACTCAATTTCTGTCTATAGATCAGGTCAGAGGTCATTTAACTCCAGACCTGCTTGGACATACTAAAAGGCAGCTTTCAATGCAGGGACAAAGGGGCAGCTTATAGATCGGACCAGAGGTCATTTAACTCCAGGTCTACTTTAGCATGCTCCAAGGGAAAACAGAGATAAGCTTAACAGAGCCAAGGTCTATAGATCAGAGAAGGACTTTGAACCTTCAATGCTTTGACACCAGCAAGATATCTTAGAAAGGTCAGCTGGTCGCACAAGGATCCTAGTGGACAGGGCTAACTCTAATCCCCAGTATCCCAAATCTTCCAGCTTAAACCCAACAAGAACAACTAACGATAGATTTCATTAATTCATACATCAGCTAGCATCATATGGAAATACTACACTGGTTAAATTATTTTGAACTCAATCTTCAAATAACACATACAGCAGAAAACATTGAAGGCATGGAGAGTCGAGACATAGGGTACCTACCAAGGGTAAATCCTATGCCATATTTCTAATGCAAGCCAGAATAAATGAACAGTATGAAAAATGTAATAAACAATGCGATAAGAAAACATCACCCGTAGTAATAGACCAGGATCCAAAGAAAATTGCTTGATTAATTGATGCAAAACCAGTCACATACACTGAGCTCAATGGCTGTTTCAGTCCAGACTTTCTCCTCCCAGCCTACTACATTACAAACTACTCTGCTATTCCCTCCCAAGACTGTTCTAACAGTAAAAATGAATCCCTCTAACAGCAACGACAACAACCAAACAACCACCTTACAATGAGTTTCTTCATGAATTTTATAGCTGAAAGAGAGCAGAGGGGGTAGATGAAAAACTAAATGCAGCATTAAACCTTAGAAGTAGCAAGAGAGCCAAGGCTCCATCCTATTTTAAATTCTGGGCATTTATATTCAGTACTCTTTGGATGAAAGGGTGATCCTCGTCGGGCTGTAATTTTACTCAATGTATGTCTCTGATTTACTTGTTGTAGCACTCTGATGAATTAAACAAAAAGGTAGAATAATGATGCTAGGGTCTGCCATACCGTGTAGCAAATGCTTCTGATGGCATAGGACTATTGTCAGGGCTGGAATTTCCTCAAGAACACGGTATAGAATGGAGATAGTATGGGCACCTCGTCCTTTGTAGAAAGAACATTCTGTTGATGTGGAAACCTGGTACTATCATTTTCTATGCATTAGACCTTCTGTGTGCTCCATGATGTCTTTGATCTGGTACTCTACCTTTAAATTATCGTGTTAAGGCTCGAAATCTGCAATTACAGGCCCTAAACGCTCTGTTTTCCCACTGATACTCTTTGCCACTTCCACGTTTGCCTCTGACTGTGAAATTTGTGCTTTAATGGCTCTAGGGAAGGTTTTAGAGAGTTTAAACTCTATTCTTTTAATGCAAGCCCTGTCATGGCACCTTCCTAAGCCTTTCTCCATAATTTTAGCTC
This sequence comes from Pinus albicaulis, assembly GCA_034641835.2. NCBI lineage: Eukaryota > Viridiplantae > Streptophyta > Pinopsida > Pinales > Pinaceae > Pinus > Pinus albicaulis. Next base: position 735,372,458 of record CM076576.1, read on the forward strand.
CTGAAAATGGTGCTTTCCTGTGTTCTCTGTAACTGTAACAGAGACTGTGAATCATGGCGGTTTTCCGCTGCTCGTACCCTACAAAACACACAAACACATTAAGGAAATAATGCATGGGAAGGCAGAACAGCGCAGCATGGCGAGAAGGTGGAACAATGCGGGGCGATGGTGAAAGCACAACGAAACAGTGGAACATGGTGAAAGTTGGTGAAACGCAGCGGGTTCTAATGAAAAATAGTGATATTGGGTCCTTTGAATGCAATATAAACGACGAACACACGTGGAATAATGATGTGGCGGGACCGGTCAATGGCGGGACATGCAGTTAATCTGTACCGTCTAATCTCAGGAGGAGATCGACAATGGAAAATGTAGCGGAGGGCGATGGATGGTGGGCCAGGGGTACAGTTTTCCTTGGTTAACTCCCGTGCAATTTTGTGGCGCTATCACCGTTAGATGGATAGCCCTAGATCGGACGGTGTACGCGCATATTGTGTCGGGTCCACGACCGAACTATAACGTGCAATGGAGGGTGGTTTTTGAACAGTGCGTGGGGCAGCGCGTCATGCGATGAGTGGAATCGCCCTGAAATGAAAAATACCACCCGCCTCTCAAAGGCGGTGCGATGGAAACCGCTGGTTTCTGCACAGGGCATGGCGCGGGGACCACCAGGCGGGTGAAATAAGGAATGTTGATCTGCGAGTTGAATGGACGGTTGTGATGCGATCGGAGGGGCAAACGGAGTGGGCCACGGGTGCTATGGAGCTTGCGACGACCATCCGATCCGTATAGATCGATGGCTCAAAACGCTCCCGATACACATTTTTGATAAGCGCCCTTCGTATTAGCGTTAGGTTCTAGTGCCCAGGTCACGTGGGAAACGGTTTTAGGGGGCTGGCCGAAGGGGGCTAGGCCTGTCCTAAGGTGGGAAATGGGTTTTCGGCCCGTTTTTAGTGAATTTCAAGGCCAATGGAAGGTAACAATAAGGGAAGAAAGGGGAAATTAAACGAAACCGAGGGTTTGTGTAGGATTTAGGGGGAATTTTAGGATGATTTAGAAGGAATAAGGGAGGGATTTTGGGGTGAAAAGGAGGCTTTGAAAAAGGGGGAAAAAGGGATGAAATGGAGAATTCTATAGGGGTACAAGGGGAAAATAAAGGCATTTTGGAGCACAATTTTTACAATCAGTGAGGCTTTGTGGATGGAAACAGCAGAGGATATTTTATCAAAGGACACAAGGCATAAGGAGGCTTCAAGGATGATATGTTTTTCAAGAAAAATGCATTCCTTGAAGGCTCAAAAACATTTTAGCCCCCTGTTTGCTTGTCAAAAATTTATAGGGGGTTAACACCTTCCTTATATTGTATTCTCCCCCTTATATATTGTGTACTCTCCCACATAGATATTGCACTCAATTTTGATGGTCCTTTGTTATCTTTTTTGACTACTTCAAATTATTGACACTTGATCATATAGATATTGCACTCAATTTTGATGGTCCTTTGTTATCTTTCTTGACTTCAAATTATTGACACAATCATATGCTTTTTGTTAATCTTTTTATTCCTTCCTTATATCTATTCTCCCCCTTATATATTATGTACTTTCCCACATAGATATTGCACTCAATTTCATAGGCTCTTCTTTTGAAGTCAAATATATTGTATTCTCCCCCTTAGATATTGTGTACTCTCTCACATAGATATTGCACTCAATTTCATAGGCTCTTCTTTTGAAGTCAAATAAGTGACAATAATTTACAAGAACTATCCCTAATTTGTTTCTCACATGTTCAAATGGTTATCTAACAAGATAATTTACAAGAAAAATTCCTAATTTGTTTCTCACATATATTCAAATGGTTCTCTAACAAGAGGCTTTGTGGGTATGTATTCCATATTCACTATTTTCTCAAAGACTTGTTGTGTGAAGAAGTGGTACTTTATGATGATATGTAAATAGTGATTGAAGGAAGTAGAATATTTTATTTTTGAAATTATTATTACACTTCTATTGAAACACTGAATAGATATATAGATTTACCTTAATATCTTGTAGAGCCCATTTCATCCAAAATACTCAAAAAGAAGTAACTACTATGTACATTCCACTTCTACTCACTCAAAAATATATTTACCTTAATATCTTGTAGAGCCCATTTCATCCATAACACTCAAAAATAATTAACTACTATGTATTCCACTTCTACTCTAGATAGAGAAAGTAACGACTCTTTCTTGCTTAACCATTAAACCAAAGACTCTTCTAAGTAGAATTATACATTGTCCACTTGTACTTTTCACAAGCCTAGTTGAATCTCTATATGTTTTCAATGTAAATTTCTCACAAGTAAATTTGTCAATGTAAATTTCTTAACTTCTACAAGTTCTATAGGCAGAGTCTGTAAAGGGCCAGGTAGCCTCTGGATCTCATCTTTTATAAGAGGTGACATATCTAGTAAATTCCGCTACAGTCAATCTCTGGAATATCTAAATAGAAGCTCTTCATTTCAATATCCATAAAACACAACCACTTTAAGGTAAAATGTGTACATGTGTCATTTCTCCCACAAACTAAAGGCTTCCTCCCATTAATTTTAGATGTGAATTCTACCATAAACTTTTTAAGTCAAACTTTAAGATAAACCATGCACATGTCATTTTCAATAAATATCAATTTAATATCTAAATTCACATACGTTTAGTGGTGTCATTGTTTCACTTCCGATATTATGTTTCTTACCTTGATGAACAGGTGGAACTCTGTTGGGAGGCCTCTCTATTTTTTTACTCTTTTCTCATACTGTCAAAGGTTGTTATATGTTATATGGGCTATACTGTATAGTTATTAGACTACATATCTTCATATAGAACTTGCAAATAGTATGATGGAAACCAAATATAATAATGTATTAGGACATCACAACTTGTTAATTAGTTATTAGAATACATATCTTCATATAGAACTTGCAAATAGCATGAAGGAAATGTGAACTTGCAAATAGTATGATGGAAATGTGGATCTCATGACTCTTCATGATTAATGCTTCTAGAAACCAAACATAATAATGTATTAGGACATGCTCCTTTAACTTACAAATAGTATGTTTGAAATGTGGATCTCATGACTCTTCATGATTAATGCTTCTAGAAACCAAACATAATTTAATGTATTAGGACATGTTCCTTTAGGCTTGGTGGAATTACCTTTGCTTTTTATTTCTCTCTTACACACACACACATATATATATGAAGAGATGATCCCATTTTCTTTCTTGTTCATAGATCAAATGTCATTTAAATACAAGATTTATCATAATGTACAATGATTCATTCCATATTATTCATAAATTTTTTCATTAAAAAATGAACCCTTTAAATGATGAACCTAGTTAATGCTTCTTCTTCACGAAGAAGACTACTTGAACTTTCAATTTGAATTTGATGGTGGTCCTTTGTTATCTTTCTTGACTAATTCAAATTATTGACACAATCATATGCTTCTTGTTAAGTTCTTTTTATTCCTTCCTTAGATATTGTGTACTCTCCCACATAGATATTGCACTCAATTTTGATGGTCCTTTGTTATCTTTCTTGACTACTTCAAATTATCAAATTATTGACACAATCATATAGATATTGCACTCAATTTTGATGGTCCTTTGTTATCTTTCTTGACTACTTCAAATTATTGACACTTGATCATATAGATACTGCACTCAATTTTGATGGTCCTTTGTTATCTTTCTTTACTTCAAATTATTGACACAATCGTATGCTTTTTGTTATTCTTTTTATTCCTTCCTTATATCTATTCTCCCCCTTATATATTTTGTACTCACCCACATAGATATTGCACTCAATTTCATAGGCTCTTCTTTTGAAGTCAAATATATTGTATTCTCCCCCTTAGATATTGTGTACTCTCCCACATAGATATTGCACTCAATTTCATAGGCTCTTTTTTTGAAGTCAAATAAGTGACAATAATTTACAAGAACTATCCCTAATTTGTTTCTCACATGTTCAAATGGTTCTCTAACAAGATAATTTACAAGAACTATTCCTAATTTGTTTCTCACATATTCAAATGCTTCTCTAACAAGAGGCTTTGTGAGTATGTATTACATCTTCACTATTTTCTCAAAGACTTGTTGTGTGAGGAAGTGGTGATTTATGATGACATGTAAATAGTGATTGTTACACTTCTATTGAAACACTTAATAGATATATAGATTTACCTCAATATCTTGTGGAGCCCATTTCATCCAAAACACTCGAAAATAAATTTACCTTACCTTAATATCTTGTAGAGCCCATTTCATTCAAAACACTCAAAAAGAAGTAACTACTATGTATTCCACTTCTACTCTAGATAGAGAAAGTAACGACTCTTTCTTGCTTAACCATTAAACCAAAACTCTTCTAAGTAGAATTATACATTGTCCACTTGTACTTGTCACAAGCCTAGTTGAATCTCTATATGTTGTCAATGTAAATTTCTCACAAGTAAATTTGTCAATGTAAATTTCTTAACTTCTACAAGTTCTATAGGCAGAGTTTGTAAAGGGCCAGGTAGCCTCTAAATATCATCTTTTATGAAATGTGACATAACTAGTGAATTCCCCTACAGTCAATCTCTGGAATAGATCTAAATATAGGTTCTTCATTTTAATATCCATAAAACACAACCACTTTAAGGTAAACTGTGCACATGTGTCATTTCTCCCACAAACTAAAGGCTTCCTCCCATTAATTTTAGATGTGAATTCTAGACCATAAACTTTTTAAGATAAACCATGCACATGTCATTTACCTCATGATCTTGTGTCATTTATCCCATGTCATATATATATTTTTTATTTATTTTTTTTTAGGGATAAGAAAACCATTAAATATGGTTGAAAAATGGAAATTATTCATAGAAGTTTCTTTCTATCCCAATACAGGGAAAGAAGTGATTACATATGTTCTTTCCAATATTACGACTAGCAAAGTCATCCAAAGGAAAATGAATATACCGAGAATAACAACAAACAACGAAGCATATTATATTGGATTGATAGAAGGCTTGGGAACAACGATGGAGTATGGATCAAATGGAATTGTAGTTTTCACCAATTCTAAACTTGTGTGCAACCAAATGAATGGTGTGTGCCAAGTTAAGAAAGAGAGGCTAAAAGAACTGCATGGAATAGCAAATAATATTGTTAGCCAATTTCAAATTTTTAGTATAAGGCATTGTACAAATGTGAATAAGATGTGTGTTGATCCATTGCGTGGGGCAATGCCAATTCATGATTCATCTATCAAAGATGACTTAGAATTATACATAAAAATGCCAACGCAAGATTCATCTCTCCAATATGTATTGGTTTTGAGATGCTCTTCTTCAAAAATTCAAGATTCATCTCTCAAAGATGAATTAGTGTTGAAACATTCTCCTTCAAAATTTATTGATGGACATTGTAACATATCTTGGATATGTGTGTGTTGTGTACTTATAAATGCATCTTTTTTAATGACCATGTTATTTTTTCAATTATATACCAAGTGTTCTCCCACCACACCATGTAAAGCGCAACTTGGTGAACTTCACATTTGCAACAAGTGGTGAACTTCACAATTTTATAAAATTAAAATGCGGGGACTTCAACAATTTTTTTTTTAAATGGAGTTTTTTTAAATGCAGTTTCACTTCTTTTTTAATGACCATGTGTTTTTTTCAATTTTATACCAAGTGTGCTCCCACCATGTAAAGCGAAATTTGGTGAACTTATCATTTTTATAATTTCTTTTTTGCTTAAATTGAGTTTCACACATCAATTAGTGCTTTGAAAGTTGTGTTCTATATAATTTGTGTACACTAAATTACATTAATTTTCTGAAATTTATTGTGTAAATGTCCATCAATAGATATATATATAATGGAGAATGAATGACGAAGATCAACAAAATCCCATATGGGGGATCAGGGATCGGGGGATGTTCATGGTATTTAAATATAATCTTAAATATCCATACATGTGTGTACATATGGAATTGGTTTTTTATTAACTTTGTGAGTTAAATTAGTTGTTAATAAGTTTCATTTTTTATTTTTTAGGAGCTAATAAGATAAGGGTCTCTACTCCGTCCATGGAGCATGCCCATGGTTCACCCAGTCGTGGTATGGTTCACGCAGTTTAATCAATGAATATATAGATGTATTTATATGTACACATGAATGTATTTTTCAACTGATTATAAATTTGTATTTGTTTATGAAGCTTCTCTCTCGTCTCGAGAGGTTGGTGGTGGTTCAAATCCCCTTAGAGGGCCATCAATGAGTGGTAGCAGGTTGCATGAAGGTGGTGATATTTATTCCCCCGGAGGCCAATCAACGGCTGGTGGTGTTGGTTCTCAACAGGGTCATTCTGGGTCTCAACAGTTTCAGGGTGGAGCAGATGCTAACTAACCACGTCGAGGTTGCCATCAATTTCAATATTTTTTTCATTGAATTTGTACAAATTTGTTTACATGTGTTTTTTCTAATATACAAAATTTCATATATATTGATGCAGAGGCTGAAAATGTTCCAAATATTGGTCAAAATAGACGTAGGGCAAAATGCCACATTCAAGAAGAAGGTTGTCTACCCACCACAACTTATCCAGCCAACATTTCTGATATACCATGGGAAACAAGCATGGCATAATGCACCTTACAAAGGCGTGAAAACCTTCATGCAAAATTGCGGAGAGATCTCGTGGCTTTGACTCTACCCACTGAGAGTCGACAAAGCCTCGAAATAGTTACACATTCATTGGGAAAAATTGTAAATGTGTACAAAAATCTTGGGCCAACGACTGATACATTTGTAGAAGCGATGAGAAAGAGAAAGGAAACAGTAATGGATCATGATAATGGAAGGATGTAAAACAAAGAGTTACAAAAAATATGGCGAAGTCAATGTTTAATTTCAAGAAAGGGCGAAAAAGAAAAATTTTGAAGGTGCAATATTTCAAGCACCCAAATATAGCTCGCTATTTGTATGATAGGCACCTTGCGGCCTATGGAAGGCTCCCATGGAACGACGAGGTTCCTGTTTATTTTGCACAATTTTTTTACGCAGAATTTTTTTTGGGTATGAACCCAAATATAATGACCTTCCGTCAAAATTGTTTGGTCCGGGAAAGGTCGATTGTATGACCGTAAGGGCGCTAAGAGAGATGTGGAGTTGCCTTGCCCTGAGCCGTCATTGGTGAATCAACCTTTTCGGGTCGAAAATCTGCGGTCAGAGATGGATGCGACTTCTCAAATAAGTCAAGAAGCAAGGGATGTCATGATCGACAATGTTTACAGCGGACTGGGTGGAGTCGATGTTTGTCTAATTCGACAAAGAGCACGTGAAAATGCACATGCTAATTTTGTGTATTGTACAGATGAAGATATTGACAACATGAATGTTGAAGATCTTCGAATATGTGAAATAAATTGTAACAATGGTTTTCAAGACCTAATTCTTCATGAGGAAGAGGGCACGGGAACGGTATGTGTTAATGACCTTAGGGTTCAATTATTTTAACATGTATACATGTGTACAATTTGTAATAAATACATGTGTATGTACATGTATACATTTATTTGTATGTACATTAATCTAACAAAAATGTATCATTATATGTTAAAACACCATTTGCAGTTGTCACGCATGATAAATGACGAAAATTTTAATATCACGTTCGGGACCTTTGGTTCAAACAATGCAAATGGGTCTCACCATCAAGATATGTTGGAAAATGTTAGTGTTTTCTAAGTGATATTTTTAAAATAAATAATTGTGCACACATGTACATGTGTGTATATATAATGATAAAATGTTTTAACAGATTCTGATTCCGTCCGATGTTTTTGGGATGGCGGTACCTTCTTCTTCCTTGGGAGATGTACCTTCTACTTCCTTATGAGATAACCCACAAGTATGGACATTTTTTTACTTTTAAAATTTATGTTTAAGTTATATATATATATATATATATATATATATATTCCACCTCAAAAAGTTCCATTAAAAATTGAGATATATATATATATATATATATCTTGAGTTATTTTAAATTTTTTGAATTTAGGTTCCTATAGAAGATTTCTTTAATCCACGGACTCTAGCAACGGAGATAGGAACATCCACACCATTTCAACCATTTGAACAAGTTGTCTAACTTTTTTTTTAATATTATTGAAAATAAGTTTATATATGTACACGTGCATTTTCATTTGAAATATATATATATATATATATATATATATATAACTGTACATGTATATTGTACAATTTACTGTTGCAGATGTTCCCATGGGGGCGGAACTTGTTGCAGGTTATCAAATGGAGAGGGAACCCCATGAGGTATTGCATGATTTTTTTGTTATATTTTGTTTTTTGCATGAAGTTCTATATATATTCTCACTCATTTTTAAAACATCAAATTTTAATGTTCAATTACATGTCCATTGTGTATATAGGCTTCCCATGCTTCACATGATAGTGCGCGGATTGAGACCTTGATAGGAAAGACACTAGATCCATCTCTATTTGATGGACATGATTTGTAGATTTGATTTCAAGATTTAGATAGTCTTAAATTTTCCTTTTTATATATTATCTAGATGCACTGTCATATATATATATATATATATATATATATATATCTAACTTGATACAGTTTGATACTTGTGAGATTTACAATTTTTGGACATTTTTTATTACAATGTTAATATAATTTGTTTTGTTCCAAAAAGTTAATTTTTGGATGGTTTTAGTACTTTTGGCATGTGAATGTGAAGTAATGTTGTTATATAATTTGTTTGGTTTTTAAAACTTTTAAGTTTTGGATAATTGAACTACTAGTAATTTTGTCATCTATAAATTAATGTTTTGCTTCTATAAATTAATGTTTTTCTTTTGAACTACATTTGGCATGTTATGTAATGATGTGTTATAATTTGTTTTGTTTTTAAAATTTAAGTTTTGTTTTTCTTCTGAACTACATTTGGCATGTTATGTAATGATGTGTTATAATTTGTTTTGTTTTTAAATTTAAGTTTTGGATGCTTGAAGTACATTTGGCATGTGAAGTAATGTTGTGATCTATAATTTTTTGTTAAATTAAAAGTTAAGTTTTGGATGGTTTCAATCTACATTTGGCATGTGATATAATGTTAAATGTTTTTATTGGATAGTTGAACTATAATTTGCATGGCATGTGAAGTAATGTTATGTATGATATAATCAAAAAGTTTTTAAAACTCAAGTTTTGGATGGTTTCAATCTACATTTGACATGTGATATTTAATTTGTTAAATGTTTAATGTTTTAATGTTGCACGATATATAATCAAAAAAATTCAAAACTTAAGTTTTGGATGGTTTCAATCTAAATTTGGCACATGTGATATAATGTTAAATGTTTCTATTGGATAGTTGAACTATAATTAGCATGGCATGTGAAGTAATGTTGCATGATATATAATCAAAAAGTTTTTAAAACCCAAGTTTTTGATGGTTGAAGTACATTAATCATGTGAAGTAATGTTGTGATATAATCAAAAAGTTTTTAAAACTAAGTTTTGGATACCATTTTAATCTACATTTAATGTAAATCCATTTAATTTCGATTTAATATTAAATGTTTTAAATGTAAATCCCTTTAATTTTGATTTAATGTTAAATGTTTTAAATGTAAATCCCTTTAATTTTGATTTAATGTTAAAATTTTTAAATGTTTTGATATAATGTTAAATGTTTTGATCTAAGTTTTTGATGGTTTCAATCTACATTTGGCCTATGGACGACCCCATGCGTAGACATCAAATGCGTTGCAGAAGGGGAGGTGGGGGTAGGGATGGAGGGGGTAGGAGTGTTGGCTCTCGCCTGCCTCTTTCAATCCATGACACAGACGGGCACCCTCCTTCGATAAGCAGTGTTGCACAATTCCACTTCACCAGCGCTATGGTTAGACCTCGAATTACGGTGACCATTTCTGTCTTTTTTCAGGAGGAGCCCCGAGATGAAGGTGCCTCTGGTTCCAGGAATCAGCAGAGAAATTCCACCATCCCAACCCATCAGCCCCAAGGCACCAGGAAGTCGGCAGCTCTTCCAATCAAATCCGGCTCGATGAGCTCCAACAACAATGGCGCAAGCAATGGCAGTTCGGCCTGTGTGGAGAAAAAGCTCAAAGACGACTCTGGCTACTCTTCCGCTTCGGAGAGCTCCTCCTAGCACTCCAAGGGAGTAGCTGATGATTCAGAGAACTATAATTGTCCAATTGTGGAAGAGAATCCTCCTACACACATCGATAGCTAGCCTGATGTCAGGTCCTATTTAGCTTTTTTGAACTTTTGTCATGTTTTGCAATCACTGTGCTTCTTAACACTCTATGTCTGATAGTTTCCCGATATTGGGCAACATATTTTGGGTTGGTTTCCCGGTCATGGGCAGCCCCTTTTCTGTTTTTTTTATTCAGACCCCCTCTAATTTCTTTGATTTAATCAAAAAGAGTAAAGAAGTAGTTATATGTAAATCTCTTTAATTTTGATTTAATGTTAAATGTTAAATGTTTTGATATAATGTTAAATGTTTTGATCTAAGTTTTGGATGGTTTCAATCTACATTTTTCATATGGAAGACTCCCACATGAATTATTGTTTTGATTTAATCAAAAAGAGTAAAGAAGTTATACATTATCCCTTTAATTTTGATTTAATGTTAAATGTTAAATGTTTTGATCTAAGTTTTGGATGGTTTCAATATATATTTGGCCTAGATGGAAGACTCCCATGTGAAGTATTGTTTTGATTTAATCAAAAAGTTTTAAAATTCAATTTTTGGATGGTTGAAGTACATTTCGCATCTTAAGATTGCTTTTGATCTCTACATACTCTTGTTTGAGTGAAAAATTTTCCAATAGGAAGAACATATCTTTTCTAGAACATATATATATAGATCCAATACATATAACATTTTTCATCAATGCACATGTGTATAGAAAAGCTTCTTTCAGTTGATACTCGAGCACGTGCATGTACCAAAACAATTTGTACATGTGCAAACACTTGCACAAATAACATAAGCAACTCAATTTTTAGTTGAGTACTGGAAGCTCTAAAACATATTTAATCCAAAGAGAATAAATTGTTGGGCAGTTCAATCAAAAAAATTCCAATGGAATTCCATCTTCAATAATCCGTTCATGATCGGATTTTGACATTTTTCATTTCTTAATTTTCGTTTTTTTCTTTGATTGAACCTCTATCAACTTTATGCGTGTTTCACACACCAAGTGACTATATTGACAACTTATGAAATCAGGTTCATACTCTTCAAAGTAAACAAAATCCCCACTTTGATTAGTTTGTCTGAAAAAATAACCTTTTAGTATAATAGATCCTCTTTCATATTGAAATTCGTGATCATTATAGTTTTCTAATAATTTCATCTTTCGTTCAGTGCAACGCATCAAATAATACTTCACATTTTCATCGTTGTCAATAGATGCAATTACAGCAAAAACATCTCCTTCACAATAAAACAAACTTAACAAAATTATACATATATTTAAATTTATTTCTAAATCTTCAAATCATTAGAAAGCAATTCAAATTTTACCTTCTCTAACAAGATCAGAAACTTGATCACCATTGGATGATATTGTAGTTTCCTCTGATTGCATTTCTTCAAACATTGCAACAGACATTTTGCCCTTTGTATTTAGCTCTGTATGTTTCCAATCGTTTACATACATTTTGTTTTCACAAATGTCATTGGATGTTGTGTTGTCTATGCAAACATGACAAAAACAAGAATATCTTCTTTTATCCAATGCAAACACATTTCTGGACGACTTTGTTTTAATTGAATGCAATTTTCTAGTCCCTTTTATTGTTTCAATGTCATTTCCAATTGATCTATCTATTTCTTCGATCCCAATATGCCATAAAAACCTTTATATGGAAAATTCAAAAAAGAATATAAATATGATATCAAAATACAATCAAAGATAATCATAGCACGATAAAATTAGATTTCCAATAAAAATTAAATTGAATGTACCTTCGCACTTCCCTTGATGGGTTAGTCTCATGGCTTAGAGCAGCAATTCACCATTGAACAACTTCTTTCCCGTCCACAAGTCAGCTTGCAGAGGTGTTCATTTGATATCTTCAAAGTGCTCCTTTTATGCATGCCCCTTCACCATCATGTTCTCCTTTTCCATGGCCAGTCTCAAAAAAATTCCATCAATGTTTGATGCAGGTTTTCTTATGAAAATAGCACAACCAAAAGAATGATCGTGCAGATATGAATTGACCTGCGCATTCGTCTGACCATATCTAGTGTTCATTGAATGTTATTCCATGATTTTTCAAGGAATCATAAATTTTTCCAAAACAATATTGTACAAAATATGTATCATGTGTACAATCATCACTGATATAAAAGTGATATTCTTTAATGATATGTCGATTTTCACTCGTGCTTTATATATGATCGATGTTTTGTTCAGCATGTCTATATAGAATATGGACGAGCATGGAGACTTAGTCAAAATGATAGTATTCACTCTGAATTTCTTTTTTTGCAACAAATATGTATTTTTCTGCAAAATCAATCACTGACAAAATGGTCCCTGGTGGAAAAAATTCATGATATTTTTTTAATTTCAAGTCTTGCCATCGAGCTCTATAAGATTGCTTGGTGTATTTGTAAATTTCTGCCTCAAACTTTCTCAAAAAGTCTATCACAAAAATTTCATCTTCTCGTAATTCAATTCTTTTAACACTATTTTAGATGATGTACTTAGATATATTACTGCATCTTCATTTCACTTTCATGTTGGACAATGATTGATCATTTGCTATCGATGTGATATTTGTTTTTGAAATTGGTAAAAATTTCCCTGATATTATTTTTACTTTTAACCATTTATAACATTTTGTAAACAGTTCATAGCTTTCTCTTTCACATGAAGATTTGAGATATGAAATCACGGATAGTGGAAGGAGGAGGTGAATCGCTTGCAATGTTCTACCAAAATCAAGGAAGTGTCATAATATAACTCAAATTCCACGTCAGCTAAACATAAGTGTCCGTCGTTAGTTTTATACCATGGTTTGTTGGTAGCTGCTTGATTGAAACATGAATTTCACGATACTCTTCTTTGAACTTGTTGAACAACTCTATCTAAGTGGTTTCCAAGAAATGTTTTTCATGTTCTTCTTACTGATTTCGTGCTATTCTTCTTCACATCACATGCCTTGCAGTTGGCGAAACACGCGAATTGTTCTTCCAATATTGATATATTATTTTTTTAACATTTTCTCCAAGTCTATCTTTGTATGGTTTCCTACAAATAGCTCTCCAACAAGCAAGTTCAAAATTTACATCTATTTGCAACTGAAATTTTCGATGTTTTATTTGAAAGTTTTTCTGAATTCCCTAATACTCATGCCATAGATGTGCTCATGCCATAGATGTACCAAACAATTCTTTAGTACTTGATGAAACCATTTCACTATATTTCTCTACTTTCAAATTAGAAACATTTTTAAATATAGATGTCTAATTGATTTATAACACTATTTATATTTTGTATACATTTTCCTTGTTTTTAATCTTTGGTTGATTTTATAGTTACCAGTAGTGTAAACAGCTTGTTTGTTCTAATAATTAGGAACCTTTCAAATTTAAAATGAAACTATCACCAACTCCTTTATGGAAATCGTTTCAAAATGCCGGTTAACATGATATAAATATACTAATGTTGATTTTTATACTCATATGTATATTATCAACTTTCAACATCTCATCATCGACACTGATTTCATCTGTACATATTCGAATAAATAGTACATAATAAGCTTACATATTCAATAAATAACTAAATTAATAAATATATGTATAATTTCAATAATACGTGCATGTGTTCAATATATATATATATATATATACCTTGTGATTCAATTTCTTCACTTGAATTTCTTTCAATATTTTCACCATCTTCAATCATTGGTTCAATATCTCTTTCACTTTCTCTTTCAAAATTTTTTATCTCACCATCAATATTTTGAGGAATATTTCTCTCTGTTTACATTGCAAAATATTTTTCTCTAATTAGTTCATCAAATAAAAATTAAGCTTCATATTTTACACTAGGAAAATTTTAAATATATAAATAGATCATAATATTTACATTTACATACTTGCTTCAATTTCTAGTTGACGTTGATTTCCCCTTCAATATTTGAGAGTTCTTCTATCTTTATTTTGCGAGATTGTCTCGTCTCTTCTCTACGTTCCTTAGGGTCTCTTTTTCGATCATATTTTCTCGCACAATTCATTCGATTTCCCATGATAATAGAGTATGAAGTTCAAAAAATTTCCTTTAAAAATTTAGACAATAACTCAATTAGAAAAAGCATCACAAAAGATTTAATTTAAAAAAAAATCATTTTAAAATTTTTGCAAAAAATACATACTCCAATCCAAAACACTAACTTTAAAAAATCCGAGAAAAAAATGTCTTATAAAAATGAAACGAAGCTCAAAAGATTTACTTCAACTCAAAACATGTACTCTAAAAATTCGAAATTAAGCCCAAATCTATACTTTCAAAAAAAATGAAGAACAAAAAAAATCCAAAAAAATGTATCACATACCTCCAAGAAATGGCCTTTGAATGTACGTCCAATAAAATTCCTTAAACCCAAAACAATTCTTTGCAAAATCAGATCGCCTGCAACAAATGTCTTCCAAAAAAAGTCCTTAAACCCAAATCTCCAAGAAAAGTATTTAAACCCAAACCAAGACCTTTGTAAACTTAGACCAAATGTGCGAAAATTATGAATGATTTTGCAGCAATTTATATTGCCGTGAAAAATTTTTTTTGGAGAGGCTCCGCGAAATTTTCCGGCCAACGGAAAAGTAGGCAGAAGTTCAGCCGAACTTTGAAAAAAAGTTCGGCCGAACATGGAAAAAAATTTGGCCGAACTATTAAGGCATGAGACTTAACGGCTCGTTTGCGCAAAAACTAGTTCGGCCGAACTTTGTAGAAAAGTTTGGCCAAACTAACGCATCACCAATTACGCAGGTCCAAGCTTTGAATACATTTCTGCAACTTTAGATTGATTAAACTCCATGAAACATTCTGAATTAACTGTCGGAACCAAGACAAGCATTTTCAGAATTGAATCTACTTTCAGGAAATATAACTTTTATGGAATTTCATAAATATTTACTAATTTTAATTAATTTGTAATAAAACGGGTGCAAACAATTTCTGAGGGTCATTTTGATTCAGTGAAATCAAAATTTTGTATCTCCTAAAATACATTGTAAAAAATTTGAAAAAATTATGGGGCATTACACTGGTTTGTCATCTCTAATGGGTAGCTTTTAGATTTTTAGTTTGTAACTTATAAGTTAAGAAATTTCTTGCGTCCTGAAACATACTCAAAATATGCAGTTTTTTCATATTGGACCAGTTCAAAAAATTCTATTAATTATGATATGCATCCATTGGCTTTGTAAATATGACGAAAACGAAGTAGACTCTGTCTAGATTGTTGTAACACATTTTTTTTTCTGAAAAACACAAAGTTTCAAAGAATACAACATTGCATATTAACATGACCTCTTATGAATCCTTTGACTGTTAAAAAAAACACACTCAAAGAAACGCTAAGTTGACATGTCAAATGTGATGGATTGTAGATCTATGTGGTGTAGATTTTTAGATTCAAAACTCGAAATCTTCACAGTCCTCATTTTTCAGTCTCCATATCAAATGTGCATAAAAAATTTCCAAAAAATAAGTAATAGAAAGCTAACAAAATTTCTGACAACTTTTATTTTTATCGCAAAATGAAATTCTAAACAAAAAAATTGTTACAGTATGTAGAAAGTTGAAGAATCGAAAAAAATGAAAATTCTTTCTCAAAAAAGGGCAAAAAGTGTAACCCAACTTCACATTTTCACCCATTAGCCATGTTCCTTTTTATTATTTTATGAAATGGTCATGGGTAGGAATTCCTTCCTTCATATTATTTTCTCTGTTATTATCTGCACGAATGCCTCTATTTCCACCAGCAGCTAAGTTATAATTCCTCACTGCAGTCTACCATTGTGGATGAACACATTTTCCCCAGGTAAATAAAGGATTCCATACCTTGTAACTCTAGTTATTGTATTATGTTATTTTACCATGGGTATCATTCCAATATTTGTATATTTTGATGAAATGAGTATATGAAGCTTTGAAAATAAATATCTTCTCTGTAAATACTGCCAGAGGCTATTTATTACCAAGTATTTTTTTTATGGAGATTCCAAGGCCATTCATAGAGATGCAACCTGGGGATGAACCAAAAATTCCCATACCAGATAAGCTCCACCATCTGAATGGAGAGGATGAACACTATCATAAACAAGATATTGCGCATTGTTTAGAATATTGTCTTGAACATCAAGCCAAGGTCAATCCAAGGTCGATGTCTACCTCTCTAGTAAATGCAATGAAGACAAAGATAAATAGTGAATCTGAATGCCATTTTGAATATGATTCCAAAAAATTTGATTCTGAATCACATTCCCAATTCAATGAGTAATATGGCAAATATAAAGACAATAATTTCAATAAGGAAATTTGAGCATAATGAAAGCGATGAATAAGACAATTATTTTGGAAAGGATGTAAATGAGGAAGACACAAAGGAGGAGGAAGATCAAGTGCCCTTACCCACTGTCAAAGATCCAAAAAGTGAAAAGGAAACCCTTGAGGCTCAAACCAGTTCACGATTTGAATGAAACACAACCAAATTATAATGGCACTGCCCACAAAGAGAAAGGGTGTTGATCTGAATTGAGTATGAAAATAAATTCTCAAGATCCCCTTGGAGTATAACTATATTTGGGGTTATCCTCATTGTAAGTATATTATCGTATCAATTAATTATTCAATATATTGATATGTTTTATAGACACCATTGTCTCTTTTGCATCTATGAGCTTTTACACTTACTACACAAGGTGAAGCATATACCATGTCACTATCAAAATGTTGTGTAAATGTATAGACATCCTTGACAGAATGGTGGAAAATGCAGGAAACATCAATGAGCCTCTAAGATATTAACTCATACTTCTCTATAAAGCAAAGAGTTTTTAGTCTGGAGTCAATGCTTCTGCAAAGTTGAATGTTTCAACCTTGGACTCCAGGCAAAGGGAGATCAACTCACAGTCAAGCGTATAATGATGGAGGTAATTCTTCAAAAGCTTGGTGTTACAGAACACAAGGTGACAAACAACAAGGATTAAAAAATTAAAAATTATCCATATTATTCGGTAAATCATGGATACCCGATTACTGGCTATGGATTAATCTAATGAGAGAGATGAGTTTTTGTAATCTTGACCTTGTCTATCACAACTAGTTTTTGATGTCATAACATATTGATGAATCCTTTCATGTATCGTAATATTTTCTTATGTAGTCAACTTTCTAATGCAAGGGCATCATGTGCAGTATCATTTCATGAAATATCACCTAATATTATTATTTGAAGATTTCTTTGAGAAAGACACCATGAGGTTAGGAGTTGCACTGCATTAAAAAATTTATTCAGTCCAATAGGTATCTATTTCATCAAATTCACCTTTGGTTTGTGCTTAGCTTCATCCCATTTTAACAGACCATGGAAAGAATGGAACATTTTTGGAGAATTTAACTTTGTGACTGAACCAAGACCCTATTGAAAATTACCTAGTATATTTGATGATCGGAAAAGGAATAACTAACATTGGAGAACATGATCGGATGGTTATTTGGAAGTTTACTCTCTGTATTGGAAGCTTGTAAACCCACATATATTATTTTAAAAACATTCTCCTACTTCCACAATAAAAAGATTCTGAAAGCCCTAGCCACCAAGACCTGTTGATAATTGACTCGTATAGTTGATGGTTGGGAAGGAAAACTGACAGTGAGGCACAAGATTGGATGGTAATCTAGAAATCTGCTCTCGGTATTGAAAACTTATAATTTTTCATATAATCTTTTGACAACATTATCCTTCTACTTCCCCAATAAAAAAAGGTTTTGAAAGCCCGAACCACTCTTTTATAGGATCAAAAATTACATTTTTAATGAAATTGTATTAAAGTTCTAATTAAATTCAACTCTCAATTCTGGTTATTCAAAAGGAGGTCCAATAGACCAGGAAGATCTCAAAGGACATTAAAAGTGCAATCAATCAAACAACCAAACTGATCATATCACCCAAATAATTTAAAACCCATAAGGCTGGTTAAATATTTATCTTATCAAGCTAAGACCTATCAAAATAAAAAACAAAATGAGTTCAGACATTTTCAAGTGATGAAAGAAGCATCATTACCAGTAATAAGCAAAATTCCATACTCCAGTTGTTTTAGGAAAACAATACATTTGCCCTTAAAGCATCCAGCTAGAAGGATCAGTACAGTTCCCAGAGTAATGTTGGACCTATATAGTCTCAAAAATCAGATTTCATAAGAGAAAGAACAACATAAAATAACCATGTGTACCCAATGATTACAGAATAGTATCTGCAAAAATAGATCTAAACAATAAATTATTAAAAATTCTATAGGATTATTGAATAATTTCCATAAAAATGAGAGTGAAAACCAATACAAATATTGAAAAATGATTGTAGAACTTGATCCTAAAGCCTAAACCCTAGATTACTAAAAATACTTATATGGGTATTGAATAATGACTATAAAAATTTAATTAAACGTAGAAATATTAGTTTACCTGAGCTTGGTAGGCTTGGGCTTCCTCTTGTTAAAGTGGGGCTCGGTCACGTCTTCTACAGGATAGAATTTGGGAGCCTTTTCATCGGATTTAGGCACCTACAGTTGTTTGGCATGTTGGGAAAAAATGCCCCCATTCTTTTCCCTGAGGGCCCAAATACCTCTTTTGGGATACATTTTCGATCTAGAAAAACGACCTACTCCCCTTATCAATTATTTTTTTCTTAAAACCCTATGCTTCCCTTCCATGGTCATCTCTCCTCCTGTTGTTGCACCAATCTCTTCCTCTACTATTAGCTACAAAGGACTTAAATGCTTACTATGAAAAGAGGCAAGTTCGGCCTTGCCCTTGTAACTAAGAGGGAAAACAATGCAACAATGCTTTGGTCAGAAGAGCCCACCAGGCAACCTATTGGTCCAATTTCATGTTGTTGTAATAATGATGTCTCCAACCCTCAATTTGTTTACTTCCCCTCTTCTTTTTCAAAATTTTTCCACCTCTTTGAATGAATTGTGTTAATTTCTAAGTTAATGGAATGAATTGTCTTAATTTCTAATTTAAGACAATTAAAAAGTTTTACTTTTAAATTAAAATAATTAAAATGATAATTTAGGATTTTAAGACAAAATTTTAGTTTGGCTTAAAAAATTGTTTTAAACTACCTGTATATGCTAGTGATATAATTGTTGTTATTGTTTAATCATTTAGTTTTTTTATCAATAGTTAAGTAACCTTATTAATTAGTGAGGATTATTACTAATTATTTTTATTCATAAGGACTATTTTAAGTTATTTGTGTGAGTGTAAGTCTAAAATAATCCAATATACAATGGTGTCTTTGAGTAAAAATTAAATTATAGAGGGTAGTGATGAGTTTCCTAATTAAAATTCATGTGATTAGATGGAAAACTGGCAAAGAATATCCATCCAATATGAAAGTAAAATTCAAATAAGTGCATTGTAATGATAGCATAATCCTTGTAGCATGAGAACATATACAAAACAAACACATGAACTCAAAGAGCTATAAAATAAGTATATTATAATTCATTTGATATGTGAATGAAGTGTTGGAAAGTAAATCATAGAGACACTATACGATGGGCTACCCTATCAAGTGCATGTAGTGGAAGTGCTCTCAAGTATGAAATGGATGAGGGTAGATGATGAGAAGCTCTTGACACATATGTAAGTAAATCCACCCTTTAGAATGAGTACTTTCACCTCTCCTTTATAGAACATAATAGGAAGATAGACTCATGTACTCGATGAAATAGAAGAGGATCAAATTGTGGGTTAAAGCCTTATGTGCTAGATCATTTTGGATGTCACAATTTCTCTCTAGTGAATTTTCTCTCTTTAAAACCTAGGTTTGTTGAAAGCACACATCTGCTCAAAACACTTTGTAGCTAATGCTTTCCCTTTAATTGACAAATGTGTTTAAAGTATCTCTAGTGAGGCACATGTCTTCTAAAATATTTTTTATTCTATCACATAATACTTAGGATAGTGCATTAAATGTATGAGAAACAAGTCAACACAACACTGTGGAACTACTTCTCCACGATGTCTATTTTTTTCTTATTATGAAGTTCCAACCTACTAGAAATAGTTCAGTATGGTGTCGCCTTTGTAATAACTTGTTGTCTTCCTTTAGTAACCATATATATATATATATATATATATATATATATATATATATATATATATATATATTGTTGTTTGTATGGATGAAATACAAACATTTCCTAGAATGATCCTCCTTGAGCACACCCTCTCCAAGACTGTTCTCTGTTTGCATGGTTGAAACATGAAGTCTTCTAATAATAATCCCTTTTGACTACATCACCTCTCAATATTTACCTTTCTCATTGTAATAATTAACGTCTGTGGATGAAACCTGTTCTAATTATACTTCATGAAGAAAAGAAACCTTGCATATATGGCTAGGTTTAATTGTATCATGAGGAGTTTCCAAGAAGAGGCTCACATGCAAGGTGTGGGAATAAAGGTTTATTTTCTAAAAAATAGTATGATGCCTAGAGAGGCTAAAATAAAAAAGGATAAGGTGTGTAAAAATAGCAAAAGGCCCTCAAGCAAGGCATCACTTCCTAGGCTAGATTGGAGCTCTAGGAATCCTCCAATTTTGAACGAAATACGATGGTGAAATTTCAAATAAATTGATGCCATAACTATCACACCAAGAGGGAACCCTTGAAGCTCTTTTGACTTGGGGATTTATTGAAGCTTTTCACTTTGTATTTCATCATTCAAAACCTGTTATATTAACTATAAATAATCATTGGATGAGCCTTTACCACAGTATATCTCCCAAACCTTAGTCTCTTATAGTATTTCTCTCAAAAAAAATTTCATGGGAAGTCACCCTATCTTCTCCCAAAGCTCACACTTCAATTGAATTTTTCCATTGAATGAGTCATCCTTGCCTCACTTTGAAGCCTAGTATAAACACATCAATCACAAGTGAGGGATTTTGGAAGTTTTGATCTTAGGCATTCATCATTTTTTAATATTCCTAAACCTAAGGTCATATTTCCCTCAAGATTTCTTGGAGATTCCTTCTTTTGCTTCTAAAGCAGGAAACCTATTATCTGATCCTCTTCTTTGAATGGGCATTGGAAATCCCATTGTGCATCGTTATTGGTCTCATAATTCTAGTAATTTCCCTATACCGAGACTCCTCCCATCAGTGAAAGTTCATAAAGAGCAGGGGACATTGCATTAGGTGATAGTGGTTCCTTCTCCCATTGTTTCCACTTGATATAGTAGTAGTCGCTTTGGAACCCCGCCTAGGATCCTTGCTAAATTAAGCGCTAACATTTTTCAAAAACAAGTATAAAGTAGCTGGCTCACTTGACAAGAATAAATCTAGGCTTGTGGCAAAAAGGTTTTACACAAAAAGAAGGGGTCTATTATGAGAAGACTTTTTCCCCCATAGCAAAACGGGATACCATCTGGACACTCTTTTCCCTAGAAACTCAAAAATTTGGAAATTCCATCAAATGGATGTAAAAACTGGTTTCTTGAATGGAGATCTGAAAGAGAATGTTTTTGTGTCCCAACCAAAAGGATTTTTTGTGAAGGGTTAGGAACATAAAGCATGCAAGCGATAAATTCCTTGTATCACCTCAAGAAAGCACCATGAGCTTGGTATAATAAGGGGTTAGGGAAATAGGGGCTTAGGGTTAGAGGTTTAGGGTTTAGGGGTTATGGGAATAATGAGTTAGCGGTTAAGGGATTAGGGATTGGGGGTTAGGGGATTTAGGTGCATTTAGGGGTTAGTGGCATAATGAGTTAGTATTTAAGGGATTAGGGATTGGGGTTAGGGGAATAATGAATTAGTGGTTAAGGGGTTATGTATTGGGGGATTCGGGATTAGGGGACTTAAGCGCATTTATGGGTTAGGGGAATAATGAGTTAGTGGTTAAGGGATTAGGGATTGGGGGATTACGAGTTAGGGGATTTATGCGTGATTAGGGGTTAGGTGAATAATGAGTTAGTGGTTAAGATATTAGGAATTAGGGGCTTAGGGCTTATGGGATTCAACCTTTAAGGATTTTAGGGGTTAGGGGTGAGGGTTTAATGGGTTATGGGTTAAGCGTTAATGGTTTAGGGGTTTATGGGTTAAGGGGTTAGGGGTTTAGGTGTTAGTGGTTTAGGGGTTTAAGGGTTTAGAGGTTTAGGGTTTAGGGGGTTAAATGGGTTAGGGTTTTAGGGGTTTAGGGGGTTAAATGGGTTAGGGTTGGGAATTAGGTTTTAAGGAGTTAGGGGTTAAGGGTTAGAGGTTTAGGGTTTAGGGGGTTAAATGGGTTTAGGGGTTTAGAGGTTTAGGGGGTTAGGCGATTTAGCAGTTAAGGATTTTAGGGGTTAGGGGTTATGGGTTAATGGGTTAAGGGGTTAGAGGTTTAGGGGGTTAAATGGGTTAGGGGTTTAGAGGTTTAGGGGGTTAGGGGATTTAGCATTTAAGGATTTTAGGGGTTAGGGGTTAGGGGTTAATGGGGTTAGGTTTTTGGGGGTCAAATGGGTTAGGGTTTTAGGGTTCTAGGGGTTTAAATGGGTTAGGGGTTGAGAATTAGCATTTAAGGGGTTAAGGGTTAAGGTTTTAGAGGTTTAGGGTTTAGGGGGTTAAATGGGGTTAAATGGGTTAGGGGTTATAGTCATTTCTTAGGTGAAAAAGGCACAATCTAGTTGGTTGGGTTCCCAAGTACCAAAAAAAGTAAGGGTGATTGTGAGGGAAAGATAACTAAGAAGTGTCTATGCGTGCTAAGGAATGAAAAGGCATGCTAGGACATGCCAAAAAGTATAAATTTATTTGAGGAGTGTTAGGGAGTGCCAGGACATCACAAGGGAGAACTAGGTCAAAATTCATGGAAATGAACGAATAAGAGTGTGTGCCAAGTAGTGTCAACGAATTCCAAGTTTCTCGAGGATAAATTGTGTTAGGAGAAGGCTAGAATAAGACTTGTAGGAGGTAAGCCTATGGTTACATAAAGGGTTGGACAAATTAGTTTCAGAAAAAGGAAAACTTTGGGTTGGGCACAACATTGATTTTCCAATGACTTGGTTCGGTTCCCAAGTAGGAAAAAAAAGTAAGGCTATCTATGATGAGATGAAAGCTAAGGGATACCATGGTGTGGTAGAGAATGCCTAGAAGTACTAACACATGCTAGGAATTTCCAAGGCATGATAGGCATGCCAAGATGTGCCAGGTGCCAAGGTGTGGCATGAACACATACTAGGGAGTTTGAGGGCCAAGTGTCAGGGAAACACAAGGGAGCACTAGTTTCAAATGCATGGAAATGAATTATCAACCAGTTCCAGGTCCACTAATAAGGGAGTGACATGGTATTCTAGGAAGTGCAAAGGCATGTTAGAGTGCTAGGGAAGCATACAAATATGTTCCAAGTGCCAAGGTGTGCCAATGCAGGCTAAGGGGTGTTAGGGAGTTCCAGGAAAACATAACATAGAACTAGGTCAAAATGCATAAATGAATGAATAAAAGTGTCTGACAGGGAGTGTTAGCGAGTTCTAGGTGTCTTGAGGAGGGAGTAACATGGTATGATAGGCAGTGCTAATTCATGTTATAGTGTCAGGGCAACATGCATCCAAGATGTTCCAGGTGTTAGGGTGTGCCAACATGTGCTAGGAAGTGTTAGGGATTGTCAAGGAAACACAAGGGAGAATTTACGTTGTAGCCATTAGAGAAGTATTTACATTGTAGCCATTCCAAGACCCCGAGAATTTTTTTCCATGGAGAATTATTTACGTTCTATCCATTTCATTAAAGCAAGAGGTCTGCCAATGCTTTTTTGTATGTGCTTATAAATTGGAAGAGAGAAATCAGAAACAAGAAGGGCCTCAAAGAACTAAACAAATAAATGGAGGTCACTGTGATAAAGTTGATGGAATTGGAGCTGGTAGTTTCAGACTATCACAAGGGCATCCAATACAACCATGACCTGATTGAAGAAGTTTAAAACAAACTAGAAGTCCACATTGAGGAATATATCAATCTACTTTTGACTAAACCAGATATATAACCATGGCTCTCTCTACTCACAGTATCTCATTGATATTGTGATAGGTATATGTTATTAACCTATGCTTGTGTCTATTTAAATGGATATTGTATTGATAGCCCAAAAATGAGGCAGTTTGTATTGTCTATAGTTTGTAATAGTTCTAAAAAAAACTAGCAACATTTAATCTCTTTGACTACAAAAAGTACTCTACTTGTTGCATTGGGGAGTTTCTCTCAGGAAATTTATGGAGAACCTGACATATTTTTTATATATGTACTGTGCAGAACCTTTATAAATCTACCCTTCAAATCAGGGTCAACCCAAATAAATCTGATTTGGGGGTTCCACTGTAACAACATTTTCCCCACAAAAAGCACAATATCAAGCCAACATGTGTGTTGTGTGCGTTTAAAGAGATGGATAGGTAGGTTTACCCTTACGAGAACATAGCACCTTAAAATATGACCATGATTGGTGAGTGCAAGAATTTTTGAAATGGCATCATGAGTGGAGCCTTTTCCAGAAGAGATTATTCATTTACATTACAATATATACAACATGGAGTTAGCATTCCATCCATGTTAGCACACACACCTGCTGGTATAAGTCCTTAAACTGGTACAAAAAAACTATTTTATATATTCACATACAGGAGAGTCACAAGATGTCAACAAAATCACATACTTATTGAAATACTCAACCAGGAATATGCTACATTTCTTCTTAATGTGCTTGCAACTAGGTAGGCATCAAAGACAATCATTGCAATGGGTTAAGGGGATATAAGAGAGAATTATGTAAGGAGTTCCTTATAGGTAAAGGAAATTGGTATTACTATTGTTAAAGGGGGTGGCCTACATGGATACATTGGTCGCTATTGATGCAAGAGCATAATTTCATAAATTTATTTCAAAATTTGTATTTTTCCTCCAGAAGGTCTTAGAGATTTATAGAACAAGAAGTTGGTTTCCTTGTTGCCCTATAACTTTGTAGAATTTCTAATTCCATACTTGGAATAGGAAATTTTAGTAATTTTAGGCATAAGTTAAGATGTT
Organism: Pinus albicaulis; assembly: GCA_034641835.2. Classification (NCBI taxonomy): domain Eukaryota; kingdom Viridiplantae; phylum Streptophyta; class Pinopsida; order Pinales; family Pinaceae; genus Pinus; species Pinus albicaulis. The sequence continues at coordinate 735,397,883 of CM076576.1, forward strand.
TTTTTATTTTTAAGGCCTCGTAGTCATTAGGAAAGTTGAGTCTTATGATTAGGAATACTTGTGGCATCCTATGTATTTTTCAAACTCCAATACACCAAGGCAAATATGTGGAGGACATTTGGGGGAAATGTGCTTGTCCATAAAATGTAGATCAGGTTTGGGGAACTTGTAGCTCTTTTCCTTGGACCCTACTAGTCCTTAAAGGTTGTGTTTGGAGAGGTTAGCAGGAAAAAGCATAATATTCCCAAGAATATTAGTGTTGGAGCACCTATGGTTTGGGAGAAAGGATAAGGGGTTCTAGGAGTTAAGGGGTTTAAGGGTTTAGGAGAAAGGGGTTAAGGGTAAAGGGTAATGGGTTAGGGCTTATGGGATTTAGAGGTTAGGGGTTTGAGGTATAGGGGGTTTAAGGGTTAGAGGTTAATGGCTTAGTGGTTAAGGGATTTAGGGGTTAAAGATTAACCATCAGGGCTTACATGTCAGGGGATTTAGGGGTTAAGTGCCTAAGGGTTATGGTATTTAGGTGTCAAAAAGTTATGGGGTTAGGGGTTAATGAGTTTAGAGGTTATGGGTTAAGGGTCAAGGTTTAAGAGGATATGGGATTAGGGTTTATGGGATTCAAGGATTCTAAGTTAGGGGTTATGCATTAAGGGGTTAGTGGCTTTTGGTTTAAGGGATCAAGGGGTTAATTTGTCATGAGTTATGGGTGTAGGGGTTAAGGTATTGTGGCTTTGGGGTTAAAGAAATAGGGACTTTAGTGGTTATGGGTTAAGTGCATATGGGTTGTGATCATGTGGCCCCTAATCCCCTTATCACAACTATTGGGGGTTCCCCTATCAATTTGTCTCATTGCCTTACCTATAGGTCCCCTACCCCCTATACCATAAGGCCTTAAGGCTCCTTCTCATTCTCTAATGTTAGGATTATAGATATTAGTAAACCATGCTTGAACCTCTCACTTCTACCCATCCATGCTACCCTTATGTCCCCTTGCCCCGTTAAATACACCAAAATATCCCCCTCTCCCAAAATTCATGAGAATTAAACATTTGGAGACGATCATTTGACAACAACTTCACAACTACTCCATTTATAATGGTGTCTTAGAGCTATTAGATGTCATTTCATTGAGCTACACTGATAGGTGAGAGATATGCATAGCTCACTAAAGGTGTATCAAGAGGCTATTAGTCTATTGGCTATAGAATTTTACTCTTTTTAGTTTTAACTTAGTGAAATGGAAAATATGTGGAGACAATCTCCATTCTTCTTCTTTCATCGAGACATGTAAAATAAATGAAACAAATAGTCTCAACCCATTGGAGAAGGAAATTTGAGAACAATAATTAGCATGAACAAACAAAGAATCCAATGACTTAAGCTTAGAGGCATTTCCCTTTGTAAACAAGCATCCATAATCTTGTTAGAGTTAGTATGAATCTTTATTAAAGGTTGAGTAGTCTTCACATCACCAACCAAATCCAATAGAAAGGTACCAACCCCTATAATAAAAATGATGTCTCCATATAAGGTGTAGTTAATACCAATGTGTTGATGGGAAAAGATGTTAGGCAACCAGTAAGGGATCTCCCTGGTGAAAAGTCCCAATCAGACTCTAAATTGTTTGTGATAGGGATCCCATGTGGGTGTGGGTCCAGCTATCGCTGAATACTACTTTCCTCGGACACAAACGAGCCCTACAGACCTGTGAACGCGTGATTATCCATATGATACAAGGAAAATGGTTGATGAGTCTCAATGAACATAAAACACTATGAATAGAAAGATGAGTTAGAAGCATGCAGCCAAAGGAAATGTTGTTAGCAACACATCATTAGGGTCATGCTTGTAAAATGTTTTTCAAACCACATAAGAAAAAATTCTTTATGGTTAGAGCACCCTTCACTTCTTTAAGCAGTTTCCAGACATGAGATAAATGTTAGTAACAGAGTTGACAACATTTTCTAAATAAACAACCTAACATCATTAAATCATTTAGTGAGCTGAAATGTATAAATGATATAAGCAGAAAACGTAGATGACTTAATTAGAAAAATATCAGATACATAGAACAAAATATTCACAATGTTAACACATTAATTCCCATCAGATCCAAGGGTGGAATCAAAACAAGTGATTGTATTCATTCATAAAAAGGTGCAGTCAATGCTATACAATTCTCTGCTCCTTTAGAGTCCTCCAAAAAAAGGTCCTTTACAATTCCCCGAAGGGGGTATTTATAGGAAAAAATTGACCCTTGGGTATCCCTAACTTTTCGTATTCCTGACCGTTGGGATGCTCTGCAACTTGATGGAATTTGTGACTTGCGACCTGCACTATAACTGTGACATGTGACCCCTCTGTTGTTGCTACTTTCAACCTCTTCTATTTGCTACAATATGTAACTTGGTAATGGGAGTAATTGGGTGATTGCGAGGTCAGGGACATCTATATGCTGCTGCTCTTTGAGATAAATCTACCAGGCCCGATAGTTTTCCGCTACTAGGGAGAACTGAGGTGTGTCCTCTCTCAACCTGTGAAAACACTCGAGAGATTTTGGAATCAATGTTTTCCTCTTGATTGTGATCTGATTTGACAAGGAGGCCATTTTAGTGTAGATCTAGACCGGTGTCACGATGAATTGAACCATGTTTTCTCTTGATGCCGGTTGGTCTTGAGAGGCGGTTGCTTGCCTTATGGGCTGCAGGTATGCCTGGATATCTTTAGAGACTTCTTCCCATGTTTTCTCTTCACCTAGTGCACCTAGAGATGATATGTCGTGTACTTCGGCCATTAAGTCGATGCCACTACTCAAGACTGATGGGATCATAACCGGATTGGTCCTAGTGTCCAAGACTATATCCTTATCTATAGTGACTGTAAGGGGTGCAGTAGGGTCTCGTGCCAAACATATTATCTTTTCCTTCCTGATCTTATGTGTGAATTGATCGTAGGTGAGTCTAGTGAGATCAAGCACTCCCTCATCTAGATCCTCAGAGGTACCCAATTCCGAGAGGGAAAAGCGCACATTGGTTGCAGGAGTTTTTTGGGGTACCTTGGTGTGTGGCAATCTAGTCTGCTTCTCTGTCTCCGGAGGCGGTGTCTTACTTCCTTCGTTTCCTTTGGAGGAATCTTCCTATGACTTCTTACTTTCTTCCTCCTTCCTCTTCTGTTTTGTTTCAGCTCTATGTTTTTCTTCTTTCAATTGGCACTCTGCTTCTGCCTTGTCATGTTCTTCCTTTAGTCGGCGCTCAGCTTCTGCTTTGTCATGTTCTTCCTTTAGTCGGCGCTCAAATTCTTCTTTGTCCTGCTATATTTTTAGCTGGTGCCCACCTTCTGCCTTTTCTTCCTCTTCTTTCTTCTTGCGGTTTTCCTCTTCCCACTTATTCCTTTGCTCTTCTTTCAGTTACTTTTTATGTTTTTCCTCCTCTTCCCTTTCTTTTTCTTCTCCTCTTTTTTAGCTTTGGCCTCCTTTTCTCTTTGTTGGGCGGAAGGGTTATGTCCTGTACTAGTCCTCGGCTTCATGGCTTTGGAGGATGAGGCTCCTCTGAGCATATGAATCCTTTCTTCTAAATTCTGTTTATCCTGCTCCTCCTAATCACTTGATTCTAGTGGAGCAGCCTCTCTATCCTTGTTGTACTAGTTCTTTATTCTATCTTTAGCCGGACAGTCAGTATGCTGGTAACTCCATTTGAATTTGGCCCACTTGCAGTGTGCGGGGATGATTCTCTCAGGATCATATGTCTGGTGTGCCAAGGGAAGTAGAAAGAATCCCCTGATCTGTTTGGCTTCTACTTCTACTTCCCTAAAATCCTTCACTTTGTAGGCACCGATGGTGAGCGGCAGAGTAGGCCATGGCTTCTCATTACCCTTAGTGAGGACTTTAGAGAAACCGCCTGACATCTGATAACAAGTTTCTTGGAGGAGAAGTTTGTTTGTTACGAACCATGGCAATGCGTGAGGGGCCTTAAGCGACCCGAAAACTTGGATGATAGTGCTATCAGTGTTAGGAAACCAGTGAGCCACTTGGGTTATTGTCTCCATGGCTTGCTCGGAAATGCACGGGGGGTCTTTTCCAAGCAGTTTCATGTATAGGGCAGGGATGAAGCTACCTGTGATTGACTCCATGTCTTGCTTATACCTGGAATCCCAGAACACCATTAGATATTTGTGAATTGGACCGCCATGCTCTGGGTCCCAGTTATGCGACTCCCCCTCAAAGTGGCACCTTGCACATACTGCATCTAGGAGATAAGATGCCATATAAAATTCTGATGCATACCCTTCATCAAGTGCTAGTGTTGCATGTATGTTTGACTTGAGGGCCGCTACTATCATGTTGGCCCAATTGAAGCAGGTATCGTACACAGTGATAGCATACATCAGATAAACCCAAGCGTCATTGAAAAAGGTTGCATCTGGGCGGCCAAACATCCTACATTGCATCGCAACTACAAATTCGTAGACCTTCCTGAGTCCTGATGTCTGATATTCCTAGTCCTTATTGAACCATAACTTTTTTGGGTCCTCCCACCATCCCTTCAAAGTTTCTGGTATGGGAACTACATGAGTAGTGGCCCATTCATCAGTGAAGTTCTGCTCTCAAGCAGGAAGTGCATAATATAATTCTGCACCTTGCCCCTTTAGATTTGCGAAGGACTTCCCAGCATAATCCTGAATGACCCAGATCTTGGGGTCAACCCTCTGCAAGATCTATTCAATCAGCTCAACACATGGGAATATAGGTGGATGGGCCCCCGCGTAGTGCAGCTTGGACCTCTTAACCTGAATGTATACCTGTTGGTCTGAGAGGGCCTCCAAAAATTCAGGCTTTGTAAATTCTTGATACACCTAATACCAACTCATACTGTCCCCTTTGCCAAATGTGTAGGCAGTGTCTCCATAATTAGGGGGGAGAGAAAGAGGTATTTCCTCCTCCAAGATTTCTATCTCACTGCTTTTGTTTCTTTTGCGAACTGCTGGAGGCCCCATATCACTTGAGGCTGAGGAGATGGATATGCACTCTAGCTCAGCTTTAAGGTCCCCTGGAATGTTCATAAAACAATCCCATGATAAGACAAATACCATAATTTATAAATATGTGGGCTACTCCTACCTCTGCTCAATTATTTTCAAGGAAGTGGGTGAACCTACGACCTGGAAACATTGTGACTGGGTCGCTAGGTCGCTAGGTCATGTTATTTTAAACTTTCACATAAATGCGATTTAGCGACTTGGCGACTTGCGAGTAGGTCGCTGATTCGCACTAGTTCAGATCCTCATGGAAGTGTGACTTAGTGACTTAGCGACTCACAACTGGGTCGCAAGTTCACTAATTCGTTGAGTCGCGTCATTCTGAATTTTTCATAATATGCGACCTAGTGACCCTGCGACTTAGCGACCGAGGTCACGAGGTGCGGGGTCGCGGGGTTGCTCTAGGGCTTAGCAAGCATGCGGTAGGAAAAAGCTTTAAAAAAACACACACGGTGACCATAAGATCGTCGATCGGGTCATAGAAGTCTTCATTAATGATTAAGGCAAGGTCCCTGAGGGGGGGAGGGGCAGATAAGCTTTCAGAAAGACACTTAAGGATATGAATGGGTAAAAATCCTGGAGGAGGTAGGCAGGTTTGCGGAGAGATTTCCGGGGAGCTTGATCAAAGGCATAACAAGGTTAAAATAGGTTAGGGGTAAGGGGGAGAAATAACCACAATTATCTTAGAAAAGAAACAGCAGGAGGATTAGACAACTTACCTGGGAAAAATGCACTCCATCTGGCTTGTCAGAGGCATTTTCTTTCTCCATCGCGAAGGTTGAATTCGACCTATGCGACCCTTATATATATAAATGGGTCGCACGTGTGGGTAATAAATGAGGGTCGCAAGGTCGCAAATGATCTGCGTTGACGAGATGTGCGACCTAGCGACCCTGCGACCTTGCGACCTACGGGGTCGCGGGGTCATAGGGCTGCAAGGTCGCGAATGTTTGGTTTCGGGATGATGTGCGACCCAGAAACTTGAGACCTGAAGGGTGGCAAGGTCACGGCGTCGCAATTTAAAAGAGTTAACCAAATTTGCGACTTAGCGACTTGAGATTTTGCAAAGGTGAATTTAGGTCTGAGTCCATTTTTTAGAAAGGTTAGGGGCTCAAAAATTTAAGAAGAGAAAAATTTTGGAGGGTGTTGTGTCAGCTACAACAAATGGTCATTAATTTATAGGACCTAGAATCTCTGTCGGTGTTTCATCGAGTGGGGGGTGGGGGGGGAGCTTAGCCTGCTGATCCTTTCAGTTCATGGGTCCCACTACTTTCGTCTTCGGCCCTTGTGTGTTTTCTCCACCTATCTGCATGTCCCAAGGTGCTGGTCCACCATATTTCATTCTGGAGACTAGACGAAAAAGGTTGGAGTAACATCAGGGATTTCCAGGATCCGGTATAATTATTTTGTCCTCATCGTGTTTCTCCACTTCCAGCGAACCTGGTGGTCCCAGTGGAGTCACTGCCTAGGAGTCACGAATGTTGCTTCGTTGCCAGCGAGCCTGGTCAGTACCCCGGCGGAGTCGTCGCATCGCCTCTCTGCGTAGGAAGCCTTTCTCAATCCTTTACCCTTATTCATGTGCTAATTTTCACTTATTTTAAATGTGCTTGGGGCACTTATTTGACTGTGCTCAAGGCACTTATTTGATTGTGGCATTTATTTCCTGGGCGGATGAGGGATCCTGACTTATCTTGCTTGCAAGAGAGGTTACTCCTAGCCTATATGAGGACTTTTGGGTTTTCCTGAATGTCCTTTTGTCTCCTATGATCAGCTCTGTCCCCTTTATGTCCAGTGACCCATCACATTGAGAATTTATTTTGTATAGCAGTCCCCTGGGCCGGCATACTAGGTAGTCTACCTGCGCTTGGTTCCTGGGACTTGGCTATGTTTCCCCATTGAGTGCATATCACAAGCAGTCTCGTGCCACTTTTTCGTTTCAAGGGAAATTATTCACCAGCATAGATTCCGACACAACATGCCAATTGAGTAACTTCTACATCTCTCCTTAAACTTGGGATGCTACAGGGGAAAAGGTCAGTGGGAGCTTGCTTGGAACAAGAGATTTATTGAAAACAAAACAAAAATGATAACAACGAAAGAAAAAACAACAACAAAGAAAATGAAACAAAATAATATGGTACAAGGTACGATGACGACCCCCCTGGGGCTGTCAAGTGAAATATTGTTTAAGGTCATGCCCAATTACCCGGAGGACCTCAATCCTCCTTTCAAGGGTCTCCAACTTGTAAGTGTGGGGACCGACCTTTTCTTTAATATAGAACGGACCTGTCCATAGGGCCTGAAATTTGGAGTGTTTTCCTTTATCCTCGTGAGATTTGTCCCATTTGAGGACAAGGTCACCTACTTCAAAAGATTTTTTTCTAGCAAACTTCTTGTCAAACCATCGTTTTATTCGACTTTGGTGGATAGCGAATTTTTCCCGGGTTTTCAACCTTTCCTCCTCTAGCTTCAACAATGTGTCTATTCGGGCTTGTAAGGCAGGGCAAGGGGTGCGATGAGTTTCTTGAGATAGTTGAAGGGCTGGGAGAGACATGTTGGGAGGAAGAATAGCCTCCTTCCTGTATACAATAAAAAACAAGGAGGTTCCCAAAGACGACTTGGGTGTGGCCCGATCAGCCCATAGGGCATTATGGAGTGCGTTATTTTAATTTCGTTGTTGGGACAATAGAGTCTTTTTGATGATGCAGATGAGGTTCTTATTAGTTGACTTGGCTAACGCATTTCCTTAGGGGTAACAATTGGCAGATTTTTTCAGCACTATACCGTTTTCTAACGCAAACTCATATAATTTAAAAGATGAAAAATATGTTGCAATATCAAAAACAAGGGAGGTCGGAACGCCAAACCTGATCATGATGTGTTAGGTGAAGAAGGCCATTACCTCTTGATCATTGACTTGACGCAACGGTATCGCTTCAACCCACCTTGTGAAGTAGTTCGTGGTTGTGAGGATGTATCTATGTTGCTTGGAAGAGTTTGGCAATATTTCGCCAATCACATCAAGCCCCCACCCATGATAGACTGCAATGGGGCAGAATTTCGTATTTCCTTATTAGCGAACTTCTGGCACTGTGGGAATTTTCATACATAAGCGTGCACACCTTTGAATAGAGTAGGCCAATATAAATTGGCACGCATGATCTTGTGAGCAGTGGTATCTCCCGTATAGTGTCCACCCGTTAAACCATCATGGATTTCCATCAAAACTTTTTGTGCCTCATCATACTCCAAAAAACGTAGCAGGACACCACTATGGTGTTTGCGGAACAACATACCCTGCACTAGTTGGTAGGATATAGCTTTCAGTCTTAATGCATGTTTCTGCTAAGTGGTCAAAGTGGGCCCCATGGTACCATGTTTCATATATTGCTGGATATCAAAGTACCATGAGGAGGTATTCTGTCGGGATATGCTGTCGGTTTGAAACATTTCGATTTCATGTTCCCAACTCTCTTCTTCACTGCCCCACGAGTTTGTTTCTTCCGCGGCCATCCGGCATAGTCCTTGGCCCTTTATAGCGTGTGCTGGTTTGAATTCTAGGTCGTATTCTTGAAGGCACGTCATCCAGTTGCCTTGTCTCTCGCCTAGCTCTTGTTGTACGAAAAGTGAGCGAATAGCTGGGTGAGGCATGAAGACTGTAACGTGACTCTTCCGAATATATGGCCTGAAGTGTTTAATCGCCTTGTACACTACGTAAGCTTACTTATCAATATCTGGATAATTCAACTCGGCGCCTTACAATCCAGCGCTCATGAATGATATGGGTCGCTCATCATTGTTATCATCTTTCAGAGTGAGGACGGTAGCCAAAGATGAATCGAAGGCAAAGGTGTACAAGATAAAGCCTTTGCTAAAATCCAGACTATGAAGAGTAGGTGCTTCCACGATGTCCCATTTGATTTTATTGAATGCTTCTTTCTCATGAGGATTCCATTTGAAGTTAGCATTCTTCTTGATCATACCTTGAAATAGTTTCATAATTTGGGTGAAATCTGATATAAATTTTCGCACGAAGTTGATTTTTCCGAGGAAAGACTGCATGGCTTTCTTACCACTTGGGGGCGGTATCTAAGCAATAACTTTCGCACGTTCTGGATCCACTATTATGCCATCCCGAGTTATTATGTGCCCCAACAGGTTTCCTTCGGAGATGAAGAAAATGATTTTCTTCGGGTTTAGTGAGATCCTGTATTTCTGACACCTTTCAAACATCTTCTTGAGGTGATGTAGATGGTCAGATGTGCATTTTAAAAACATGGTGACATCATCCAGGTATACTACCACGCTTTTCCCAATGAATCCTCTAAAGGCGATGTCCATGGCTCTTTGGAAGGTCATGTAGGCATTGATCAAGGCATAGGGCATGCGTCTGAATGTGAATGTTCCCCATTTAGTTCTGAATGTCGTTTTCAGCCGGTCGGATTCATCCACTAGCAATTGACTATAACCTAAAAACCCATCCAGTAAAAAGAACATCTTCGATCCCGATACAACTTGAAGGATTTGCTCCATAGGGGGCACCACGTAGTTATCCTTTTCTGAAGCTCTGTTTAAATTATGGAATTCTATGCACAAACGGATTTCGCCAGATTTCTTGTGACCTGGGACCAAGTTTGACACCTAGGTTGAATGTCAAACTTTGAAAATTATGCGCACATCCAAGATTTTCTTTAGTTCCCTTTGGATCATCGGCTCTAAGGTAGGGTGTACCTTTCTCATTTTCTGCTGGAATGGTTTCACTCCTTCCTTCATGGGTATCACGTTCTAGATGATCCATGTGTCATAAGTTCATAACTCGTCATACGTCCAGCCAAACACATCTCGGTATTTCTTAAATAACTCAGTGAATGATTGCCTCTCCTGAGGGGTGCATTCATTATCGAGATTGACAAACTTGGGCTCCTTGTCCGTACCGAGGTTTATTTTTCGGTGTGCTAACGTGGAAATTTTCACCTTCGTGTTGGGAGGCCCTCGAAAACGGTTATGTAAGTCAAACAACTCTTCGAGTGACACTATCCCTTTGGGTATGGAATTTTATTTACGATCTCCTAGTTCCTTTTGCAAGTCATGATCATGATCTTCTTCTTCTATAACTATGTCCTTGAACACATCTGTATTGAGCATGAAATCTAGTACCTATTGGTCATCATTGAAAACACGCAAATTAGTGACATTATCTGGTACGGATGGCTTGTAAATAGTTTCAATAGAAAATCCATCTCTAAGTGGGGTGAACCTAGCAGCATCATTGGCAAGTGTATCGGCTGCTGCATTGTGCATTATAAGTACGGATTTAATACTGAAAGCATCAAAAGAAGAAATTAAATTCCATACCTCTTGTTGGTAACCTTTTAGATGTGGAGACAAAAAATGAATGGTGTTACGTACTTGACGACTGATGATCTCAGAGTCTCCAATTACCTTTAAATAAAAAAATTTGAGATCTATGGCTTTTTTGAGTCCGAGCAACAATGCTTCATACTTGGTTGTATTATTCGTGCACTGAAACTCTAGCCGGCAAGAAATTAGAAACTTGTTCTTATGAGGGTCTAGTAAAATACAGCTCGCACCAGCCCCATCATGGGTTTTGGAACCATCATAATACAAGGTCCATATTTCATCTTCTACTTTGATAAATCTATCTGAGCACATAGGAGACGCACTCGGGGCGGCAGTTTCTAACGGGTCTTCAGTCGAGGCTAAGGGGTTGTCAGTGACCAACAACAGTTCAGACTAGACATCCTCAATGATTGGAGATTGGGAAGTTTGGTAGCATCCAAAAAAGGATTCTATGAAACACATACTGAGATCTTCTTGCGCGAAACTGACTGGTTTGTTGGTTACGTCCAAGTCTGTCATAGTGTATTTCACGTAAGGCTCGCTTTCGACCTGGATTTGACTGTTCCTGCCTTTGTAAGGGAGCCAAAGGTGGGACCAATTAGTGGAAAAGTATCCTTGCAGCTTGCTGGACCAATCTCTGCTCAAAAGAAGGCCATAGGCCTTGGGGATATCCATGATTACTATGTCAATGCACTGATGCACCCTAGAATCATAGGATAGGTGAATAATGACATTATTTAATTCACCTACTGTAGGAACTTGAGATCTATCGAGTTGAATTATCCTTGCATCAGTTTTCTCAGGACGGATGTTTAAATTCTTGCATACATATAAGGGCATAACATTCGTGGATGCACCAGAATCGACAAGGAAATTATGGAGATTGAAGTTAAATATCTCGAAGGACAGGAGGAAAGGTGGTGTGGATCCCCTAGAGTTGGCATTCACGACATTCACGATAGAGTGGGGACTAGCAATAGTTTGCGCAGACGTGGGGCTCACGGGTTTGGTTGGCGGTAGATTGGAAAATTCTTTGAGGATAAGATCTCGTTGGTTAGCAATGCGAACGAGCTCATAGAGAGAAATGTTGACCCAATTCTTCTTCATATCTTCAATAATTTTATACCCAGAGTCTGTGTGTGAGATAAGTTTGGTGGTGATTTTTGGAGAAACTGATGAGGATTTAGCCTTGGAGACTTCTCAGGGATTATTTGGACTAAATTTCTCAAGAGACTTGTTTTGGTTTTCTGCGATTGGTGGTAGGATTTTCCTTAAGTAATATTTTTTATTTTCTTCGAAGGACTGCTCAGGGACTGGGCCTTTGCTCCTCAAACCATAGTTCCAGGGGGGTTTAGACTTAGGATCGTCACCCAATTTTATTCCAATTCTGGAAGGGTGAATTTCTCCGCAAATGACCTCAAAGGTGAGGACAATGGAATGCATAACTTCATCTGGGGGGAGGCCTCCTCATTGTCTGAAGTAGCCTCCTCTTCTATATCTCCAGGGGTTTGGTCTTCTAGAAGTTGATTCACCACAGCGGTCATGCTATTGATCCACTGGGGGCAATTTTTCTCTAAGTGGGAGGCTTGATGGAAAGAACAAAAATTGTCCTTGCCAATTTCTTCAATGTTGAGGCTAGCAATTGAGTTTGATGGGGGCCGGTTCAAAGCGGGGTTATTCTTTCTTGATGCAAGAGCATCCAAGCCAAATTTTCATTATTTAATTATGTAATAAGGTGGGGTGAGATATTTTAATTATTTTATTAACTAAATTGTTTATTTTTAATAAATTAGGAGAAAAATGTAAAGGTGAGGATTATTGTATATATATTCTTTAATAATTAAAGGATATTAGTGGAATGGAATTAGGTAGATAATCTAGGTAGTAGTAATTCCATATACGGGACTTTGTTGAGTCCAAAACTAGAATAAATCTAAATTAGATTTAAGTTGAGATTTGTGAGGAGGAATTTATGGAGTGAAATAAATTCATTATTTATGTATATATAGGAGGGTTTTGTGAGGATGAAAGACAGCTGAGAGCAGTAAGGAGTACGGTGAGAGTGAGAGATGGTTTGAAGGGCCGAAAGCCAAGAGGCCACCCAGTGTAAAATTTGGCCAAAGAGTTTTTATGTTTTTTATATCAGTATTTCATTTGAATGGCTCTCCTTCCTTCATATGTATTTTTTGGCTGAATATTTTTATGGTTTTAATGAAGAATTATTGAGATTTTTCATGCTGAGTGAAGGAGTGTGTGTTTTATATGCTCGGATATTTTTTATAGCAGAATCCCTGCATCATTTGGTATCAGAGCAGGAAAGATACCTATTTTGAATCTACAAGTTTGTATATACATATACTGTGTGTGCAAGTTGTGGATGTAGGAATAACGTGCATCAGAGAAGGGCGTGATAACCATCGCAAGAGACTCCTCTCTGTGTTAGCATGGAGGAGACAAATTGTGTTTCACACAAACTCAAAGGTAGCGAAATTGAAATTAAAGAGATCGCATTCAACAGATAAAAGGAATCTGCACACGGTTGGGAGGTTGTGACTCCACAGCAAAAGAGAGACCTGTGTAATATGATGGCACCATGGGTGCAGTCATGGTTCACATTCTACAGAGTTCATGAGCATATGAATGGCCATCACTTGAGCCACAGGCTAATGGAGTCAACGCAATAACAAATGATGTGAATCGTCGGTAGCAGAGTTTGTGAATGACCATGGGATTTTGAATGACCATGGGAGGTCGACTAATAGAAGTCTGAGTGAGTTGTATATTAATCAAATTGAGTTTCATCATAATGACAAGAGTGGTGTAAGTGTATGAGGGAGAGTGCACCCTATAGCAAACAGAATCTGCATAAATTTGGAAAGACGGTGACTTCAACAGTAATGGAATGGATTCGATAGCCGACTCTGCGTCCTGAGCACTGCGTTGCAGCCAGCATTGAGGAGAATAGTGGCAATCTTATTTTGAAGAGCGATTGATTAACTCGTGGATATAACACAACGTGGAATGATTTAAAATTTCATTGCGTGAGAATCGCACACATATGACAGAGCACATCGTGACCATCACGGTGGTTGCAATTGCAGACATGGTTGTATCACATAGCACCAGAGTTGATTAAAGGTTAGTATGCTAATGCCACAGCCATACCATCGAAATATTAAAGTATTTGCATGTTGAAGTATTCACATGGGTAGAAAATAGCAACGGTGCGTTATGATAATTTAAGAGTTTGCGTTCAGGACGTGGTCGATTCCGTAGTGTTGAAGCACATTGCAGAGATTTCATGTATCAAACCCATATCAAATATAACAGTGTGAAGCCCATTGCAATGCATACGTGTTGTATCATACCAGTGTGAAGTGATAACGCAGCATGGTAAGATGCTTGTGTAGGTAGTAGTTAGTAATTGTTTTCAAATGGTGGTGGGTGAAATGATGTTGTATGATGCATAAAATTGAAGGGAAATGTTTACGTTATGATGAAAATATTATGGGCATGAAATTATTGACAGTGACAAAGATGGCACAAAAGAATGGAAACCAGAAAATTGAGATTGCGAAGAGAAGGTTTGTTAATAACCTTAACAAGAGCATGAGGTATGATAATTCATGAAGGTATTTTTGAACATTGAAGATTGAATGGTTTATTTATTTTCACCTTAAAATAAATCTTGGAAAACCTGAATTGCAATTCGACTAAAGACTTCATTATCATGTGAAATGATAAGGCAAACTGATGATTTTTCATAAGAATGAAGTATGAAAGAGAGTGAATATTTTACATCCTAAAAGTGTATTAGGGGTGTATTTTTATTGAAGAATTTTATAACTTCAATTAAGTCAAAATATCCACTATCATTGTTATTCAGACAAATCTTGAAGTGAAAACAGATGTTAGAGTCAAATGAAAGTTTGGATAGTTTGAGTTGAGATTGAGTATTTTCATCCAAGATGGAAAATTGGTGTAATTTTGAAGTCGAAGAGTCATAAACTAAAGTCAAGAGTCTAAATGTAATGGGGTGCATGATCGGCAAAGCCTGACACCCAAAGAATTGGTTATTGTAATACGTGTTACTAAAGTGTTGTTTGCAGCAAATTGCAACAAGAGGATTGCCAGATATTGGTTCCAACACAGAGAACCAAGAGAGGCCAAGCGCAGGAGGAGAACTTGCATTTTGATGAATGTCAAGTGTGAAGGATTTTTGAGAAGTGGACTAAATGAAATCCACACGTGAACTGATGAAGTTCACAAAGGAGGGGAAGATGACTGTTGATAGTCATTTCTGAATATTTTATGAAGACCACAATAGGGGGAAGAAGGAAAATGCCAAGGTCAGTGGCATATGTGAGCAGTTGACAGATGAAGATTATGAGATGGAGAAAGCTAAGATAACAATTCACCTTGAATTTTTAATGGAGTTGTTGCGGGAAAATGTGAAAAAACAGACACATGGTTGGACCATGAGAAAGAAGGTATAGTGGCAGAAGCTACACACAAAGAGGGAAAAGCAGGTAAACATATAGTTGGTAGAAGAGTTGAGGAAGCTCGAGCAGATGTTGAGTTGTGAAAAACTCATAGAGGCTGAGTTAAAAATGGATGTTTCCATTTGTGGCCCGGAACAGGGTGCAATTCTGGGTGAAGAGATCAAAGAGGAAGATTTCATGAACTATTGGGATAGTTCAGAAGCATCTAAAGATGTGTTGGCAAGAGAAGTAGATGAGGCCATGAAGCCTTGAATTTTTTTCTCATATTTTATGTATGTTTGCAGGATGTGTGAAATATGGTGAGCAGTCTGAAGGAACTGTCACAAAGGAGAATGAAACTCTTGAGGTAAAGTCTAGTAGAGAATTCCTCTCAGAGAAGGAAAGTGTTAATTGGTTACAATAGGAAGAAATCATAAATGAATTCTTATTTGGGGTAAGACAGCAAGTCGAAGCTGTTATGGAACAGAAACAAAGTGGAAATGCCGAAGAAAAATTCCGAGGTAAAAAAATGTATTTGTTTAATGAAATTACTAATAAAAGTTTACAATGTAATGATGTTGAAACCAGGACAACTCAGGAAGATTGCAAGAGGAAGAGTGAAGGTAGTGATGAAGTGCTGGAAAGATTTCATATGGAAATCGAGTTTTTGTAACGGTGGCTGAAGGAACCTGATGGAGAAGAAAAACTTGCAGAAACTGATCCAGAAGAAATTGCAGTTACTATGCATGATAGAGATGAAATATTTTTAACATTTATGGAGTTGAATGAATGTTATAAATTTTCAAATAATGATGTAACTGTAGGTACTGAAAACGACATTAACAGATATGATATCGAAATCAGAGAAGTTGAGCGGAAATTATTTGGAGTTGAGGTGAAAGATCAGGAGAAGCAAGGGAGTTGTGTCCATAAAGACAAAAAGGAGACAGAAATATTGATCCAACAAGATGAAGATGGAAGCAGCCAGCAGTTCGAAATAGAATCTATTGAAGTCTAGAAAGTCGATGATGGGAGATGGATGCCTGAAGCATCAAATGAGACCAAAAGGTCTTACCTTTTTAAAACTAACAGTTTGTTGGTGAATGCAGGTACAACACCAAATGAGAGAATTGTTGCTATAAAAGCAATCAAAGACTATAGTTGTACTCAAGAAGGAGTTCTTGATTATTTTCCATTGTAGAAACTTTGATATTCAGCTCGGTTGGAGGTGAAATAATTCGACAAAGAGGTAATACTCTGAGGAAATGGTGAAAGTAAGTCTTGGAGAAGTCGATGGAATCCGATCGACATAGTGGGTGATGAGTTACCAAATCGAGTTGATACTTCGAAGGACCAGCGGAAGAACAGAGTATGGAATCCTGAAGGGAGAAAGTCATCAGGACTTGTGGTTGTCGCAGTATTACAAAAAAGCGACAGACCTCATAAATAGGAGTCTATGGAAACTTCTCTACATGGGGAGTCTGATGCAAGAGCATCCAAGACAAATTTTCATTATTTAATTATGTAATAAGGGGGGGTGAGATATTTTAATTATTTTATTAATTAAATTGTTTATTTTTAATAAATTAGGAGAAAAATGTAAAGGTGAGGATTATTGTATATATATTCTTTAATAATTAAATGATATGAGTGGAATGGAATTAGATAGATAATCTAGGGAGTAGGAATTCCATATACGGGACTTTGTTGAGTCCAAAACTAGAATAAATATAAATTAGATTTAAGTTGAGATTTGTGAGGAGGAATTTATGGAGTGAAATAAATTCATTATTTATGTATATATAGGATGGTTTTGTGAGGATGAAAGACAGCTAAGAGCAGTAAGGAGTAAAGTGAGAGTGAGAGATGGTTTGAAAGGCCGAGAGCCAAGAGGCCGCCCAACGTAAAATTTGGCCAAATTTTTTTATGTTTTTATATTAGTATTTCATTTGAATGGCTCTCCTTCCTTCATATGTATTTTTTGGCTGAATATTTTTATGGTTTTAATGAAGAATTATTGAGATTTTTCATGCTGAGTGAAGAAGTGTGTGTTTTATATGCTTGAATCTGTTTTATAGCAGAATCCATGCATCATTTCTGACGAAAGGTTTCTGTGTTTTAGCACTTGGGACAGAGTCATTGTTCTTCCTCTTCAAATCGGAGACCTCGTTGGTCAGTAACTTGAGGGATTTTTTGATACTTTCGAAATCGAAGGGGTCCTTGTATTTGTCTCCATATTTATGGTTTGGGGATTGGGCTCTCTTCGTGGTCGATTTTTTATCATCCCGACCATCATGGTCGATGGCTCCTATGGATAGCATATCCCTTTCAACAGCGAGGGCGATGGTGTAATTTGCCGCCAGGGTAGCTTTAGCTTCACACTTTGCGAATACAGCAATATCCTGAGGGAGATCCCACATGTAGTATTCGATGGTGATGGAATCGTCTAAGGCCCTATTCGGTGGGAATTTTTTCAAAATCATATCCAAGCGTTGATTGAAATCTTTGAATTTCTCTTTTTTCTAACACTTCAAAGTACTAAGCTCTATAAGGAGCATGGAAGGAGTTTTGTCTTTCAAAAATTTTTGAAGGAAAATACCATGAAAATGCTGCTAGGAAGAAATAGAAGCAACAAGGAGGGATTAGTACCAGGTAGCAGCTTCATTCTCTAAAGTATGAGGAAAAAGATGGAATGCTACATCGTTATATTGTACTCTCATCATTTGTAAGCCCAGGTAAAAGTTGTTTATGTGATCTTCGGCCAGTGTACCCTTTTCAGGGTCGAACTTAGCGAGGTGCTTCTCAGGATGCCAGGGCATGTCATGTAGGGGGCCATGGAGAGATAAAAAAGATTGTTCCATCCAAGCCAGCAGCTACACATGCCTCACCTACTGGTGGCGTGGTATGTAAACATACTTTATTTCACTTTTAGATTCGCTCCTTATGCCTGACCCAGATGCTTCACCCTCATGATGGGACTGCATGTCCTAATTTCTCCCTCGGTTCCCTACATTCCTGATGTTTCTCCAGTTATAAAGGAACGAAAATATATTCTGGTATCTGTGGTAATGGTGGTGGCCCGCATTTTGGCCTTGTCCACGACCCCTATTTCCTCGTCCTCTCCCGACTCCTCCTCCGGGTGGGTTGTTTGCTTCAGTATTATCATTCAAAGTTTGGTCAAGTTGAGGGTCGGTGTTGGGTTGTGGTTCAGTGATTTCGGGGCCACCCTCTTCTGCTCCTCAAGGACTGTCCAGGGGCTCTTCAGAATTACGCTCAACTACGTCTACATAAACTTCGATCATAAGGCCCATAAGCTAAGGTAGAGAATTGACAAGGGCTCCCTTGCGAGTGTGGTTAGCTGTGGCAGTTCTAGGATTGGCCAGGGAACTAGTGATCGGGGCTTGCTGTAAACCCCTGATGAGGTTGCGGGCGATAGGGCGAAGGGCCCTTAGTTGTTCTAAAGTGACCTCATAGTAAGGGGCTTCCTCCTCCTGGGAATTTTCTAAGGGTGGAGGACCGGTGTTTTCATACATGATCTCCCCTTGGGGATTTTGTAACATGATGTTACTTGTGTGCTGGGAGCCTGCCATTCGACCCTCCTTCTAGCGCCAAAACTGTACGGGAAAAGATGTTCGGCCAACAGTAAGGGATCTCCCTGGTGAAAAGTCCTAATTAGACTCTAAACCATTTGTGATAGGGATCCCATTCGGGGTGTGGGTCTGGCTACCACTGAATACTCCTTTTATCGAACACAAACGAGCCCTGTAGACCTGTGAACACATGATTATCTGGATGGTACAAGGAAAATGGTTGATGAGTCTCAACGAACATAAACCACTATGAATAGAAAGATGAGTTAAAAGCATGCAACCAAAGGAAATGCTGTTAGCAGCACATAATTAGGGTCATGCTTGTAAAAATCTGTTCAAACCACAGAAGAAACAGTTCTTTATGGTTAGAGCATCCTTCACTTCCTTAAGCATTTTCCAGGGATGAGATAAATGTTAGTAACAGAGTTGCTAACATTTTCTAAATAAACAACCTAACATCATTAACACATTTAGTGAGCTGAAATGTATAAATGATATAAGAATAAAATGCAGATGACTTAATCAGAAAGATATCAGATACATAAGACAAAATATTCATAGTGTTAACACATTAATTCCCATTAGATCCAAGAGTGGAATCAAAACAAGTTCTTGTATTCATTCATAAAGGGTGCATTCAATGTTATACAGTTCTCTGCTCCTTTGGAGTCATAAAAAAAAGATCTCTTTACAATTCCCCAAAGGGTGTATTTATAGGACAAAATTGACCCTTGGGTATCCCTGAATTTTTGTCTTCCTGATCGTTGGGATGCTCTGCGACTTGATGGAATTTGTGACTTGCGACCTGGGCTATAAATGCGACCTGCGACCCCTTGGCTGTTGCTACTTGCGACCTCTTCTATTTGCTGCAATATGTAAGTTGGTCATGGGAGTAGTTGGGTGATTGCGAGGTCAGGGACATCTATCTGTTGTTGCTCTTTGAGATAACTCTGCGAGGCTCGATAATCTGCAGCTACTCGAGAGACCTGAGGTGTATCCTCTCTCAGCCTGTGAAGACACTCGAGAGCATTTGGAATCAAAGTTTCCCTCTTGATTGTGATCTTATTTGACAAGGAGGCCAACTTAGTGTAGATCTGGACTAGTGTCACGATGAATTGAACCATGTTTTCTCTTCATGCCAGCAGGTCTTAAGAGGCGATTGCTTGCCTTATGGGTTGTAGGAATGCTCGGATATCTTTGGAGACTTCTTCCCATGTTTTATCTTCAACTAGTGCACCCAGAGATGGGATGTGGTGTACTTTGGCCATTGAGTCGATGTCGCTAATCAGATGTTCATATGCGGACATTACTTTCTCCAGATCCTTAATGAGCTTCTCCTTGGATTGTACCTTTATCTAGATTTGAACCTTGTCATTCTGGGTGGCAATCCAATCCTTTCTAGGAAAAGTGACCGGAGCTTGTGGATACCTATTAGACCACTCCAATATCCTGTCCAAGGCAGTAGAGGCGGCTTCCCTTAGATGTATGTTCCTCCTCTTGGTTTCTGACTATGCTTTCAGTAGTGGCACTACGGTTTGTTTTATTGTGAACAGTTCTTCATATACCTATTTCATGGTGGCCTCCAAAGTGACCAGCTCTCCCTGTACAGTGAGCAATATTTCATTAGTAGGGGTATCCCTCATCTGAAGTTGTCAAAACTCTTCTTGTAGCACCTTCTTTTCTTGTTCTGATTTAGCTGTCTTGTGTTCAGAGGCCTGTAGTATATTCTGTAGGGATAGAATTTCTCTGCTCATCTTGCTCACGTTCTCCTCGGTAGCTGCTGAAAAAGTGATACCAGCTGATGCGATCATGACTGGATTGGTCCTGGTGTCCAAGACTATATCCTTCTCTGTAGTGACTGTAAGGGGTGCAGCAGGGTCTCGTGCCAAACATATTCTCTTTTCCTTCCTGATCTTTTGTGTGAATTAATCGTAGGTGAGTCTAGTGAGATCAAGCACTCCCTCATCTAGATCCTTGGAGGTACCCAATCCTGAGAGGGAAAAGTGCACATTGGTTGCAAGAGTTGTTTGGGGTACCTCGATGTGTGGAAATCTATTTTGCTTCTTTGTCTCGGGAGGCGATGTCTTACTTCCTTCGGTTCCTTTGGAGGAATCTTCCTGATACTTCATACTTTCGTCCTCCTTCCTATTATGTTCTATTTTAGCTCTATGTTGTTCTTCTTTCAATTGGTGCTTTGCTTCTGCCTTATCCTGTTCTTCTTTTAGTCGGCGCTCAGCTTCTGCTTTTTTCTGTTCTTCCTTTAGTCGATGCTCAGATTTTTCTTTTTCCTCTTCTTCCTTTAGCCAGCGCTCAGATTCTGCTTTTTCCTGCTCTATTTTTAGTTGGTGCTCAACTTTTTCCTTTTCTTCCTCTTATTTCTTCTTGCGGTTTTCCTCTGCCTGCTTCTTCCTTTTCTCTTCTTTTAGTTGCTTCTTTATTTTGTCCTCCTCTTCCCTTGTCTTTTCTTCGACCTCTTGTTTAGCTTTGGCCTCCTTTTCTCTTTTTTCGGTGGAAGGGTTATGGCCCATATCAGTCCTTGGCTTCTTGGCTTTGGAGGATGAGGCTCCTCCCAACGTATGAATCCTTTCAACTGAATTTTGGTTTTCCTGCTCCTCCTGATCACTTGATTCTACTGGAGTGGCCTCTCTATCCTTATTGTACCAGTTCTTTATTCTATCTTCATTCAGACTGTCCGTATACCAGTAACACCATTTGAATTTGGCCCGCTTGCAGTGTGCGGGGATTATTCTCTCGGGATCATATGTCCGATGTGCCAAGGGAGGCAGACAGAGTCCCCTGATCTGTTCAACTTCTACTTCTACTTCCCTAAAATCCTTCACTATGTAAGCACTGATGGTGAGCGGTAGAGTGGGCCATGGCTTCTTCTTACCTTTAGTGAGGACTTTGGAGAAACCACCCGACATATCATAACAAGTTTCTTGGAGGAGAAGCTTGTCTGTTACGAACCGGGGAAATGCATGAGGGGCCTTGAGCTACCCGAAAACTCCAATCACGGTACTATCAGTGTCCGGAAACTAGTGGGCCACTTGGGTTATTGTCTCCATGGCTCGCTCGGACATGCACGGGGGGTCTTTTCCAAACAGTTTCACATAGAGGGTAGGGATGAAGCTACCTACGATTGACTCCATGTCTTGCTTATACATGGAACCCCAGAACACCATTAGATATTTGTGAATTGGACCATCGTGCTCTAGGTCCTAGTTATGCGACCACCCCTCAAAGTGGCACCTTGTGCCTTTTCATCCAGAAGGTAAGATGCCATATAAAATTCTGATGCATACCCTTCATTAGGTGCTAGTGCCGCAGATACATTCGACCTGAGGGCCACTACTATCATGTTGGGCCAGTTGAAGTGGGTACCGTACATAGTGATATATTACATCAAAGACACCTAAGTGCCATTGAAAAAGGTGGCATCTGGGAGGCCATACATCCTACATAGCATCACGGCTATGAATTTATAGACCTTTCTAAGACCTGTTGTTTGATATTCCTATTCCTTCTTGAGCTGGAAATTTTCTGGGTCCTCCCGCCATCCTTTCAAAGTCTCTGGTATGGGAACTACATCATTAGTGGCCCATTCATCAGTGAAGGTCTTCTCTCAGGCAGGAAGCGCATAATAGAATTCTGCATCTTGCCCCTTTAGATTTGCGAAGGACTTCCCGGCATGATCACGAATGACCCAGATCTTAGGATCGACTCTTTGCAGGATCCATTCAATCATCTCGGCACATGAGAATACAGGTGGATGGACCCCCACATAGTGCAGCTTGGACCTCTTAACCTAAATGTATACCTATCGGTCTCGGAGGTCCTCCAGAAATTCAGGCTTTGTAAATTCCTGATACACCTGATACCAGCTCATATTTTCCCCTTTGCCGAATGTGCAGGCAGTGTCTCCATAATTAGGGGGAAGAGGAAGAGGTACTTCCTCCTCCGAGAGGCCCCATGTCACTCGAGGCTGACAAGATGGATAAGCACTCTAGCTCGACTTTATTTTCCCTTGGCATGTTCATAAAACAATCCCACGATAAGACAGATGCCATAATTTATAAATATGTGTGTTGCTCCTACCTCTACTCAATTGTTTTCAAGGA
The DNA here is from genome assembly GCA_034641835.2 of Pinus albicaulis. Taxonomy (NCBI): domain Eukaryota; kingdom Viridiplantae; phylum Streptophyta; class Pinopsida; order Pinales; family Pinaceae; genus Pinus; species Pinus albicaulis. Next base: position 735,420,464 of record CM076576.1, read on the forward strand.
AGTGGGTGAACCTGCGACCTGGCGACCTTATGACTGGGTCGTTGGGTTGCTAGGTCACATTGGTTTAAAATTTCACAGAAGAGCGACTTAGAGACTTGGCGACTTGTGACTAGGTCACAAGGTCATATGGTCGTTGGGTCGGAGCAGTTGAGATCTTCACGGAAGTGCGACCTGGACTTAACGACTTGCGACAGGGTCGCAAGGTCGCTAAGTCGTGAAGTCGAGTTACTCTGAATTGTTTCATGGAATGTGACCTGGTGACCCTGCGACGTAGCGACCAAGGTCGCTAGGTCGCAAGGTCGCAGGGTCGCTCTAGGTCTTAGCGGATGCGTGGCGAGAAGAAGGCTTTAAGAAAAAACACATGACGGCCATAAGATCCTTGACCGTGTCATAGAAGTCTTCATTGGTGAGTGAGGCAAGGTCCCTGAGGGGGGAAGGGGCAAATAAGCTTTCAAAAAGACACACAAGGATCTGAATGGGTAAAATTCCTAGAGGAGGTAGGCAGGTTTGTAGAGAGATTTTTGGGGAGCTTGATCAAAGGCATAACAGGGTTAAAAATAGGTTAGGGGAAAGGGGGGAGAAATAGCAACAATTATATTAGAAAAGAAACAACAAGAGGATTAGGCAACTTACCCACGAAAATCATGCTCCAGCTGCCTTGTCAAAGGCGTTTTCTTTCTTTGTCGCGGAGGTTGAATGCGACCTATGAGACCCTTCTATATATAAACGGGTCACACGTGTGGGCAATAAATGAGGGTCGCAAGGTCGCAAATGAGATGTACGACCTAGCGACCTAGAGGGTCGTGGGGCCGCAGGGTCGCAAGGTCATGAATGTTTGGTTTTGGGATCATGTGCAACCTAACTACTTTGCGACTTGAGGGGTCGCGAGGTCGCAGGGTCGCAAATTACAAGAGTTAACCAAATTTGTGACTTAGCGACTTGAGATTTTGAAAAGGTGAATTTAGGTCTGACTCCATTTTTCAAAAAGGATAGGGGCTGAAAAATTTAAGGAGAGCCAAAATTTTGGAGGGTGTTGTAGCAGCTACAACAGCTGCTAAGTTAATTATGTACAAATCTGGTCAATGAGAGAATAAACATGGTTGATAGTGACTAACTGATGAAGGGTTCTTCATTTCTAAATATATTTGACTGAAAGCCTCAAACCTGGATTTGAGACTGATCACTTTCAGAAAAATAGTATTCACAGAGCTATATGCAGGTTGGTGTGAAGGAAAGCGCGTATACACGCGGGTTCAGTAAAGTGAAGTAGCGTATGAATTCTAAGTTGATGGATGTTTAGGGTTGACTTTGTATCCACATATTTATTCTGAAGTCTGGGTTATTTCTAAGTTCTGGTTATAGTGGTCTCACTGTTCCGATTGAAGTATTGGGTAAAGTTTATGGTTGTTGATGTTTATGAAATGTTTTGTTAATGATGTTTGATCCAGTATGAAAATTGATGAAACGTGGTCTGTAGTGGTTCTGAGGGTTGAAGCCTTCAGTATGGAAGTAGAAGCTTCCTGTCAGCAAAAGATGGCATTCTGATAAGGGGATTGAAGCTCCCTTCTAAGAGTGGCTAGTAAATGAGAAGCAGGGGGTTGTAGCTCCCTTCCAGTAGTAGCTGGAGAATGAGAGAAGGTTGCAGCCTTCTGCGGTTGGGTGCCTGTGTGCTGGTATGAGTCTTCGCCAGTACAATATTGTAAGCAATTTTCTTTATAATAAATATTTAAGTTAGAGACGACAGCATCGGTGGTTTTCTCCTGAATTGGGTTTCCACCTTAAATCCTAGTGTTCATGTGTGTTGCTTATGTGTGATTATTTATTCTATTATTATTGCACATGCTTACTGCTTACTAAACATCTGATTAATGAATGGTGCACTAATCTAAGTAAATAATTATATGCATAATAAGATCTCTGGTCACACGCAAGTTTTCTTAAGGATATCCATGTGTATACATGATTTGGGTTCATTAAAGTCGTGTATGGAATTTAGTAAGGAAAAAGTAAAAGTTTTTGGTAAGCTTTAAATATTGATTCACGCCCCCTCGCCCCCCCCCCCCGCTCTCAGTATTTTTCCCAACACCATTCCATCTTCTCTAATCAAGCTAAACATATCATAAATGTAATTTCATACATTCTTGGTTAGTATTCTGATCAGTGGGTATATGAACCCATTTTAGGCTTCCTTTCCATATTTTCCACAGATAGAAAACCATCCATTATAGTTAATGTCATTCAATTCCTTGCTGATAACATCCATGAGAATTTTCTTAAATTTCAAACTAAATAAGTATTTAAATACTCTTCAATTTTGGTTTATATGTTTTTGTATTATCAAGCAGATAGGTTCAAATTTTCCATGTAGAAGCTAGATGAAGAGGGAAATCAACAGTCAATGATATTTTGGACATCTCTAGTGATGAAAGAGTAGCAATAATTCTCCTACAAGAATTTCATTGAACAGTTTGTTCACCTAGCCACGAGTGTCCTAAAAAGTTTAGCAGAACCCAAGATAAGTGAAGTTATCAAGAGTATTTTGCACTTGATGGATCAGGAAAACACAAAATACTGGTACTTGTACCCAAATTACACCAAAATCAGGGTATATGGATGGAAGTTAGCACATTATAAGCTCCCAAAATACCTCCCCATGAGGATTTTTTCTCTCGAATACATCAGACATATGTTTAATTCAGATGAAATACATTTTTTATTAGCTAAAAAGAAATCACAGTTCAGAATCAAAACAAAGACTGGGTCTTTCATTTGTAACAAAAGGTCAGCAGGAGAAGAGGCAGATAAAATTATTAAGGATATGAAATTCAGCCTGAGTTTCACACGGTCCTATGACCCTCTGGGTATCATTTCCAAGATGAGAGTAGAAAAAAAATTGCTCCTTACATTCATACCTAGAGGCCTCAGATAGAGAGATATATGAACCAGTCATTATGGGCATAAAATACATTACAGGAAGCTGAGGAGCAACTAGTTTCTATGTCAACATCACATAATCTTGTTCCCCAAGAGAAATCAACTAAAATAAAAGGGGAATAAAAGTCACCTCCAGTGACTAACAGTGCAGGGAAAAAGTTTAAAATCATGTACAGGAAGAGAAAAAAGTTAAATCCAAAGGTAGACATAGAGAATCATTCATATCAAGAAGTAGACATGGTGATAAAAGAAACACCATCTTCCTCTCAAGTAGGTGGCCAATTTTCTGCATCTCCCACAACATATTTGGTATCCCATGATCAACAAGAAACCGTCCAAAAAACTAAATATTTCCAAGGAGATAAGGAGAAGACAATGTTTGATATATTCAGGGAAATAAAGCTTAAGAATGAGATTCTTAAGAACAATACTTATGCTCAATTCTGCAAGCAGACTTCCAGCTCTCAAAGTAGGTTACTATCAGTGTTTGGCTCAAAGAAGGGAAAGATGCAGATGGAATTCCTTGAGGCCCAAATTCCACAGCCAAAATCAACATATGATTACAATAAAACAACATTTGAGTTTTATATAAAGGATATTCCTCCCATTGACCAAATGGAGATGCATAAACAAACAAGAGAAATGATTTCCCCTAATTTAACTAACACTACCATGACTCTTTCTAAACTGCAGGTTTCATTGTCAAATACCGAGTCATAGTTGAATATGGATAATATTTCTTCTCTTGCAAAGGACACAAGGATTAAATCCTTAGAGGATTTAGTAGTCAAGATGGGATATGACCCTGCAAACTTGAAATTTGAAGAGGAAATAATCAAGAAGAAGAATGCTGACATAACAACATTGAGGAAGTAGCTGAAATTGTCAGCTACTAAAGATCCCCTTACAAAAGACATTGAGGAGACAAAGACCCAGAAAACTGACATGATGAATCTCATCATGGAACATAATGCATAGATAAGGCAAATGGAAACTAAGCTGGAGAATATGATTAAAGAAAAGGATCAGAATGAAAAACTAGTTATGATTCCATTGGATGTTGTACCTCTTACAACCATTCCTACAATAGCAGCTACAAGCTCCACTACACCCACTACACAATCAGCAGATGGTTCTAAACCATTGACCAAAGCTGTTGAAAATCTATCAATTCAGACAGAGGAAATTAAAAAGGTTGCAGGACTAGGTCAAATCATTACAGGACTAGAAGACAAGGAGTGAGGCTTCACACTCTACTGACTCTCAGAGAGCTCAAAAGCTAATTAAAAGTTTGTAGAAATCTAAAAGGGAATTAGAAATTGGACAGACCTTGTCCCAAGCCAAGGAAAACATTTGGACAGATATCATGAATTCAATGGCTGAAATATCGCCATGTATTCAAATTATCTTTGAGCAGAAAGACTTGATCAAGAGAGTAACAGAGGCTATAATAGAGATTAAACAAGAGTTGGGAGTAATGCCTGCAACAAAAAAAATATCATCAAATTCCTAAATTCTAATAATAGCTATGAATTAGATGATTTAGGAGTTGATGATAGAACAAAAACAATTTTTGAGGTGAAGAAGATTCTTACCAAAAAGAATCTAGTTTTTCAATTAGAGGAGAAATGTCATAACTTGGAGATAGCAATGAACAATTTTTTTACCAGAATTGAGCCTGTAACTCAGAAGGGGATACCTAGTTTATTTGTAATTAATGACAAGTCAATTACTTATGAATATTATGTTAGAAAAATGAAAGAGGTAGCCAGAGACAACTTTAAATTTTCAAACATCAAAGGCAGCATAATAGTAAGGTCATTCTTGGAAGCCATAGGTAATGATTTCTTCATCCAGCATGAAGTAAATCATATTTTTGTGGTAAGGCCCAAATTTTCTAGATATACCGAGGTTGATGAAATTTACCAGAAGGTAATAAAACTAACCATTCCAGATGAAGATAGGTGGGATAAACTTTTTGAGTTACAGGATTGAGCAGTAATTCGAGTGTAGTTAGAACACAGGCTAGCACATCAGCCAACACATCAGCCAGCGCAGCATAGGAATAGGCCTATTCAGCCACTAACTCCTCCAAAACAGAGCCACCTCTCCATGTTGTTGTCCACCTTTCCTGTTATTTTGCAGAAGATCAATTTTATTGTTTAGGATAATTCCAATAATACACTTTCAGTTGAGACAACAATTTTGTAAATGATTTTCTAATTTAGTGTATAAATACTTCAAACTTTGAAGTATTATGGGTTGATTGTTGAGTATAATTTTCTCTAATTATTGTAATTTTTTGGTTGTTGGAAGCATCAATAATACAAGGACATTCTTCACAGGATTCATGTGGTGTACGAATTGGTGATATTTTTCTTCTATTAGTGTGTTATTCTTTGTTGTGATTTGAGAGTTGGGTCCTCAATCTTGACCTTCTCCTGAAGAGAGGAGATACACATAAACTTGCACACAATTAAATTATCCTTGCACAAATACAAAACCAATAGATAATTTTATATCTAACCTTGGAAACCCTGATATAAACTTGGGCTAGAAAGAGCTAAATTGTGCTCTAATACCAACTTGTTCTGAATATGGACAAACTAGTTTTTCTATGCTAGCTTCCTCATCAGTATAAAATAAAAGTGTGCTACCAGTTATGAGAGGGTTTATGTGTCAAATATCTGTGTATTTTATGAGAAATTCATTAAGTTAAATATCTTTTAAAAACACATATACAACAAGTAAATTGAAGATAAATAATACACAACAAACACATTACATAGAGATGATAAAGGAGTTCACCCCTCTTGGGCTACGTCTCCTTGGACCTGCTTCAATGGCTTAGCCCTCTTTGGATTAATGGTAAATTATCTGATTACATCCACCTACAGTGCTCCAATGGATTCCCAACCTGCTCCAGTGGATTCAGAAGACCCAAAACCCCATGAGTAACCTCTTCTAGCTCTGTAAATGGTTTTCAAGTGAAGCAGACATGACCTCCTCTCTTGGTGGCCCTCGACATATTTAAACTTAAAAGTGGAAAAATCACTTCCAAAATTGCTCCTCTGCCTATGAAACCTACACCAAAATATACTAGGATAGACTCTTTCTATGCCCAATTTGTTTGAATATTTCTCAAGTTATGGTTTCCTCAATTTTGGCCTTGGAAACCCCTCCAAAACTGGAGAAACTCCAGTTAAATCCACCAAATCTGGAGATCCCACCGAAATTGGAGGACTCCGCCAACTTAACCACAATTGATAAGCTTGGTCTAATTAGAAATAAGTGTGATTTAGTGGTAATTAAATGAGTGTTTTGCGCGCTAATGGCGCAGTTAAGAATCCGCATTAATCAAATGGATTAGCGCATTTAAATTGGGTTAGTGCTTTAGTTAAGCATGCTTTACACTTTTAAACTCGCACTTTTGGATGGAGCTCCACTACGGTCGCATGCACGTGGACTTATGGACCAAGGGCTGGCCCTCTTTACCCCCACCATTCAATTATATCAACATTAAATATATGTGAGTTGCAATATATATTAATACTGATTACACAGAAGAGTCGGTAATACAATGCATTTGTGTGGGGGAGGTTGCAGGGTCGAGCCCGACCTCCGCCCATCCACCATATTAAAATTTTGATTCAAACAACATTTCCATTTCGACCTTTATATAGCCATAATTATACCTTTGGGAGGGGGCACGTGATGACCCCTGACTACACCACGTGTCCTCTTCCCATTGGTTCCTCAAAAACCAACCAAAATTTGACACGTAACTAGAAATTTGGGCCACCCACAAGCTGAAAAGTGTCATCACACCATTGGCCAGAGGAAAACCAAAAAATTAACCCCTTTGACCCCGTTTGACCTTTTTTTTTTAAATTCTCATGTTTGGCAAAGTAGATAACAAGCTCTAACTTTCTCATATGGATTCGTTTTTTCATGAAACGAAGTGCGCCAGAATCAGGGCAACGAGACCTATCTGGTCGTTCAAGTTACGAGCGATTATAAGCACTTTCATTTTTTAGCAATTTTTTTCCCCCAATTCAGTTTCTAATCAAAAAGAAAATGTGAAGAACTTTAATTATAGGTTCATTCGGATACTAAGCCAATTTCCTCCAGATACATCACCTCATGCTTCCATCACAATTTATTAGTATACTTTTTCCTTGCCTATAAGCATTTCATAATTTGTAAAGATAACAGCAAAAAAAACTTTGGCTCAGAATTTCAAAGAAGCCATTGTTAATAAGAAGGAATTTTGTGCAATCAGAGTCATTGTTGATGATGAATCATCCATAGACTCCAAGGAGACAAGAAAAAGGTCTTATGCCTCTTCAAGCAAGGCCAAGGATAAATATGCTACTGATCTAGAAATATTGAATCATACTATCAAGAATTTGTCCAATGAATTAGCAGAATTGAACAAAAGGAAAAGTGATATCATTATCAGTGGCAAGCCCCCAAAGTTCAATTTATTGAATAAGTTCAATAATAGAAAAAACAATAATATTCAGTTGGCCAAGTCTTCACAGAGCTCAAATGTCGTGTTGAATGTCGAAAGTATGGGCATGATCAATATTTTTCTTTTCATCAATAATATCATTCATAAAACACATTCCCACAATGGAATCACAATAAGAATTCTATGGTTCCACATATCATTGACTCAGTATTTTCATACGAGTATACTAAACAAAAAAAATAAAAGGAAAATTTTGAGGCCACTGAGGAGACTGCAAGTTTCAGACACGCAATCAACACTTCCGGTTGTGTGTTAAATGCTAGAAATAAAATCACTACATAACCACCACCCAATGAGGCCCTAAATTAGAAGAAAAATAGTCGATATAAACTAAGAATTCAAGGGCCTATTCCTGAACAAGAGTTGAAGAGGAAAAAGTTGAAAGAACATTTGTTAAGAAAAATTACTCCACTCGTTAGCCAAGCTCCAAACCAGTCTAGAGTTTCTACCACAAGAAAGAGTACTTCCGACAACAGCTAAAGTAATACCATCACTCTAAGAGTGCCAAACATAGTCACTCCTCCAGACCCTTCAGCAATGCCTATGAGGCTTGACTACAACATAGTCAAGGATATGAAGAAATCATGTGTAAATATTTTGATCTTTGACCTCACAAGAATAGCAAGAAAACATGAACTACTTGTCTGAGCCCTTGATCGACTCTCATCATAAGGTAATACTTCTTCTTCCCATAAGGTATCTAGTAAGGCTTTTGGTCCCCTAGAGCTATTTTTTAAGCTATAACATTAGAAGCTAATACTCTTTTCCCTTTGTTTCTACTGACTTTCAAAATTTTCAATTATAATGTTCACAAATGTTTGTTGAATTCTGATGTGCTATTCCAATATCTGTTGCAAATTAAACGTTTTCAATCATGACTAGAAAATACTGCACTTTATCGTGAATGTTGATGTGTTCAAAGACATCAGCATAAAGAAGGATGAGAATGAGAGGGATCTGCAAGAAGCATCCCAAGCATCGAAATGAAACACTATGCCAAAAGGTGTGGTGTCCTTGGAGAAACTATATGACTTGCAGAACCGGTTTAGAGGGCCAACAAACACAAAGACTCATAGTTAAAATTTGGCATATGAACAAGTCTATTTGGGAACTCCACATGAGCCAAAGTATGTTAATATCAGTAGCTATTGTTCCCTGCAGGAGCGGCAATAATTTATTTTTTTATTCAAGTAGTATCGGGATGTGTTTTCTTAGACATACGATGATTTAAAAACTTATGATACCTGCATCATCCAGCAAGTGATTCCTATTAAAAAAGGGGTAAAACCGTTCCAACAGAAGCTACAAACAACTCAGCAGACACTAGATCTACTTATTCAAAATGAATTGAGAAAGCTATTGGATTCACGGATCATTTCCAAAGTTATACATTCCATGTGGGTGTCCAACTTGGTCCTAGTAAGAAAGAAGTCTAGTGAAATACACCTACATATTAATTTATGAAATCTTAATCGGGCTTCTGATAAAGAAAAATATCTAGTGCCATCCATGGAGAAGATACTCCAGATATTATCTAGGTCTAAAATGCTTTCACTACTAGATGGGTTTTCAAGCTATAATCAAGTTCTAGTAGCAGAGTCAGATAGATTGAAAACTACATTTTGGACTAAAAAGGGAACATTTGCGTTCAAAATAGTGTTGTTTGGGTTAATCAATGTTGGCGCAACATTTCAAAGAACGATGGGCATCACCTTTCATGGTCTTATAGGTCAACATGTTGTTGTCTAATTGGTTGATGTCACTGTATTTTCAAAGAAAAGGTCGAATCATGTACATCATCTATAGCAAATATTTGAGCAGTGTATGAAGTACAAGATTCCTCTGAATCCTAAGAAGATTTTATTTGGTGTGTTCAAAGGAATGTTTGTAGGGCACATCATACAGATCTTGCCGATACTGCTCAATATTGACCCTGAGAGGGTCCAGGCTATCACACAGATCTTGTTCCTGGTGAATAGTAAATCCATGTAGTTTTTCTTAAGGAAAATTAATTTCCTCAGAAAATTCATCTCAAATTATGCATAGATAGTCAAACCTATACATGAGATGGTCAAGAAAGATGCAATATATAAGTGGGAAAAAAAGAGAAATATGCTTTTACTCGTACTAAGCAAGTTATTGTCAATGCACCTGCACTTTTCAGTCCAAATTATGACAAATATTTCCTCCTCTATACATCTGCTTCAAATTTATCGATTTTTGATGTGTTAACTAAAAACAAAGCTGAAGGAAATGAGAGGCTTGTTTCTTTTATGAGCACTAATCTAGAGGGGATAAAATTAAATTACCCTACCATTGATAAACAACCATATGTAGTATATAGGGTACTGAATTATTTCAAGCCCTACTTATTTAAATCTCACACCATTGTGTTCATACCTCACCCAACAGTAAGAACAATGCTTGTGCAACAGGAACTGGGTGAGAAAAGAGCTAATTAGGTGACCTACCTTCAAGAATATGATCTGGAATTCAAACTAGTTCATATTATAAAGGGTCACATACTATGAAGACTAGCGTCCTAAGAAAAGGATGCTCCCAAACAAGATCTATCATGATGGGAGAAGGAAATTGAAATGTACAATATTGATCACATTCCTAAGACCACATCCAAAACTCCTTGGTATGCAGAGTTACAAGAGTTTTTGGAAGATGGCACCTTTACCTTGCACTTATCAAGTAAAAACAAGATGGAAATCCTCTTAAAATCTCTATCATATCAATTGGTCCATGGAGTGATTTTTCAGAAGCACCATAATGGATTTTTACTAAGGTGCCTTAAGCCGGAAGATACAAAGAACGTTTTAAAAGATTTACATGATGGACCGATAGGTGGCCACTATGCGGGTGACACCATAGTGAACAAAATCATGAGGGCCTGTTATTACTAGGCCATTTTTTTTAAGGATGCTCATGCCTGTGTCTGCAAGTTCCAAGCCTGTCAAAAATTCATTGGTCATGATCAAAGTTTAATTTCCCCACTACTCCCAATAACAGTCGAATAACCTTTCCAATAGTGGGGCCTTGATGTTATCGAAGAAATTCACCCACATTCCTCAAATAAGCACTAGTATATCCTCATAGCTACAAATTATTTCACCCAATGGTCAGAAGTAGTTCCACTTAGACAAGTAAATGACCGAGAAGTCATTCACTTTATACAGTAGAATATCATCACCAGTTTTGGCATTCATATGTCACTTGTCTTTGATAATGCAACTTAATCATCATCATTAAAACTTTATGAGTTTTCATTGGAAAATGGTATTGTTCTCAAGCATGCATCTAATTATTATCCCAAGGGAAATGGTCTAAATGAACTGACCAATAAACATCTTATTCACATTATCAAGAATACCATATTCTCTAAAAAAATAAAAAGCTGGCATACTACTTTGACTAATGCACTATGCATCGACCTTGTTAATCCCAAATATTCCCTAAAGACCTCACCATACATTTTTTTGTATGGTAAAGAATATATCTTGCCTCCAAACTTGTAAATCCCATCCTTGCAACCCTCTCAAGATACACAAGGTAAACCTTTCCTACTAGTTCAGAACATGATAGAAAATTTGCTAAAACTCGAGGAAGAGTACCTCAAATACAAGGACCAATTTGTTGTTCATCATAACCATATAAAATTTTGGTTTGATAGGAAATCCATAGGGACAAAGAGCTTTGATGTGGGAAACCTAGTCCTGAGATAGGATAAACCCTGTGAGGACAAAGGTAAGAATACAAAGTTCCAACCACTGTGGATTGGAACATTCACCATTAAAGAGAAACCTAGCCACAACTCTTAAATTTCCAAGACCTAAAACATTATTTTCAATAGCAGCTACGAGCTACACTTCATATACATATTTTTTGCATTTAATTTTATTTTTTCTAAGTTAGTTGTATGCCATTTTTCCAATCATGACATGTCATGTCTCAATGCTTTTCATTGTATATAAATAATACATGTGTTGAAAATGCATGGCCCAAAGAATTTGTAGTGTAATCAAATAGAAGTGTGACAACTGTAACACTTGGCTTTCTGATTATTCTCTTTCTTTGTTTGAGAAAGTGTCATAGGTTGAGGTAAGTCCAGATGGAAAATACAATTCGTCTAATAGGAAAACCTTGGGGGAATATACTAGATTCGTGCTTATGATAGTACTGTAACTACTCAACTTGGTCTATGTCTACTTGTGTGTCAACGCTTGTCCAATCTAGTAGATAAGGGATAAGGAGAAAATCTAAAGCAAGAAAAACTAAATTAGAGGTATTAAAAATAATTCTCTAAAGGGACAACCTCCTCTTCTCTCAATAATTCGGGATCTCTCTTCCGCTCATTGAAAATAATAATTTCTAATGCATAGTTCTACTAAAGTAAATACATAAAGGGCTGAAAGAAGAGAAAGGCTTCCTATACAGGGAGGTGAAACAAGCAACTTCACCGGGGTACTTTACAAGCTTGCTGGAAGTGAAGCAATGATTGTGCTCCTTAACTGACTATGTTGGGGTACCGTCTAGGCCTGCTGGCAGTGGAACAACACCAAAGATGAAACTATTTACTATGAATATCATAAACACGTCATAAAAATTACACTTTCCTGAATTGAACTTATTGTGATATGGTGTATCTTTGTGTGAGTTCAACCAAGTAGAGAATTGAGAAGATGTTATGTGTGAAGCCAGATCAAAAGGGGGAACTTGGGGAAATAAATACTTCCTAAAGATATGAACCTTAACCGAAAGCTAATTCCTGGACAAAGAAACTGAATATTTCCCAGTGTATCTCCAAGTGTTATCACTTCCAGATCACCCTTAAAAATTTCACTACATTCAAATTTTGGATCATACTTCATGGTCACATCATGTGTCACCTTTGTCATCAAGTGTCGTTTTATATTAAATTATATGTTTTAAGTGTTGTTTAGTCTTCTCAAGTGTCGTCGCATTAATTAGAACATCTCTATATGTGTTTCATGGTCACAACAACTTTCTTTTTTTAAAACAACACTTTTGGGTCGCAGACTCACACACTTCACTATTTATAGTCAGGGAATGTGTAGAAAGTGGTGTTTTAATGAATATTCATTATTGGTTAAGTTTTTCTAAGTTTTCTTGATGAGTTAGTATATTTCACACTTGGTTTTTTGTCTAGGAGTCATCTTGGACACCCCTCAACCAATCCTCCAAACTTAGACAAATGTTGGCTTCAAATGATCTCATCAAGGCCAAGATCACATGAGCGCACTCCGAAGCCTTGATGGGAGACCCTTCATTGTTCATAAGTGTGTCTTGCACCCTCCCATAGATTTTGCGTGTTATCACTCCATAATTTCCTAAGGTCTTGAAATAAATTGCAGAGGTTACCACAGAACCACTTTTGAAGCTGGGATCTAGCCCTGCCAGCTTCAGAGAGGGATCTCTATATCATATTCAACTTTGTTTACTTTCAAATTTTTAGGCTAGATGTGAAGTTCAGAGTTTGTTTCTTAAATTTTTTTGGTTGGAACAACATTGGAAAACCATTGGTAAATGAAGTCAATTTAGCTTTCAGTTGATTGATTTGTAGAAATTATAGAAAAATTTAACAAGGCAAGGCATGAAGACTTATTAGATCCAAAAATATTGTGATATGTCAAAGAAGGAAAGATTAATAATCCACTAAGCATAGATCAGTTAAGAATTATATTGTTTAACTTCAGAGGAAAACATTGATTTTATTCATAAAACAAAATTGAGTGTATTTAAACAAATTCAAATTCTTATTTTTCTTAGAATAAAATAGATGAAATAACATGTGAATTAAAAGAGGAGAAAAAACATTAAAAAAATAATAATAACACCAAGAAGACTGACATAGGAATCTTGAAAATCTTTCTGTATTTCTAAAATTTGTCCACTTGGCTCAAGGAAAAAATTTACATTCAACAGTCTCTTTCTTCATACAAATCCCAACACTAATACTTCAAATTTGGAAGTATTATAAAAAAAATTAAAAATATATCTTGAGTGAAAATATCAAGATATTTTACAAAGTATCAAAAATTGTTTACAAAAATAGAGCAAGATAATAGGAATATGAAACTGATGTGTCTGTTGGCTCTATCCTTGAGGATGAATGTTGATGACTGGACCTCAAAAAGTGTTGCATTGTTTCTTTGTTGTTGGAGACAAAACTATTTTGCCCAAGTAACTCACATAGTTTCACCCAAGTAACTCACATAGCTTCTCCCATTAGTCTTTACTTGGGATAGAAAATTTTATTAACTTTCTATATGTCTCATCTACATCTGTGTACTTCTAGAAGATAGGCTTGATGATAAATAAGTGCTTGATCTCATGACTGATGAATAATTCAAATTCTATAGCTTCCATAAATGCCTTCCCTGTGATGTTTCCTTTTATACCTGTAAATCTTGATTTATCTTGGGAAATAGTACATAATTTCTCGTGATAGTATTTCAAGCTAATTGGCTTGTCTCTCATACCAATCAATCTTGGTAGTCCCTTCCTGTTTAGCACCTACAACTTCTTATGGAATCTTTGAATGCTCGATTCCATATTGTTGCATTTATTCTCTAGTTTCAGCATAAGGTTCCTTTTAGTATGTATTCTCTTCACCTCCAGTATGTTTTTTGTCCTATATCTAATTTCGAGCTCCTCTAGTTCTTCTCTAGTTTTAGAATTCAATATTTTTATAATTTATTTTGCTTCACTAGGTTTCTATCCCAAATCTGTTTTAATTTCCTTCACCACTTCTTTGGATCTATGTATCCATATGCTTTCTTTTGCCTGTGCCAAAGTTTGTTCCATTGTTAATTCACTTTATAATTGTTCAACTCTCTTAGTGAGCTTATGATTTTTCTACAGTTCTTCAACATAATAATTATGAATTCTTAATTTCTATTCTTGCAGTGTTTTAAGCTTGGGCTTTAATTTAGAAATTTCTTTCCCTTGAATGGACAAATTATCCATGGCCTTGACCAGCTCACTTGAAGGATTTGTAGTCTGTGTTGGTGATGATGTTGATGTTGAGCCCATGGTTTTTTGAAATTGAGATGGGGACTGTTGTGAGTGGAAATATGGCCAACTGTGATGATTGCTCCTTCTCTTTGAATAGTTTCTCCATTTCCACTTCCATGTCTCTAATCTGGTTGTTTCGTTCAATTATTATCTTTAACATGTATTTTTTGTGATTTTCCATTTCTCCAACTTCCTTGGACCATGGATATTCTAGTTGTGGGTATCTTGAGTTGCTTCCTCAATGTTGTTATGTCATCATTTTTCCTTTTCACAATCTCCTCTACTACCTTTACATCACTAGGATTGTATCCCAACTTGATCACCAAGTCTTCCAGTGACTTTATCTTGGTATCCTTGGTTAAGGATGAAATTATTTCCAAATTTAACTTTTTTTGTGTGTTGTTTACTAATACATGAAATCTAGAGGCTGACATGACAACGTTAGTTAAAGTTGAGTACATCATTTCACTAGTTTGTTTGTGCATATCCATTTGGTCAATTGGATGAATCTGTTGTGCATCAAAGGAAAATGTAGATTATTTGTAATCTGTTGGTGTCTTTGGCACTGGAACTTGTGCTTCAATAAATGAAATATTCATTTTCCCTTTCTCTGTATCAAAGGCTATGATAAACTTGTGCTATGAGGTAGCTGTTTTCTTCCAAAATTGGGTATATGTGTTTAATTTAAGCATTTCATTCCTATGTTTAATTTCCTTGTATTTGGAAAAAATGTTCGGCTCAGCAGTGTCTTGGGCCAATTATGTTTTCAAAGCTATATCTGGAGGATATTTGGAGGTTGAAGAAGAGGGAGATCCTATGAAAAGATCATCTTCCTTTGTATAAACATGAGGACCTTTCATGACTATAGTTTCCTGCTCTTTATTTCCCTGCTGAAAAATGGTGCATAGTTAGTCTTATGTTTCTTCTCATATATCAGGAACTCCTTGGTTCCAATTTTTGTCACTTGAGAAGACTCCTCTTCCCTTATCATTTTCTCTTATTTTTCTTGAGGTGTAGGGGTCTGAGAGGTGGTAGCGGATATGATTTTTTCTTTGGCTTCCTGTAGTGTGTTATCCTCTCATTGAATCTAATTCATAAACTGTTCTAAATTTGGCATAAGAGTGCGGGTGCAAGGAGTGGTATTTTTCTCCACTATCAGATTTGAAATTAGGTCGAAAGGTTCATAAGACCAAGTGAAACTCAATTTTAAATTCATTTTCTTCAGGATAAAATATGCCTCTTTACCAGTTGTTCTGGTATTGCAAACAAATGGCCCAATCTAGGCTTTGATTTTGAATCGTGCTTTCTTTTTAGCTGCAACAACGTGTAAGTCATCCATGTGTATCATTTGTCTTATGTATTCTAATGAGAACAATCTAATGTGAACAAATTTTGGAAGCTTGTAGGGTGGAAATTGACACCCATAAATTTTGATCTCAATATAGTTCTGGTATAAATACCAATCACTTGTCTTCACATCTTCACTAAGATGCAAAACTCTCTGAATCTTCGATCCTATTCTAGGTTCCACAACATTGTTGAAAAGACAAATAATTGTGTAAAGAAACTAATCCACATAGTCTGCAAAGGTAAATTTTCCTCACCAAGGAGGTCCAATGGATGACTAATTGTGAATTACCCTGCTCATCCAACTTCTACAAAGAAAATGAAAACCTGTCTGCTTGATGATAAATAAACAAATAAACTAAAACAATGGTGTATTTGAAAGCTCCTTCTCTAGAAACTTTAGAAATTGGTCATGCATTGCCTCTGCAATGAACTCACTATTATTGAAAATAGAAGGTTTCTCATATGTTGTAAAAACTGAAAATAAGCCAACTAAACCCACTGATCAAAGTATAAACCCACTAATCAAAGTGGTTAACTCAGGGAACATAGAGGATGAGTATGGGGCATTTTTCTTGGGAAATTGGGCATCCTCGGGGAGAAAAACTTTGAAAATATTGGCTCTTAGTGGAAAGGTTAAATTTGTGTAGAATTATGTGAGAGAATCTACTGATAGTGGCTTTAGGGAGTCAGGGTTTTGAATTTGCAGAATCTGTGAGATGGATTCAGCAGTTATGGTGAACAGAACTTCACCATTTTGGCTAAAAATTTCTCTTTGGCTAGGTACATACCTAATTTGGCACCTACATATTACTTTAGGAAAATAATTTGTCTATGGGAACATGAATTGGGGCAGGAGGGATTCTCGCAGGCCCAATTTGTCACCGAGGTAAAAATACTTTTTCTTGAACCAATTTTAAAGCTCGAACATGTCGAATTCACAGATAGTTTCAGAAACTTTGTATTGCAGGTCAACTAGAGGAAGGTGATCAAGTTCAATGGCAGGGGGTAGCATAGTATTTTCTTCAGGTTTCTTGGCTTTATTCTTAGGGGTATTTCCTTTTGGTGCCATTATCGAAAACATAAGGATGAGGATGCTAGGATTAACTGTAAGGGGTAGATAACAATCAAATTTTGAAGTGGGGTTGCTGACGGTAGTCTGATCACAGTTGATGGGAAATTGATTGAATGTGTTTAATAGAGGTTTTTTATGAATTACGGTTTCATTTCACCATCTAACAAGGAGCGGGTCCATCTTCATAGGAGCTGGAAACATTAATTATTACAACGGTTGGCTGACGCGGATAAGAGACTGCCATATGGCAGCTTCTTATTGGGATTGGAATGGGTATCGGGAAAAAGTATAATGGAAGGGAAGTGGGGGACTAGGGCTTGAAAATATGAGGTGGTAGATGGTGAGTGGAGGTGGATGTACTATGTGAGAATAAATGGTGAGGTCGTGGAAGTCGTCATGGTGGATGGTCATTTGTGCAGGAGTGACGAAAGTGTGAGGGAAACAGAGGGATGACTTTTCGGGGGGGTAGGGTGATATGAGAAGAAAGGTGAGGGGGGGTGCGAACCCATATGGTGGTGCCACATTAGTCTGTAGGACCCTCCATGTCAGACCCCCCTTGCAGATAAATCGTGAAGGAACTCGGGGGGGCCTGAACCGTTGATCCGAGCAGGGGAAGATCGTGGTTGTCAAAAAGAATTCTAATTTTTATTGCATAATATAAAACCATTATATCCAAAATTTATTACATTTCAATAATCATGATTAACTGCTTTGATTAAACTAATCTAATACAAACTTCATCACCTTCTAAAATTACTTGTCTAACCACTAAAGCTGCATTTAAATTTGCAAGGCATTTTTTTTTCCTCTTAACTTGTCAATTAAACACAATTAAAATGTGTGATTAACTTCATCTTTATTTTAACTATCCAAATTTAATCATGATTAAATTGTGTGACTGATTTATTCACTAACTTTATTCTTTTTAGCCTAATCACATTTAAACAGTGTGATTAAACAACCTATTCTACTTCTCCTATTACAATCTGGCATTTTAACTAGCATTACATTTATTCAAAAATATACAAGTATTTGACTGGCTCTTTTTTTTATTTCTTGAGTGGCATTTAGGCTTGCTCACTCCTATAAACTTTCTTTTTCATGGGGTATTTTACTCTCTCTTTTTTCTCATGTTTTTGTATTTTTTGTTTTTTCACATATATATTTTTATCTCCTTTTGTTAATATTTCTTTCTTTTCTTTATTTTTCTTTTTGGAAATAAATTTGCAGAATGGAAATTTATTTACAAAATATCATGTACAAAATTACAGCTACAATCAATTCATTCTATAAAATATAGGATTCTAACATTGGCTCCAATGGGGATGACACTCTCATTGTGAGGTGCCAAGAAAACTGTAGATCAGTAGCCTTAATCCATTGGGAAATGGATTCTTTATCTTCTGTTGTTGAATCTGATCCATCTGATGTTATTCATAAATATGGGAAACCAATCAACACAAGCTTAGGGCCTTCTCTTCGGGCTTCAACTTGTGATGAAAACTGTCGTCATTCTTGCAATAAAAATTAAAATGACACATGTAAAATGATTATAAATTGAAACTTATTTATTATGGAAGAAATTAATGTTTAAGAAGTCTGTCATTCATAGGTCCGATAGGAAGTGCTTCTTCATTTAATTCCTTCAATAAAAATTCATTATTTCCTCCAATATCTTCAATTTTATATGGTATTTTCCATAAGTTGTCAAACTTCCCATGCTTACCCTTATCTTCATTCCTTGAATCCCATTTAAGCACCAAATCTTCCATCTGGAAATCATCAGCTTTTGTCCTTCTATCATAAATATTTTTTACATTTTCCTAAATAAATTGTGTCTTGTTGTAGGCTTCCTCTCAAATTGTTGCATTTGGATGGTCTGGTTGATTCTTCTCTGGACATAATTTATTTCCACGTGTGCTTTCTGCAACAATTTTAGTACAGGGATTCTTAATGAAATAGGAAAAAAATCATCCACCCCATATACTATTTGAAATGGAGACATTCCAATATATCTCTTGGTAGTAATTATGTCATCCCATAGGGCATTAATAAACGTTTTATGCCAGGATTTTTTATTTTCCTGTAACAAATTTTTGATAATGTTGACTAAAATTTTGTTTAAAGACTCGGTTAATCTGTTTTCTTGTGGGTGGTAGGAAGTGGAGTGTCCTAGATTGATATGTTTATTATCACAGTCATTTATCATTTTATTTGATTTAAAGGATGCAATGTTCATAGTGATAAGTTTGTGGGGACACCCAAACCTAGACAAAATGCTTCCCTCTAGAAATTGGATGATGACATTATCTATGGCTTGTCTAGATGGGATGGCTTCAATCCATTTTTTAAATTAATCAGTGGCTGTCAATATCCACTTATGTTTGCCTGAAGAGGTTGGATAAATTTCACCTATGAAATCTAGACCCCATTGTTGGAAACGGAATTCAACTGAAATAGATTTTAATGGTAAGGGTAAAAGTTTTATCTTTCCTTCAAAATTTTGACATTTGTGGCAAGAGGTAACTCTCTTATGCACATTTACAAATAAAGTGGACCAATAAAAACCAGCTCTTAAAATTTTATTGGTTGTTATTTTCCAATATAAGTGTCCTCCACAGTCTCCTTCATGGAATTCTTGTATCAATTTATTTTCTTCACATTTCAACACATAGTTTAGTAAGATACCTCGCGCATATTTCCAATATAAACTCTGATCTAAAATACATAATTTCATGGCTTTCAATTTGAGAAATCTATCTTTAGTTTTTGTTAAACCAAGAGGAGCTTGTAAATTCTGTAGTACAAAAGTGATGTCTACATACCTTGGTGAGGTAGAAAAGGCTTCTGATACTTTTGGAGTCACCATCTCTTCATGTTCATCAAGTGCAACAACAAAATTGATATCAAGGGCATGAAATTTAAACTCGGCCATCAGTTTGGCCAATCCTTGACCCTTAATGATATTGGTTGGCTTTATTTCTATTTCATACTTAAGGATTAAAACAATCCATTTCCTTCTCCTACCATCTGGATAAGATTGTGTGAGAATATCCTTTACCACAACACTTGGAACAAATGCAATGATATGAGAATGTAAGATGCAAACCCTAAAGTATTTCAATGCTTTAACCAAAGAAAATTCTTGCTTCTCCATGATGTTATACTTTAGTGATGCATCTATCAAAGCTCTGATAAAGAAGGCTATGGGTTTTTCATGGTATTCATTTTTTTCCGCAATAAAACAACTGCAATAGTATTTTGAGAAGCAAAAGAGAAAATTATAAAAGCTTTAGTAAAGTTAGGGCTTACCAAAACAGGAGAAGTGGTTAAAGATAATTTGGCTTCAATAAAATATTTCTTGGCTTTAGTATTCCATTTAATCTCATTTTCCCTTTTCATCATGTTTGTAAGTCATCTTAATATTTCAGCCAAGTTGGAAATAAATCTCCTAAGAAATTTTATTCTGCAAATGAAGGATTGAATTTATTTCTTATTTCTAGGACGGTCAATTTTGAATATGGATTCAACTCTACTATGATCAATTCTAATGTCTTCTTTTGAAATGATATGACCTAGAACTTTTCCCTCCTCTAAACCAAAAATATTTTTCTTAGGGTTCAAAGAGATACTAAATCTCTTGTATTTTTCAAAAAAAATTCTTAAATGTAGCAAGTGTTCTTCATATTTTTTTTAGAATACAATAATATCATCTAAGTAGATTACAATGAACCTATCAATTTCATCAGAAAATGTTGTCTATTGCTCTTTGGAATGTTGAACTAGCATTCATAAGTCCAAAAGGAATTTTCACATACATAAAAGTTCCCCATGGGGTAGTAAATGTTGTTTTGTTTTGGTCAGTAGGATGAAATAGAACTTGGTTGTAACATGAAAATCCATCTAAGAAGGAGATTCTACTGGAACCAACTACCTTTTGTAATATGTGATCCATTTTAGGCAGTGGATAATTGTCCTTTAGTGAGACTTTGTTCAAATTCCTAAATTCTACACAAAGGATAATTTCACATGTTTTCTTCCTGGTTGGCACTAGGTTTAAAACCCATTTTGAGAACCTCAATGGTACTATGATTTTGGCATTGTATAGCTTCTTCACTTCTTTCTGAATCAAAGGCATCAATACTAGATTTACTCTTCTTAAGTTTTTCTTGAATGGATTTTGGTCTTCTCTAATGGGGATGGTGTGCTTGATTATAGAAGTATCATAAGATTTAAAGTCCTCATAACTCCATGCAAACACATCACATAATTCCTTAAGAAGTTCAATGTATTTCTATTTTTCTTTAGGAAGCAAGGATTTAGATAGTTTTACAATTTTGGGACTTTCTTGTGTTCCAATGTTACATTATTCTACATTACCACCCATGGGTTCACTTTTTGGTTTTTTAGCCACATCATTGAAATCAAAAAGCTCTTTGAATGGTACCAATCCTCTTGGCAGCACATTTTCTTTCAGTTGTAAAATTTCTAGCTCTTGTTGGTTATCATCAGTTTCATTTAGTTCCATTTATGTTTTTTTCTATTTACATTATTATCACTATAATTATCTATATCTATATTTATACAATAAAATTCATCTTTCATTTGTAAAAAAAAAATCAATTTGCTCATCATTTCCAAAAACCTGCCAATATCTTACATTATCAAGGACATCTAGCCTATTTTTTCCTTCCACCACATATTTCCTATTGGGGTGAAAAGGAATTTTACAAGTACTGGCTGAAACAGCCAAGGAATCAACTAAAATGTTTCAGCTTTTAGGGATAACAGACAAATCATATTCAGTGAAGCATTACAGAATGTCTAAAACTACATTCTTGTAGGCTCTTAATCTAGGGTGTTTAATGGCATATTCACCCTTACTTTTTTTGATAATGAGCTCAGAATCCCCATGCACGGAAATCCTTTTAACTCCTAATATTTTTAAAATATGCAGCCCTAAGATCAAAGCTTCATACTCAGCTATGTTATTTGTGCACTGAAAATTTAGTTTATATCCATGTCCCTTGGACAAATTGGTTGATGAGTTCATGACAAAAAACTAGCTCCTGCACCATATTTACATACAGCTCCGTTGAAATCCATATTCCACATAGCTTCTTGCTCTACTTCTTGCTTTTCAATTTCAGATATTTGGTCTATTTTGGTGGGTTCAATCTCTTGTTGTGACACTTCCTCTTCAACTGGTTTTCATTGTACATAATCAAGGAATCCAAGTCAGAGTGTACAAAGTACAAGGGGAAGTTGTTCGGTTTATCTTGGCTACTAACCATGTATTTCATCAAATTTTCTCTGTATAGACTTCTTTGCTGACGAAAGATAGGAATGGTGGAATAGGTCATATCCGTTTGCAAAGTACCCTGTAACTTTGCACCCCATTACCTTCATAGTAGGATCCCATACTTGGGTGGTATGTCTGCTACTACAATGTCCATGACTAGACTCTTGGTTGTTATTTGGACTAAAGTGACACAAATATCTTTAATCAGCCCTAGACATCTCACTTTTCTAGAATCAAAAGAATATAAATATTTATAAGGTCTTGTGATGTCTAGTCCTAGTTTTTCCATGCTAGCCATGGGCATTAAGTCATGGGAAGCACCAGAATCAAGCATTGAGTTATGCAAGATTTTTTCATGAATATTCAAGCTAATGTAAAAAGGTGGAACACTTCCATCCCAAGATTTTCCTTCTACCTCAGGTCCAAAAAATAAATCAATTCGGTCATCATTTAAATCAACTATGTCGATCCATTCTGTTATCTTCAAGGTTTTCATGACCTGAGTCTTATAAACATCTCTAGTCACCCATTCGATCGAAGGAATGGGAATTTTCACTTTATCCAATTTAGTTTCGATGCTAATTGATTTTTTTGATTTGTCAAACTCTTTAAAATTTGCATCCGGTTTCTTGGGCACTTCCTTTTGAGGATCAACTTTTGTTCGAATAGTTGAAGGAGTATCTAGTTTTTTAGAGATTTCTTTTTGAGGGTCTGTTTTTGTTTGACTGGTTAAGGGAGTGTCTTTTTGAGGTTTTTTAGGAGGATTTTCAGCTCCTTTCTTGCACCTTAAGTTGTATTTCTTGTGTAACTCCATCATACCATTTTTATATCCTTATTGTATTCCTCAGATTCTAAAGGGTCTTGTTTTGGTTGAGATAACAAAAAATGATCTTATTCTTATTTACTCAAGAAGATTTTATCTATCTCATTTATTCCAAATAGACTTATCCAATTGTCTTCAGGTTCCTCTGTTAACTCAGTGTCTTCGATAGCATAGTTTTCCTAAAATGGAGACCTAATTTGTTGTTGATCACCAGGGCCTCTCTGTTCTCTTTGTTTTATTTGTGGGGGATTTATTCTAAAATTAGGATTCCTAATAGGAGGAGCTCATTGATTTTATCTTAGAGGATTTCTATCAACTATGCTAATCCTATCCATCATTCTCTCCATAGTATTTACTAAGGTATCCAACTTTGCATCTGAAGAAGAAGAAGTTGGTTCTTCTTTAATTTGGAATTTTCTTTCATTTTTCAACCTAGATTTATTTTCTAACAAGTTTTCTTCTACACTAATTGAATTCCTCTTCATTTATTCTAAGGTGGTAGGCTTTCTTTCCCTAAGTTGGTAGGTCATATCAAGGTCAAAACTATCTGGAAAATTTAGCAAAGCTAGCCTAGGTGGTGGTTGTATTGCAATTGGAATAGAATTATAAACATTGTTGAACCTAGTATAGTAATATCGGACGGATTATCCTAGAGTTCTCTTGATACTCTCATATTCAGCTAAGATCTGGAGAGGGTATTTTCTTTACTTCCCGCCTTCTAAGAAAAACTTCTTGAATTGAGCTAGATCTAGGATGAAGGAAACTCTTAATGATTTAAACCATTTTTTAACTTCTCAAATGAGACTTTGGGCAAATAATCTCATCCCAACATCATATTAATCAAAATATTTCAATTCAAAGTAATCACTCATTCGATCTATGTGTTTCTGAGAAGCAATTGGTCTCGTTCTATCAAACTGAGGTATCTGAGTTTGATAATTTTGTAGCATGGGATTAAGTTTCCCAGGTAAAATCAGGGGGGATAACGAGCAGCCATGATGGGAATATGGGGATGAGAGGAAGATGTAGTAGTAGGAGGTGTGGGTATAGTTGGTATGAAAGGGAGAGTTATAACAGTTTGATGTGTTGTAATGGAAGTTGTAGGAATGGTAGATGAACTTGGTATAGAACTGATTGAACTGAGAGTAGAAATGTTTGGAGGGATTAATGGAGGAACAAAACCAGCATGTGAACTTGGTTGGGGAAAATGAGATGATGTAGTAGAATAAATATTTTATGATTTGGGAGATTGATGGCCCAAATATTTATGCTCAGCCTGATATGACTTATGAGGAGTAGCGGGTCCTTATCAACAACAGTTTCAGGTACAAAGCTATCAGATTATTCTAAAAAATGTATTTTAAAAATCCATTTCAAATTCTATGTCTTCTAAGGTAAAAAAAATTCAGGAAGCGAGTTAATTCTTGGAAAAAGACTTTCACTTGATTCACTCTCAGTTGCACTTTTCTTTCTAATTATTTTTTCGATATTATCTACAATTTCTGGAGGACCTGGATCTAGGTTTTATCTAGTATATATTCTTTTAGAATTCATATCTACTACACTATATTTACAAATATCTAATATATACAAATATTGACTGGGAAACAACCTTAATCAGATCTATTTTTTAGTGAAAAACCTAGAAATAGATTTAAGCAGTGAAATGAATATTTCACCAAGGAAAAATTGATTTCAAATGAACTTGTTTGTTCCCCAGTATGGTCGTCAGAATGTTATCACTTCATAATTTCCTAAGGTTGTGAAATAAATTGCAAAGGTAACCACAAAACCACTTTGGATGCTAGGATCTAGCCCTATCAACCTCAGAGAGGGATCTATTTATCAAATTCAACTTTGTTTACTTCCAAAATTTTAGGCTAGCTATGAACTTCAAAGTTTGTTTCTTAAACTTTTTGGGTCGGAAAAACATTGGAAATCCATTGGGAACTGAAGTAAATTTAGCTTTATGCTGATTAATTTGCAGAAATTATAGACAAATTTAACAAGGCAAGGTAGCAAGACTTATTAGAACCAAAAATATTTGTGATATGGTAAAGAAGGACAGATTAAGAATTTGTTAAACATAGAGTAGTTAAGAATTCTATTGTTTAACTTCAGAGGAAAACATTGATTTTATTCATAATCCAGAATTAAGTGTATTTAAACAAATTCTAATTCTAATTTTTCTTAGAATAAAATAGATGAAATAACATGTGAATTAACAGAGAAGGAAACACATTAACAAAAGAAGAATAACATCACCAACAATTCTAACACCGGAATCCTGAAAATATTTTTGTATTTCTGAAATTTGTCCACTTGAGCTCAAGGAAAAACTTTACATTCAACAGTCTCTTTCTTCATACAGACCCCAACACTAATACTTCGAATTTGAAAGTATTTATACAAAACTTAACAAAAATATCTCGAGTGAAAATCTCAAGATCTTTTACAAAATATCAAAAATTGTTTACAAAAATAGAGCAAGATAATAGGAAATTTGAAGTTGATGTGTCTGTTGGCTCTATTCTTGAGGATGATTGTTGATAACTAGACATCAAAAAGTGTTGTGTGGTTTCTTTTCTATTGGAGATGAAATTGTTTCACCCAAGTAACTTACATAGCTTCTCTCATCGGTCGTCACTTGGGATAGAAATTTTATAACTTTATATATGTCTCATCTACATCCGTGTACTTCTGAAAGGTAGGCTTGATGATAAATAAGTGCTTGATCCCATGACTGATGAATAAGTCAAATTATATAGCTTCCATAAATTCTTTCCCATTGATGTTTCCTTTTATAATATAAATCCTGATTTATCTTGGGAAATAGTACACAATTTCTCCTGATAGTCTTTCAAGATAATTAGCTTGTCTCCCATCCCAATCAATCCAGGTAGCCCCTTCCTATTTAGCACCTGCAACTTCTTATGGAATCTCTAGATGTTGGATTTCAGATTGTTGCATTTATTCTCTAGTTGCATCATAAGGTTCCTTTTAGTATGCATTCTCTTCACCTCCAGTATGGTTTCTATCTTGTCTTGAATTTCGAGCTCCTCTAGTTCTTCTTTGGTTTTAGAATTCAAAATTTTTGTAATTTTGTTGTTTCTTCACAAAGTTTTTGTCCCAATTATGTTTTAATTTCCTTCACCACTTCTTTGGATCTCATTGTTAATTCTTTCCGCTCAAAAATAATTTGGATTGAATGCCATATTTCACTGATGGCTTCATTGGTCTCTATCCATATGCTTTCTTTTTCGTATGCCAAAGTTTGTGCCATTGTTTATTCACTTTCTAATTTTTCAACTCTCTGAGTGAGCTTGTGAGTTTTTTGAAATTCTACAACATAAGAATTATCAATTCTTAATTTATGTTCTTACAGTGTTTTACGTTGGGCCTTTAATTTAGCAACTTCTTTCCCTTGAATGGACATATTATCCATGGCCTTAACCAGATCACTTGAAGGATCTATAGTTTGTCTTGGTGCTGATGTTGATGTATATTCCCCCTGGGGTTGTTGAAACTGAGATGGGGACTATTGTGAGTGGAACTATGGAAAACTATGATGACTGCTCCTTCTCTTTGAGCAGTTTCTCCATTTCCATTTCCATGTCTCTAATCTAGTTGTTGTGTTCAATTATTATCTTGAACATGTCTTCTTTGTGATTTTCCATTTCTCCAACTTCCTTGGCCTGTGGATCTTTCGTAGTGGGCAGCTTGAGCTACTTCCTCAGTGTTTTTATGTCAACATTTTTCCTTTCGCAATCTCCTATGTTTCCTTTACATCACTGGGATTGTATCCCAACTTGTTCACCAATTATTCCAGTGACTTGATATTGGTATCCTTGGTTAAGGATGAAATTCTTTCCTTGGTAGTGGATATGATTTTTTCTTCGGCTTCCTACAATGTGTTCTCCTCCCACTGACTCTGGTTCATAAATTGTTCTATCTCTGGCCTAGGAGTGTGGTTGTAAGGAGTGGTATTTTTGTTCACTCTAATATTTGAAACTAGGTCGAAAGGGTCATAAGACCAATTGAAACTCAATTTGAAATTCATTTTCTTCAGGATAAAATTGCAAACAAATGGTCCAATCTGAGCTTCGATTTTGGACTGTGTTTTCTTTTTAGCTGCAAAAACGTGTAAGTCATCCATATTATCATTTTTATTATGTATTCTAATGAGAAGAGTCTCATGGGAACAATTTTTGGAAGCTTTTAGGGTGGAAATTCACACCAATAAACTATGATCTTAATATAGTTTTGGTATAAATACCAATCACCTGTCTTCACTTGGTCAGTAAGATGCAAAACTTTCTTAATCTCTGATCCTATTCTAGGTTCCACATCACTTTTTAGCAAACAAATAATTGTGTAAAGAAACTGATCCACATAGTCTGCAAAGGTAAACTCAATGGAGTTTTTCCTCACCAAGGAGGTCCAATGGATGATCAATTGTGAATTACCCTGCTCATCCAACTTCTGCAAAGAAAAAGGAAACTTGTCTGCTTGATGATAGATAAACAGATAAAATAAAACATCGGTGTATTTGAAAGCTCCTTCTATAAGAAACTTCAGAAACTGGTCATGCAATGCCTCTGCACTAAACTCATTGTAATTGAAAATAAAATTTTTCTCATCTATTATAAAAACTATCAAGAAGCCAAAAATGGCCTCATCAACCCACTAATCAGAGTGGTAGCCAAGTATGCATGAAATGATTTCAATTACCTGTTTGGTTAACTCAAGGAACATAGAGGATGAGTATGGGGGGTTTGTATTGGGTAATTGAGCATCCTCGAGGATAAAAACTGAGAAAATATTGGCTCTCTCTGGAAAGGTTAAATTTTTGTAGAGTTATGTGAGAGAATATACTGATAGTGGCTTTAGGGAGTCAGGGTTTTGAATTTCCAGAATATGTGAGAAGGATTCAGCAGTTATGGTGAGACGAACATCATTATTTTGGCTAAAAATTGCTCTTTAGCTAGGTACATACCTGATTTGGCACTAGGATATTAGTTCAATAAAATAACAGGTCTGTGGGAACATGAATTTGGGCAGGAAGGATTCCCATAGGCCCAATTCTTCATTGAGGTCCAAATAATTTTTCTTAAACCCACTGTGAAGCTTGAAGATGTCGAATTCACAGATATTTTTGGCAACTTTCTATTGCGGGTCGACTAGAGGGAAGTGATCAAGGTCAATGACAGGGTGCAACATAAGATTCTCTTCAGGTTTCTTGTCTTTATTCTAATGGGTTTTTCCTTTCGTGCCATTATCGAAAACAAAAGGATGAGAATGTTAGGATTAATTGGAAGGGTTAGCTAACAATATAATATTGAAGTGGGGTTTTTGATGGCGGTCTGATCACAGTTGATGGGAAATTGACTAGATGTTGGGATAGTTTGGAGCACTGTAAATTCTACTTGGTCATTAAAACAACAAATAAGGGAATGAAATATTTTTACAGTTTTTAATAGAGGTTTTTTATGAATTACTGTTGTGTTTCACCATTTAACCAGGAGCAGGTCCATTGTCGTAGGATCAGGAAACATTAATTATTACAACAGTTGGATGACATGGACGGGGGAGTGCCAGATAGCAGCTTCTTATTGGGAGTGGAATGGGTATCGAGAAACAGTCAAATGAAAGGGAACTGGGGGAGTGGGGTCCGTAGATATGAGGTGGCGGATGGTGAGTGGAGGAGCATGGATTGTGTGAGAAGTGATGGTGGGGTCAGGGAAGTCATCGTGGCGGATGGTCATTTGTGTAGGAGTGGCATATGTGTGCAGTCAGGAGGGACGACTTTTCAGAGGGGGAGGGGGGAGGGGGTGCTAACTCATTTGGTGGCGCCACGTTAGTTGGTATGCCCCTCCATTTCAAACCCCCCTTGCAGATAAATCGTGAAGGAGCTAAGGGCGAGCCAAAACTAGTTCCACGTCATTGATCTGGGCGGGGGAAGATCATGGCCGTCAAAAAGCATTCTAATGTTTATTGCATAACACAAAACCATTATATTTGAACTTTATTACATTTTGATAATCACGATTAAATTTTGTGATTAAACTAATCTAATACAAACTTAATCAACTTATAAAAAATCCTTTTCTAACCACTAATGTTTAATTTAAATTTACAAGACAAATTTTTTTCTCTCTCTTAACTTGTCAATTAACCACAATTAAACTCTGTGATTAACTTCATCTTTATTTTAACTATCCTAATTCAATCACAATTAAATTGTTTGATTGATTTATTCACTAACCTAAACCAACTTTATTCTTTTTATCTTAATCACGTTTAAATAGTGTGATTAGACAAGCCATTCTAGTTCTCCTATTACAATGTGGCATTTTAACTAGCAACACATTTATTCAAAAATTTACAAGTATTTGATTGACTTTTTTTTTAATTTCTTGAGTGGAATTTATGCTTTCTTGCTCCTATAAACTTTATTTTTCATGGAGTATTTTACTCTTTTTCTTTTTTTCTCATTTTTTTTTTATTTTTTGTTTTTCCACATATCTATTTTTTATCCCCTTTTGTTTATTATTTCTTTTCTTTTCTTTCTTTTTCTTTTTGGAAATAAATTTGCAAAATGGAAAGTTATTTACAACATATTGTGTACAAATTTACAGCTACAATCAAGTCATCCCATAAAATATAGGATTCTAATAGGGCGCACTCTAAAAGCAGGAATCCCCTTCCCTACTTTGAAGTACAGCCTCAATTGACCAAGTCTTCCTTGAGTGCACTCCTTCAACTCGAAGAAGTGCAGCCTCCTTCAGCGCACTGGAACATCTTGAAGACCCGAAGCTTAGTATTTCAGCCTTCCCCTATGCACCATGTGCCCTCGTAAACTGATTAAGCACACTATCACACCCTAAAGGCATGAAACCCCAGCCTTCATCTTTCAAGAGTGTGTCTTGCACCCTTCATGAGGTCTCCTAGGTGTATGAGTGCACCCCGAAGACATGAAGCCTCAACCTTCATCCTTCAAGAGTGTGCCCTATACCCTCCCTCTTTCCCTTGGGCACATAATTGGCTTGGGAAGCCTGAAGTCTTCCCCTTCGACCTTAGGACTTGCGACATGTGCCAGGCCTTGACTGACTTCCTATTTAGGGTGCATGAGCACATCCTAAAGCCTCGAATATCCTCCTCTCCCATCCCTAAGCCTTTCAGAGTGTGCCTTTGTGGCCTCGAGTTCTGTTGACCATTTTAAGTGCGTTGAAAGGGTGTGAACAAGAAAATATGCATAAAACATGGTAGAATATGAAATTTTCAAGCTCATAGTTGCTCATCATGAGTGATTGCAGAAATAGGTATTCCAGGAACCTTATGGTAGGCACACACAAGAAATATCAGGCAAAGAGGATGAACAAAGGAAGTGCAAGAAGAACCAAGAACACACCTGAAGCTTGATGATAAAATCACCGTGAAGACTCCAAAGTTTGAAGACCCATCATAGGGTGGAAGAACTTTAATCAGAGGATGATAAACAAAAAACACATTGGCATCCATGTCACCACTGAAGCAGATCCATATCATCAGTCAATGTCATGTCCCAATTTTCCAAGATAGTGATGTGTCAAGTTTCATCATAGGATGATGTGGAAGAAAAATGTATCATTGTAATCATTGTATAAGACAAACAAGTAGAAGTTCAAGAGTCATGTGTGAAATCAAGAGTCAAGAAAGTCCAAAGGACATGTATTACTGTAACAACCCTAGTGAAAATTCAACGTAGCAAAAGTTAATAAAGACAATATAATAACCACGGTTGATGGGACACTTATTCCAAGATGAATTTTGGGAAAAAAATCCTAGTGTGGGTGTTCATTTCGGTTATTATGGCTAAGGAAATTGGAAACGAAAAAGGCTAAGGAATTTGGAAAGGAAAAGTGGCATTTATTGGAATTTATTTATGAAAATAATGGAAATTAGGAGAAAAGGAAGATGAAAAGTCACAAGTTGCATGTGAGGAGGAAAACGAAGGAAAATAATGGAAAATGAAGAAAATAGAGGCCTAATTGATAAAAACGCTTTTGAGGATCAGTTCGTACCTTTTTGCAATTCAATTTTGGAGTTCTCTCATTAATCTCTCTCTCTCTCTCTCTCTCTCTCTCTCTCTCTCTCTCTCTCTCTCACTATTGGACACTTATATTTTTCTTGGAGCACTTTGGCATTGGATCAAGAAAGGAAAATAAGGCAAGAGGAAGGAATGAGAAATCAAGGAAGAGCGGGAGCAAGCAACTACAATAGGATTCTTTGTAGGTATCAATTTGCATGTGTGATTTCATTGCTAGATTTGGCATGCATGGTATTTCATGTGGTTCTTTTTTTGTCATGGCATGGGTTTTCTAGGTGTGACAATGTTTTCATCCTAGCCTTTCCATTTCCGGATAGCCATGGTGTGATGGGGTTCTCATGTTTTTTTTTAGATGGATTTTCGTATGTATTCAAAGTTGAGTGAGGTGGATCTCTGAATGATAGAACACATGGCCTAGTAACCCCTGAACCAGATTGTGGGTTGCAGTAAAGCAGAATAGTGTGTTTCCTCAGTTAGGACCTAGCGATCCAATTTGGATTGTGGTAAATCCTAGATGTGGGTGCTCTCCATAATGCCTAGGAATCTCAGGTTGGGATATGTGGTAAATCCTAGACCGTGGGTCTCAGTTTAGGGCCTAGTGATCCAATGTGGATTGTGGTAAAGCCTGAGAGACTAGGATATAGGAAAATTCCTCACAGTGTAGGTGGATAAATCTGGTGGCATCTATGCTTGTTTGGCCTAGTGATATGGTGGAGATCATGGTAAAGCCTATTATTACATGTTTATTTTTTTCGCCTAGTGATCCTGGATGTATTTTGGTAAATCATGGTTTCTATTGATGAGGTGAGGTGGTTTAGCCTCAGGATGCCCTGGTTGGTTCTTTCAGTTTGAGTCCCACATTCATGCTTGGAATATGGCACGGGGGTGACTGGCTGAAGAGAGATTTGGCTCAACCAATCAATGGTCAAGTGGAACTTGGTAGTCCCATCCTGGGTTGGATTTTGCATTTTTTAAGAAGAGGTTTTCTCCTTAACATCTTATGTGAAAATATATTGGTTTATATGTGGATTCTATGGCTGATGTATCCTTGATATTTTTGTTTTTATTATGTTCGTTAAAATCATGTATTATGACAATGATGATGTATGGTTCTCATTTTTTGATTCGTAAATGAATGTACAATTTATCTATGACCTAATAGATGATAATGCAACTAATGATATAAGGAGACAACGCTTCTTAGCGATCTGTAATATTCCCAATTTTTCCACAAGATAATTGGAATATTAGATTTCTTAATTTTCATAATTAATAAAGTAAATAAGAGGGTGGAGGGACCCACAAACCCCAAATATAAATAAAATATAATTTTGATGTGTGCATATGGATATTTCAGATCTAGATCTACATAATGGAGTAGTGGAGCAGCTACTTAATGTGAAAGGAGTGGAGATCATGTCTCATTAATGGGAAAGATCATGGAGGTTGAAGCAGTCAACTAAGATCTTGGAAGGAATCAAATGTAAGATCATAGAGAATTTATGATGACATGATGAAGAGGGGGATAAGTACATTCACACATGATGGAGATCATGAAGAGACGGCGCAGTCAACATGGAGACCTATATCCACATGTACAACGCAGTTATGAGGTGGGCCAAGGCATGAGAAGGTTCACAAACTATTTAATGAATATGAAGGAAACATAGAAGGCATGATTTAGATTATTATTGATGTATGATCTGTTTAGATTTGGATTTTTCAAGTGATATAACCATGCAATATTATGTTGTTTAGCTAAGTTGCAATGTTGTTTAGCACAGGGTGTTCCCGAGCGGGAATCCCACCTCTTTCCTTGAGTGATCTCTAAGGAATAGTATTTGCACTACATTCATCATCAGGAATTGGTGCCATATTGTTCCTACTTTCTGCAGAACATCTATATTCAGAAATTTCACATTTCTGAAGATCAGTTTAAGAGGAGGAGGTTGTCCTTCAATATTTCAGTTAGGGAACCGGTGAAGGATTGATCCTATCACCTTGAGCTTCAAGATAAGCTTCCAATACTTCAGATCTATATCAGGAATTAGGCCATCTATTATTCATCTCCCAGCAACAGCACTTCCATCGGGAATTGCGCAGTCCATTCTTGTAGATCCAAGGGAGAAGGGAAGTTGCTAGCATTTTAGCTAGTAATCCAGTGGAGGACCATTCCTTCACATTGTCTGCATTATTTCCATCAGTCTTGAGCTTCATAGCCATATCTTGTAGTAGGCTAGATATCCTCCTTCCCTTACAGTGTAGTTTTCATGAGCAGTTTTGTAGCAGCAGCTGTAATCTTTAAAGAAGGATTGAGGAGCTAGATCTTGAGATTCCAGCTTGAGGATCTAAGAAGGGATCAGCCCTTCAAGTTTAGATCTGATCTTGTGACATGTTTTAGCCATCTATTTGTCAGATATAGCTTCAAATCTGCATACCCAATAGTTTTATAGTGAAACCCCAAGAGGGTGATTTTCTTAGATTGACAGATCTGAGAAATCCTTTCCAAGTTATCTTGGGTTGCCATCATAGAGCCCAGATCTAGAATCTTGGCACCATCAGAGCTCCAGATTTCCATATATTTTCATTTCCATTTCTAGCCTGTAGTCGTATATTCATTATATACTGAAGGGAAAATGTATTATTTTCTTCCAGAAGCTCTCTAATTACGCAGTGCCTACTTTGGCATATTTTCAGGGTCATTCTAGGCCATCTCTTTGGCTAGATTACCTAATATTTTGTACACTGTTGTAACTGAACCTTCTCCTATGAATAAAATGGCTCAACTATTCTGTCTATATCTATGTTGATCATAAACTAACATGTACATTTTCTGTGTTACAAATATTATGTTTGTGTATCAATGCATTATTCCATTTTGGGATATTACAGTAGTATCAGAGCATAATCTTTGGCTCAGCTTGTGGACATTTTTGACAACATATGAAAAGCAGATGGTAGAGATCTACTATGGAGGGATTAAGTTTTGCCTCATCTTCCTTTAGATCTATGAAGGATATCTACAAGGAGGTCAATGAAACAAGAAGAAGGCAAAGAGAAACCTCAAGAAGGTTTCAAGATGAAGAAGGTCCCGGTACTTCTTTTCAGCAGAAAAGAAGACCAGAAAAGAAAAGAGCTTCACATTATTCCACTTGATCCACTTTCTTTGAGAAAGAAGGCTAGTTTGAATATGATGAAGACTTGGGGGATGAAACCCTAAGTGAATATCTGTCTGAATACAAGTCACAGCATAAAGCATTGAAGGAGAATCTCTCTCTCTCCAATAGTTTTTTCAACTCAAAGAAGAGAGGAGCCAGAAGCAGCAATAGGAGAAAGGGGCATAGATTCTTCTTTCCTACATTTGATGGATCTTCCACAGGCACATTGAGGGCTTGGAGGGAATAATTATATACATTATTTCTGAAGTATCCTATATCAGAAAGAGAGGTTGTGGAGTTTGCAGCACTGCACCTAGATGGTGAAGCAAGAGTTTGGTGGTTCAATCACTTGTCACACATGAAATTGTCTACTTATGCAGATTTTATGCAAAGACTGAAGAAGATATATGGTAGAAATAAACCAGAGACATCTAACATAGTGACATCTCCAATCATCAAGGGGATAGTGCATGAAGATTCAAGAGAAGATGTTCTCATTATCACTCAAGAGGAGGAGCATCTACCACCACCATCTGCATATGTGCTTACATCAAGAGGAGGCTCACTTGTATCTTTGCAAGATGGTCTTGATTTCTTGACATTTGGAGCCCCATGCATGATTCATGAGATGCATGATGAGGATGAGATAGATACCAGCGCTGGTATACTTGTAGAAGTGGATCCATCACTCTTACCACAGTTGGAGAGATAATTGCACTGGGAGAGGAAACTCTTGTGATCTTGCAAGAAGTTTCTGAGTATCAGTTGATCCAAGGTATGCATACACTTTCCTCTCATATTTTTTTAATACCTCTTATTGAAACTTATGGGGACATTCCATCTGGGCTAATGCATGACCAAGGGTTAGAACAACATGTTGATTTGGAGCAGCATCATATCACTGTGCAGAGGACCCTTGATCTAACCAAGGAAGAGATGAGGAACCATTATATTTTTTCATTGATGAACTAAATTCAACCCCTTGAGTTGAAATGTAGAGTTTCAGAAAATGGGATGAGTATGATGCTATGTACAATGGTTCGCTATGAGTTCAACATTGTGCCTTGCTTTGAGATAGCACATGTTTTACCTTGCAGAT
Source organism: Pinus albicaulis (assembly GCA_034641835.2). Lineage (NCBI taxonomy): Eukaryota > Viridiplantae > Streptophyta > Pinopsida > Pinales > Pinaceae > Pinus > Pinus albicaulis. The sequence continues at coordinate 735,455,869 of CM076576.1, forward strand.
ATACAACACTGTTAATGAGAAGTAGTGAGAAGAAGAGGACCCATTCCTTATGGGAGCAATCATATGGAAGCTTCATTCATGAAGAAATGGAGAGAAATATGATATACGGTAGACATCTTTAGATGAGGAATATTTTCTCCTTTCTAGATGACACTTTCTCAATGAACATATCATGGCTCAAAGAGAAACTTCTACCTGCAACAGATCCATAACCTTATTGGTTTTGGAGGGCCATTGATGAGAAGAATATCTCATGGAGAGGTCTCATTGGAGGTGCACTTCAACATATCATGGAGTGAAAAATTCTTCAACAGTTTGAGGAGGTTGGTTTCCTACAATGGGAGGATACCAAGTTTTTGTGGAAAGAGATCCATCATCCTCATTGGGATGAATTTTTGATGATGTGGAGCAAGGGGTTGTCAATCCACTTGTATATATATGATACAGGGTAGCAAGAAGCATGGTTGCACTAGTTTCTCTTGGGTGAGTATGGTTACCACCCAATGGATCATATTTTTCTGATTCATGCCTTGCATATCACTGGAAGAATGCAGAAGAAAAGGGCATGGTTACTTTGGTCGTTGATGAGAGAGTTTGGACATCACATGATATATCTTATGTCCTTGTATTTACTCTTGTTTGGGATATGTCTCATGTATTTACATGTATTTATGTTTGGGATATATCTCATGTTCATGTATGTACTTGGGGTTGGGAGAAAGTATAACTCTCACATGATGTGGCATAAGGGAGCTTGTTTGTACTATGTTGATGAGACATCTCACATGTCCATTACTATATTGTTGGTCCATGACTTGCATCATGATGATTTAAGGAGGCAGCAAGAATCCTTGTTGCTATGGTTACTTTTGGGAGAGTATGGACTAATTTCTTCCCATACATTGCATGATGAAGATAGAGGGTGTAAACAAGAGGCCTTACAGTGTTGGCTTCTATTGGAGGATTATAGTCATTGTACATGGTATGATGATAATGTGATGGCACAACAAGATGCCTTGTTAAGGTGGCTTCTCTTGAGAGAATATGGCCACTACATTTGGTACAATGATGATATGGTATGGCAGCAAGAGGCATTGTTATGGTGGCTTCTATTGAGAGAGTATGGCTCTCACATTTATATTGATTCAAATTTGGCATGGAAACAAGAAGCATTGTTGCAGTGGCTTCTTTTAAGAGAGTATGGTTCTCTTCTTTTCTTTCATGATGATCTAGCATGGAAGCACAAGGCTTTGTTGTGTTGGTTGTTATTGGGAGAATATGGTTTGACATTGTTTATGTTTTCCCATATGTCTCTACTTCTTTTTTATCACTATGATGATGTGATTTTTTATTCCTACATGGCCAATAGGGTTAATGATGAGGGCATTGATAGATGTAATCGAATCTATGTATCATGGTTTGGAGAGATAGTTCATGAGATGGGACTTTCCACTTTGGGAATGAACCACTTCATTTTCAGTGTATCTCATGTGTAAAGGAGATCTTTGGTCATCATATGGTTGCCACTTGGAGATTAATTGATAAGGGTGGGTATCTAACTTTTCAGTTGGAGGCCATTCTAGACATTATAAAGAGGCATCTTTGGAGATGGAAATGCATGATACATTATGAAAAATGGAGACGCCTTCCACATGAGGATGCCATTGGGAGGAAGGATGTTTGTTGTAGCATCCACTTTTGCAATTTCTTGAGGACAAGCAACATTTTGCTGGGGAGGAATGTAATATTCCCAATTTTTCCACAAGATAATTGGAATATTAGGGTTCTTAATTTTCACAATTAATTAAGTAAATAATAGGGTGGAGGGACCCACAAACCCCAAAGGTAAATAAAATCCACTTTTGATGTGTGTATATGGATATTTCAGATCTAGATCTACATAATGGAGTAGTGGAGCAACTAATTAATGTGAAAGGAGTGGAGATCATGTCTCATTAATGAGAAAGGTCATGGAGGTTGAAGCAGTGAACTAAGATCTTGGAAGGAATCAAATGTAAGATCATAGAGTATTTATGATGACACAATGGAGATGGTGATAAGTACATTCACACATGATGGAGATCTTGAAGAGGCAACGCAGTCAACATGGAGACCTATATCCACATGTACAACGCAGTTATGAGGTGGGCCAAGGCATGAGAAGGTTCACAAACTATATAATGAAGATGAAGGCAACATAGAAGGAATGATTTAGATTATTATTGATGTATGATCTATTTAGATTTGGATTTGTTAGGTGACATCTCCATGCAATCTTATGTTGTTTAGCTAAGTTGCAGTGTTTTTTAGCACAGGGTGTTCCCGAGCGGGAATCCCACCTCTCTCCTTGAGTGATATCTAAGTAAGGGTATTTTCACTACATTCATCATCAGGCATTGATGCAATATTGTTTCTACTTTCTGTAGAACATCTATATTCAGAAATTGCACATTTCTGAAGATCAATTTGAGAGGAGGAGGTTGTCCTTCAATATTTAAGTTGGGGAATCAGTAAAGGATTCATCCTATCACCTTGAGCTTCAAGATCAACCTTCCAGTAATTCATATCTATATCAAGCATTAGGCCATCTATTATTCATCTCCTAGAAGCAACACTTCCATCAAGAATTGCGCAGTCCATTCTTGTAGATCCAAGGGAGAAGGGAAGTTGCTATCATTTCAGCTAGTAATATAGTGTAGGACCATTCCTTCACATTGTCTGCATTATTTCCATCATTATTGAGCTTCATAGACATATTTTGTAGCAGGCTATAGAGCCTCCTTCCCTTAACGTAGTTTTCATGAGCAATTTTGTAGCAATAGCTGCAATCTTCATAGAGGGATTGAGGAGCTAGATCTTGAGCTTCCAGCTTGAGGATCTAGTGAAGGATCAACCCTTCAAGCTTAGATCTGATCTTGTGACATATTTCAGCCATCTATTGGTCATATCTAGCTTCAGATCTACATACCCAGCAGTTGTATAGTGAAACCCCAAGAGGGTGATTTTCTTAGAGTGACAGATCTGAGAAATCCTTTCTGGGTTATCTTGGGTTGCCATCATAGAGCCCAAATCTAGAATCTTGGCATCATCGGAGCTCCAGATTTACATATATCTACATTCTCTTTTCAGCCTGCAGTCATATATTCATTATCTGTTGAAGGGACAACACATTATTATCTTCCAGCAGCTCTCCAATTATGTAGTGCCTACTTTAGCATCTTTTCAGGGTCATTCTAGGCCATCTCTTTGGCTAGATTACCCCATATTTTGTACATGGTTATAACTGAATCTTCTCCTATGAATAAAATGGCTCATCGGTTCTGTCTATATCTATGTTGATCATAAACTTACATGTACAATTTATGTGTTACAAATATTATGTTTGTGTATCAATGCATTATTCCATTTTGGGATATTACATGAACCTTAGATAAGTATGAGAGCCCTATGCTCAGATATGTTGTTTAAACCTGTAGGCTACATTTTTTGTGACATGTCTGACAAAATTCCTGTCAATGTTTTCACAAATGTATGAAAATTATCATTAAGTCCTTGTCAATGTTTTCACAATTAATTCCTTGTCAATGTTTTCACAAATGTATGTTTTTTTCACTGTTATAATTCATTTAGAACTTGTCATTGAATTATGGGTAGTGATCTGGGCTCTAGAACTGAAAAAGTGGCTCAAATCCTGGGGATGTTGGCACCGGTATGTGGGAAAAATTCCCTGAATGCACGCATGCCTATTCTGTGGGAGTGTCCAGAGCTTCCTAGACTCACCATGCTTATACTGTGGGAGAGTCCATGGATTTGACGATCTAAAAAAACTGTGGGACCCAGGGGCTAGTTACCTGAGTGGTTTGGATGGTTCCTGGGAGTCTTGTTGTTGATGTGGAAGGTCTGTGTGTTGTGTTTTCATCGATTCCACTTCCTTAAGGTCACCTACAAGGTTGAATTAGTTCATAGTATCCTCTCATCACATGTTTACCCCGTTTAGTCGGTTACTTCTATAGATATGGGAGGAGGGTGTTACAAAGTTGTATCAGAGCATGGTTCACCCCTTGGACTGGATGAGCAGTGTGTGTTGGTTATGCATTCATTTTGGTTTCACATCTGTTAATAATCCTTGTTTTCTATATGCTTCTTCCATATGCAAGGTGTAAATCATGGTTGTAGTGATGTCGCCATGTGAAAGAGGGTGTTGTTGTTGTGACGTGTGTTTCCATGAGTGTATGGTTGGTTATGCATTGTTTTGTGTGTCATTGCTTACATGTTGATAGTGTACATTGGTATGGTTGTTTTTGTCATGCATGAGGTCATGGTATGTGTAGTTGATATGGTCATGCATTGATGACTGGAATCTAGCTAGAATGATGTCTATGTGTTGGTACATTTAATATTTGTTATATCTCTATATGTTTTTATGATTATGTGTGTACATGTATTATGTTGATTTGGATGATCTTGCAGATAAGGTATCCTCCCTTAATTATGCTAAAGTACGTTGGTTTATTTTGATTTGGGTTAGCTAACATAGTATGCCTTGTAGTAAAGATATCAAAATGAATAGAAATATGGTTGAATACAAAGGTTCTCCCTATGAATCAAATGAGAAGTGTGGTATTGGGAACTCTTATAATTTAGCAGACACACTAAGAATTTTAAAAGAATAAATAAGGAGTTGTAAGGCATATAATGGAAGAATCATACAGGCAGAAGAGAAACAAGAAAATTTTAATGTAGTACTCCTTCAGAGTTTGTCAGAATTGCAGTGACACAGGCCACTTCGAATCAACTATGGGAAGGAGGAGAGAAGTAATTTTGCATATGGAAGTAGGTATCCTAGTGGACAGAGGTCGATTAAAGATAACACAGTGAGAGATGGCAGACTGTTGGATACTCTAGATAGGAGGGGTGATGGACACAGGTACTACTGTAGTTCTGGTTCTAATAGGAATTATGATCGTGATTATTAATATCCTTACAGGAGGAGTGATAGAGAATACTTTCTAGATGAATTTAAGAAATCAAAGCCACCTACTTTTGACAGAGACTTGAAGAAAACAGAAGAGCCAGAAGCTTGGATGAATAATTTCTTTGAGTTGCATAATTAAAAAAATAATATGAAGGTAAGAGTAGCTATATTCAGCCTTAGAAGCAAAGAATATATGTAATGGGAAGATTGAAATGAGTAAGAAACATCAATACAAAGGACTTGAGTTTGCATGAGTTCAAGATAATTTTTAGGAATAAATACTTATCAATAAGGTAGTACAGCAATAAGGCCAAATAATTATATGAGCTAAAGATGGGATCATCTATAGACGAAGAGTATACGAATGAATTCCTTGAGCTATTGAGGTATGTACCATATTTTGAAGATGAGAAAGCTAAAGTTCAGCTATTTTTCAGTGGTTTTCCATTAGATTTTATATATCGGATTGAGTATGTTGAGCCTCAATCACTTGAGGAAGTCATTGGGAAGTTGAAGCATTTATATGAACAGTCAAACCATAAGAATTAATATCAACAAGGATGGAAAGGGAAAGATAAAGGTAAGGATAAATGATAGCCGAAAATAAAAAGACATCAAAATGCAGAAGAGAAGGAAAATGTGGCACCGCAAAATAATTTCAATTTAGCTAGATAGGGACATGGATCACAACAGAATCATAGAGGTGATGGTACTAGACGGTTGGAGTGTTGGACATGTGGTAAGGAGCACCTTAAGAGATACTTTCCATAAAATCAGGGTGGCAGGCCTCAGATATATAGTGCACAAGAGGCACAGACTGTTGGGGATGTTGGGTAGATCATTCCTCATTTTTATGCATTCATGGACAACAAGAAGGTAGATCACCAGGCATATATCATTGAGATGGACAGTAAGATTTGTGATCAAGGTATTTCTATTTTGATTGACCCTATATATAATTATAGCTATGTTAGCCCTGACTTGGTGGATAAGTGTGGTTTGAATGAATAAATGCATGAAAAATCGTGGTTAGTGCAGTTGGATATAGGTACAAAGAAAAGAGTTCACCATTGGGTAAGATTTTGTGCATTTGAGTTAAATTGTATGCCTACAACAACACACTTGAACATATTTCTATTGGGATCATATAGTATGATATTCGATATGGACTGGCTATACCTTCACGTGACCAATGTAGATTTTTATGACAAGGCCATTGAGTGCCTGGATAAGAATGGGGATCAGAGAGTCTTACAAGGAAAGAATAAATTCACATTAGTTAGGATGGTGAAATCTATGCAAGCCAAGCTTAGTTGTAGGAAAGGATGTGTGTTATTTGCAGCACATATTTCTAGTGAAAAAGCTAAGGAAGTTGAGGATGCAGATGTTTTGAGAAGGTGCCTAGTTCTACAACAATTTCAGTATGTATTTCCCACAGAGATTGCAAAGTTTCCATCTCACAAAGAAGTAGACTTCTCTATTGAGTGTGTACCAAGGGAGGCTCCAGCATCAAAATTACCTTACAAGATGAGAACATTGGAGTTTGTAGAGTTGAAGTTGCAGTTGAAGGAAATGCTAGACAAGGGATAAATTAGGCCAAGTGTATCGTCATGCAGCGCACCAGTATTGTTCGTAAAGAATAAGGATGGTACTCTCAGGTTGTGCATTTATTATAGGAATTTGAACAAAGTGACCATCAAGAACAGGTATTTGTTGCCGATGATTGATGAATTTTTGTATTAGATGAAGGGAGAAACAGTGTTCTTTAAGATCAACTTGAGATTAGGATACCATCAGGTACGCATCAAAGAAAAGGACATCTACAAGACAACCTTCTAGATTAGGTATGGGAATTGTGAGTTTGTTGTAGTTCCATTCGGTTTAAATAATGTCATAGCTACCATTATGTTTTTGATGAAAAATGTGTTGAATCCTTAATTGGACAAGTTTTTCATTGTGCTCATTGATGATATATTGGTATATTACAAAAATGAGGAAGATCATGTCAAGCATTTGGTATCAATGTTGATATTGTTGAGAGAACATCACTTGTATGCTAAGCTTAGCAAGTGCAGTTTCTTTCATACTAGGGTACATTACTTGGGAAATGTTGTCTCCAAGGAGGGAATAGAAGTTGATCCAGAAAAGGTACGCGTTATCATGGAGTGGGCAGCTCCTAGAAAAGTAGATGAGGTGAGATCCTTCATAGGATTGGCAGGTTTTCACAGGAGGTTCACCAAGAACTTCTCATATATTCTTATCCTATTACATAATTGTAGAGGAAATGTAAGAATTTTGAATGGACATAGGAGTGTGAGGCCAGTTTTGAGAAGCTTAAGCCGTTGTTGGCATTTTCCCTGTTGTTAAATATCTCAGATCCAGAAAAATGTTTTATAATATGTAGCTTATCATCATCCACAGACATATGGACAGAAAGAGAGGGTCAACAGGATATTGGAGGGCATGTTGAGGATGTATGTGATGCATTAACAGTGAAAGTGGGAAGAGTATCTTCCACTGGTAGAGTTTGCCCACAATAATAGGTATCATGAATCATTAAATATGAGTTTGTTTTAGTAAATGTATGGGCGGAGTTGTAATACTCCCATTAGTTAGAGTGATCCAGTTAACAAGGTATTGATTGGGTCGGACATGTTAGAGGAAATGGAACAGTAAATGCAGGTAATCAAGAATAATATGAAAGCAACACAGGATAAGAATAAGATATATACAGACCTGAACATGTTGTTTAAGGATTTTCAGGTTGGGGAGCAAGTGTACCTACTTATCAAGCTCAAGAAGAGCTCCTTGTGGATTGGATCATGTGCCAAACTGGCACCACAATTTTGTGGGCCTTTCAAGATTATTGAGAGGACTAGACTAGTAGCATATCAACTTGCACTACCTTCCACAGTGAAATTCCATGATTTTTTTCATTTATCATTTCTTAAGAAGAGTGCAATGGAATCACTTTGGGGCCAATGAAGCTACATGGGAGATGGCGGATCAGATGTGGGCTATGTATCCTTCATTGTTTTCTAGTTGAGGAAAAGTAGTTTTGGTATCTATTTTGGTATATGCTTTGATGTGATGTTCGGGTATATGTACATATGTATATGGATGTAAATACCACCATGATCTATGTTATAAAGATCTAATAAGCAGTATGAGTTTCATGTCATTATAGTTGTCCATTTTTTGTATTTTCATGTTGGTTTGCTTTTCAACAGGGTGATCATTGTAAATACTACATCGAGCTATGTTATAAAGCTCCATGAGTAGTATGTTTTCTTTGCAATGGTTCTATTGAGGTATATGTGTGGTAGAACACCAAGGACGGTGTCCCCCGAGGGGGAGGGTTCTGTAACATCCCTAGTGAAAATTCCATGTAATAAAAGTTAATAAAGGAAAAAGAATAACCACAGTTGATGGGACACTTATTCCAAGATTAATGTTGGGAAAAACATACTATTTTGGGTGTTCATTTTAGTTATTATGGTTAAGGAAATTAGCAAAGGAAAATGCTAAGGAATTTGGAAAGGAAAAGTGGCATTTATTGGCATTTATTTATGAAAATAATGGAAAATAGGAGAAAACAAAGGTGAAAGGTCACAGGTTGCATGTGAGGAGGAAAATGAAGGAAAATAATGGAAACAAAAGAAAATAGAGGTCTAATTGATAAAAATGCTTATGAGGATCAGTTGGTACCTTTTTTCAGTTCAATTTTGGGGCTCTCTCATTATTCTCTCTCTCTCTCTCTCACTCTTGGACACACAGAGTTTTCTTGGAGCACTTTGGCATTGGATCAAGAAAGGAAAAGAAGGCAAGAGGAAGGAAGGAGCAAGCAAGGAAGAGCAGGATCAAGCAGATACAACAGGATTCTTTGTAGCTATCGATTTCCATGTGTGATTTCCTTGCTATATTTGGTATGCATGGTATTGCATGTGGTTATTTGCAGTCATGGCATGGGCTTTCCAGGTGTGACAGTATTTTTAGCCTAGCCTTTCCATGTGATTGGGTTCTCATGTTTTGGTTGAGCTGGATTTCCGGATGGATTCAAAGCTAAGTGAGGTGGATCTCTGAATGATATAACACATGGCCTAGTAACCCCTGAACTAGACTGTGGGTTGTGGTAAAGTCAAATAGTGTGTTGCCTTAGTTTGGGCCTAGTGATCTAGTTTGCATTTCGGTAAATCCTAGAGGGTGGGTGCTCTCCATCAGGCATAGGAATCCCAGGTTGGGATATACAGTAAATCCTAGAGAGTGGGTCTCGGTTTAGGGGCTAATAATCTGATGTGGATTGAGTTAAAGCCTAAGAGACTAGGAAACATGAAATTTTCTCACGGTGTAGGTGGAGAAATCTAGTGGCATCCATGCTTGTTTTGCCTAGTGATCTGGTGGATATCATGATAAAGCCTATTATTGTATGTTTATTTTTTTGGCCTAGTGATCCGAGATGGATTTTGGTAAAGCTTGGTTTTTATTAATGAGTGTGAGTGGTTTAGCCTGGAGATTCCCTAGTTGGCTCTTTCGGTTTGAGTCCCAAATTCATGCCTAGAATATGGTATGGGGGTGATTGGTTGAAGAGATATTTGGTTCAACCAATCAATGGTCGGGTGGAACGTGGTAGTCCCATCCTGAGTTGGCTTTTGCATTATTTAATAATAGGTTCTATCCTTGACATATTATGTGAAAATATACTAGTTTATATGTGGATTCTATGGCTAATGTATCCTTGATATTTATGTTTTTATTATGTTGGTTACAAGCATGTATTATGACAGTGATGATGTATGGCTCTCCTCGTGTTTTTATTTGTAAATGAATGAACAATGTATCTATGATATAGTAGATGATAATGTAGCTAATGATATAAGGGAACAACACTTCTTAGCAATTCTTAGATAAGTATGAGACCCCTATGCTTTGATATGTTGTTTAAAACTGTAGGTTACATATTTGTGACATGTTTGATGAAATGCATTTCATGGCTAGTAGGGGTCCATTTAATTATTTTTCAGTGTTTTCACAAATGTATCATTGTTCCATATTTATAATTCATTTATGAACTTGTCATTTAATTCTAGGCAGTGACCTGAGCTCTGGGCCTGAAAAATGGCTCAAATCCTGGAGACTCTGGCATAGGTCTATGGGAAACATTCCCTGGATGCACACATGCCTATGCTATGGGAGCGTCCAGAGCCTCCCAGATGCACCCATGCTTATAATTTGGGAGAGTCTAGGGGTTTTATGGACTAAAACTCAGTGGGACCTAGGGTCTAGTTACCTGAGTGGTTGGGATGGTTCTTGGGAGTCTTGTTGTTGATGTGGAAGGTCTGTGTGATGTGTTTCCATTGATTCCACTTCCTTAAGGTCACCTAGGAGGTTGAATCAGTTCATAGTAGCCTCTCGTCACATGTTTACCTCGGTTGGTCGGTTACTTGGGTAGATATGGGAGGAGGGTGTCACAAATTCCAAAATTCATTTGGAACTTCAAAGGTTGTAGAATTCCAAAGGTCACTAGAAGTTATAAAGTCAAAATTCATGAAGATATGAAAGGTCACTCCTCAAGTTATAAATAGATCCTCATTTCTCATGTAAAGTAATTTTATTCTTGGCTTCTCCCATAAGGCATAAGAGAGATAAGTCAATAATTTTGGCGATTAGGTAGTGGCTCCAATGCTCCAATATTAGAGCAAGTGATGTTCATTGTATTAATGCATCTTGGGACTTTTACTTAATAATTGAAGCCTGATGGCCAACACTTTGCATACATGGATTATGAATATTTATAAGACTATTCTATGAATGTTTATGGTTCATGTTTTCTTTCACCAATACTAAGAGAGTTGAACTATTTAGGTTATTTTAGTGTTTATCTTGTTGATAACTTGTTGTAATGTTTGTAATTATCGTATATTTGTGGACTATTCCAGTGGATGTTTGACAAAACATTTTTTTTCACATGTGTCTTTATTAGGGTGGTACTATTACCTCTCTTTTAGAGGCTCACTTTATCTCCTCTCTACAGTGGAAGAACCTTGATGAATTTCCTACCAAACATTCATCAGGCACATTAGCTTTCTTTTCGAAGGTCTCGCATGTGATCATCTCTTTTACTGACAATTAAAGCCAAGGAAAATATTTAAGTAAACGACAATATATTTGTATTTCGGATGGGGCTCCTATCTCAAATGGTGTGAGGTCTAGTTAGAACCACATATCAAGGATATCCCCTTGAATGTTGGAAGGTCCAACACTTTCAACAACAACATAAGAAAATAAAGACTATTTACATTATGTACATGGAAATAAAAAAAATTGAAAAAAATCGAATATATATATATATATATATATATATGATAAAATAAAATAAAATAAATAAATAAATTTCATAATAGTGGTCGTGGGTATATTCCCTCGCTCAGCTACAGCCTGCAAGTTTGCATGATTATTGATTTCATGAAGAAAGGACTCTTTTGTAAGTGGTTGGCAATACAAGAGAATTTGGTGAATCTTAATGAGGAAAGAGATGCCAGAGTAATAAATCGTAATGAAGTGTATTGTCCCATTATCCTAAACTTCACTAACTTTGTAAGGACCCAACCACCTCATTTGAAGCTTACTTGGAAATTTCTAGAATCTTGAATCATATAGCAGCGCCTAGTCCCCATTATAAAAGGTCTTATTTTTAATCAAATGATCATGCCACTTAGCTCTTTCTTGTTTAAATAAAGTTGTACATTGGAGAGAAACAAGGAGAATTTCATCCATTTTTTTGAGTTGTTGCAGGCATTGTTTTTTTGCTTCTAAAAGGTCTAGTTCGACTTCTTAAGTAGTTCTAAGAGTCTTAACTTCAAATTCAATTGGGAAAATAGGCTCCTTGCCAAAAACAAGTTGATAAGGAGAAAATTCGGTAGTATTGTGCAAAATTATCTGATACGCCCATAAGGCTCCAAAGAGTTTAGTGGCACAATCCCGGAGATTTGTAGATACTTTGTTAGTTAGGATTCCTTCCAATATTTTATTTGTGCTTTCCACTTGACCGTCTACTTACAGATAGTAAAGGGAAGTAATTCTATGCTTGATGTGATACTTTTTTAGGGTGGCACATATTTTATGGGTTGTGAATTGTGATCCTCTGTCAGTTACAAGTTCTTGAGGCAAACCACATCGGACAATCAATTCAAATAGAAAGTTCATGACTACCTCTTCCTTCGCTCTCGAGACTGTTATGGCCTCCACCCATTTCATTACACAGTCTGTGCATACTAAAATGTTTTATTTTTTATTTGAAGGTAGACTAATGGGACTTACAAATTCCATTGCCCATATCTCAAATGGTTCCAATGCAAGCTATTGTTGGAGAGGAATTTCATCGGCCTAAATGGGATGACCCATCCTTTGAAAACTATCATAGCTTTGGACATACTTCTTGGCATATTTGAATATCGTAGGCCAAAAATAACCCATTTTCAATATTGCATGCCTAGTCCTACGGTCAGAAAAATGACCTCCAACAGGTTCATCATGGCAGGCCCTGAGGACATCGTAGATCTCATCCACTCTAATGCATTTTTGAACTTATAGATCTACCCCTATATGGAATATATAGCCATTTATCCATGATAATTGAGCACTTCGTTGAATAATGTGCTTCTTTTTCTGGGGTGACAGATGTGATGGCAGTTTCTAGGCCACTAGATAGTTTGCAACATTAACATATCACGATGGTTTGAAATTCACAAAAAACAAATTTTCACATGGGAATCGATCTTCCACTAATGAAGAATAAGTTGTAGGTGGAATTATTTACATGAAATATGCAACATGGTTCTCCCTTCTTGGTTGATCCTTTATAGTGATGTTGAATTCCTGTAACAAAGGTAACCATTAAGTTGTTCTACCCTTGGTAACAGGTTTATTAGCTAAATATCAAATATCAGAATGATCAATATACAATAAAATTTGATATCATTTTATATAATGACGAAATTTATTCATATCATAGATAACAACCATAAATTATTTTTCTATCACAGTATAATCCAATTCTACAAGTGTTAATTTTTGCAGATATAATATACTGCATAAGGTTTCTTATCCTAATCCTATCTCAGAACTTCCCCTATTTCCATATCATATGCATCTCAATATATATGGAATGGAAAACTCTAGCCTGGTATTCGTAGCACATGTGTTGTTGAAACTAGATTCTTCAAGTCTACAAAAGAAATATCACACTTGTCATTCCATTCAAACTCCACATGATCAATTAATGCATACAATGACATTGTAATTTTTGAAAAATGCACTATGAAATGATGATAGTATCCAACATAAAAAGGGAATCTATGTATCTTTTTTGGTGTACAAGGAATAGGGAGTTTGAGGATTACTTCGATTTTAGCAGGATCTACTTGAATACCTGCAACATAAATAAAGTGCCCCGGGTCTATACCCTCTATCATCAACATATGGCATTTATCATTACTAAGGCATAATATAGTAGTTATACATATTATAAGAAAATTTTCCAAATTGTCCAAAGCCTCATCAAATTATTCCCATAAGGAGTAAAATCATTCATATATAGCTCAAGTACATCATTGACTAAATCAGAAAATATACTCATAATTTTTCTCTTAAAAGTGGTTGGTGAATTACACAGCCCGAATGGTAAGACCCTATATGAAAATTTTCCCCATGGACAGGTGAACGTAGTTTTTTCTTCATCCTATGTATGAATCTGAATTTGATTATATCCTCTGAAACCATCTAGGAAGGAAAATTATTTATTCCCAGCAAGTGTATCAAGGACTTGATCTACAAATGGGAGAGGAAAATGATCTTTTTGTGTGGGATTATTTAATTCCCTATAATCTAAAAAAATCCTTCATTTTCCATTATTTTTAGGGACTACCACTAATGGTGAAACCCATTGGCTGTCATATATAGGGTATATAAAGTTGACATCAAGTAGTTTTTGGAGTTCTTGGTTGACTATGTCCCTGAGATGTGGATTGAATCTCATTTGTGGTTGATGAATAGATCGAGCATATTTTTCAAAGTAAATGTGATTCATACATAGTTGTGGATCAATGCATTTCATGTCTACATGATCCATGGAAAAGGCTTGTTTCTATTTTTGAAGGATTTGGATTAGTTTTTCACGTTGGATGTAATCAATACTTACATTAATATTCAACATTTTTCTTGGTTCAATCTCATTAGGAATACTATTATGGTCTGTGAATGTAGGTATGTGATCATTATTTGACTCCATTGGATTTCCTTGGGCTTAATTATCGAGCATGACTTTAAACATATAACATGTTGGACATCATATGGTGGAGGGTTGATTAATAAAACTATTGATTGTATCATCCTCAGTCTATCTCTTGAAAATAAGGGATTTTTCAATGGTAAGAGGAGAACATATTATACCTTCTTTGTACTCAGGAGGAAGCCACTTAATATTGTTAGATGATATGCTAGGTTTAGAAGGTGTGTTTAGAATAAGGTTCTTAATGGTAGTTCCTTTGGAAATAGTCATGCTTCAAGGACGACACCCAATGTACGCATTAGCAGTGGCGAGCCATGGTCAGATTAATATGAGATGGTGTCCTTCCAACTTAATTTTAGGATTAAGAAACAAAAAAATCTATTATATACTCCCAGGAATCCACAACAACAATAATATCATCTAGGGTTCCTTATGGATTTATCATGGATCTGTCAGCTAACTCTAGCATGGTTTGGGTTGGTTTTAATGTGTTTATTCCAAGGAGGACACACATTTCAAGTGTTATGATATCTGTATCGGATCCTAAGTCCATTAAAGTATTTTGAAAGTTGAGACCCTGAATCTAAACTATGACCACGAGGTTTCTAGGATCATTGCATTTAATAGGTGTCTTCCTTCTTAAAATAAGTTCAAAAATTTTCCCAATAACATCGATTGTAGGAGGGTATTTTGGTTTTCTTCTAGGTTTCCTGACACACAGATCTTTGATAGTATTAGTGTAAATAGTTATAACTCTGATAGCTTGGAGAAGAGGGATTTTAAAACACAATTTTTGTATCTCCCCTACAATATCGACTCAAGAATAGGTAGACGGTTTTACTATGGCCAATCTCTTGGGGAATGGAGGAGAAACATTTGTAATGTTACTAGATTATTGATTCTTAGTCAATTTACTAGGTGATTTTTTTTCAGTGATCATCATGGTAGAAGGATATTTTTCTGATTGATGTTGCTCTTTAGTAGAATTTTCATCTTCTGATTGCTCTAAGCTCCTTGGGGGGTCCTCTAGAAAAATGGTCCACCCAGATCTTAAGAAAATTTTATTACATTCTAAGCAGGGAGGATAGCAATCAGAAGTATCAAGGATTTTTAGAAACTACACACGCCTATTCTTTAGATTTGGATTTGGCTTCGTAGGTAGTTGAGGGCGTAATGGAGGTGGAGTGTTTGGAGGTAACTGAAGTGGTGGTCGTAATGGTTTTAATGGTGTTTGTAATTGTTGTAGTGATGGTTGAGATTGGGGGAAACGTTCCTAGTGATTGATTGATATTTACAGAGGGGCGTTGCAAATTTTGGCACCACATTGTCCGATGAGTAGGTTGGTTTGATCATTGTGAGGGATACAAATTAATTTGTGAATTTTGCCATGGCGGTGCAGAATATTGTTGGTTCGACCAAGAGGGCACAAGAAACGGTTGATTTAACCAAGGTGATGGGGGATATGGTTAAGATTTTTAGGAAGTATTGGAATTTTGTTGACCCTACCAAGTTAGCCAAGGAAAATTCTACTGACTATTTTTTCCATAAAAAAAACATGAAAGGGTCTTGAACTGTACTTGTGGGAGAGTTTTTCCACTTTCACAGTTGTACCACAAAATATGCAAGTTATGGATCTTCCTCAACTTCCTTAAATAAAACCTTCAATCCAAGAAGAGAGGGAAAATAATCATCTGAGTGTTATTTAGTATAGATATCACATATTTTAGTTGTATCCAGTGGAAATTCCTTACAACCATGCTTTAGTCTGCAATAAGGGAAAAACATTTCTAATGCTTGTTCTACTTCATCCTGCTTCTACTTTACCTGGGAAACGTCCAATTCTATGGTTAGTGTGCTTAATATATCAATTTTAAAATTTTCCAACACATTACCAATTTATGCATGTGTGACTCCTCTCCCTATATTTTTATTGGTTCTACTAAGATGATCATGAATTCTAAGCTTATCCTATGAGCTTCCACGCAAACACATGATACACAATTTCAAAATTTCATTATACTCTTCTTTGTAAATATCACCCTACCCCATTAGGTTAATAATTTCTATCCATGCACCCTTCATTCGTATAATTAAGGAAGTTTTTAGTACTTCTTTAGGTAGAGTGGTGTATGGCTATCTTTGCAAGTTGTATTGGAACCTTTCTATATATTATTCTAAGGTCTCATATTCCTTAAATGTAATTCTGAATATTTATTCCTTTAAATCTCTAGATCAGAAATATTATTTATATATGGTAAGGAAGGCTTGTTTCGTCTGGTCCCATGAGTTAATAGTAACACCCCCTATTCCCATGAACCAACGAAATGTTGATCCCTTTAGAGTGCACGGAAACAACTTTAGTTTCTTGGGGTCAGTAGTGTAGTCATATCCTTGATACAAAACATTTAATTCAAATAAGAATGCATCTAGGTATTTAGAAACCATCCCATGAAAATTTGGAATATTTTGAAGTGGAATAGTCTTCATAGGTGCATTGGCTTGTGGATTGATGATAGAGTATTCTATGGTCGAAGTTTGTGTGCCAGATACCTGCCTTTCCATTTGATTAAAAATATGCCAGTAACCTTCAGGAACCCCAACTTAAGAGGTCCAAAATGAAAAATAATAGTATGGTGGTGATACCATGGCCCTTGTCTAGGTCTTACAACACTACTAGAATTACGAGTTTTGATTCCCTCTTTCACCTATTTCTTCCCTTAAACTATAAGAGCTCCCTTCACTCTTGTTAAAATAATAGATATTCTTATTGGGTAAGTCTTGAAATCTCTGCTCAGATCCCATGGTTTTTTCATGAATTTCAGCTTTAGCCGTAGAATGAATTTTTTCTACTCAAGGGACAATAATAGTATACCCCTTCCTGGATACCATTCGGGGGCCTATCGAAGCTTGATATTCTTCCCTTCGAACGATTTCATCTATAAAGGTTGCTCATCCAAGGCTGACTTGACCCTCGATTTTAGTAATTTTTGAAGCATATTTTTCATCTATTTCTACCTAGTTCCTATCTCTAATTTTCTTCCGAGTCATGCATACTAAATAACCTGAATCTATCAACCAAGGGTAGACACCACCACAAGTTTATTTTTACCAGGGTGTGTTTGTAAGTTCTTACTTTTCGTCTTCAATATCCAACCATAAAGGAGTCAGGTATGCAACTAAATACAATAACACTCTCTATTTTTACAACCTCCCCAGAAACAACACCAAACTGTTGGGACAATTAATTGTTCTAAAGAATCAACTAACTACCACACATTAAATTATCAACCCGAGGATTCATCTAGTTATTTCAAGGTTGTCTGCGAGTTATATGAAAGAGATGGTTCTGAAAATATCAACAACTAATTCTCTAACAGCAAGAATATTAACATAACGAAAGAATCAATCCCTAACTTGAGATATGCATTCAAAAGATCTATTTTCCAAATGAACTATATTCTCTAGAGACCATTCAAAAGTATTAAATTATAATTACTCTTTACAGGAAACAACAAGGAAAGCTATTGAATGTTAAGATGCTACTTAGGAAAGAACAATTACAAAATTGAAGGAACAAAATTAGAAAACCATACTCATGAAATAGAAGAGAATGAATAGAAAGAAGAAAAGTGAAACTAGTACAAAAACATCGACAATCAAGAGTTACCCTTAAGGAAAAAACAATAAAGAAACAACAATTATAAATCAACAATTTAAAGAACAATACATGCAAATCAATATCACAACTATCGGTATTATCTCTACTTAAAAGAAAGCACATGACTTTCAGTTAATCTAAAATATGAATGATCGATGGAAAGAGATAAAATTTGAATCTAATAATAAAAATGAAGACAGTGCCTCATCCAGGAGTGGACCTGAACTAATGGAATCAAACCACCTTGTAGAAAAGATCAAAATAATGGATTAATTCATAACAGTAAAACATTGCATGATATTATGAAGGAACAATTATAGACAGTGCTTTCAGCGAGTCTACCAAATGTATGAAATCATTACAAAAGCTCCCTTTTAGGCAATAAGTCCCCATCTTTATACCATGGTTGAGGGAGATAAAATTAGTAAATATTTTAACAAAGGGCAATCTTGAGAATCCAAATACTCTCAAGATGCTTGCTTTTAGTTACAAATATCCATAATATCACCCTGATGAGAAAATCAAGGGCTTTGTCCCTAATAAATTTACTTATATAATAATCAAACTCGCTTGATCTTCTACAATTAGTTTAATTAGCAACACGATATTTTGATTTTACCACAAACAACTTTGTAAAGAACATCAAGTGCAAACTTTCTATTTTATATTGCTAAACCCCCTATTCATAGTAAAGAATCAACCATGAATAAAAAGTGCTTTCATAATCAAAACAATACATCTAAAAGGAGAAATAGTAAAAGTAAATTAGTTCCTTCTAAGGCCGTGTTATATGAATTAATATATCATAAATATAAGAAAAAGACAAGAAAACACCATTAAAATTAAGGAAGAAGATAAGGGAATCATGACAATTGGAGGCCCAACAATCCATTCCAAGGGGTATTTTAAGGTGAATGGTATATGATTTTTTGCAACTTTTGGCTTGAGAATAATTTATGATAGCCCATGAATGGTATGCAAATTTTAATTGATTTTATTTTTCCAAAGAAATAATGCATAATTTTCTATTCCATAGTTTTGAAAAGTAAAATACATAGTGAAGTGCTTATAACATGCCATATCACCTCCAAAAAGGAAAACAAGGCCACCTGCTGGCCATTTCTCACAAACTTTCATACAAAATATACCCGTGATCTCTCCCAATAACACAACTAGAAGCAAAAAGAAATTATGTGATGAGCGAGGCAGGGTTTCAATGAGAGAAGAATATGAGGAACAACCAAAGAATAAGGTTTCGCTAGGGATTCCATCTTTGCAGTGGATATTTGTTTACAATTCTCACCTGTTATTGAATCAGAGGTGTGTGGAAGGAGTTATACATAGGATTTTCATTCAAATTAATATGAATTTGATTCTCCTTTTATTCTATGCTAGTGGCAGTTTAAAATTTGCTCTGTTAGTGTAGGGAATTTACAATATATCCTAAACTAGATTTTTAGTTTTTCTTGATATAAATTGTATTGATAAGATACCTTTCAAGTTGAACACCTATTGGAAAACTTTCAAATTGCAATAGAAAATATCTTCCATGTTAGAAAGTTTCTTCTATAATAATTAGAGTGTCATTTGTGAATTAATGATTGTTATTTTACATGCTATGGGTTATAACTTATACTTGATACCTCTATATATGTTTTTACATTAGGATATGAATTTCTTATACCTGATACCTCTATAGAGTGTCATTTGTGAATTAATGGTTGTTATCTTTGATGCTATGGGTTATAACTTATACCTCTATATATGTTTTTACATTAGGATATGAATTTCTTTTTCATGGTTGACAGTTATTGTTATGTCATTTGGAGTGTCATTTGCGAATAAATATTTTATCTCCTAGATGTTATGGGTTATACATGATACCTCTTATATCTATTTTAATTTTAGGACATGAATTTCAAAAACCTTCAACTCGCATTAGTTGCTTTGTATTTGATCATGTACAACTACAATGTGGCAGATTCCAGGCTGGCAGAGCATATTGAGAAAGGGAATGAAGAGGGTATTTTCATAAGTAGTGTAGCATCTTGCACAAACTTTTGGTCACATATTATGGATGCAGGAAATGGTTTTGCAACACAAATATATGAACTATCACAATGATTTCTTCACAAGGTTGGAAGCACTTGTCGTGTTATAATATGTATGACATGGGAAGCTTTTGAAATGGCTTGTTCACATGTTTTTTGGAATTTTTCTTTTGAAATGGCTTGTTCACATGTTTTTTGGAATTTTTCTTTTGAAATGGCTTGTTCACATGTTTTTTGGAATTTTGCTTTTGAAATGGCGTGTTCACATATTTCTTTGGAATTTTGACTTTATTTATTAGAATATTATATGTGATTGATGTTGCTTTATTTTTTTTCTTTTTGTTTTGAATGTAGGAATGGATGGAGCTATGGGAAAAATATTATTACATCATTTCAATTGCGGGTGCTAACAATGGGAACTCTTTGGTTGTAATGTCCAAAGGTGAGTTGTTGGTGTATGTAGTGTTTGCGAACTTATGAAGTTTTTTGTGTTCATGAATAACTTATTTTACGCATTTCAACCAATCACGGCAAAATTATAGTAATCTACTTTTACCATTTACATAACTTTTTTTTAAAATCTTGTGTTGTTTTACTGGAGAAATTTTGAGATTATTTACATATTCTTCATATTTTGTAGCAGGCCACATTATCACTACCACACACATTTAACCTTCTATAAATTATTAATTTTGAATTGACAATATCTAGAGATGGTGCATGTTGAGTAGTTATCATTTCCCTGCATTGGGCATTCCATTTATACATCTATAATAAAGGCAAAAATGCTCAGGTTAGTCTTTTAAATCAATAGGAGACCTTGTATTTTAATACCTTTTAAACAAAATCAATAATTGGTATCGTTTTTGTCCACTTTTGGCCAAGGCGGGCTATTCAATTTTTCTTGTTAATAAAACTTTTTTGATTCTATTTTCACTAATCTTGAAAATTTTCATTTAAGGTCCCTTCCCATAATTGGTCCAAGGATTTTATTATTATTAGATTGGGGAATTTTTGTTCCAATATTTGTTTCATTTTCATTCCATTCCCCATTTTGAGTGTGGTGTGGCTAAATTTCTTTGGAGAGTTACAAGTTACAGGAATGGAATAAATTAATTTATTTTGATTTCTATTTTTACAGACTTTAGTTGATTTTCCTTTAACTTTTTATATAGTCATCAATAAATCAAATCAACACTTAGAAGCCAAATCTTCACACTTTTTTCCATGTTTCCAAACCCCACCCTCCCATATAGTAGGAAAGGATGTGATTGTTGGTATCTTTCCATCTTCAACCAAAAATTAGTACACAAAGAGCCCCAATCAATAAAATTTGGAATTGAACCTAAGTGGGGAAGATGAAAAAGTTCCATTCAAGGTATACCCAATTAACACGGAAATTTACACATATAAATGATATATGTATAACTTATGCTCATGTCTTGGATTCTCATTTCCATTACATTTATTTCCAAATTTTGAGCAGCATGGTTAAATTTATTTGGAGAATATTGTTGAGTTTGTACACATAAAAAAAAAATGTGAATTGAACATGATTGGGGAGGATAACACTAGTGAATTTTATCCTTTGTTACTGAATATGTCAA
Organism: Pinus albicaulis; assembly: GCA_034641835.2. NCBI lineage: Eukaryota > Viridiplantae > Streptophyta > Pinopsida > Pinales > Pinaceae > Pinus > Pinus albicaulis. Next base: position 735,477,446 of record CM076576.1, read on the forward strand.
TCGTTATCTCTCACTTTGTGATAGCATCAAAGATTCAAAAGCTACTTTTGGACTACAGTTACGAAGGGGCATGTGTTGATTGCAAGAGACATCAAGATGTGAGATTGTAGATAGTAGAATTGAGAATTTTTAATAGGTTGAATATCATTATCATTATATTATTTGTTGATCAAAAGTGACAACCTCAATCTGCATCATCATGCATTTCAAAGGTGCGAAACATAAAGCTTTTCTGCCACACTTTGTCTAGATAAGTTTGCATTTTTTTGTGACAAAAAGTTGTTTACAAAACGACCATCAAGGGATTTTCATAGAGTGTAATTATTCTAATGGTACTATTTATGTTGAATTTTATTATAGATAACTAGTGTATTTTAGTTAGTGGTCTTATTGGTCAAATAAAGTGACTTAAGCAATTCATATTTTTTATTTTGTTTTACACATTAAATAATTCTGCGTACATTATTTTGTAACTCGCTTGCATACTATTGTGTGTGTGCGTTTATGTGCAATTTTATATTGAATTCTTGGACTAAGGGGAATCTCTTTCTAGAGAACATGGTGGAACATTGACAACACCGTAGGGTTTTTCCAAAATATTTTATGATTTCCTTGTTATGAATACAATTTTTTTGTCTATATATTTGTGTCTTTATGGTTGATCATGTTGGCATACGAATGCATTGCAAGAACTTAATTTAATTTTTATTTTTATTTAAATTTAAAGTTTGTTGTCCACAAGGTCTTGAACAGATGTCGATCAAGTTTGTTGTAAAGGCACTCCTAGATGTTAAGTCATTGGTTCAATTCCCAACCCTGATTGGGTGTTATTCTTGAACATGACGATGATGTAGCCTCACTAATACCAAACTTACATAAAATAATAAAGTTTGTTGGATATATTTCATATGTTCATGATTTCTTTAACACTATCCTCTCTAGCCTCTTATCTTCATTCCCTTGTTACTTCCTGCTACCCATATGTACTATTGTTGTAAGAAAAATCTTATTCTATTAGAGAAACACTTAGCCTTTGAATAATTGTTAATTGCTTGAGTAGTTTTCTCATATATTTTAGGGGAAAATATCTTTAGTATAGCTCATGTGAATCCATTCCTCTTGGAAAACCAAAGTCAAGTTTTAGAACCAAGGTGACAACATGGAAAGGATGCCAAGAAATGTGGCCTAAATGACGCAGGTACAAATAACATAGGATCAAATACACACAATTAACAAGATGTATGCACATAAACTCTGAAATAATTTATTAATAAAAATAATAATTACAGGATAATCATTGGCCCAATGTTAGGCCTCTCATTCTTCACACTCACTCCTAAACTCTACACACAACTACACACATACATGTCTCATAGTCTTACCTCTATTTATACAATTGGATTAGAACCCAAGCAGGTTCTAGATCCTAAGATAAATCCCAAAATATCTCATATACTCCCTAACATATCTCATATAATCCCTAAAATCTCTCATTCAATCCCATATCCCTAGATAAGAGCTAACTAATCCATAATCCTCTCAAACCTTCCACAATCCTCTCGAATCTTCTCCTATTTATAATAATCCTTATTCTCTCCTAAAAGCTATAGGAAAATTCATTAATTAATTAAATCCAAACTTTACAGACTAACTCATCTAGTAAAAAATTGACCTAGGTTAGACGCATCTGCATCAAACTCCCCAACTAGAAGAAAATAATGGTCTCCCGACCATTAGTCTTGATAAAAATCCTTCCGGATCCCAAATTTTCACTTGTGTAAATCAATTATTATGTCATGTTATTGATGTTCTATGGTTGTTTTTTTCTATCTTCCAGGCTTCCAAATTGTTATCACTCATAAGTTTAAACAATTTCATTGATAGTTTTATGTTAGCACTAGTATTAGTTGCATCCCACCCATCCCGCCTTATCCATTCCTTCCCCATTCATAAAATTCCATAAATTCAAAATCACTTTTCCCATAGACCAAAACCCAAAACCATTTACATTACCATCTCCTACAAACCTTTCAAAGGACAAAATATGATGAAGTGGGACCCATTTTACCCACCATGCTTCCCTTTTCATTTCATTTTCCATTGAAAATTATTAAACTTACCCTTTTTTTTTCCTTTTCGCTTTACCCTTCCACCTTTACCGTTTCATTTCTTTCCATTCCCCAGTCGCGATTAAAGTGGGGCCCTCGTCGCATTTCGCAGATCTTATATGTTTCGCATCGGGAACTAAACTATAAAAAATGCAATGGCCAATTTGCGATATCACATCACATATACTTTAACTTACCTTGTGAGTGCCACCAATCTATTTATTTAAATTTGCGATGCAGTAGGTCGGCCCCACCTCAGTAGTTTCGCCCCCACTTCACAGCTGTTGCAATACTTTGATATATCATCATATCATATAAACTCCACAACACTTACCTCTTTTACCCTTCCTCCAATTCATAAAAATCCGCCATATGCCAGTGGGTCCCTCTTCCCCACACATCACAAATTATAAAATTTAACCCCCGTAGCTTATAAATAAAATCTAAAAGGTGTGATCTGCACTGCAATCCGGTCCCACTTCTTCCATGCCACATCACTCATCCCCTCCCCCACACGTCGCACTTCGCCGTGTTTAAATTTTACATCCCCCATGCTTATAACTTAATGCTAAGAGTTGTGATATGCGATGTTGTCCGGTCCCATTGACCCTCCATGTCACCGATCCTCCACGTCACCTCTCGTTTACTTCGCACCGCCAATCGTATTCTTTATAACTTAAAATATAAAGGTTGCAAAGTGCGTGGATGCGATGCGAGTTCAGAATTGAGATTTGAAAGATTTCAAGTATGGGTATATTTTTTTTCACATTATTTTTTTTATAAAATGTTTTTAATATAGCAAGAAGATTTCGGGTGACAAAACAAGAGAAAGATCAATGTCGGGCAGCAAAAGCGTTTAGCACTCTGTCCATACAGCAGATCTGCTAGCTCTCAGCTCATCTATCAACATATCAGTGAATTTAGGTCCACATCCTAAATTGCCTCACTACATCAGCATATTAGCAACAACACAGCACAGGAAAAAGGGGTCAATTCAGCTCAACAGTTAGCAATTTCCATGGCCATGTCTTCATTTCCTTAAAAATAGGATGATTTTTTTGTATTTCAATAAGGGTATTTATTCTTTTGATGATGGATAGTGCCATTTGAGAAACCTAACTACTTTTTATGTAATTATGCACTCCTTTAGTTAGTAGTTTTAATAGATATAACTAGAGTCCTATTAGGAATGTAAGTCTTTAGAGACTAGTTGTATTTTTCTATTCCAAGAAAGTAGTTTTCAGTTATGTTAGCTGTCAGAATTAAGGTTTGGTGATCCAACATCCTATGCAATGTAAAAGGAGTCTATTTATAGACATAAAATCGAATATCACCTGGTTGGAGAATATTGTACCAAACTGCTACTCTATAATAGTTTTTCAGTTTAAGTAATATACAATGATATTTTCTTCTTTACCTGATATTTTGAGGTGTTTAATGTGTTATATATTCTATATCTTTCATGTTTAATACCTACAGTTAGTTTGATGTATAATTACTCATAACGCATGGTAACATGCTCTCACTTCCTTTAGAGGTTAAACTGTTGTTTTCTTCCTGTATTGTGTGTGTACTATCATTTCATTGAAGCCTCCATTGCCTCAGTTTCCATAAGAATAAATACTTTCATTGATTTTAATCATATTGACCCCATAGCCCAATGGTATCAAGTCCTTACATTTTCAACTCGCAATCAATGAAATCAAGTTACAATTATAGAGTTAGCCATCTAAATTTCCATTGAAAATCATAAATTACCTTGAGAGAGCCCTCTCAAACTGAAGAGGCCAATCTTCAGTCAAAAGTGGTTTGAAAGAGTTATATTAATTTGATTGATGAGTAGCCTATCAGAATCAATTTGGTGATAACATTTTGGTACGTTTTCTAGGAGAATGAAGATGCATTTCCCGAAGTTTGTGTGAAAATAGTGAAGTTGAACTCTTGGAGGTAGTAGGAGCTCAAAAATTTTCGAGGCTGAAAAAAATACCTTGGTGACTCCACTACAAATTTTCATGCTTAAAGGTGGCTTCGAGAATAACATATACAAGGATAAATCCAGATCCTAACCCACCTACCATTGTGGATAATCCAGAGACGATTCTCAGAGGCATTGAAAGAAACTCTTCAAAATCAAGTATTCCATCACACTCAAGAGCTTTGCCCTATGAAATTGCTCGAAGTCCTGAAGATAGGGAATTTGATGATAAAAATCAAGAAGTTTTATTTAGGTCTAAGAGTGAAAATGAATTGACTGAGATAATTCTAGACCTGCAAAGACTAGGCACTGATACATCATCCCTAGTATCCAATAAAGAAAAAGAGGAGTTCTGGGAAACAATTACATCATAACTGTTGTTAGAGACAGAGTATTTTGAAAAGTTAAAAGAGTTAGACCCATTTGAATTATTGTTGAAAATAAAGTCCGGTATACCTTTGTCTGAGTGGATTTCATTGGTATCTGGACTACAAAGACCAACTACACCACCTCCTAATAGTTCATCTTCTCCTAATAATCTTCCAAGAAATACCACTGTTCCTGTCATTATGGCTGGAGTTGTTCCACCTCCACCTCCTCCTGTTACACCTACAAGATATGCTCCACTTGTCCTCCCATCTGTTCTTCATGCCCTCCCAAGTAAATACTCAACTAGAATTAAAACCTGGGGAAGTGAAGAACAAATAATAGCTAAGGAACATGTAGATCAATTCAATGATTTCATTGACAGAGAGGAAGTAGACCATGAATATGTCAAAATGAGATTGTTTGCTCAGAGTTTCACTAGTGAGATCAGAAATTTTTTAATGCTCAAGCTCCAGCAATATTGTAGAATTGGAATCAGTTTGAAGATCATTTTTTCAGAAAATGAGTGAATAGGACAAATCTAGTGCACGCCCTGACAGAATATAACAGTTTAAAAAGAGCCCTAGAGGAATCTATCCAAGACTTCTCTACGAGGTTCAACAAAGTATACAAATATATACCTGCTCATCTTAAAACTCCCCCAGGAGCTTCTCAATTACACTATGTAGAGGCATTTGATTATGATTTCTCCATCCTGCTTATGGAAAGAGAATATGCTTCTCTAGCAGAAATGCATAATGATGCTGTGAAAGTAGAAGTGAATATGATAGCATCTAAGAAGTCTAAGATGGGTAAAACAAAACTAAAAAAAGAAGAGAAACCTTCCTCTTCAGATGATAAGTTTGACTCTATGTTGAATACCATGGAGAAACTCATGGATAGACTTTCCCTTGGAACCACTTCTTTACCTCCTGCACAACATGATCCACAAATCAAAAACCCATAGTTCAGGAGGCCTCGGAATCAAAAAAGACAAAGAGAAAACAGAAATTAGCTTGACCCTCAAGTGAGGCCCCCCCTTTCAGAAGAATTTGATTGATGAAGAAGAAACTCAGTCTGAGATTGAAGAAGATACTATCCACTGTCTAGATGAAAACATGCCTGGGATGTTTCTGACCAAAGAGGAGCATGATGATTCTGGTCATGATTTGAATAAGGATGAGGGACAATCTGATTATCCTAATGGTTATCAGCATGCTATATTTGAGATGCAGAAGCAATACAATCTTACAAATGGAAATGTTCCCATCACTACAAATAAAACTTAGCCAAAAAAGGATGCTCCTAAATCAATTGAGCTTAAAAAAGACCCACCACTTCCACCTCCTGCCAAAGAAAATGAAAAGGTCACTTCTATTTTCAGTTTAGAAAATGAAATCTCCAAAATTAAGATTCCTGTCCCATTTGGAGAAATTCTTAAGGTGAATGAGTATAGAAGCAAAATTGTGAATATGTTGAATTCTCAACCAGGAGCTTCATATATCCTTAATATACAAGAATACCATCCTACCATCTACCTAGGACCAAGGTTGGAAGATGAGGAGAATGAAGAAGTACCTCCCTTCTATGTCAGCCTTAGTATCCATGATATGACCTTACACAATGCCATGTTGGATTCGGGAGCTTCTCATAACCTTATGCCTAAGGGGATTATGGAAAGGATGGGTTTGGAGATCACTAGCCCATACAACAACATATTTTCTTTTGACTCTAAAAGATTACAATGCATAGGACTGATCAAAGATTTTGTTTTTGGCTTGAAACAAGTGCCTACCAAGACAATGGTAATGGAAATTGTGGTAGAATATATTCCCCCCTAATTTTGCATGCTCTTATCCAAATCTTGGGCAAAAAAAATCAAAGGCACCATGTAGATGGACTTGAAATATGCTACCATCCTTGTTTTTGGTGAGAAGATAAGGTTGTACAGGGAGAGTAGGATGGCCTACATGGTAAGCAACAAGCATAAACCTCAAAATTTTCCCATTTATGCTGTTGAAACTAAATGAGGATCAAAAATTATTTTCAATGAGCTAACTGATGAAGCATAAAGTGAAGAGAAAATAGAAAATTAGCAAGTTGAAAATTAGGAAACTGTAGAAGTGAAAGCAGAGGGTTGGTGGCTTCTACACATTGATGGACCTGCTAGAAAAGAATGGGTTGGAGCAATCATTTGGATCACTTATCCTAATGATGAAAGTAAGTTTTATTCCTTTAAACTTAACTTTTACTGTACCAATAATATGGCTGAATATGAGTCTTTGTTTTTGGGTTTTGAAATTTTGAAAATATTGGGTGCCAAAAGGATATCAGTATGTGGAGATTCTGAGTTGGTAATCAAAAAGTTGAAGGAGTATACCAAACTAAGAATGTAAGGATGAGAGCTTACACAAATATGATTATGGAAATGCTTGAATGTTTTCAAGAATATGCATTTATTTTGAAAACTAGAGATCAAAACTCAATGGTTGATTCTCTAGCTATTTCTGCAAGTTTTTTTATCATCCCTACACATTCTACTGAGAAGTATGAAATTGAACTCCAGCATAGGTCTACTAACCCTGGTAATATCATCCATTGGAAAGTGTTTGAAGATGACTAGCAAGTTAGAAATTTCATAGATTTAAAGGAGGAATTTGAAAACACACAAGTGTATCAGCAAAACATGTTTGTTGAAACTAAGGTTAATTCTGAAGTTTTGCAGCTAAAAAATAATTATATACCCAAGGGTCTTATTCCACTTGAGAAATTTTTTGATCAAAATGATGTTTTTAAATCTCCTAGGATATAGGTTGATGATGAGGAGGTAGAAACTTGTAATCTTGGTACAGCAGCAATGCCTAAAATGATAAAGCTTTCCAAGTTTCTTTCTATGGAGATGAGGTAGAAATATATTGAGATGATGAAGAAATTCATTGATTTTTTTGCATGGAGTTATGTTGATCTGAAAAAGTATGATCCTAGTATTATACAACATACTATTCCTATCAAAGAGAATGAGAAACCTTTCAAACAGAAATTGAGAAGGATTATCCCATTGCTCATGCCTCTGATTGAGAAGGAGATTAAGAAACTTTTTGATGCAAAAATAATTGTTCCTATAATATTTTCAAAATGGCTTGCTAATCTGGTACCAGACAAAAAGAGGAGTGGCAAGATCAGAAACTGTATTGATTTCATAAACTTGAACAAGGCTCCTTGAAGGACAACTACCCTCTTCCCAAGATGGATCAGATTTTGCAAAATATTGTTGGCTCTCAAAGGAATTCCATGCTAGATGGATTTTTAGGCTACAATCAGATATTTGTACGCCTAGAAGATCAAGAAAATATTTCTTTTACCACATCATGGGGAACATTCATTTACGCCAAGATTCCTTTTGGTTTGATGAATGCAGGAGCGACCTTTCAAAGAGAAATGGACATTGCCTTGGATGAGGAGAAAGATAAATCAGTTTTGGTCTACTTGGATGACATAACTATATTTTCAAGAAGGGAGGAAGATCATTTGAAGCATTTGGAAAAAATTCTGCAGAAATGTAGAAGATTTGGTATCTCTCTTAACCCCACTAAAATTATTTTTGCTCTAAATTCTGGAAAATTTCTTGGACATATTATGTCAAGGGATGGGATAAAGAATGATCCAAATAGATTCAATTCTATTCAGAAGATAGACCTTCCAAGGAACAAGAAAGAAATTTATTTTTTTCTTGGAAAGTAAACTTTGTTAGAAGGTTCATCCCGAACTTTGCTGAAATTGTCAAGGACATTACCAAGATGTTGAAGAAAGGATCTGATATTAAGTGGACTGTTGAAGCCAAGAAATCATTTGAAGAGATAAAGAAAGCCCTCACTCAAGCACCAATGCTTATTAGTCCAATTTTTTCAAGAGAATTTATGGTTTTCACATTTTCATATGAAAATACCATAGCTGGATTTTTACTGCAAGAATGACAGCAAGGTACACAACAGCCAATTTCATTCTTTAGCAGAACTCTTTCCAACTCGGAGCTGAAGTATAATATTTTGGAAAAACAAGCATAGGATTTTATCAAAGCTATTAAAGAATTCATAATTTATATCTTTCACTCTCATGCCATTGCATTTGTACCTAACATTGTGGTTAAATAAATTTTGACACAAGCTGATCTTGATGGAAAGAGAGGGAAATGGATAGCTACTTTGTTGGAGTATGACATAGAAATAAATCCTACAAAGTTGGTGAAAGGATAGGGGTTATAAAAGTTGATGACACAATCCAATTTTGAATGTATTGACATGAATCTTATTGTAGAAATTTCAGAGCTTTCAGAGGAAGATGAAGAGTTGATACCCATTGAAGAGAATTTCATTTTATCTAAATCGTATAGAGATATTATATTTATCTTGCATCATCACAGAGCTCCTGCAGAGTTGACTAAATCAAAAGCAAGTTTTGTGAAGATGAAATCATTAAGATACTACATTATAGATAAGAATTTGTATTGGAAAGATACTGGTGGAACCCTTTTAAATTGTTTGTTGGAAGAGGAAGTTGAAAGGGTCATTGAAGAATTTCATAAGGGAGATTGTGGAGAACACCACTACTGGAAGGCTACATCAAACAAAATTCTTAGAGCAGGTTACTATTGGCCCACCATGTTCAAAGATGTATTCAATAAGATTGATGTTTTCCATGAATGTCATATTTTTTATGGTAAGAAAAAATTAATGCCTTTGCCTTTTATGCCAATATATGTTGAGGCACCTTTCCAAAAATGGGGGTCGGATTTTATTGGTGAAATACACCCATCATCATCGGAGCAGCATCGCTAGATCCTGACAACCACAAGTTATTTCACTAAATGGATTGAAGCAATCCCAACAAGGTAGGAAAATGATTGAGTCATCATTCAGTACTTGGAGAACAATATTTTGTCCAGGTTTGGTTGTCCTATGAAGATTATTATTGACAATTCACAAGCTTTTAAATCCAAAAAATTAATCACCTTTTGTCATTAGTATCATATAACACTTGGACATTCAACAACTTATTACCCCCAGGGTAATGGCCTTACAGAATCCTCTAAAAAAAGCATTGTGAGAATTATCAAAAAGTTAATGCAGGAAAACAAGAGATAATGGCATCTGAAATTGAAATATGCTCTTTTGGCTGATAGAGGTTGTACAAAGTGATCCATTGGTACATCATCTTATGAATTAGTGTATGGAGCTGAAGCAATTTTTCCCACCTCCTTGGGAGTTCCTGTAATGAAACTGCTGCGAGGACTTGAGGAGGAGCCCAATGCCATTCAGAGGAGGATAAACTAGCTCATAGATTTTGTGTAGGTAAATCCTCTCTGTGGACAGAGATGATCCCTCTAGCCCTAGGGTGGGTCTAGCAACAAGGGAATAATCTAATGTGTTGGTTCCTAGTTAACGAATGAAATAGGTTGGGATAGATTGTCCTACCTATAGTCCAACGCGACTATCACAGCTATAGCAGTGGCAGCCTCTTGATCTCTTCCTTGACAGATCGCAGTCCTTCAATAATGGTACTCGGGTGCCTACACAGAGATTAAAGGAAAAAAGCAGCATACAAGACAATAATTGCATTCATAACTAGCTAATCAGTCAAGAAAGATTAAACATATTGTGTAAAATAAACCATATTAACACAGGATGGGAACCGAACATCAATCATGTATATATTAATAGAAATAAAGAGATTACAACTAAAGCCTTGACGTCACAACCTCCTTCAGTGGGTTTAGTCAAAGCGCATCTTGAAGGTTTGTCAGGGAATTGGGACGAGGCGAGGACACAAGCCTAAGCTCTCTCTCTACAAGGGTCTCTTTCTCTACTTCATCTCATGAGCTATCACAAATTTCAGCAATTCCTCTTCATCTATTCAGTTGTTCAACTATAATGGTTCAGCTAGCTACATCAATATGAGATAGGTTTATTTATAGTGGGAGAGGAGGACATTGGGATCCCTCAAATGATGGAAGGGATGCCTTATCCTTTGGGAGCTTCCCCCAAAAGGTGGAAACAAGAGGCCAAATGAAGGTGTTCGTCATTATGCAGGAAAACAACCCAAGTTGACTCGCTCATGAAGTGGTTAGCATAGAAACTTCGCCTCTATATTTAAAAAACATTCCAAAAACATCTTGGTGCAAGTAGCTCACTGGGACAGAGCGCCAATGGGCATGGGGCCCAATGTTAATTTTCTTCATCAGTGCGAGGGCATAATGGTCTACCAGTGCCAACCCAAAAACATGTGTTTCTGATGGTCTGCTTAGGGAAAAGTTAATAGAGGAAATTTTTTCCTCATGGCAAGGGATGAAATGATGGTATTTGCAAGGCATGACACTTTATATAAGTCACACAAATGGTCCTCCAATGTGCGAGATGGGGAATGCAGGGACAGTGAAAAAATGCTATGTAACAGATTCCCTCTAAAGCATGAGGTCCGAGAGAGAGGGAGGGGTGAAATGCTTTACGAAAACGTGTTCGAACCAAACACTGTTGTTGAAAAACCTACAAGTACAAATACAACTGATACCTCTAATACATGATCATGTGGCATGGGCATAGCCATCCATAACAGAGTACATAAAAAATGGGATCCGAGGTGTGGACATAGCCATCCAGCAATAAGGATCAACAAATAGACTCAGGTATGGTCACAACCATCCAATCAAAAGAGTCATGCATAAATTTATGATAAACCACAATATCCTGCAACCTGGATCTTATTAGACAAAACACAGGGTGTTGCACTCCATTTCGACCTGAATAAGTACAAATTCAAGCATGCAAATATGTGAGCTGAAGTCGAACATGCAAGGAAAGTCACCTGATTACCAGCCAATGATGAAAGATGTTAACATGCACGAGAGAAACCACCAATAATGAAAATGGATCTCAAGGTAGAATAGGTACAATCCATGGAATGTGAACAGTGATCTAGTGTCGAACACCCACAGAATCACTCGATCGAATGCCAATGATGTGGACTTGTCGTCGAATGTGAAGAACTTTCCATTGAGGCATGAAAGCTCCAAGGTACCGGAAGGGAGTCTCTAGGTCAACTTCCTAGATAATTAACTGAAGTCGACAGGAAGTGACCCGTCGAAGGAGGGCCATAATGTTTCCCATATCATCGACATGAGGCAGAGGAACATAATGATAGTGAATCAGGACTAAACAAAGGATCAGAGGGAAGTTGAAAACTGCAATCGAAAACTTCTCTTGAACATATCAGTGACACAACTCTATATTTGGCAGTATTTGACATCAAGGGATCTAAGGTCATGATGACATGGCAAAGAGCAGATGAGAGGTCAACATAGATTACCCAAACCCATGGAGGAAAAAATGATGAAATGAGATGTCCCCAACCCGACACGAATGCAGATGAGTGTCATGTTCAAGAGCGACATACGGCCAACACGACTAAGGACTGGTTCCATTTTCCCCCACCATTGCTGGCGAGTACCCCAATTATTTTTGAAAAACAAGCTTGAAGGGGATAACATATGCTTGTCATGTAATTTTTCCTTCGGAAAAATCCATCCTAGTACATTTTACGAGCCCTAGGAAGGAGGAACTCGATTAACATCATGGTGATGATTTATATTTTCATCAGGGTTTAACAAGTCTGACAAAGGAAGAACTCGGCATCTTTTCATGTTTAGAGAGTTTGAAAAGAAGCGGAAAAGAAAACTCTAGCAGGTCCCTTTTCGTAAGTAGTCCCTCAAATCCAAAAAGGTAGAAAACAATATCTGAGAGAACCTCCTAGTCACAATAGGCTAAGGTATTCCTTTTTCATAAATAATCCATCCCAGCCCAAAAAAACGGGTAAACGTATACTGGGTAGATATCGTTTCGCATCCATTTAATGAGTTCAAAACGACAAGAGTCTCGGCAATATTTTTCAGTTTTAGAGAGTCATAAAAGAGCTAAAAAATGACTCCAACAGTGACTTTTTAGTGTTTTTACCAAGTCCAAAAAATTATAAAATACAACTCTTTACTTCATCGTCGTTACGTTAAAAACCTGTCACTGCACAAGAGATGCACGTAAAACCCATTTCTTGAAATAACATAGTGAAATAATCGAAAAATATGTCTTAAAGCCTAATTAGGGTTTTGAAAAGTTATAAAATTCCAAAAATGGTAAAAAATAATTACTTTTCACCTTTACCTCTTGTGAGCAATAGTTACCCTTTTTACACTATGATTTTGCGATGAAAATAGTGGGAAATCTGGAAGACCAATCTCGAATCTGTCAGCTCCAGGTAAGAGCTAACATGCTTCCTTGCATTTTGATTCCTTTTTCATCACCTACAAACCCAATTTTAAGTGTTTATGGGGGGATTTGGAAAAATCTAGGGCGCGGCGGTTGACGCAGGTATGAGGCATGGACTCGCGCCAACCTACCAAAATTTTAAATTGGGGTGCACCCATTGGCGCGGTTGTTTCTAAAACAGTCGCGCCAACTGTGGTGCACAATTTTAGCATGCAAATGTAGACAACCATGCCCATTTTAACCAACCAAGACCTTTGCATTCAGCTAACCATAGTCATATGAATGTTTTTTGTAGGTGTGAAGTTGCAAATGATGATTGAATGGAAAGAACGAGAACACAGTGAAGAAGACGAACTTGCCATGGAAAATGAAAGATGCATGGAAGCTCTTAGAGATTTTAGGATCAATAAATTCTTCATGACACCATGCCTCAGAGCTCAACCAGAGTTGTTGCAATACTTAATCAATATCTGGGATGTTGATTAGGAAAAGCTCATTATTCATGACCAAGAACTCGATATTGAAGTTTCAGATGTTTATTTCATAACAGGTTTGTCGCGAAGGGGGGCAGTTCCAATCCTGACCGGCACCCGACCCTCAATGGAGAACATGAGTATGGTGATCGGCAGGGTGTTCCTAGGGGCAAGGAAAGGATCGAGAAGCGGAAAAGTGGATATCCAAACTATCTCGGGTTTGGCACTAAAGGTAGTGATGCACACCATCACACGAGCTGCAGGATCGCAGGCACCGCACGAGGACACAAAGACACAACTACTTCTTGTTGTGGATTGTATGACACTGACCCTCTACAATTGGGCAGAGGTAGTGACAATCAACATGAAACGTCAATTGACGAAGTGTGAGAAAGGAAAAATGAAGTAGTTTTGTTACGGGTCTATTATGGTATCGTTCATCTTGGAACGACTACCAATCTTCCAGCGTCAGGAGGTGATAGTCCTACCACCACCAGCATAGGATCCACGGATGGCCCGTTGGGCAGCTCTGATGCCAAGGTAAGGGGGCGATAAAAATATGTCCTGGAGACTGGAGTTCTTTGAGTGGCTCCGCTAACAACTGATCGTCGTGGAGGATTGGCCCTACTCTAGCACAAATTTCATCAGTGATGCAAACCTCCCACTCCCAGAAGGAGGGGATTGGGATGAAGTACTTGGTAAGACTCATTTTTTATTTTTGTGAGTATTATGATTTTTTTTTTGTTATGCATGTCCTAACATTAAATCCATGTAATTGAATATGTTGGCCTAGAGAGACTTGCAAGTATGTCCCCGATAGTGAGGTGTATCCCTCGCGACTTTGATATTGCCCCTCATGGTGAGGGAGGTGAGGAGGAGGAAATCATACGCAACTTGGAGGGAATTTCTAGTGGGATCCCGGACTATGCACGATTTGATGATGCTCCTTGTGCATACAAGAGACACATTGCAGGGGTGTCAAACTGAGTTCACCGCTTGATGAAACAGATTGCATGGGTAGTGACGTGCTATCATGAGTGTCATGTCGAGTAGACACCTAGGTTTTATTTCTGCATATTTTTCAGAGACATGTTGTCTCAGGATGTAACCGAAACACACATATTTTTTGAACTTTGATGCACAACGATGCAAACATTCGATATATATATATATATATATATATATATATATATATATATATATATATATATATATATATATATATATATATATATATATATATATATATATATATATCCTATATGGATCTTTTCATGTGATGATGATTTTACAAATTGCGCAAATGTCTATCTAATACAATGTTAGCCACTGTATCAGTTAATGCATTCATTCGCCTAGGAATATGTTGATATGTAATGTAATCAAAATGTCTTTCCAGCAAACGAACACGTAAATACAACCTTAGGATGTGAGGGTTTCTAATTGAATAATGTCCATTAATTTGAAGAACGACAAGCTGTGAGTCTAGGTTAATAATCAATGCACGAATGTCGATGTTAATCGCCTCGGTTAATAATTCAATAACAACACTATATTCAACGACATTGTTTGTAGTTCGTCCTAGACAAATACCTTGAGGATCTATCAACTCACTAGAAGGATCATAAATCACGCAGGCTGCTGAAGATAGGTTTCGAGTACTACAGGAAGCATCATCCGCAAAACTGACATAAGGAGTAATAGACATCTGCATAATGAGCAACGATCCAATAAGTAGGAAAATGCTCGCAAAGCACACTAAGCAAAAAATGTACAAAAATGAAAAGAACACATATGTACAAAAAAACATGCACGAATGACTCATGCATAGTATTTTTTAAGATACAACCCATTTTCTGGGCTGATCCAGAGGATGACCTTCGTAATCAATAAGCTCATAGGCCCCATTCCGCAAAACACGTTTAACAATGTAGGTCCCATGCCACATGGGAAATTTTCCTGTCCCCAGCTTATCGTGAGCTTGGTCGTATAGGAGGACGATGTATCCATCTATGAAGGAGCGAGGGGAAACCAACTAGTCAAAATGAGCTTTGACCCACTTTTTCTGTGTTTCAATGACTAGAGCAGTGAAGCGGCGAGTTTAATCTAGCCTTTCTAAGTAGAAAAGATGCTCTTCTTCTGGTGAAGTATTCGATAGTAATTCAACAGCTAGCTTGAGTGAAGGTATCTCACATTCAATCGGAAGGGTAGCTTCCAGACTATAAACAAGATGAAATGGAGTGAATCTGTTCGCATCCTGAACTGAAGTTCGGTATGCCCAAAGAGCCGAAAATAACATGAGATGCTAGTTTGATTTATGCATCCCAATCATATGTTGAAGCATAGTGACAAGAATTTTATTCACGGCTTCAACCTGGCCATTGGCCTGAGGATAGTACGGCGCTGAGCTGTCGTGATGCAGACCCAACTTTGAAGTCAACTCCACCACCATATAATGTCAAAAATGGGAACCATGATTGGTAACAATGGCTTGAGGGACACCAAACCTGGAAATGATATGATTGAATATGAACTAAGTTTTTGTCTTATCGTCAGCCATAAGTGTAGGAATTTCTTCGGCCCATTTGGTGAAGTAGTCAACGGCTATGATGATATAAGCATGCCCCCCAGCCGAGTGAGGGTTACAAGTCATAAAATCGATGCCCCACTTCACAAAGGGACCAACGGTAATGACAGGGTGGAGATGGGAAGGCGGCGCACGCATCTTGCACTGATAGATCTGGTAGTCATGACACTTACAAACAACAACAATGTAGTCTTTGAATATGGTGGGCCAGAAATACCCAACACAAAAAATTTTCTGTGCAGTAGCATAACCAGACATGTGACTGCCACAGGGGCCACTGTGACAATCATTCAAGGCTTTCTCAGCCTCCTCGAGATTCAAACACCAATGGAAAATGGAATCAACTACGATGTGGTAGAGTGTATCTCCGACTATACGATAGGGTTGCTATTGATGATGGATGTGTCGACGAGCATTCTTCTCCAACTCAAATCTAAAGGTAGAAGTCTGAAGATATACGATGATATCACCGTACCAAGGATTGAGGGTGCTGATCAGAAAAAATTTATCATCTGGAATGTGTTCCTTGGAACCAGACAGAGCGGAGTCGGAAGGGAGAGAGCAGATTAAATCAACAAACACTAATGATTTCTTCGACTTTGCAGTAGTGAACTCCAAATCAAACTCTTGGAGGATGAAAATCCACTTTGAGTACTTGCCCCCCAGCAATTGACGAGACAATATGTAGGTCATAGGGTTGCAGTCAGAAAACACAATCAATGTACGCAAAAAAATGTAGTGACAAAAAAATTGAGCAACTTGAACAGTAGCCAATGCCAACTTCTCGACATGTGCATATCGCATTTCAGTGTCGAGAAGGTTACGAGATAGATAATAAATGACATGTTCGTCACCACCATCATCATCTTGTACCAAAACCATGGCAATCATGCTGAAAGAGGCAGCCAAATAGAGGGAATAATCGCGATGATAATTCAGAGGATGCAATAGACGAGCGTTGACAAGCAACGTCTTCAGCGCATCGAAATACTTCTAAGCGATCTCATCCCAAAGGAACGAGACGCCCTGCTTTATTAATCGCATAAATCCTTTAGCCACTTTGGCATAGTTAGGTATAAAATGGCGTAGGAAGTTAGCCTTCCCCTGCAGACTCTGAAACTGATGTAATGAGGATGGAGAGGGGAGATTAATGATAGCCTCAACTTTGAGTGGATCGAGGTGAATTCTGTCTTTGGAAACGATAAATCCTAAGAGTCTACCAGAGTGAACGTAGAAGATGAACTTACGAGGATTCAGCCAGACGTTATAGTGTCGACAAAGAAGAAAAATCTGACGGAGATGGTCAGGATGGTCCTTACATTTAGCTGAATGAGCTGGAAGGTCATCCAGATAAGGCTGAACAATGTGCTTAATATCGTGGAAAGCATAGGACATCACTCGTTGAAATGTAGCCCCAGCATTTTTCAGACCGAAAGGGAGCTTTTTATTGACGAAATTACCCCAAGGACAGATAAAGGGAGTCTTATTTTAATTGGTTAGGAGAATTTTAATCTGGTTGTAACCAGAAAATTCATCCATAAGGGAAAAAATATCACTCCCCGCACAGTCATTAATGATTTGATCAATAAAGGGAGTAGGATAATTATCCTTAGGGCAAGCCCGGTTAATATCACGGTAATCAACACAGACCCGAATAGTACCCTATTTCTTATCTACAACGACAACATTGGAAACCCATTCTATTAAGGGAATCAGATAGATAAAACCATCTTTTAGAATTTTTTCACATTCACCCTTAATAGTGGCAGCCTTTCTAGGGTGCACAGGATGAAGACGCTGGCGAATAGTCTTCGCACCAGGATAGGTAGGAATCTCATGCACCACTATACTAGGATCGATGCCAGTCATCTCTTCATAGGACCATGCAAAGACATCGCGGAACTCGTGGAAAAGGCTAGTACAAACCTAGACTTCATCTGAAGAACAGGTGACCCCAATATGGATGTTCTTGACAATTACTTTTTTAACGGAAATGTCGATAGGCATCGTTTGTGTGATATTAATCAAGTCACCCTCTGTAAAAATTTTGTGTGTCAGAATAGGCATTTGAAGCAGAGGATAAGGAACCTGAGAAGCAAATCTCTCAAGACATGAAGACATGGCCCCAAGGCCAGGCATAAATGAGTAACGATGATGGCTATCGTCCCAAGGAGGCTCCTCGAGAGACATAGTTTCCACGATGGCTTCATCGGAGGGAAATATCTCTTTCAAGGGATCGGGTGAATCTGAATCACCGAGCGAAGGGGATTGAGAATAAGTATCAAGAGACATGCCCAAAGGAGCATGATCAGGGGGCGGAGGCTCTGAATCCGAAATAAGTTCACAATAGTCAATCTTAGTCAGACTTAACGGCATCAAATCTCCAAAGGAATCGATATGCTCAAGAGAAGGGATGATCCACGGATCTTCAGACTGAGAGATCATATTAATTTGAATAGTGTTGGGTGGAGGAAGAGGAAAAATACCCATGAGAGCAGGATCTTTGAAAATACCTAGCCCTACACTCTCATAAGGCGTAGGAATTTGATCCATGTACAGAACATTGTTCTCAGAAGAGGAAGTGAAGAACGAAAACTAATCAACAGTAATGATCTTTCCTTCATGTAGAAATCGCAAAACATGAAAGAGAGTGGACGGAATGCACAACATGGCATTGGTCTAACTGTGACCAAGGAGAAGATTGTAATTGAGCTTGGCGTCAACTACTTCAACCTTGACATTGACCGTCTTCCCTTCTAGAGTAATCAGTAGATTAGTGAGAACACCAAGAGGTTTAGATTCCCTTCCATCAAACACTTCTAGAGAATTTGGAGATGAATTTAAAGCTGGAAAACCAATGGCTTTCCAACAGGCAGATGACATGACACATGTAGACGCACCCTCGTCCACAACCGCTCGATGGATATTTAGCCCATTAATGCCAACTTGGATGATGAGCGCAAGCTGGTGTGGGAGATGTGGGATGAAATTCTCCAAGTCAAAAGTGATAAGGCTCGAATCAGCAGGATCAACCCTGCCGATCACAGATAGAAAATCCTTTTGTTGAGACAAACAACTCTGAAGTACTTCTAATGTAGACATCACAGATGGCACCTGAGCCAAATCCTCAACAATACTGTAATGTTGAGTAGCACAGGCATTAGGATTGTAAGAATACTTACGGAGTACACCTTTGAAAGGTGGTCGTACAATGGGCTCAATATTGGGCCTTTCAATCTTAAGAGGGCTAGAAGCAGGTGGAGGAGGAGAAGCATCATCGATCTCCTTCCCCGCTGCCAGACGCGATTCAGTATAATCTTTCGACTGGGTAGCAATAGAAACAAATGCAGAACCATTCATCATGAAAACTTGAGAGCCAAAAGGGGCAGAGGACTGAGGTTGCTCTACCAACTGAGTCTGTTGTGACGGAAACAGTTCCTTGAGAATAGTCAGAGTTCCTTGGGTGCCTTTGAGCAATCAACTCAGTTCGGCAAGTCGAGGACAGTCCTTGGTGTAGTGCTCGTTGTCACATATCAATCAAGGGTACTTCGGTTTACGCTGTGAACCATCATCAGCATGAGATTTCTGAGAACCCTGTTTCGGGGTATCGGCTTTGGCCTTACCTTTACCCTTATTTTCTCCTTTGGAAGTTTTATTTACTAGATTGGCCTAAATGGAATTGACTTCCGCGGTCTTACCAGAATTTGGGGTTGGCTAAGAAGCAGTATCATTGGAAGGAGTAGATTTTTTCTTCCCAGGGTTTGGAGGAGAAGACTTCTGAGAAGTCTGAGATACAGAATCGATGATGTCGTCGACAGATGGTGTCGTCGGTGTTTTGAAAGTTCCAAGTCGAGGAGCATCAAGCAAGATATCATACAGCGTGCCAGACTAGGAGTACACAAGGTCAAGGTATTGGGCACGAGCAATGGCCTATTCTTTGGTTACACATGCCCCCATAGTTTTCCTTAGCAATTTTATTGACAAATGAGGTAGTGAACCAATCAGTTAGAAGGTGATTAGGAATCTCGAACTTGATCAAGTGATGGCAGCGCCTCCATTCATGAATTTGATCTGAGATATGAGTAGCTCGATCTTGTTTCAAGGATGTAAGGAGGTGCATCCCGGTTTCATATCGAACCGGTAACTAAAAATGCATGAGAAACGCCATGGCTAAAGAGTTGAAATCTTGGAAGGTACCTCGAGACAATTCAATGTACCACTTTGCAGCGGCACCAGTAAGAGTCTGTTGGAAAATACGGAGTCAGATATAATCGTCAACCTAAGAGTTAGATGAACACCAAAGATGGTATGTCATAACATGCACTTGGGGGTCTTCTCCAGACTTGCCCTCAAACTTAGGACAATCACTAGGAATTTTGGTTGGAACTGGAGGCCAATATAGGTTATGAAGGATTGGATCGTTCGTTAACTTTGACACATCAGGTAGTTCCAATGTCTCGAGAAATGAAAATTGAGGATTAAAAGGCATTGGAGGTCGTTGATAAGGACCAGTGTTAACATTCCACACAGGTTGAGAGAAATTATGCCCCCATATGTTTTGTCCTGGAGGATCCTGTCCATAGGGGTTATAAGCTAGATATTTCTACCCATATTGGGGTTAAGGACCAGGATACTGATTTTGAGCATACCACTGAGGTCCTTGCTGAGCAACATACGGACTCTGTTGTGGAACGTAATAATTGGCTTGAGGTGGATTATACACCATCTCAGATTGATTTTGAGGGTAATAAGTGAAACCTTGGGGAGCACTACATATAGCCTAAATTGACCTTGAGGAGGGTAAGTATCACCTCGCGGTTGAGCAGGTGGTACAGGTTGTTGAGCTAGTTGAACAGGTTGAACTGGCTACTGAGCAGGTTGAACAGGTTGAATTGGTTGCTGAGCGGGTTGAGAAGTTTGGATCGCCTGCTGAGGTTGGGCAGGCTGTCCCTGCTGAATAGGTTGGCCTGGATACTAAGGGCCATCGAATTTCCCTTGTGGAAGAGGTTGGCCTGATGGTTGAGATGGACCAGGTTGTCCCTGAAAACCAAGTTGACTCAGAGCAGGATCGTAGGGTTGTCCTTGCTATAAAAAAGTTTGGCCTTGCGGAATGTAAGGTTGCTACTGTTGCACAAAATCTTTTCCCTGTGGTGGATACATTTTCCCCCCAGGAACATAAGACGCTCCTCGTTGAAACTGAGGTTGACCAGATGGACCGTAGGGTTTTCCTTGTTGGACCGAAGGCTGTCCCTATAAGGGTTGTCCTTGCGGACCGTAAGGTTGTCCCTGAGGACAAAAGGGTTGTCCCTACTAGACCAAAGGTTGTCCCTGTAAGGGTTTTCCTTGTAGACCCGAGGATTTTCCCTATATTAATGGTCCTTGATGAGCAAGGGTCTGATAAGGATTTACCGGAGGCAAATAAAAAGCTTGATTAGGATCGATGGGAGGCAAATAAACGAGGTTACCGTAGACATCATAGTGATGGGGAGGATTGAAAGGAGCTTGTGGCTGCTGAGAACCCTGAGGTATGAAATTCTGCGGCTGAGGATCTAGAGAGGGAGCATACCGTCACTGAATATCCAACAAGTATTCATCGAATGTATAAGTAGAAACCATAGGTGTGGCAGAAGTAGAGGGGGTTTCCACTGCGCGAGGTTGCGATCCACTCACAGCAAGCCTAACAGGCAATGTGGGATTGATGAAGATAGACCTGCGAACAGTACCAGACCCTGATGACGGAGTCGTGTTGAGAAACGATGCAGATGACGCCACACAGACAGTAGGTCAGAAAGGAACAGATGTAACAGTGTCCGATGAGATAGGTGTCGACGATGACATTCCTATTGTAGGAAAAACCGAGCTTCCATTAGGATCCACGGTACTGGACTGGGCCATGGAGGCCACACTAGAAATGATCTGACCCAAAGTACGATAACCAGGTGGAAGAGAGACCGATTGGGGGGAAGGTTGACTGAAGACATACAGGAACTCTTCTGGGAAAAGCTGATATTCTCCTGTAGAAACATGCAGCTCTTCACTACCAATAGGATTGGAAGAATCCATATCTGATGAGGTCATAAGATTGTCGAAAAGGTGACGAGGACTAAGGGGTATAGCAGTAGCTACTAATGGTGATCCCGAAGTGAGAGGAGGGAATTCTTCCTCGCTCCCAAACTAGACCAAGCACCCTAAGGTGGCCAATTGAATTCAACGGACCCTTCAGGGGGAGACTGGGTAGCAAGAGGTAAGAAACTCGAGAAAATAGGCTATGAAAACTCGGCAGACCTAGTGGATTGAGGAGTTTCCAAAGAAACTTCAGCAAAGGGACTACCACTAGGAGGTAGTGAGGAAGACGACAAAACGGGTGGTTCCGCCACTGTGACAGTATTTCAACACAGGAAGGAAAATGAGATAGCCTATTCAAGGCTTCAAGATCAATCTCTAAGGAACTAAAAAAAACAATCCAGGCAGAAAAATTTTAATGGGTATGTGATCGTAGGCAGTTAATTTTATGACATTGAAATGGAACTTTGTTGTTTCATGTTTTAAGAGTCGAGAAACAGGAAAAATATGGCTCTAGTCACTTTCAGATTCAAACGAACGTGAAAGTACAAGTGCTCGATGATCTTTTCACTTTTTAAGGAGTCACGTAAAGATTAAAATGACTACTCATGTAATCTAAGCAAGAGGGTGTACTAAGTTTCCGTGAACTACCATATACACCTTGGTGATCAAATGAAAGAGAAATGACCAAGGACTTAACGTATGTGAAGGTAGTATCCCCGAATGTTGTGTTCGGTGTATCACGGTTACAGGGCGGCAGACTCGGCTTCCTATGTATAAAATATTTGAACCTATGAGGGTCTCCTTTTATATACGCGATGGTACGGGGAGCACAAGTCCATACTAGTGTTGTCTAAAGCCAGATGGTGAACGACAACTACTAGGTTTAACGACGTCGGAACACATCACTAGCCTAGACCGCTAAAATGTTTGCGTTAGGTTCCAATGCTTCCTTAGATTGATTGAATTGATTTTTAGGTTGATTTTGAATTAATGTTTGAGTTTCAAGGCCCTACCGAATGGAATCTCAAATTCCTGAATGCACACTACATGCAAAAGAACACCATTTCTGTTCGAAGAATGCTAACTAAGAGAACGATAGAGATATTTAACAAAGTAACAATCAACGAAAAAAAAGGAGTTCACTAATGCTCCTAATACAACCAAATGAGAAATGAAAAACTCCTTCCCAGTTCACTAAGCGCTAGTTATGCAAAAGAACTTTTTCATTTTTGATGCAAACGAAAGAATGCAATTTTTTTTTTTTTAAATGAATGGAGCACACAATGCACTAAAAAACAAAGCGAACACTAGTTTTGAGAACTACGAATGTAAAGATCTAAAATGAATAATTGAAAAGCAATACAGAAATAAAAACGCACTCAAACCAATGATGCACTCTTTCAAGCAAACAGAAGGCTTTCAAAATGATCCAAACGAGCAATGTGATCTATGCTTGAAGTGATGAAATGGAGAGTCAAACAAAAATGAAGGTAATCATTCAACAAACCAAGAACACAAAGGATCAAAAAAATAAACACAATCGATCAGGGAATCGAACTGATGAAAACCAAAATGACTCGAACTTCAATAAGAAGGCTCAGTGAGCAAAAGACACCTAGAAACCCTAGGGTCATGAACTTCACCGATGAGACAATGGAAAAACAGCTGAGAAGAAAAAGCCTACAAAGTCGAAAACAATCTCAAAAGACCAATTACAAATCAAAGAAACCACCCAGAGCCAAGAACTACTGACTGAAGACTCAAAAAAAAGGTCAAACCAAATCCTATAGGATTTGATGCGACTGTCAGGTGATAATTCGTGCCAAATATGGGTTGGCACTACTGCAACAAAGGCAACAAGCGCCAATTGGCATGATTGTTCAAAGAGAAAATGCGCCAAGCCGAAAAACTATGGGAAAAGGAGAAAACCAAAGAGCAGAGGTCAATCTTGACATTCTAGAGCTGAATAGGAGGATTCCAAACAGTGAAGAAAGCCAAACAAGACAGAAACGCAATCAAACGACCAAAGTCAACTCGAAAAGGAAAACTCCCAATGAGCAATGAGACAATAAACTCACACTGATCCCCAGCGGAGTCACCAAATTGTTGTGTAGGTAAATCCTCTCTGCGGATAGAGACGGTCCCTCTAGCCCTAGGGTGGGTCTAGAAACAAGGGAACAAGCTAATGTGTTGGTTCCTGGTTAATGAATGAAATAGGTTGGGATAGATTTTCCTACGTGTAGTCCAACGCGATTATCACAGCTGTAGCAATGGCGACCTCTTGATCTCTGCCTTGACAGGTCGCGGTCCTTCAACAATGGTACTCGGGTGCTTGCACACAAATCAAAGGACAAAAACAACATACAAGACAATCATTGCATTCATAAATATCTAATCAATCAAGGAATATTAAACATATTGCGTAAAATAAACCATATTAACAGTGGGAACCAAACATCAGTCATGCATATATTAATAGAAAGAAAGAGATTACAACTGGAGCCTTGACGTTGCAGCCTCCTTCAGTGGGTTTAGTCGAAGCACGTCTCAAAGGTTCGTCGGGGAATTGGGACGAGGCGAGGACACAAGCCTAAGCTCTCTCTCTACAAGGGTCTCTTTCTTTTCTCTCTCTCACCAGCTATCACAATGTTCAACAATTCCTCTTTAGCTATTCAGTTGTTCAGCTATAATGGTTCAGCTAGCTGCATCAATATGAGATAGGTTTATTTATAGAGGGAGAGGAGGATGTTGGGATCCCTCAAATGATGGAAGGGAGGCCTTATCCTTTGGGAGGTTCCCCCAAAAGGTGGAAACAAGAGGCCAAATGAAGGTGTTCATGGTTATGCAGTTGAACAATCCAAGCTGACTCGCTCACGAAGTGGTTAACATAGAAACTTCGCCTCTATATTTAAAAACATTCCAAAAACAGCTTGGCGCGGGTAGCTCATTGGGACAGAGCACCAATGGGTGCAGGGTCTAGTGTTGATTTTCTTCATCGGCGCGAGGACATAAAGTTCTACCAGCGCCAACCCAAAAACGTGTGTTTCTGATGGTTTGCTCAGGGAAAAGTTAATAGAGGAAATGTTTTCCTCATGGCAAGGGATGTAATGATGGTCTTTACAAGGCATGATACTTTATATAAGTCACACAAATGGTCCTCCAATGTGCAAGACGGGGATTGCAGGGACGATGAAAAAATGCTGTGTAACAATAGCATTGCAGGAAAAAAGAGAGGAGGTATACAACAGTCATCAGCAATCACAGAATAGAGTGAAGAAAACATTTGACAGAAAGGTCAAAGAAGAGAATTTTCAGATTCAAGATGCAATTTTAAAGTGGGAAGCCAGAATTGAGGAAATGGGGAAGCATGGAAAGTTTGAAAACATCTAGAAGGGACCATTTATATTAGTTACATATTATGGAAACAATACTTATCTACTTCAGGAGATGGATGGACAACTTTGTGCTAGAGGACCTGTCAATGGTAAGTTTCTAAAGCACTACTACTCTTAAATTTTACTGAATTTTCACTCCATTTTATATATTATGTTTTATTATGTGGTTATGCTAATAAAGACAGGTTGATCATCAAGCTTGAGCCTGAGGAGAAGGCCATAAGAGTTTGAAGAAGGCCTGCTGGATTTTAGAAGTTTTATTTTGAAGAAGGATGGCACTGGAACTACATGTTCTTTGATGTACCACAGGGGCACACCATCCCCAGTGGAGCCACTCTTATCACTCATAAGTTTAAAAAAAATTATTGATAGGATTTTGATAGCACTAGTATTTTTTGCATCCCACCCATCCCGCCTTATCCATCCCTTCCCCATTCATACATTTCCATACATTCAAAATCACTTTTCCCATAGACCAAAACCAAAAATCATTTACATCTCCCACAAACCTTTCGAAGGACAAAATATGATGAAGTGGGGCCCATTTTACCCACCACGCTTCCATTTTCATTTCAATATCCATTGAAAATTATTAAACTTGCCCTTTTTCTACCTTTCAGCTTTACCCTTCCACCTTTACCATTTCATTGCTTTTCATTCCCCGATCACGATTAAAGTGGGGCCCTCGTCGCATTTCACAGATCTTATATGTTTTGCTTTAGGAACTAAACTGTAAACAATGCGATGGTTGATTTGAGATATCGCATCGCATACAGTTATACTTACCTTATGAGCACCGCAATATATTTATTTAAATTTGTGATCTGGTAGGTTAGCCCCACCTCGCAGTTCCGCCCTCGCTTCGTAGTCGCTGCAATACTTTGATATATTGTGATATCATATAAACTCCATAACACTTACTGCTTTTAACCTTCCGCCAATTCATAAAACTTCACCATATGCCAGTGGGTCCCTCTTCTCTGCACATCATAGATTATAAAAGTTAAACCCCGCAGCTTATAACTAAAAGCTAAAAGCTGCAATCTGTGCTACAATCCGGTCCCACTTCTTCCATGCCATGTCACTCATCCCCTCCCCCGCGCATCGCACTTCACCGTGTTTAAATTTTACATCCCCTGCGCATCACACTTCATCGTGTTTAAAGTTTACATCCCCCATGCTTATAAATTAATGTTAAGATTTGTGATATGCGATGTTGTCCGATCCGACTGACCCTCCACATCACCGATCCTCCACATCACCTCCCCTTCGCACTGCACCACCAATCATATTCTTTATAAATTAAAATATAAAGGTTGTGAAGTGCATGGATGTGATGCCAGTTAAAAATTGAGATTTGAAAGGTTTCAAGTCCGGGTATATTGGTTTTCACGTTATTTTGTTTGTAAAATGGTTTTAACACAACAAGAATATTCCATGTGACAAAACAATAAAAAGCTCGATGCCGGGCAGTAAAAGCGTTCAGCACTCCGTCCATACAACAGATCTGCTAGTTCTCAGCTCATCTGTCAGCATATCAACGAATTGAGGTCCACATGCTAAACTGCCTCACTACATCAGCATATTATCAACAACGCAGCACAGGAAAAAGGGGTCAATTCAGCTCAACAATCAGCAAATGCTAGGGCCATGTCTTCATTTCCTTAAAAATAGGATGACTTTTTTGTATTTCAATAAGGGAATTTATTCTTTTGATGATGGATAGTGCCATTCGAGAAACCTAACTACTTTTGATGTAATTATGCACTCCTTTAGTTAGTAGTTGTAATAGATATAATTAGAGTCCTATTGGGAATGTAAGTCTTTAGAGACTAGCTGTCTTTTTCTGTTCCAAGAAAGTATTTTTCAGCTATGTTTGTTGTTAGAGTTAAGGTTCGGTGATCCAGCATCCTATGCAATGTAAAAGGAGTCTATATATAGACAGAAAATCAAATATCACCTGGTTGGATAATATTGTACCAAACTGCTAGTCTGTAATAGCTTTTCAGTTTCAGTAATATACAGTGATATTTTCTTCTTTACCTAAGATTCGAAGGAAGTGTTTAATGTGTTATATGTTCTATATATTTCATGTTTAATACTCGTAGTTAGTTTGATGTCTAATTACTCATAACTCATGGTAACATGCTCTAACTTCCTTTAGAGGTTAAACTGTTGTTTTCTTCTTGTGTTGTGTGTGTACTATCATTTCATTGAAGCCCCCATTGCCTCAGTTTCCAAAAGAAGAAATACTTTCACTAAGTTTACTGATATTGACCCCATACCCCAATGGTAGCAAGTCCTTACATTTTGAACCTTCAATCAATCAAATAAAGTTACATTTATAGAGTTAGGCATCTAAATTTCAATTGAAAATCATAAATTACCTTTGAGAGAGCCCTCTCAAACTGAAGAGGCTAATCTTCAGTCAAAAGCGGTTTGAAAGAGTTGCATTAAGTTGATTGATGAGCAGCATGTCAGAATGAATTTGGTGATAGCACAAACTTTATGTTGTAGTTTTCCTTTCTCCTTGTTGATGTATGCTTGTTCTGTTGTCATCAACAAGCTTATGCCATCTTCTTTCCTTCCTGCAATATGTTTCATTTTGGACACTTTCACCATCAATCTTCTAATCTCTTCAATTTCCATGTCCAACTTGTCTTCTTGCTGGTGTGCATTATTGCTCTTTTGTTGAACTTGGTTGTCCATCTCTACACTTCCATTGTGCCAGATTTGTTGATTTGAAGGTTTGTCGTCACACTGTGGCTTCAGATTGTCTAACCATTCTTCCAAGAATTTTAGTTCTCCTTCAATATCTTCCTTGTTGATATTTGATCCATTTTTTTTATGATCATTTTATATTCCATGAGCATATCCTACATCCACAAACAAGTTGTCAGATTAAAATCATAAGGTTTGATAAATGAATCTATCTTTAGGTCTTCATGTTGGTCTTCTGAACAATATTTAGAGTTGTTTTTGGGGATCGAATCCACGTCCACATAATCATCATCATCAAGAAATTATCCTTGCTCTGGTTCATAGATATATATCTTTGTCTCGAGTTTCTCTACTTATAAAACTTTCAGTTTACACTTTAGTCTTCTTTCCATCAATTGTTTAATTAACCATTTAATTGTTTTCTTTATCACCCAACTGTGTCTTTGTCTTTGTAAGTAGCTATAGCAACATGTCCAGTTGTGCTTTTAATTCAACATCTCTCTTTCTTCATTACCAATGCCAACTACTATGACATCATCGTTGTGACTTTTCTCTCGATCCATCTTCATCTTCTGTTGTGAACTTCACCTTGTTCACTATAACCTACAACTGAATCACTTTACCAAGTTGTCTTTTCTGAACTCAATCAATGGTTCACTTCACTTGAACCTTACTTTTAAGAACTCATTTTTTATTTTCTCCCTTTGCTACAAATTACCAAATTGTCTTATAATAACCAAACTTTGGGTGTCGGGTTCTGCTGATCATGCACCCACTACATTCAATGAATCAAATGTTTGACTCAACTTATAACTCTTTAACTCCATACTTATGATTTGACATCAAATTTTGATGGACCTCGAGTGTCGGTTACAACAAAAAATGCACCCAAATTCGAATGGCTTTTTGAATTCAACTTTACAATTTTTATCCAAAGACTTTTGATCCTTTCCACTTGACTTGACAAACTTATACCTTGACTTAAATTTTACATTGATAGACTCTCTCACTTCAACTCAACTTGTGAAAAGACTTTAGCACTCATAACCTCCTTTTGATTTCACAATTATGACTCTAATCTCAAAATGCATGACCTTCAAAAACTCAATAAATCAAAATTTTCAAATAGAAGATACAAAACAATGTAATATTTCGTTACAAAACTTTCAATTTTTCCCTCTCTTTCAAAATAAATACAATCCATTTCACCAAATTTCTAAAAAGAAACTCAACGCCTTTCAAATAAAATAAGAACCTTTTATAAACCTTTAAACTTTGTGTTGACTTATAACTTAGCTGATTTCCAATGATGATGTGGTTGAAAATGCCAAAATGTTTATACCGTCTTAAATGATATACTTTTGAAATCAAGTTTACTCTCATTTTCTCTCACCTTTCTTTGAGAGGATGAACACCAAATATATGTTGTTCAACATTTATTATAACTGCTAGAAATACTATTAATCCAAAACTCATCGGCAACAATGAACTGGTCATCTTGTACAGTTAAGCAAGACTTTCTCGATTCCCTCTGTCTCCTATAGTGATATTCACATATCCACATGAAAATTGTCCATCCCAGGAATTGATTCACAAGAAATCTATAGCGTAAGTCTCCACTAAAATCATTGGTTGCAAATTGGTGTGTTTCCTCTTTCCAAAATAATTTTACAAAACTATGTTGATCTCTTATTTCAACAACAATTGTTCAAACAATAATTAAAATTAGCAACAAACTCACTAGAAAGCAATATGGCTGCGTAGACTCCAAATTATTCCAGATTCTGGATTTTGGCATGATCCATCTTATTCAAATTCACAAATGCAGATTCAACTTCTCAAATTAATTCCACACACAACTCTTCAGCAACCTTTGGTAAAACTTCTTCGAAAACCTTTGATTTCTCCACAACTTTTTCAGCAATATCTAATCTATCAACCAATCTGATGAAAATTTTATCTTCGACGGTCTTTCTTCCTTTTTCACCTCATCCACGATTGCTCTTAATTTTTGACAACATTCCAAACTTAACTTCTTCCTACTGAATTTGGACCGCAAGTTCACAAGTAGGTGCTAACACTAGAACTATGGAACCATCTACATGAGCTAAACAGGGTTTTGCATTGATATGAACAATGGTTGGCAAGAGATAGGCCAATGTTTTGTCGGAACCCTACTAAAAAATATTAATTAAATCCATGCCTTTTAGGGCCATTGGCCAACCTTGAGCTTGAATATTCATGGTTCACTGAAGCTCATTCTCTCAATCTCTCTGAGAACATGATCTGTGAAACTCGCTTCATGGAAACTCTGAAGTGTCTTTGGAACATCACAATATTCAATAGTAATTTCTGGTCTTTTACGTATCTGCTTAATTCATGATCTGACAAAGCTTCCACATTGACAGACACACTCAAGGCCCAACTATAGCATTCATCTTCAACCACATAAATATTGTCAATTTCTTAAATCAATTTGAAGAAGGATACAAAACAGAAAATAATAGAAGATATTTGATAGTCTATGCACAATATTTGATGCCTCCTCCTCGGCCCATAATTGTTCTATCTTGATTCACTGATGCATAATTCCAACTCTGATACCAAAAATGCCACAGGTACAAATAACATAGGATCAAATACACATAATTTAACAAGAGGTATGCAAATAAACTCTGAAATAATGTATTAGTAAACAAAATAATTATAGGAGAACCATTTGTCCAATGTTCGGTCTCTCATTCTTCACAATCACTCGCAAACTCTACACACAACTACACACATACATGACTTATAGGCTCACTTCTATTTATCCAATTGGATTGGAACCTAAGGAGGTTCTAGATCCTAAGCTAACTCCCAAAATATCTCATCTAATCCCTAACATCTCTCATCTAATCTCTAAAATCTCTCATTCAATACCTTATCCCTAAATAATATCTAACTAGTTCATAATCTTCTCAAACGTTCCACAATCCTCTTGAATCTTCTCCTATTTACAATAATCCTCATTCTCTCCTAAAAAATGTAGGAAAATACATTAATTAATTAAATCCTAACTTTACAAACTAACTCATCTAGTAAAAAATTGACCTAAGTTAGATGCACCTACATCACTAAAGCATGCCTGAAATATCCTTTAAACTCATCTTCAAATATGCAAGAAAATGCATGTCAGACTCAGACTCAGTCAAAATTGACTTGGTCTACTCACTTCATGATTGTCATACTTGTCATGGTTTTATGGGACTACATCTAATTGCTAATGGAAACTCTTTAAATCCTCACCCAAGGTTGGTTCACATCGAGATCTGTTGGAAACAACTTTTCCATTCCTCAAATGGAAAAAGAAGACTAAAATACGGTTGTTATGTATGCACTTCATAGTAAAAGCAATTCATACTTAAAAGTTTTATATTCATTTTCTTTCTTTTTTTCCTAAGATAAATATTTATTTATATTCATTTTCTTTCTTCTTTTCCTAATACAAAAAGAGAGATATTGCATATTTGTTAATACTAGCTCTGATTGTAATCCAATATTCAGGATGTAGTGTATTTTTTCAGGAAAAAAGGACCATGCAATTTAGTGAATGGAGTGGTATAAATTGCTTTAAAATGAGATCTCCTTTGCTTAAGAATGCATCAATGTGATTTATCACAGGCCACACAAAGTATCAAGTCTTCAAAATTTGGTTCACCGTTGATTCAGAGATGGGAAATGCAGTCAGGCTTTCAAGTTTGGATTTCTCAGAATTAAACACCTCTTGATATGTGAATTCAATGGCCTTCTTGCATGAAAATAGTTTCTACACGGAATTTTTGTTAAAAAGGTGCTTTAGTTGGCTAGTTATTTAAAAATTAACTAGTTGTCTTCATAATGTCCACGGATCAAAAGAAGTTGGTGGTGATTTGATTGATATTGACTTGGGAACAACAAATTCATGTGTTTTTGGCATGGAAGGAAAGGTAAGTATTTTCTACATTGCTATAAAAAAATATTTTTTTGTACAATGGAAGAAATATCTACATTTTGATATTTTCACCTATATGCGCAATTATCTCTCTGATTTCATGTTTGAATGGTTGTAGAACCCCAAATTCATTGAAAATTCAGAAGTGCATGAACAACTCCATCAATTATAGATTTTAATAAAAATGGAGAGCTTCTTGTAGGAACTCCTGCTAAGTGGAAAGATGTGGCTAATCCAACAAATACAGTGCCTCCAGACACAAAAATAGATGAAGATGGTCCCATACAAAATTGTTAAAGAAATCAATGGTTATGTCTGGGTTGAATTAAATGGGAAAAAATATTCGCCAAGTCATATTGGAACAATTATACTGACAAAGATGAAAGAAATAAAATAAGCCTATTTGGGAAGATATGTCTCAAATGCAATCATTACAGTGCCAACCTATTTTCATGATGCTCAGTGTAAAAAAACTAAAGATTTTGGGAAAATTGTTGGTTTAGATGTGAAAATAATAATTAATGAACCAATTATAGTTTCCCTCTCTTATGGCTTGAAGAATATGGAGGGTTTTGTTGTTGTTTTTTATCTTGGTGGTGGAACTTTTGATGTTTCAATACTTGAAATATCTAATGGTGTTTTTGAGTTAAGCTATCTTGGTAACAACATCATGGTTTTTTCTTCCATCCCATATTATAGACAGAGTTGTGTCCAATTTTTTAGGCACTAATCAAAGAGGGAATAATTTTTTTGATCATCCATTATTATGTAACAAGAGTTGGCAGTGTAAATTTTAAATTATAGATTGGAATGTATTATTGCAGTTGTTGAATCGAGTTTTTTTGCGGCCTTCTTGTTTTCTTCATATTTAATATTTCATTATTGGTGTTTGGTGAATTAGTAATCGCTTCCATCTTCTAGTGTACCTTTGATTTTTTTGAATATGTTGTGATTTGATGCCCTTGTTTATGGTAGGTGGATATGCTTATGGTGATTGATTTGTTTGCCTAGCTTATCATGATGTTGGTCATGACAATGTAGTTGTGTATGTGAGATGTAGCTAAGAAATTTTCCCTCAAGGTTACACATTCCCAAATTAGAAATCACTCAAGTTTCCAAGTGGTATATTCAATTAAATCTATGTTGGTTTATTGCCTAGAACATTAGATCATGAGTTTGTTGCATCATATCAAGCAAAAACCACATATTTTGGGCAAACAATTGTTTGAGTAATGCCATAAATTCAATGTCAAGCATTTTTTCATCGATTAATTATATTCTGAATGACAAGAGGAATGATGGAGTGAAGTGCTATGAACGTACATTAAAAATTAGACTACATTTATTATCTTAACATGATAGAGTTGTTTAGTTGTTGTCCATTAAATATAGGGGTTTTGCAATTCTCTAATAATCCTCAGTCTTGGTAATACAAGTAGTGAACCAAGCCAACTAATATCGATTATATAGATCCATTCATTCATCCTTGTCAGAAAAGAAGCCTTGAAATTAACTTAACAGAGAGCACAATTATTTAATTAATTCCACGAAAGTGTTCATGTTTATGAGATTGATAGGTCATAGTCACATTGTCTATAGATCAACCTTAGAGCAAGATTTCACATTGAAGAAGGAATAATCCATGCTAGAGGATTGAAGAATGGAGGGTAATAATTGAAGGTTGAGTGTAATGTCCAATGGGGTATTCTCTATGTGAATGCCATTTTTCATTAGAATTTTCTAGAGTTTTCATTTTTATATGTTCTTGGAGTGTGACTGCACATTCAATATGTGCTAGATATTTTGTGTTAGTTTATAAGTGAACTAGGAAAATCACAACATAAAATAAAATACTTAATAAAGCACACATGCTTATGAATACAACAAAATTATTTGACTTAACAACCTAGACCCCATTAAAAAAAATGGTAAATAAAAGAAAAGATTTATCTTATTGAGAATTTACAAGGGAGCATAACACATCATTGTAGAGATTAGACAATCTTTCATCTAGTTTAGTGTTCCTATACAGTAGTCTGTATATACAACATTTGCTAAAAAAATAGCAAATTACGCTTGTCTATGGCTTGTAATTTGTAAATACTAAAAACAAAAAGGTTTTTACTTATAAATAAGGTTGGTTGTTCGTGTTCATCATAATTCACCTTGAATGCATGAGTATAACAAGATTCTTAAATATGCATTGCAATAACAGACAAGGAGGTTGCTCTCTTTATTCCTCTCCAGACACCCAAATAGGTTGTAATAATTTCCATTGCTTGAGATATAGGGAGTGAATGATTAATTGAGTGACGGGGGTATAACCCATTTTTTTATATGGATTTGAAATTTGGGGCCCCATTCTTGGTTGTAGATAGTGGTCTTGCATCTAGAGGGTCTAGACATGCTCTTGAACACCTTATTTGGTGCAAATGTATTCATAAAGTTTCATCAATTCATTTGTCATCATCATTGTTGTCTCCTAGGGACAGTTCTCAACTAAATAAAAAATGAGTGCCCATGGCATCCACATAATAGTTTAGATATTTTAAAAAGATTGTTTAAAATTTGTTTAAATGTGCCCAAAGGTGCTATAATTCCCCATGTAACAAAACTAGATCTTGGAGATGAACCTTTATGCCCAAATTGGCATTATATTAATAATTCCAAACTTTGATTATTCTGTTGGAAAGAAGAATTGAAATAAGGTTATGGTTTACAACTTAGACTTTTTAAAATAATCCAAATTTAAAACTCTAAGATGAAAATGTGGGTAAGTTTAGACTGATTAAAGTGTAGAAACAGTGGAGAGCCTATTACGGTGTCCTTGAATAGAGTTTACAGGTATTTTTGTAACTACTAAAGAAACATAAATAAATATATAACTTGCTCAATAAACATGCTACCATCTTACACGTGTTTCATAGGAAGAAAACAAACATGGAAAACACACAAGAAAAATGACACATAATACAATATATCAATAATTGGAATCAATCTGGAAACTTTATTATTCTCTCCAAGGAACAAAATCATTACACAAGTGCCAAAAAAAGCCAAAAACACCGAACCCTTTCTCAATGGTTCTCCTGTATTTTAAATATTACATCAAAATTAGTTATAAAGTACTTGTCAAAAACTTCCATAACCATCTAATTGTATTTAAACTAAAAGTATTTTAAACATTACAAAAATAAAACTTTCCCACTTTTTAGAACTTGTATGAATAGTGCAACATTGAGCTCAAGGATTGGTGCATGGTTCCACAACTTAAACTTCAATAGGATTAATGATCCTTTCACATTTCTTCCAAAGTGTTGGCTCTAGGGGTTTACATTGGATCATTTTCTGGAGTGAAATCTTCAAATTTGAGAGTTTTGTGTAATTTGGCTTTGCAACAAACAATGTATGGGCGGAAACGTGAAGCTGGGTTACACTTTTGTGAGAATCGGGGGCTGAAATTTTTTTCCGGCAATAGTTTGGCCGAACATTTTATAAATTTTGGCCGAACTATGTAATAGTTCGGCCGAACTTTCTTACAAAGTTCGGCCGAACTCGTGGTTCCATTTAGATTGACGGCACACTGACAGCGCCGGCAAACAGAATTTTTGCCGGAGATTGGAAAACCGGCAACAAAATTTCAGCCGAACTTCTAAAAAAATTTCGGCCGAACTTTTACTTTTAAAATAGTTCGGCCGAACTATTTTCTATAAATAAATCGCCCGCAAAGTTTGGTGGTTTACCGGTTTCATTGTTCGCGCGTTTTCTGTCCTTGTCGCTGCTGCTCTGTTCGCGTTGTTGCTCCTCTCGGCCGCGCTGGTGCTCCTCCCGTCCGCGCTCTTCAACTCCGTCGGGTATGTTCGACTCCTTTCTTCGGGCTGTCAAAAAAAAATTGTGTTGTGTATTAAAAAAATGTCGGGGCTTGAATTTTGGTTTAAGGCCTTTTTGGATGTGATTTATGGAACCTCATTTTTATTGTATCCTAATACTTCCTATCTACTAAATCGACTCAATATCCCTTTGAAAGTTAGACGAATTGCTTTAACTTTAAAGAACTCATCAAACTTCAGGACTCTGCACAAGAATTTCTGGAGCGTTAAACGGTGAAGTAATTTTCATTTAGGCTTAATTATGTGGGAATAATTTGTTGGTTTTTTGAGGACTCAACAACTGACATAAGTTCTGAGAAATTTGAAAGTCTAAATGACTTTTCATAGTCATCATAAATCAACCATCACCACTGGTATAAATCTATGCTGATTCATTACTGGAAGAACGTTCGCCTTTTTTATCACTGGGGCCTTGAGTGTTATTCATAAGTATCTTGTTCTGTGGAAAATAAATGAATGCCTTTTTCCTTGTTTTTGCAGCGTCTTTTATTTATTTTAGTAGACGCATAATTGCTTTTAGAATTAGAACTATAACTTGCCCTATGCTTGTATTATTAAGCATTGCAAGTTCTATCTGCCCAACTTGTTTTATTGTTTCTTTTGATTCGTTTTTTTTTTAATATATTAACACTTTGGGTTTTGTCTTTGGTACTTCACCTAATTTTGGTTCTTATTTGCTTGCTAAGGCTTTTGGGGTTGGAATTTCTGTGTGGTATGATTTACTGATGGGTTGTCTTTCTGATGGGTTGTCTTTCTGAAGTCTCTGGAGATGTTTTTGTTGGTTTTGGTTGAGGTTTAGATTCTTTTGTTGCCGGATATTATTTTTCTGAATTGTCTGTATACATATCATATAGGTTTGATTTTCAGATTTTTTCTGAAGGAACTGGAATATAATGTATTATTTTACTCTGTTCTGTAATTTAAGAATTAGAAACTACAAATTCTTCATCTGCAATCATGATAGTTATGATCTATTTTTGACAAAGCTATACTAAGAAATTGAACTATAACTTGATATCTCAGTAACATCTTCTGGGGAATATAGGTTGATTTCCTCTTTTCCTTGTTTCATTTTGTGCAAATTTTTTTTAATTAAGTAATGTTTCATTTACATTTTACATTTTCTGTATGCAATATTCTTTCCATTACCATATTTGCTATGTTTTTTTTTAGAGTTGTTTATTTCTCAGGACATCTATCTTACCATAGTATGGTACCCAATAACACATGTCCATGTCCTGTTGGTAATAGCCTTCAGCATACTCGCTGTCATAATTTCTCGAACAAAACTTATTCAGGGAATCTATAATTCATATATTCTGGGAATCTATATATAGAGTTCTTGCAAGTTGCAGTTTGGTGTTTGTGTCTCATGCTCATCGTTACAGTGCTTCCTGTTTTACAATTTGTGTCTCATTCTCATCATTACAGTCCCTAGCAAAGTTTTAAACTGTAGCAACTTCATCCATCAATCAAAAATCGCATATTACCCTTACTCAGGAGCTGACGATGGTATTGAAAACTCATCTCAAACAAAATTAAAAACCAATTTTAACAGTCGTAATCAAATTATCTTTTCCATGGCCTAATTACTTTGTTTGGTATTATTATTGCACTTGGGGTGTACACACATCATTTTCAGAAACAACTTAGCTCATTAGCAGCGAAGCGATGTAAGATACCATCCATATCGATGAATATATGCTTTGGGCGGAAACGTGATATGAACATATATAATTTGTATGTTGTATGTACATTGATTGAATGTACAATTCGTCCCTTATCTACAGATTTTTGACGTCATCCATTTATCGTTGCTCCACTTTTGCACATTCATGAATGAAAAGACTTTTATAGTGGATAGCCCATCTTCTCCCATTTTATTTGGAGCACTTGTTGAGCCATTCGACTCTTTTGCAAAAATTGCAAAAAGAATGTGCAAGTAGGTAGCTTACTTTGCAGGATTGGATCATCTTCTTTTCTATTCTTTTTTTTCTATCTATGACGCTTGCCTCTAGCTTCCCCACATAACTCTCAGCTTCAGCATGCTCATTACCCTCTTCTATACCATTTTCTTGACACCATGGAGGGATTTTAATTGTCTCCATGACAACTTGGACATCTGCCTCTACTTAATCAAATTATAAAAGTCTTGTTTCATGGCTGTAATATTTTTCCAAATCTGTAGCTTAGTTGTAGGTTTTATGATTTACATGTTTCTGGAAAAATTAGTGTTGTTATCACCTTCAGCGAACTATATGGCTCTACTTTGAAGTCTTCATTGAATTTTTTCCTTTTCTAATAGTGCTTTCTTTCTCCCCTCCAAAATTTTCAAAGACTGCAAGTCTTTTTCAGTAAAAATTGCATTTACATTATTGTCAAAAAGCCTAAAAATGACCTCTTCTACTTCTAAAAGATCGTTTTTATCTTCTGTTTCCTTCTTTTTAGACTATTTAGCAGCCACTTTCTTAACTCCTTTGATATTGTCCACAAAGTGTTTCACGAAAGTCCCCCCAAAGCTTCATCATATTTTACGCAAATGTTTGTAATTAAGAATCCATCCATATCAATAAAGGTATAATACTTTGGTTCATATTGTCCATTATGTTTGTTATTCTATTTCCTTTTGTGATATATTTGAGTAATATTTGTAAGTTGTAACTTTCGCTTTGAATATTTCTATTTGGCACACCACAAATAGGAATTTAAACTACTAAATTAATTAATATAGATTTAATTTGATTTCAAATTTATCAAGAGGTGTTAATATGGATTTAAGTTATTGTAAATGAAATTTATAATTTTTTTTTTTTGGTTCATTTCCAAATATATTTTTTTTAAAGTTAATATTATTTAAACTTTTATAGTATGAGTAACTCTTGTCTTATAT
This sequence comes from Pinus albicaulis, assembly GCA_034641835.2. Lineage (NCBI taxonomy): Eukaryota > Viridiplantae > Streptophyta > Pinopsida > Pinales > Pinaceae > Pinus > Pinus albicaulis. The sequence continues at coordinate 735,516,202 of CM076576.1, forward strand.
TTGACTAATTTTTTATATAATTGAAATTCAAAAACAGATGATTTTCTCCAAGTTTTAATTGTTTAAAATATGATTGTTTGAGCAACTCTTTCTCTGGGATACAAAGAGGCTGAAAGATTTTTTTTCTTGTATATTTGAAGCTCTCCATTATTATAGAAAAGGATTTTTTGCTTGTATATTTTTATGCTCTTTGCCATAGTAATGTCATAGTGTATGAAGTTTTAAATTGTTTTTATTATTTTTATTATATGTTGGATGTGATTTTAATTGAAAATGTTGGGTATGTGTTATATTCTTTCCACGACTAAGCACGCGCGGGGGGGGGTAAGAGGGGTGGCGATAGCCCCCCCTTTGCGCTAGGCGCAACGGGGGGGTCACAGGGGGGGCGGTAGCCCCCCCTGTTGGGGTCCGGGACAGCGCCCCAGTGAAAATTTTTGGTCCTTAATTTCTGGTGGGTAGTCCGCATCCATGGTTTTGTGCATGGTTTTGCACATGGTATTGGGGTACGATGGTTTTCGGCCCCTGGTATTTTTGTAGATCCGGTCAAGGGAACTACGGTTATGTTCTAATCCAGGGTTTATGGATTGGGGTTTATGTATGCTTCGGCATGTATATATATGTGTTGTAACACTAAAAGGAATATAATGAAAAATCAAGATGGTCGTCCCGATTTGGGATCCAGGGGAAAATCTCTGTGTTTATCTATTTTATGTTTTATGCTCTCGCTATTGTTTATTTTCTGTTATAAGATTTGTGTGTAGATAATTTATGTTCAGGGTTAAAACCTACATTTGGTATCAGAGCTGTTTCGGCTTCAAGGGGACGCCTTTGTTGTTGAGGGTTTTTTGCTCGGGCCTGTGGTAGACCCTGTGCAGTGGGAGATCTGCGGGATCGATTCTTGCGATGAAAGAATATGGCGAGCGGCGGAAAGATAGAGATCGAGAAATTTAATGGTCAGAGTTTTGAGTTGTGGAAGCTCAAGATGGAGGATCTGCTGGTGGATAAAGATCAATGGATCGCGGTAGATCCAGGTACTAAACCAACGGCAATGTCAGATGAAGACTGGAAGAAACTGGATCGGAAGGCCAAGAGCACAATACGGTTGTGTGTGTCAGATTCAGTATTGTTGAATGTATCTGGGGAAGCTACGGCGAAGAATTTGTGGGAAAAACTTGGGACTTTGTACCAATCTAAGTCTTTGGTGAATAAGTTGTTCCTGCGGAAAAAGCTGTATAACCTGAGGATGAAGGATGGAGACTCGGTGACAGAGCATCTGAACGCCTTCAATACTGTGGTAAGTCAGCTGTCATCTGTTGATATTAAAATCTCAGATGAAGATAAGTGCATCAGCTTATTGTGTTCTCTACCAGATTCATGGGACAGTCTGGTTATTGCAATAGGTAGCAATACAACTACCTTGAATTTTGATGACATTATCTCAGCCTTGCTGTCGGAGGAAATGAGACGGAGAAATATGGAGGGTCAGAATGGAGATGCCTTATCTGTACGAGGAAGGTCCCAGAACAGAAACAAGAATAAGGTTTCGAGTGGGAGATCTAAATCTAGAGGGAGATCTAAATCTCCCGGAAAGTTTGTAAAGGTGTGCTGGAAATGCGGAAAGGAAGGACACTACAAAAAGGAATGCAGATCTAAAGCTCCTGAGAAAGGAAAGGGATCTGATGAAGCTCCTTCTGCAGAGGCAAAAACCACCTCCGATGAAGGTGGGGATGTGTATTTGGCTTCTTCTTCAAATACACATGTAGATCATGAGTCATGGTTGATTGACTCAGGTGCATCCTTTCACTTCACTCCCCATAGGGAGTGGTTCTGCGAGTATGAGAAATATGATGGTGATGTCTTCCTAGGGGATGATAGGAAGGCCAAAATTGTTGGACGTGGAAAGGTAAATCTGAAGCTACAAGGTGGAAGGATTAGAACACTTCCTGGTGTTCTGCATATTCCTGCATTGGCCAGAAATCTGATTTCTGTAAGCAAGATGGATGATGCAGGTGTAAAAACAATGTTCGAGAAAGATGCTTGCAAGATGGTTTGGGGAGCACTGGTATTAATGCGGGGAGTTTCGACTGGAACTCTATACAAGCTACAAGGTAGCAGTGTTATTGATGGGTGTAAAATTTCTATGGTTCCTGAAAGTGGAGCTAAAAGCCTAGCTGTCTCTGGAGAAAAGACCATGCTATGGCATCAAAAGCTTGGACATATTGGAGAGAAGGGCCTTTGGATACTGCATAGAGATGGTATGGTAGAAGGTATGTCTAATCGTTCTCTGGATTTCGATTTCTGTGAACATTGTGTATATGGGTAGCAGAATCGGGTGAGTTTTCCTTCTGGTGCTAAGAGGGCAAACAAGATATTAGAACTTGTGCACAGTGATGTGTTTGGGCTTGTGTCAGTTCCATCGCTGGGAAAGTCTGTGTACTGTGTTTCATTCATAGATGACTTCTCAAGGAATACATGGATATATTTCTTGAGGAAGAAATATGAAGTCTTTGACAAATTTAAAGAATTTAAGGCTCTAGTGGAAAACCAAACAAAGAAGAAGATAAAGGCATTGAGGACAGATAATGGTGGGGAGTTCTGCAAGAAGGAATTTGAAGAGTTTTGTAAGAAGTGTGGTATAGCACGGCAGAAGACTACTCCATATACACCTCAGCAAAATGGAGTTGCAGAAAGAATGAATATAACACTGATGGAAAAGGCAAGAAGCATGCTCAGTGGTACCGGGTTAGGACAAGAATTCTGGGCAGAGGCAGTGGAGACTGCATGTTACTTAGTTAACAGATCACCTTCATCAACGTTGGAGGATAAGATCCCACATGAGGTATGGACTGGTAAGAAACCCTCTCTTTCACATCTAAGGGTATTTGGATGTGATGCATATGTACATGTTCCAAAGGAGAAAAGGACCAAGTTGGATAATAAATCTGAAAGGTGCATCTTTATCGGGTATAAGGATGGTTTAAAGGGTTACAAGCTTTGGAACCCAGAAATAAGGAAGGTTGTGTACAGCTGAGATGTGGTGTTTAGAGAAGTGAAAGATGTTGTTAAACATGAAGTCCTACCAAAGGAACCTGAGAAGATAGAGTTTGAGCTAAAGGAGGATGAATCAGACTCTACAATAGAAGAAGACTCATAAGATGAAGAGCCACAAACTCCAGCTTTGAGAAGATCAGTTCGGGAAAGAAGGCAACCAGAAAGGTATAGTCCATCTGCTTTCTGTTCAGGTTTTGCCTTAACTATAACTGATGATGAACCCAGAACTGTCAGGGAGGCAGTAGATTCATAGGATGGAAAACTCTGGAAGGAGGCCATGGTTGATGAAATGGCATCCTTGCACAAAAATGATGCATGGGATCTGGTGGAGTTGTCGGCTGGAAGGAAGCCCATTGGGAGCAAATGGGTGTTTAAGAAGAAGATGAATGTAGAAGGCAAGGTGGAGAAATACAAAGCTCGCTTGGTAGCGAAAGGTTATTCCCAGGTGCCGGGAATTGATTTTGGTGATATTTTTTCTCCTGTTGCCAAAGTTACTTCTATTAGATTAATTTTATCTGTTGCTGCTGCATTTGATTTTGAGATAGAACAGATGGATGTGAAGACAACATTTCTTCGCGGGGATCTAGAAGAGGAGATCTACATGAAGCAACCTGAAGGCTTTATGGTGAAGGGTAAGAAAGAACTGGTATGCAGGTTGAAGAAGTCTCTGTATGGGTTAAAACAGTCACCAAGGATGTGGTATCAGAAATTTGATACCTATATACGGGGACTTGGCTTCACCGGAAGCAAGGAGGATCACTGTGTTTATTTTAAATTAATTGGTGACTGTGTTATTTATTTGGTCTTGTATGTGGATGATATGTTGTTGATTGGAAATGACAAAGAAATTATCCAAGATTTGAAGACCCAACTGTTCTCCAAATTCGACATGAAGGATCTAGGTGCTGCAAAATATATTTTGGGCATGGAAATTAAGAGAGATCGGGCAAAGAGTAAGCTCTAGTTAAACCAGAGGAAGTATGTCAAGACTATATTGCAGAGGTTCAATATGCAGGATAGTAAACCGGTAAATGTTCCTATTCCTGTAGGTGTAAAGTTGTCTGTTGAACAGTGTCCCAAGACACAAGAAGAAGAGAAGTATATGTCCCGTGTTCCATATGCAAGTGCAGTGGGTAGCCTGATGTATGCAATGGTCTGTACTAGACCATACATTGCACATGCAATGGGAGTATTGAGCAGGTTTATGTCAAACCCAGGGAAGGAGCATTGGACAGCAGTGAAGCGGGTTTTCAGATATTTACGTGGCACTAGTGATTATGGCTTATGCTACCAGGGAAGACCAGGATTGGAAAGAATTTTGGACATTCGTGGTTTTGTTGATGCAGACTGGGCTGGAGATCTGGACCAAAGAAGATCTACAAGTGGGTATGTGTTTAACCTATTTGGAGGCGCAGTTAGTTGGATGAGTAAAAGACAGTCTGTAGTGGCTCTTTCAACTACAGAGGCAGAATACATAGCAGCCACTCATGCAAGCAAGGAAGCAGTTTGGTTGCAGAGATTGTGTTCAAGTATGGGGTTGGTACAGGAAGCTATAAGGATAGACTGTGATAGCCAAAGTGCAATTTTCTTGGCTAAGAACCCTGCTTATCATTCAAAGACAAAGCACATTGATTTTCAATATCACTTTTTTAGAGATATGGTTGAGGCTAAAAGGGTGTTTCTGGTAAAGGTGGACACTTTGAAGAATGTTGCAGATGCATTGACGAAGTCTGTGAGCACTCAGAAGTTCTCTTGGTGTAGAGAAACAATGGGTGTTGAAGAATTGGCCCAATGACTAAGCTCTCCTGTGGCCCCCTGTGGAAAGAAAACAACAAGTGGGAGAATGTTGGGTATGTGTTATATTCTTTCCACGACTAAGCACGCGTCCATGGTTTTGTGCATGGTTTTGCACATGGTATTGGGGCACGATGGTTTTTGGCCCCTGGTATTTTTGTAGATCCGGTCAAGGGAACTACAGTTATGTTCTAATCCAGGGTTAATGGATTGGGGTTTATGTATGCTTCGGCATGTATATATATGTGTTGTAACACTAAAAGGAATATAATGAAAAATCAAGCTGGTCGTCCCGATTTGGGATCCAGGGGAAAATCTCTGTGTTTATCTGTTTTATGCAGTTCTATGCTCTCGCTATTGTTTATTTTCTGTTATAAGATTCGTGTGTAGATAAATTCTGTTCAGGGTTAAAACCTACAGAAAATGCTTCTTTTTTATTTATTAATTAAAAAAAATTATTAGAAAAATTATTGCTTTAAGCCTTGGAATTTATAATCAAAATTAGAAAATGTATTTTTATCTAAACTATTTATGAAAAGTTTAATATTGTTTGATTTTCTCTACCATGTCCTTTTTACATATATCTAGAATAATATTATTCGTAGTTTCCGGTTTTTTGTAACATTTTACTACCATAATCAAAATCTATAGAAATAATAATCTAACATTATAATATCTTGAAATGGAGCTAGCCAACTCAAATATAGTATTGCAAATCCCTGGCTAAGTTAGATGAGGAGGCTATGTATTATTTAGTATTGTATCCATATTGGGGTTGCAAGTTCTATGGGTTCAAAAGAACACTTGCAAACAATTTGTTTTCCATATGACCTCTCTTTTTCATAGATAAATTTCATTCTTTTAGCCATTATGGATTTGAGAAAAATACATCCTGACAAGCCAATAAAAAGCCTTAACAATGAATTAAACATGAACAACTATTAAATATGGGTAACCAAGCAGCATCAAAACAAACAACTAAATCACCAAGGCTAGTAGTGATAAATAATAAACATTCTAGGATACTTCAAAATTCCATGTAAATAATTTTTTACCTAAAATCACTAGATGGTGAGGCCCACAGCAACAACTGCAAAATCAATGCAATATAACCAATCAAACTACATCAACAAAAAATATGGTCTGAATGAGGTTTTGGATTCTTTAGATATAAATGTACACCATGGCAATGTATCTTATATAAAACTTTAATCCATGTGCTTAACCTTAACATTGACACAAATGGAATACAATTTTACTCACTGCTTTATGATAGAAAAATATGCGGATGAGTATTGCCCACATATCCGAAGTCAAAAGGGATAGATTAGAAAGGGATGCTTCGGTCATCTATAAAAGATAAATTAAAGAAGCATGAAATATTAGTAATGCAAATTAGATATGCATACCAATTATGTTCATATAACACAACAAATAGATGATTCAATACAAATGTCACATAGAAGTCATATTTATCTCATGGGCCTTCAACTTAAATTATATATCTAGCATTACATTAAGCTATAGGAGATAAATCAAAGAAGCATTTGAATGTAAATTAAACATGTGTAATAATTATGTATTTTAGTTCAATAAATAGATAATAATTTGCAAATTCCATATCTAAGCTATATTTCATCTAAGTAGCTTTCAATTTAAACTTATATCTAATGTTAAATTATATAAAAGAATAACAGTAATCCAAACTTCAAAATAATATTTAGAGTTAGTATAAAATGTGACATATAATTTTCCTACGTAGAAAAACATAGTTACCGAGAGTTCAAAACTCATGCATTTGAATAGAAAGTGGGTGTACGAATGAGCAAGTAGATTTTTTCTAGAAATGAGGAAGTGAAGGTTGATAGAGAGCCACACAAAATTGCAAATTCATACCTTAACAAAATTGTTAGATCATTTTAAAGAAAACATATTTAATCAACTTTCATTGAAATATATGACAAAATCAACCCAATTTTATGAAAAATAGTATACCATTTTTTACATAATTTCACAATTGTTATAAAGATTTAACTACCCATCAAGAGATGGCCAAGTGATTGAGACAGGGCATCATCACAATAAAAAACCAAGTACAAATTGTAGTAATCCTAGAATCATGCTTTACATAAGGTAAAATTGGGGAACTCATGACTTGTACTATAGATAAAAAACATTTACCCTTACCAAAAAATATATGATAAAAATTGACAAACTACATAAGTTTAAGCTTAAGGTGATATAATCCTTCTTGCCTTCCATATAGATAATGAAAATGATTGTTCCAAGTCTCATGTTGCTTCTCATGTTACTTTATAAACCTTGATTGGAAAGAAAAATAGGAGGGCAAAAATGTAAGAAATATAAAACATAATGAAACACAACGTAAGAAATAGAGAACATAATGAAACACACACATACATATCTCTAGACAATCAACACAATTATTTTCCTAGGAAATCCTTATATGGGAGACAAGCAACCCTAAAAAGTAATGATGCTCTAGACTCTTTTTTCCCTAGGAAATCCTTATGGGAGAAAAACAACACTAAAATGTAAACATGCTCTACTCTCTCTTTTCTGGTATGGAAAATATGTGAGTACAAAGAAAGAGGTAATCTCGCTAGAGTTAGCTAAGACTTTTAGCGTGTAAGGTTGCTATAAAAACTTAACTTCATACATTTTTCTCTCTAACTTCACACTCGTAGTTGTATTTTCAACTATGGAACAAAATACAATAACACAAAATGGAACTCTTATTCCTCCTAGTGGCCAAGTATTTAACATAGCGTGATAGCCAACTAGGTGTAAGATTTGACTCCGTCAACCATTAATGAGGTTTGTGATTTTAGAACTTTTAGAGTCTTGTTAAAATTCCACATGTAGCTAGCTTGCTATGCATGAGTAATGGGGCTAAAATGTCATTCTCTCGTACCATGGTGGTCAACATGATATATGTCAAATTACTAAAGGCATAAATTTTTAATGAACTTCATTTGATGTTTTTCTTGAACCATTGGATATATGTCTTTAAGTGTAGAATAATGGTCAAGATTTCGGCACAAGGAATAATCGTTTGAAAATGTCAAATTTAAAACCTCAAAATGACTCCAAAAGGTTTTGGATCCCAATTCTCCACCCACCATTAAAATGACCTACAAGTTGATTCTTTCAGTTTTTTCACTCTATAAGCATCAAAATATATGAAAAATAATATAATTATCCAATCTAGATCATTATTTAATAATTTGTTAAAATTATGAGTAAGATATACATCATGGAATTTAAATAAATAACGTTAATTCATTGAACACCCTTGTACATTCCTTGTTGATGTACTTTGAAAGTAATACGTTTTGAAAAATAATTTGTTTATGGATTCTATTTTCCACATTCTCTCAACCATATCAAAAAAATTCTTATAATATTTGAAACCTAAGGTCTTTCCCATACCAAAGTATGTTCTTTTAAAACATGTTTTCTTGGTGATATGGGTGATTTAGAAATGATTGGGAGAGCGAAATTCCTCATTTAATACAAAATATGTTTGGTTCATGCCACTAAGCCAAGAATTTTAAATTCAACTGACTTTTAATATAACCAACTAAATCCTGCAAAAAAAGAATAAAACAATTTATGTTAGGGTTGTGGATTCGGGCATTGAAACAACACACCATGATATTTCAAATTTAAAAATGATGGTTTGAGTCCTAGGTAGCTTAGAATCCTATTTGTTTTCAAAATAAGGATGCACTCCCATTTGATTCTCATGATTAGGTTGTAATCATGAGGCTCTCGCTCAAGAGTGGACCTTCCAAAAATCTTGTGACGTCTTGTCACAAACAAAACCATCAAACTGAAAAACACATCATGCAAGAAACATAGCTCGCTAACATATCATTTTTCTCCTTCAAAGAAAAAAAAAATCACATCATGTGAATATCTCCATGTACTCTTACATATTGGTGTACAAAACCATCAACCAAACACAAGTTGACAAAACATGCCTCTTCAAACAACTGACTCTTAAGTCAAATAATAGAGCTCATGTACAAATTTCCATATTTTTTGCATTTAAGTGTGTCAACATAACTCTAATTTCAACATCTTGCTTCATGCAACATGCACCATACTTTTAATTTGCAAAGAAATTCATGAAACATCAAAATACATGCTAGGCCTTAATTGGATAAGAAATCTAACCATCTATTAGCAAACCATTTCAATGGCGCTTCTTTTAGCTGCACTTCATCATGTGAATCATCTTGACCCTCATCGATTATGGAATCCTCTTTTCCATTCTTGTCGTTATCTCTTTCCACTTTCTTCAAATGTTGTGGATGACTTGTTGGATACAAATTCCAACACTTGTCTACAAGGTGACCTTTCTTATGGCAATGAGTAATAAACAATTGCATCTTATTTTCAACATCATTTTCCTTGTCCAATGGGCCTTTGAATTTTTGCCTCATTTATTTAGAAAGTTTCATGTGCATGGATATCTTATTCCAACATCTATAAACATTATGATTATTCAAACCACAAAAGGAACATGCAAGTTCTTTTCCAAATCTTATGTGAATATTTACCATGTTTATCATAATCAAAAGCAATTTGATTAGAGGAAAATTTATACCTTGAACATTCACCATTGTCACCTTCTTGAGGAGGTGAATTTGATGAGGTAGTGGCTCTCCTCTGAATACTAGCAATGAATTCAATGACTCTAGAACTTTCAACATCCTCTTCTTTTACATTCTCATTAGCTGCATGATTATTAACATCTTCTTGCAAAGTGGGTGTCAAACTTTTCCATTCATCATGAACACAAACTTCACAAGCTTGAGGTAATGAACACGAAATTAAATTCCTTCTTGGAACAGCTTCATGTGCCTCCTTGGCTTTGGAGCATTCTCCATCATGTTTTCCATAACCAAGACCCAAATAATTAGGCCCTTCCTCAACAACATTTGGCTCAACTATGCCTTGTACTCAACTATGCCTTGTGCATGTTTGCCTTTAACCCTTTACTTTCATAGTACATTTTCATCAAAAATTTGGACCTTATTCCTCTAGTGTGTCTCTCAAAAGCACGTACACATTCATTTTGAGAGGAAATTGAAGACAAAAACCAATAGCTAATTCTTCTAACCAACCTTGACTAAAATGAGCTAAATTGTACTTCGATACCAACTTGATTTGAATATGGACAAACTAGTTTTATTGGGCTATATCCCTCATTAGTTAAATAAAAATGTGTTTAGGATCGTCTAAAGTTATCCAATTGGGAAGGGGTTTATGTGTCAAGCTTTAAGTGTATTTTGTGAGAAATTTATGAGTTAATTAGCTTTTAAAAACTCATGTGTACAACAAATAAAATGCAAAATTTTTATTTAGGAAATTTTTTTCCCTCAATCCAAATTTCGATCATTGGAATGTATGTAAGAGGAAGAAAAAGGGAATTCACTTTTCAAATTCTAGACCTTGTCTAAACCAAAATAAACTAGAGGTTTGGTTTTCAAATACATTCACTTATTTGGAAAATTTCTAGCTACCAAAATTCCATATACCAATCTACCTCCCAAGAAATCCATTTATTACACCATTGGTTAGTTTTTTGTCTTCCTATATTCTTTATCAACCTCTTCTAGTGATTCTTGAAAGGTGGATACTTAAATCCTTCCTAAAAATTTGAGCTCTAAAATGAGAAGACATACAAGGTCATTTTAAGTCATTCTTCTATCCAATTATAAAAACCAAGTGAATATTTCTAAATTTATTGATTTATGTCCCATAAACTGTACAATATATGTGGAGTTGCCTCGCCCTAAGCGAGATGTTTAACAAACATAATAATAGAGAAACAATTAGTGACGTCACCAAAATATGTAGCCTCTTCAAGGTATCATATCCTCTCATCAAGGTCAAGAATCTGTTCACCAAAAATGTCCTATGGAAATGATGGTTTAAGAAACAAAACTAGACAAAAACCTCCAGTGAGAACAAAAAAATCTAAAACCTCTTCAAGGTCTTCAATCTGCTTGTAAAGTTAAATTGTGTCTTGACCAAGTCCAACAACAAAGAAAAATTCAGTGACAACACCAAAATCTACAACTTCTTCAACATCTTCTAAACTATCTTCAAATTCAATATTGTGTGCATCAAATTCCTCAGCAAGTTCATCAATGGAGTCATCAAAACTACTATTTCAAACTTCAATGCCAAAAATAAGTCGAAATAATTCAATTTCTCCTCCAAAACCTTCTTCTCTAAGCAAAGCTAGCATGATGTCGTCGAGAAATTCAGTAATTCCACGAGGAAATTCTATCAAAGTTAAAACAAATCCTTTTCATCCATATTTAATGCCTACTTTTTCAGGTGGAACACCTCCAAATTTAAGGACCACAACGCCATAAAATATGTAACTTTACCTAATAGGTGTAGACCTAGAACCCCCAACTTTGCGTGACATGTACAATTGAAGATCTTATATGGTAAGCAGTGTGAGAAGAGAGTCATGGTCACTGAGTTGAGCAAGAGAAATAGTTTGGTATGACAACCTTGCTTGTGATAGGTCTAGCTAGCAAGCTACCAAATTACATGGTAATGGCATTCAAAATGTGAAAATTCCCATTTCACTTGGAAATAAGATGGTAGAGAAAGGTATAGATGAAAGGAGATATCCATTTATGGTAAAGAAATCAAATAGTTCTATCAATTCCACCTTGCAACTCTAAGAGACATTGAATTAAATTTCATCTCAAGGCAGGGCTTTGAGAGGACACTCTCAAAGCCAACCTTCGTTATGGCTTTGAAACACATGGCAAGTATCAAGACTTAGCAACCTTATTTGCATAATTTTTTCTAGCATGGACCTTAATGTCATAGCCTTCTTTTGCCTAAAATGAATGCAAATTTCCTTTCAATTTGGCTTGCGACATTCATAATTCATGCTCATGGAACATGATTGTGTTGCAATTGTGATAACATCTACTGTATGCAGAAGCTAATAAAAAATGATCGAAAATGACATTTTTGCTCTGTTTTTTTGAATATTTAAGGAAAATTACGCCAAGTAGCTTCCAACCTCATATGACCATCATGTCAAACTCATCTCAGGATATTGTCCAAGTAAGAGCCACTTAAGCAAGCAATCTAGTATACATGACTCCAATTTCAATTAGCAGCAATGACAGTTCTAAGTATGGTGCAAAATTTGCTCCAGATCCTCAATGGGGCATGTTTGATGACAATAATTTGGGGAGTGAGAGAGGGAGATGGTAGGAGAAAAAATTCAAGGAATCCACGAGAAATTGAAAAATATATAACTAATAAGGTGGAAGACATTTGTAACCTAGAGAGAAACCTGTTAGGAAATGGGTGAAGTTGGTATTGCACACCCAATTGGACAACCTCGAGGAGAAAACATTTCTCCCACTTTATTTGTTGGCATAACCTAGTAAGTGTCATTCACTAGCATGTATTTTGTAAAGGCCTTGACCTAGTTCCCATTCAACTCCATCCACCAGGTTGTAGAGGATTCCAAGCCTAATTTCATGAAAAGTAAGTTGGGGATGATCACATTGACCTGCTTGATGACGTGTCTATGAAGATTAACTACCTTGAACTATTTTTTTGCATAAGGAAAGAGACACATTCCCATGTCTAAGCATGAAAACATTATTTGATATTGTTAATGCCTCTAGTGTTTACTTCTACAAGTTTTATAGGCAGAGTCTGTAAAGGGCCAGGTAGCCTCTGGATCTCATCTTTTATGAAAAGTGACATATCTAGTAAATTCCCCTACAGTCAATCTCTGGAATGGATCTAAATAGAAGTTCTTCATTTTAATATCCATAAAACACAACAAATTTAAGGTAAACTATGTACATGTGTCATTTCTCCCACAAACTAAAGTGTATAAGTGGTAAATTTTATACCAAGTGTGCTCCCACCATGTAAAGCGCAATTTGGTGAACTTATCATTTTTATAATTTATTTTTCGATTAAATTTAGTTTCACACATGATCAATTATTTCTTTGAAAGTTGTGTTCTACATAATTTGTGTACACTAAATTAAAAATTGATTTTTTGAAATCTATTTTGTATAAATGTCAACCAATAGATATATATCATGGAGGATGAACGACGAAGATCAACCGAATCCCACATGGAGGTTCAGGGATCGGGGGATGTTCACGGTATTTAAATATAATCTTAAATCTCCATACACGTGTGTACATATGGAATTGATTTTTTATTAACTTTGTGAGTTAAATTAGTTGTTAATAAGTTTCATATTTTAATTTTTAGGAGGTAAGAGGAGAAGGGTTTCTACTCCATCCATGGAGCGTGGCCATGGTTCAACCAGTCGAGGTATGAGTGGTAGCAGGTTGTGTGAAGGGGGTGATATTTATTGCCCCAAAGGCCAATCAACAACTGCTGGTTCTCAACAGGGTCATTTTGGGTCTGGTTCTCAGCAGCATCATTTTGGGTCTGGTTCTCAGCAGGGTCATGTTGGAGAAGCTGTTAACCAACAACATCAAGGTTGCCATCAATTTCAATATTTTTTCATTAAATTTGTACAACTTTTTTTACACGTGTTTTTTCTAATATACGAAATTTTATATATATTGATGCAGAGGCCGAAAATGTTCGAACTAGTGGTCAAAATAGACACAGGGCAGCCCGCTACATTCAAGAAGAAGGCTGTCAACCCAGCACAACTTATCTGGCCAAGATTACTGATATACCATGGGAAACCAACATGGCAGAATGCACCTTACAAAGGTGTGAAAGACTTCATGCAAAATTGCAAAGAGATCTCATGGCTTTGTCTCTACCTGCTGAGAGCCGACAAAGCCTTGAAATAGTTACACATTCATTGGGTGAAATGGTAAATGTGTACAGAAATCTTGGGCCAATGACTGATTCATTTGTAGAAATGATGAGAAAGAGAAAAGAAACAGTGATGGGTCCTGATAAATGGAAGGACGTAAAACAAAAAGTTACAAAAGAAGTGGCCAAGTCAATGTTTAATTATAAGGAAGGGCCAAAAAGAAAAATGTTGAATGTGCAGTATTTCAAGCACCCAGACAAAGCTCGTTATTTGTATGATAGGCATCTTGCGGCCTATGGAAGGCTTCCATGGAACGATGAGGTTCCTGTTTATTTTGCACAAATGTTTTATGCAGAATTTTTTTTTGTATGAAACCTAACTACAATGACCTTCCTTCAGAATTTTTTGGCCTGGGGAAAGGTCGATTATATGACCGTAAGGGTGCTAAGCGAGATGTGGAGTTTCCTCGCCCTGAGCCACCATTGGTGAGTCGACCGTTTCAAGTCGAAACTCTGTGATCAGAGATGGATGCAACTTCTCAAATAAGTCGAGAAGCAAGGGATGTTATGATCAACAATGTTCATAGCAGATTGAGTGGAGTCGATCTTTGTTTAAATCGACAAAGAGCACGTGAAAATGCACATGCCAATTTTGTTTATTGTACAGATGAGGAGATTTACAACATGAATGTTGAAGATCTCCGAACATATGCAATAAATTGTCGCAATGGTTTGCAAGACCTAATTTTTCATGAGGAAGAGGGCACCGGAATGGTATGTGTTAGTGACCTTAGGGTTAGAAATTATTTTTACATATACATGTGTACAATTTGTAATAAATACATGTGTATGTACATGTATACATTTATTTGTATGTGTACATTAATCTAACAAAAATGTATGATTATATGTTAAAACACCATTTGCAGTTCTCACACATGATGTGTGACGAAAATGTTAATATCACGTTTGGGACCTCTGGTTCAAACAATGCAGATGGGTCTGACCATCAAGATATGTTGGCAAATGTTAGTGTTTTTTAAGTGACTTTAAAATAAATAATTGTGCACACATGTACATGTATGTATATATATAATTTGATAAAATGTTTTAACAAATACCGATTCCATCCGATGTTTTTGGGATGGCGGTACCTTCTTCTTCCTTGGGAGATGTACCTTCTACTTCCTTGGGAGATGAGCCACAAGTATGGACAATTTTTCACAAGTTTAAAATTTATGTTTAAAAGTTATATATATATATATATATTCTACCTCAAAAATTTCCATTAAAAATTGAGATATATATATATATATATATATATATATAGAGAGAGAGAGAGATCTATATTTTGAGTTATTTAAAATTTTTTGAATTTAGGTTCCTATAGAAGATTTCTTTAATCCGCGGACTCTAGCGATGGAGATAGGAACATCCACAGCATTTGAACAAGTTGTCTTTAGTTCCTTTTTTTAATATTATTGAAAATAAGTTTATATATGTACACGTGCATTTTCATTTGAAAGTTTTTAATATATATATATATATATTTAACTGTACATGTATATTGTACAGTTTACCGCTGTAGATGTTCCTATGGGAGAACTTGTTCATCAAATGGAGAGGGAACCTTATGAGGTATTGCATGATTTTTTTGTTATATTTTGTTTTTTACATGAAGTTCTAGATATATATATTTTCATTCATTTTTAAAACATCAAATTTTAATGTTCAAGTACATGTGCATTGTGTATGTAGGTTTCTCATTCACATGATAGGGCATGGACTGAGACCCTAGTAGGGAAGACGCTAGATCCGTCTCCATTTGATGGACATGATTTACAGTAGATTTTATTTCAAAATTTAGATGGTCTTAAAATTTGTTAAACTTGATACAGTTTGATACTTATGAGATTTACAATTTTTGGACATATTTTATTACATTGTTAATATAATTTGTTTTATTTAATTTTTGGATGGTTTTAGTACTTTTGGCATGTGAATGTGAAGTAATGTTGTCATCTATAAATTAATGTTGTCATCTGAACTACATTTTGGCATGTTATGTAATGACATGTGTTATAATTTGTTTTGTTTTTAAAATTTAAGTTTTGGATGCTTGGAGTACATTTGGCATGTGAAGTAATGTTGTGATCTATATTTTTTTGTTAAATTAAAAGTTAAAAGTTTTGGATGGTTTCAATCTACATTTGGCATGTGATATTTAATGTTAAATTTTTTTGTTGGATAGTTGAATTATAATTGGCATGGCATGTGAAGTTTTTAAAACTCAAGTTTTTTATGGTTTCAATCTACATTTTGCATGTGATATTTAATGAACTTTAAATGTTAAATGTTTTAATGTTGCACAATATATAATCAAAAGGTTTTTAAAACTTAAAGTTTTGGATGGTTTCAATCTACATTTGGCAAATGTGGTATATAATGTTAAATGTTTCTATTGGATCTAGTTGAACTATAATTGGCATGGCATGTGAAGTAAAGATCTATATATAATTTAAAGTTTTTTAAATTCAAGTTTTGAACGGTTTCAATCTACATTTCGCATGTGATGTTTAATGTTTTAATGTTGCACGATATATTATCAAAAATTTTTAAAATTTTAAAGTTTTGGATGGTTTCAATCTACATTTGGCACATGTGGTATATAATGTTAAATGTTTCTATTGGATAGTTGTTCACTATAATTGGCATGGCATGTCAAGTAATGTTGCACAAATTCCTTTTGGATGGTTGAAGTACATTTGGAATTTTAAGATTGCTTTGGATCTCTCCATGTAGTTTTGTTTGAATGAAAAAAATTCCAATAGGAAGAACATAGCTTTTCAATGCAACTAACCATGTATCAATTGAGCTCTAATTGAAAAAAGAGTTTAAAGAAGTAGATATATGTACAAATTATCCATTTAATTTTGATTGGAAATATAAGTCTAGTACATATATATATGTTTGTTGAATTTGGGTCAATGTCGTTAATGCACTCAAATCGGTAGCCTTGTCGATTTATTTACATTGTTGAAACTTTTTACCAAAAAATCCAACTAGTTTTTCATCAATGCACATAGAAAAACTACTTGGAACAATTAATTGTGCATTCTAGAACATATCTATCCAAGACAAGTAACATTTTTCATCAATGCACATTGAACATATCTGACCATTGGACAAGCAGATTTTGTACTAGATTTTCAATCACGATTAGAGATGTGGGTCAAATCCCACCAAAAGTCAGAGAAGTGCTCCGAGTCTCTTGTCTGAAAGGAATTTTTGTACAAAACTATACTGCAGATGATTTATTTACATTGTGTCCATACTTTTTACCAGAAAATCCAACTAGTTTTCCATCAATGCACATAGAAAAACTAGTTCCAGTTAATTGCATTCTAGAACATATATATTGAGTACGTAAATAATTTTTCATCAATGCACATAGTAAAACTAGAACAATTAATTTCATTCTAGAACATATATATATATATATATATATATATAACATTTTTCATCAATGCACATATATAGAAAAACTACTTTCAGTTGATACTAGAGCACGTGCTTGTACCCAAACAATTTGTACTTGTGCAAACACTTGCACAAATAACATAAGCAGCTCAATTTTTAGTTGAGTACTGGAATTTCTAAAACATATTTAATCCAAAGATAATAAATTATTGGACAATTCACTCAAAAAAATTCTAATGGAATTACATCCTCAATAATCCGTTCATGATCGGATTTTGACATTTTCCATCTCTTAATTTTCGATTTTTTCTTTGATTGAACTTCTATCAACTTTATGCATGTTGCACACACCAAGTGACTATATTGAAAACTTATGGAATCAGGTTCATAGTCTTCAAAGTAAACAAAGTCTCCACTTTGATGAGTTTGTCTGAAAAAATAACCTTTCAGTATAATAGACCCTCTGTCATATTGAAATCCGTGATCATTATAGTTTTGTAATAATTTCATTTTTCGTTCAGTGCAACGCATCAAATAATAATTCACATTTTCATCGTTGTCAATAGGTGCAATTACAGCAAAAGAATCTCCTACACAATAAAATAAATTTAACAAAATTATGCATATTTAAATTTATTTCTAGATCTTTAAATCATTAGAAAATAATTCAAATGTTACCTTCTCTAACAAGATCAGAAACTCAATCACCATCGGATGATATTGTAGTTTCCTCTGATTGCATTTCTTCAAACATTGCAACAGACATTTTTCCCTTTGTATTTAGCTCTGTATGTTTCCAATCGTTCACATACATTTTATTTTCACAAACGTTATTGGATTTTGTGTTGTCTATGCAAACATCACAAAAACAAGAATATTTTCTTTTATCCAATGCAAACACATTTCTGGACGACTTTGTTTGAATTAAATGCAATTTTCGAGTCCCTTTTATTGTTTCAACGTCATTTCCAATTGATCTATCTACGTCTTCGATTCCAATATGCCAGAAAAACCTTTATATGGAAAATAAGAAGAAGAATTTGTAAATATGATATCAAAATACAATCGAAGATAATCATTGCATGATAAATGTACAATGTTTAAAATTAGATTTCCAATATAAATTAAATTGAATGTACCTTCGCACTTCTCTTGATGGGTTTCTCTCATGGCTTAGAGCAGCGATGCACCATTGAACAACTTCTTCAGCGTTCACAAGTCGGCTTGCAGAGTGGTTCATTTGATATCTTCGAAGTGCTCATTTTATGCATGCTCCTGCACCGTCATGTTCTCCTTTTCCATGGCTAGTCTCAAAGAAATTCCAACAATGTTTAATGCAGGTTTTCTTATGAAGACAACACAACCAAAAGAATGATCGTGCAAATTTGAATTGACCTGCGCATCCGTCTGACCATATCCAATGTTCATTGAATGTTATTCCACGATTTTTCAATGAATCATAATTTTTTTCAAAACAATGTTGTACAAAACATGTATCATGTGTACGATCGTCACCGATATAAAAGTTATATTCTTTAATGATATGTCATTTTCACTCGTGCTTTCTATATGATCGACATTTTGTTCAGCATGTCTATATAGAATATGGACGAGCATGGAGACTTGGTCAGAATGATAGTATTCACTCTGAATTTCTTTTTGTGGAACAAATGTGTAGTTCTCTGCAAAATCAATCACTGAAAAAATGGTCCTTGGTGGAAAAACTTCATGAGATTTTTTGAATTGCAAGTCTTGCCATCGAGCTCTATGGGAATGCTTGGTGTATTTGTAAATTTCTTCCTCAAACTTTCTCAAAAAGTCTATCAGAAAAATTTCGTCTTCTAGTAATTCGATTCTTTTAACACTATTTGCACCTTGAATCGATGTATCGATATATTCATATCTCTTCCATTTCACTTTCATGTTGGACAATGATTGATCATTTATATCAATACGATATTTGTTTTGAAATTTAGTCAAATTTCCACAATCATCGCATTTTTACCACCAACACATTTCTTTTTGTAAAATAGTTCATCGCTTTCTCTTTCACATAGAATTTGAGATATGAAATCATGGATAGTGGAAGGAGGAGGTGAATCCTTCCATAATGTTCTACCGAAATCAAGGAATGTGTCATAATATAACTCAAATTCCACATGATAACGGCAACAACAAGTGTCACGTACGGTGATAGGTTTTACATACCATGGTTTTTGTTGAACAAAAGCACTGAGTGAAACATGAATTGACGATTCTCTTCTTTGAACTTGTTGAATAACTCTATCTAAGTGGTTTCCAAGAAATATTTTTCATGTTCTTCGTACTGATTTCGTGCTATTCTTCTTCGCATCACATGCCTTGTAGTTGGCGAAACACGCAAATTGTTCTTCCAATATTCATATATTATTTTTTTAACATTTTCTCCAAGTCTATCTTTGTATGGTTGCCTACAAATAGCTCTCCAACAAGCAAGTTCATCATTTACATCTATTTGCAGCCGAAATTTCCGATGTTTATGCAAAGTTTTTTGCGAGGTTCCCAGTGCTCGTGCCATAGATGTTACGAAACGATTCTCTTGAGTACTTGATGAAACCATTTCCATTTGTATTCCTCTACGTACAATTGAAACATCTTTCTCTCTAGATCTCTTAATTGACTTTATAGCACTACTCATATTTTTTATCACATCTTCCTTCATTTTTTTATTTTTGGTTGATTTTCGAATACCCAATAGTGTCATAGCTTCTTTTAATTTCCTTAATGATAGGAGACCTTTCAACATTTGAGCCTAAACTGTCACCCGCTCATTTAAGAAATACTTTTCAAAAATGCAGTTAACACGATATCGTATAACATGGTCAGGTTTTTTATCTCCATATGTGTGAGTGTCAACATTTTCTAACATCTCATTATCGATAGTGATTTCATCTGTACATATTTGAAAAAATAGTACATATTCAATAAATAACTAAATTAATAAATATATCTAAAATTTCAAATATTTTTCAAATTAGTTCATCAAATAAAAATTAAGCTTCACATTTTACATTAGGAAAATTTTAAATATATCAATAGATCATAATATTTACATTTACATACCTACTTCAATTTCTACTTGAGGTTGATTTTCTTCTTCAATATTTTGAGGAATATCTCTGTCTGTTTACATTAAACAAAATATTTTTCAAATTAGTTCATCAAATAAAAATTAAGCTCCACATTTTACATTAGGAAAATTTTAAATATATCAATAGATCATAATATTTACATTTGCATACTTGCTTCAATTTCTGCTTGAGGTTGATTTTCTTCTTCAATATTTTGAGGAATATCTCTGTCTGTTTACATTAAACAAAATATTTTTCAAATTAGTTCATCAAATAAAAATTAAGCTTCACATTTTACATTAGGAAAATTTTAAATATATCAATAGATCATAATATTTACATTTACATACATGCTTCAATTTTTGCTTGAGGTTGATTTTCTTCTTCAATATTTTGAGGAATATCTCTGTCTGTTTACATCAAACAAAATATTTTTCAAACTAGTTCATCAAATAAAAATTAAGCTTCACATTTTACATTACGAAAATTTTAAATATATATCAATAGATCATAATATTTACATTTACATACCTGCTTCAATTTCTGCTTGAGGTTGATTTTCCTCTTCAATATTTGAGAGGGCTTCTAACTTTCTTTTGTGAGATTGTCTCGTCTCTTCTCTACGTTCTTCAGGGTCTCTTTTTCGATCATATTTTCTCGCACAAGTTCTTCGATTTCCCATGATAATAGGGTATGAAGTTCAAAAAATTTCTTTCAAAAAATTAGATAATAAATCGATTACAAAAAATATCACAAAATATTTAATTTAAAAAAATTCAGTTTAAATTTTTTGCAAAAAATACATACTCCAATTCAAAACACTTACTTTAAAAAATTCGAGAGAAAAATGTCTTATAAAAATGAAACGAAGCTCAAAATATTTACTTCAACTCAAAACACGTACATACCTCCAATAAATGTCTTTTGAATGTACGTCCAAGAAATTTTTTTAAGTTCAAAACAATTTTTTGCAAAATTAGGCCGCCTCCAAGAAATGTCTTCCAAAAAAATTCTTTAAACCCAAAACAATTCTTTGTAAAATCAGTTTTCTTCCAAGAAATGCTCTTAAATCCAAACTTTGAAGAAAATTTTTTAAACCCAAACCAAGATATTTGTAAAATGAGATGAAATGTGAGAAATGTACGAAAATTGTAAATAATTTTGCAGCAATTTATATTGCCTCGAAATGTGTTTTAGTAGGGGCTTCGCAAAACTTTCCGGCCGACGGAAAGTTATACAATAGTTCAGCCGAACTTTTCATTAAAAGTTCGACCAAACTATTAACTCGTTAGATTTAACGAGTTGTCGACGCAAAACATAGTTCAGCCGAACTGTTAAACAAAGTTCGGCCGAACTAATGCGTCACCAGTTACGCAAAAACCAGGCTCTGAATACGTTTTTGAAACTTTGGACTGATTAAACTCCATGAAAGGTTGTTAATTAACTATCGGAACCAAGACAAGACTTTTCAGAATTGAATCTACTTTTAGGAAATATAACTTTTATGGAATTTCATAAACGTTTACTAATTTTAATTATTTTTCTAATAAAATGGGTGCAAACAATTTCTAAGGGTCATTGTGATTCAATGAAATCAAAATTTTGTATCTTCCAAAATACATTGTAAAAAAAATTTAAAAAATTATGGGGCATTACATTGGTCCGTAATCTCTAATGGGTAGATTTTATATTTTTAGTTTATAACTTATATGTTAAGAAATTTCTTGCATCGCAAAACATATCCAAAATACGCAGTTTTTCGTATTGGACCAGTTCAAAAAATTCTAGTAATTATGATATGCATCCATTGGCTTTGTAAATATGATGAAACCAAAGTAGACTCTGTCTAGATTGTTGTAACACATTTTGTTTTCTCAAAAACACGAATTTTCAATGAATACAACATTGCGTCATAACATGACTTCTTATGAATCATTTGATTGTTAAGAAACACACACTCAAAGAAATGCTAAGTTGACATATCAAATCTGCATAAAAAAATTTCAAAAAATAATAAATAGAAAGCTAACAAAATTTCTCACAACTTTTATTTTTATCGCAAAATGAAATTCTACACAGAAAAATTGTTATAGTTTGCAGAAAGTTGAAGAATTGAAAAAAAATGAAATTTTTTTCCCAAAAAAGGGCAAAAAGTGTAACCCAGCTTCACATTTTCACAACTTAGACATTCATTTTCCAAAGAAGTTGAAAATCTCTCTGTAAATAATCTACCTCAATTATTGCTTTTAAAATTTCATTCTTTTCGTGAATTTTTCTTCCCTACTCTTAACAACCACTAATTCCTTTGCATATGATTCCCAAAAAAGTAGTTTTGCTTGCTAGTCCCAACAATTAGGTTAAATAGCTCTCATCCTCTCATCAAATTTAGCATCAAATAAAAATCCTGACTTCTAGACTTCCTTCAATATATTTGTATCATGAAGACAAAGTATATTATTCTTATTCATTTTTTAATTTCCATGATTTGTAATGTCTAATGCTTTGAGTTCAGCTGAATATTTCTCATTTATATATTTTATCGTTTTCTTAGCTTTGAGGGCTTCTTTGTTTACTTGTTGTTTGCACATTTTGACGATCATTTCAGATTTCCTTATCGTGGTTTTTTTCTCTAAAATTATATGAATATACACCCATATAGAATGAACTTGTTGGATAATATCATCCCAAACAATTTTTCTAGACTCAATTAAATAAATATTACCCTTCAATTTGGCTTTCAACTCTTTCATATCATCTTGTGCTGCTTTGTGCTTACTCGTTAGTTGATTTTTATTGTCATTTTCTTTATTCAAATGTCTCTCTTTTATATATAGTTGCTCGTTTATTTGAGTCAAGCAATCTCGAATCTTCTTTAGTCCACCTTCTGAAATATCAAGCTCTGCCATTATCCTTGTTGACTTTTCTGAAGGTTCATTTGATTCATTTGGGACAACAATGGTACAAACATGACTTTTAATTGAACACTCTAAACTTTGTACCTTTTTCTTGTAGAACAACAATCTCTTTGTTTCTATCAATCAATTCTCCCATCAATAGCTCTTTTCCCTTTTGACTTATGCCATCTCAGTTTTTTGGGCATGCTTAGTCCCATGAATTTTTAGTTTCTTTCTTACCCACTAATCTCAGATTCAATGTTCTAAAGTATAATTTTGATTGCTTCCTTTTCCTCTGAATCAACCCCCAACTTGAAAATTAATCTTTTGTATTCTGCATTTTGTATATTCTTAGCTTTGGAATTTTCTTTCTCGTTTTTTAACTGATTTGAAACCTTTTCAAGGATTTTTTCTTCTTTACTAATTGTCAAAGAGATTTTGCCTATGTCATTGTAGAGTGTTTACCCTTCTTGTCTATGTAGATTTATCTTGTGAGGAAATGGGATATTAGCTACATTTATAGAAAAATATAATGTTTTGAAATCAAGTCCTGAAGGAATGGATTGAATAGTAGGATGCATAAGAGACACCTTCAATTGATTCCTTTCTAAGTCCATAAAAGAAAGCAACCTTGTTTGATATATTGGGGTTATTTGTGTTGTTAGCTGAGTTGTCATGTTACTTATGACCTTGTAATTTCTCTCTTCAATCTGTTGGTAATCCTTTTGCAATGTATCTACTGGGGAAGGAGTCTCTTCAATTGGAAATGTTGCAAGATTAGTAGAAATAGAAGAAGAAGTAGTGCATATTAGGTTTCCCAATTTCATTTGGAAACCAAGCTGATCTGAGGGCCTTGTATCAATTTAACTCATCCATCTCCTTCATCTTCTCCCTAAACCTTTGCTTTCTTATGTGACTATGGGTGCTCCACCTTACTGTATATTTGTTTAAAATAATTTCTCTTCAAATTATCCTCCTTTACTGTGGTGGTTTCAACATTTATCTTTTGCTGCATTTTTTCACCTTGCCATATTTCTTGATTTTCCATTTTCTCAATTTTTGGTTTGATCTAGTGAGTATAAGGCACATAATTAATTTCCATCCTTTTTTATCAAAAATTATATGATGGGGATCATATTGCCACATTTCTCCTTTGTCAAGGCCAAATTCCTTTATCATTTCTTCAACTTGTCTGAGGGCTTGTCTGTTGTTCACAGTGAATGACCCCACAGTTTGTTCTAGCTTGAAGGTATACCCTTTGCATGCAAGTACAAAATGAACTTGATCTACATTCAAACTTTACCTTATAAATTCTAGAGAAAATATTCTCATGGGAAAAAAGGTTGGCAAGTGGTATGGTTGCATTTCGGCTCCATACAATCTTATCTCGGTGTACTCTTCAATAATATTCCAGTCTCCCACTCTTGTGTCTATACCGAGTTGCAACAATTCTTTTTCCTTGGGAAAAATTCTTGAAGGAATTTGGTTGTTCAAAATAGAATACCCATTAGCCATGAATGATGGCAAGTATTGGGAAAAACCCCATTGTTTTCCTTCCTCCTAATAACAATGGTCCATTCAACCTCGAAATTCCTCTGATCCCTTGAATCCCACATATTCAAACCAATATTAATATCTTATCGACATGTACATATAGGAATAAATGAACCAACATGGATGAATATCTGAAATAGCCCATGGTATGAAAATCATGGAATTGAAAGGCGATAGTATTGGCTAAGTATGAGGGAATATCTAAAATAATCTCAGGGCAAAGCATAGAGTCAAAAACCCTAGGGCTTGTTTAAACATTGTCTAGGTACCATCTTCCCTAAGGAGGAACAAGATTTTAGCTAAAACTTGTTGTGAAATCTCAAAGAAAATGGTTATGGGATATCCCTCTATTGGTGGAGGAAGTTGAGAGTTTGAAGGTAAAATGAGCTTGAATAGGCTTTCTTTTTCAATTCTAAGAAGGGACTTGTATGTAGGAACTAACATGTTATCAATTAATCCTCTTGATTTCTTGACTGTGGGAAATTTGAAATCTTATTGAATTACCTCAGGTTTAATTTGAAATACATTTTCTTCGAAAGAGAACAAAATGAAATTCTTATGATGAACTAAAGAAGATGTAAGCCAACTCATAAATTTAGGAAATTTGTAGAAAAATGACACAATAGCATGAGAGAGATTCGATTGTACAAACCGTAAGAGGTCGTTTCATTCATTGAAATGGTCTAAGGCATCATACCGAATTTCCATGGCGAGTCTTATCTCTTGGACTATCGACCATTTAATGCGGTGTGGCATATACTGCCCACCATTAGATTTAAATAAATTTAAGTCTAACGATAGGCAGTATATGCTACACCGCATTAAATAGTAGATAACCCAAAAAATAAACTTTGCCAAATTCCATAAGGCCTAATGGACAACGGGGTTGTAAATTTTGGCTTCTCGATCCATAAGTGAGCATGAATAGACGGTAATTAAATTGCGGATATTTTACTGGTTTTCTTCAAGAAAGAGGTGGAAATATTATGACTTACCTGGTAGAAAAAGATGACGAAGAGCATACTATTGATGTGGAGCCGCTAATATATGACATGGACGCTAATTACCGAGGCGATTGAATGATAAAAGAAAATGGCATGCAAGAAACCTTTTAACATTTGTGTGTTAGTCGAGAAAATCAAAAAAATTGCTGACGTAGAAGAATATGGAAAGATGACATGGAATGCGGGAGGTGACGTGGAGTAGTGGCATGGATACTCGCCCGCTTTCGTAGCTCACCTGATTAGTTCATGAGCTATCAATGACCTTTCAGTGTGTGGTTTTGTAAATCCATTTACCGCTTCTGATGGGTGCCCATAGTGATTTATAAAAAATGAAGGGACCCATTGGAATGAACCACAGTCATCGATCTGGAGATGGGTTGTTTGGCAATTCAACCTTTCTAACGATCTGACCACGATCCGACCATGAGTTGCACGCCTTTTAATGATTAATTTTTTTGAAAGTTTTCGACCCACTTTTACATAGTTCCAGGCAACGCCTTTTAACCTGAAAGGTTAGGCCTTTTTTTTTCAAAAAGAAAAAAACGTTGTTTGTATTAACAGTGCATTTAACAAAACATAACATTCCCATCATGTGGTGATGAGGAAAACCGATCCAAAACAGTTCCAAAGTGACAACTGCTAAGAAAGGAGGAGTCAAAGTGAGAACATATAAGGATCATACATATATGGGCGTATAAACATCCCAAGCAGATTGCAAGTCCAGAAAGAGAAAAAATCAACAGATCAGCCCTTTGAAAGGGGAAAATGTTGCCATTCTTGCTGGGCTCAACATGATTGAAGAAGAAACATAGTAACATCGAAAAAAACAGGCTCGGTAGATGTGTCAAAAGTGGCCCTGTAGAAAACAATAAGCCATTGACTGACTGTGCATTGAAGAAACGACAAGGAGAAACAGAGTTTAAGAAATCGGCGCTCCTACTGAAACATAATGACATCCTGTAGACTGTCTGTTGATCAGGCTCGCATGTGATTAAAACCTTATGAAAACCCATGTCTACGCCATTTGGTGCACAGTATAGATGACAACTGTGGAGACCAACCCATAAGGAAAAACAACACACCTGCACATATCTGGCCCATGTGGCAGCTCCGAAAGGGTGTAAAGTAGCAGATGAAAAAACGGATGATAAAGCAATGGAGCGTGATGGAGCTTGTGTGCATGAACAGCCACGCAGGTCCAGTGAACAGAAAGTCCAGTATCCAGTAAAAAAGAAAGACAATAGCTAAATCGTCTATCCAACAGAAAGGTAGGCATCCTGAGGCATAGAAACAACCTACATGGCAGATAAAGAGTGAGCATTCGGTTCCTTTGGAAAATTGTATCTGTAATCAAACAGGCTCGCTTGAAGAGCAATCGTACAACAGGCTCGCTTGAGGTCAGTACAAAAAATCATATATACGAGACAGCCAGTAACAGAAAGTTTAGCAACAAAAATTAGAACTAGTATATAAAACCGGCAGAAAAAAAGATGAAAGAATGCTAAGGGATGGGAATGGTGGACTCCCATGTTTTATCGCCATTCCTGAAATGAGCGATCTGTATGATGCCATATTCATCCTGTAGACCTAATTTGGACAGACCATCAGCCCGCGTGTTCACATCTCTGTATATGTGGGTAATAGTTGGGGATCCAAGCCGTAGCCAAAGTCGACGTACTCTAGTGATCCACCCCTGTAGATAAGGGGTCTGAATGTGAATTCTGCCCAGAATACATCCTATGATCATGGCAGAGTCACCATAAATATGGATTCCATGTAATTCCATATCGACAGCAGCACAAAGCCCACCCCACAGGGCCATCAGCTCAGCTTTGTTGTTGGATCCTGGACCACCATTCCAATGCATAAGAATCCTTTCATTGCCAGAGAGTTTTATCCAAACACCACATCCCATATATCCATCTTTGCAGGCCCCATCAAAAAATACAGCAGGGAGGCTTATGTCATGCGGCCTGATCCTGTGAGATCGATCAGAAATAGGGTACTGTATGATAGGTATGTCATCGATCCATCTCATTATTGCACAAAAAATGTTGGGAATATTGAAAGGATCTCCATCAAAAATGAGTCGGTTTCACTCAATGAACCTTTGACATAGCACTTGCATTTGTGGAATACTAGACAATACCATTAATTTCACTACATATTGTAAAATACCTCTAAAAATCACTTTATTTAACCCTTGCCAATACGAATCCAATCCACCTTCCCAATTTAAAAAACCCCTACTTTCACTAGATATTGTAGGTATCCATTTGTTCATTAACATTTTTTATACCTATTTATATTAATTTCCCTACTATAGTGACATGATGTCTCTCTTATGACCCACATGCATTCTACAATGCACCTTTCTTCTTTTGATATACATTATAGACGCATATTGGTTCTCCCACAATATAATTACTCAACCCACACTCAAACACATCTCATTATGATTTGTCATTTAATGGTTTAAGACACACAGACAAACCATATATTACAAAGATTGATTTTATGTATGTATATAAAATGACATATAAATTAATCTATATATATGATTGTTGTAGTCATAATCTACCTTATTTTGCTAAAAAAAAAACAAAAAAACAAAAAAAAAAAACCAAATTGGTATAGGGCCTTTAAAAAAATCTATATGTTAAATTCCTTTATCAAAATTTTTATTGTATGTGTATCCAAGCCAATGTAAGATGAAATAGTAATCCAAAGAAAAGTTAGAAAAATAAATTCCTCATCTTCTTAAATAAAAGCTTTCTGAAACTAAAAAGCGAGGTACAATCTAGAATAAATCATTAGGTACTTTTTGGATGGGAAAAATGGAACTATTGACTTGATATATGATGTAGAATGGATCAATTTTAGACCATCAACTTCAAGAACTACATGATATTAGGCTTTATCTACTCTAAATATTTTGTTAACATTAATTGTATTCCAATTTCCATTATTTCTACTTCATTATTGTAGGCTCCCTAACAGTTGTTTATTTTATCTGCTTTGTTTTTATAATGAGACCTCTAACCTTTTTATTAGGATAAGCAAAAATTTTAGGCTCCGGCTTCCTAACATTTGTTTATTTTATCCGCTTTATTTTTATAACAAGACCTCTAACCTTTTTATTAAGATATGCAAAATTGTTGATATGAAAATCATTTGAAAATACAACACAAATTACTATATTTACAACTCCAAATTAAAATAACCTCCAATATGTAAGAATAAATATTAAAAAAGGGGTCAATTAAATGTTGATTGTTTTCGCATTTCAATGGTTTCTTTCATCATTGTAAACTCTTAACATTTGTTTATTTTCATTTTATTTTCATCGACTTTGTTTCTATGATGAGACCGCTAACCATTTTAAGATAAACAAAGATGATGGTATGAAAAACATATATTTGAAAACAATACGAATTAAAATATTTAATAGATTTGCAACTGAAATTAAAATAATCTCCGATATGTGACAAACAAATTATGAAAAAATATCAATTAAATATAATTGGAATTGGAATGGTTGAGACAAACAAATTATGAAAACATATCAATTAAATATAATTGGAATTGGAATGGTTAGAAAAATTTAAATCTTTTCTTATGACATACTTGGTCTCTTCATATTCACCTAACTTAAATAAATTAATAAAAAAAATCAATCATCATATAAATAAGGGATCACATTCCACGTGACCGAAAGTCTATACCTTTAGAAAGTACCACTAAATTTATATTTAATTAAAAATTTGTAAACATATTTATATTTATATTTAATATGATATCTACAAGTATCCGGCGTCCTTCAAATGTATGTTGGTTACTCACGTAACCATAATAAATAATTAAGAAAATTGAACATGTGAGGACACGTTGTTTATTGAATAGTGGCATTGAACACTTTTTTGGCAGGTTCCTCTAATCACTTTTTGACTTTAACTACAACATCATGTGAAATAAATCAATGAACTATTACACACATGGAAATTTTTTAAATAAATATGAATAGATTATTTATATATATAATTTATTATGAATTAAAAATTATATATTTTTTTAGTTTAGGTAAGTTTTGAGATGATTCACACAATTAATTTATTGTTTGAGTAGTGGTGATTTAAGGGTATTTAAGTTGTCAAAGTCATTTAAAAATTGTATTTGGTCTCGGCTACATCAATTCTTAGTATGTATGGTTAGATTTTTCCATGCGAAATTTCGAACAGGTAACCTTTTTTGTCTTGCTTCCACAATATTTAGAATCAAAATTACAAATCTTATAGAAACTATGATCCATTGAAATTAGGATCCTAAAACTATATCAAAGTGTGAAATAAATACATTGTATGAGGCTTTCCAACGATCAGATTATTTTTTATTGGTCAATATTTTCGTTATTGGTCAGTCTATTCATTATTGCTAAGTTTTTAACTATGAACCAACTTCGCATATAGGTTTCACGAAAAACCTACAATTTCTTTGCCCCAAATTTTTGTTGAATATTATTACAGGGTTCACTTCCAACATAACGAATTAAGGATCATAGTTCGCCCATACCATTATGGTTTTGGTTCATACTAAAAAATTTTGAGTTCATTTTAGCTTCTACATTATCTAGTTTGATATGGCTTTACAAAATCTAAGAATACTGACCCAATTACTATTTACAGTATACTGAAATCCCATAAAAATCAACAAATGTTGTATTTTGTTGCAAAATAAGGTCAAGGCATATGCAAGATGTAAACTATAAAAAATAATGAGTAACAACATTAAGAATAAAATATTAAGATTAAACAACCAGTTCACCTAAAATCTATTATATTGTTCTATGAGTTACCCATTCATAGAAGCAACACAAAGCATGCAAGAAAGTAAAATGCAACAACAACAACTAAATGTTTCACTACCCAGTGAGTGAGACAAAAAGAAAAGTAAAGTACGTGTCATGAATCTTTTCTTCCTCGCCATCAAAATCTCCCTCTTCATCTGTAGTTGCATCCTAATATTTTTGATATTCAAACCAAACCATTCATGTTTCTCTCTACCTCAATGAAGTCCATCTCGTCCATGCCCTCTCTAGTGTACACTGCAATGTGGCCTGGCCTTCCTCCTAATGGACCATGGATTGACACCATATGTGTAGAGGCATGGATTAGATTTTCAATGTATTCTAATAAAAAATCCTCATAGTTGAAGTATAATCTTTTTAATCAAATAAACCACTAAATATAAAAGTAACTATAATCGGTTAGTCAAATAAACCACTAAATATAATAGTATGTAGGACCTTCCCATCCCTCACGTTCAAAATCGGTCCACGATTCTTCTTGATCATGTCTATTTAGGGCCTTTTTAATTTGAAAGAAATATGTACCAAAATTGGAAGCATCAAGTCGTTCCACCTCGTAACATTTTTATTTCATCACTTTCATCTCATAAAATCTAACATCTACGCCATCTGCAACCTAACCACAACACGTCTCGACCAAAGGGTTCAGGTCATTGTAAGAAGCTAGTCGTCCAAAATTATGTTAAACATTCTTAAATTGCCTCTCCACATGGATATGGGTGTTATCTTCCCCTGCGGGCTTGAGTTTCCTACCCACATGGATATGTGCGTTACCTACTTTAGTTGCCTGGACCTGATATGGGTATCGATGATTTTGTGATTGGTGGTAAGGTATTGGTGTATTGTATCCATGGATTTCTTTAACAAATAGTTTTTTTGTTTCTTTTTTTTTTTTGAAATTTGTTCATAATTTTAAATGATTTTCTAGACAAATTTGTTCAGATAAGAAAATCATAAGTTTTAACTAAAATTACTCCACAATTAAGTTTGAAGTAAAATCATTTCACAATTTGAATGGCATCCATTTTTACATTAGAAAAAATATTTTAAATAGTAAAAATCAGATCTAGCCAAAAAAAAATTCCTAAACTTCAAAACTTAGAACCTTTGTTCAACTCAATGAACTCGCTGAAAATATTGCACCATTTATTATAGGTTATAATATATAAGTACCGGGGCACTTCTAATACCTAATCAAATCCCTAATTTAGTAAGAAGTATTAAAATATTTTCCAACTAACTCAAATAAAGACGTTGTTGGCAAGAGTTCAAGTAAAAGTCGAAGATAAATAACAGGTACCATCATTACAATAGCCTCAAGAAGCAGGATTCACAATTAATAAACTATCTCTACTAACATGACTATTGTGATTTGCATTGATCGTGCAAATTTCAAAAGGAAAAATTATAGTTGTAACAAACAGCTGGCTCACTCTTCTAAACATCCCCGGGATGGATATTGAGTTCCCGAAATCTGACTTGCACAACAACTAGATCAAAAGCATCTCCTACCCTACTTAGCACATGACACATGAAAATCCTAATGATATTTTTTGTTTTTTAGTCATTTCACTGAAGTTGAAGAGTATTTAACCCATAGAAAACGTGTGTAAATATTAAGATGAAACTTCCAGTGTAAATATTATAATTAACATGCATATTTTAATTCGAATAAAATTTCTAATGAAATTCAAATGTGTCTTCCTTTTGAAATTTTAAAGCCAAAACATTAGCAGTCCTTATCACATCGTTTTGTAAGTTTTTTTTGTGGGGGCACCCTGCAAAGATTTGTGCCACATTTTGATTAAGTGTCGATGTGCAAGCAAGCTACACGTGGCTAAATGTAGGGAAGGTTGTTGTCCATTGACTGTTACAGTGAAGGGGTTTGACTGGCCAAAGCTCTTGAGGTTTTAGTTTGGATTTTGTACTTGGATATGCTTTTACCAGTATATGATAGCAGGCCTGATTACATAAGAATAGATAAATTATTTGGATATATTGAACAAGGACAAGTAGAGAAAAAGAGCAACAACATGCTCAGACAATTAAGGATACTGCAACACATGAAAATATGAAGGAGCTTTTGGCTAAAGAAAATAGTGTTGTAACAAGATGTGTAGAGTAAGAGCAATGTATGATAGCTACGTGTTCTTTAAGCTGATTTGCAAACCTTGGTCCAATGAAAAATGAATTTTGTGTAGCATTTTTGAGGTTTATATAAAATGATTTAATTACTTGAATTACTTGAGCTTGTTGGATGGGAATAAATATTTGTTTTTTTGTAAGTCATGTCTCACATGCTTAGCAGTCGTTGTGCTCCTGGAACTGAGCTTATGGGAATAAATATTGATAGTCCATTAATAATTGATTTTGATATGTGTTACAGGGCTCTTTGCACTACAATAAAAGAGTTGTGGCAGTTGTTTGAGGTTGAAACCCTAGATTTTTCCATGGAAGATTATGCTCGCAATTTCATTAAGTTATGTTGTTTCTAAATTCTTTCATGCTCAAGTTTTTATATCAATCAATTAAGTGATATGTCGTTTACTTGTTTAACTTTCGATATGATGGTCCCCTAGAAATATCCAAGCATCAGGGCCAAGAAATAGGAGGAGGAGGAGAAGAAGGAGAGATATAAATGTTTGGCCAAATAGAAGCGGGAAATGCCATCTAAAATTGCATCTAAACTTGACGATAAGGAATCCTTACTTTTTTATTCTGACTTGATTCCTATGTTGGTTGGTCATGGTGCTTTGCTTTCAATACAAATAATAAGTGTTTTGGGTGTTTGTATTATGGGTTCTAGTTTCAAATTTGGTTATATATGATTCAAGTGGATGTTGAAAGTGGAGTGGGAGTGGTTGCATTTGCACAGTTGGCCCTTATTGTACCTCTTATTGCAGATGTTGTAATTGCTAACTTCCAATTTGAAACACTCACAGCAAATGTGTTGGGTCTACTACAGGAATTGTGCCAATATTATTCCCCCGATCTATCAGTCTTAGTACTTCTTTGCGAGCTCTTGCATTCATAGTGGTTGGAATTTCACCAAATCACCTGAAGCTAACAAGCATGATTATTAGGCCCACCAAGAGGTGAGAAATTGGCTAACCTTAGAGAATGGAATTATTCGATAAAGAATAGTCAAATGCATTGAGTATGCACGAAATTTTCCAATTTCATTCCCCGGTCTACCTGGCTTAGTATTTCTAAGTTCTCCCATTCCTAGGTTTTCCCCATTAATTTATTTCTATAGGAGCCCCCTAAAATACCTTTATAGGAGGAGATTGAAATTGAATGTCAGTGTAATCAACCTTTTTTGGTCCATTTAATTCTACTCCATTCAAATCTATTAAACTCTCATAACATCTACAAGAGGATGTCTTATTTCCCTTTATACCCTTTATATGACAAATTTTGCAAGGAACTGGAGAAGTAATCTCAAACCTCCAATGTTTCTTCTATTCAAAATCTCACATGTTTTAGTAGTAATCTTTGGCTTTGTTTTGGCTATATTACCTTTTTCACAAACTGTGCACCAATTTCCATCTTATGTAAAAAGGAATTATTGTCATGGCAGGTTTAAACTAAGTAGAAAATTTTAGTCCCATAGAGCTTTGATTGAACACCTAATTTAATTTTAATCCCACGAGGTTTTAATTGAACACTTATTCATCACTGATATTTACTTTGTATCTTCATCTGAAATGACATCAATATTCTTAAACCAAATGGACTTGTATGGACTTGTATGGACAGTTATAGGATTAATTTTAAATTTTTGTTTTCATAGGTAGGATTAATTTTTAATTTTTATCTTCATGAAACCATCAATTTTCTTAAACCAATTGGACTCGTATGGATTTTTGTAGGATTAATCTTTAATTTTTATCTTCATATGAAAGCATCAATTTTCTTAAAACAATTGGACTTGTATGGAAGTTGTAGGATTAATTTTTTATTTTTATTTTCATCTATAGAATTTTTTTTTTTATCTTCATTTGAAACCATCAATTTTATTAAACCAATTAGACTGGTATGCACAGTTCTGGGATATGATAAATTATAGGTATTGGACATGTCCAAGTTCAAATTTACATATATTTTGAGTACTATGTTACTAAAATCTATACTTGCAGGACATGTCTGAACTTACAACCACCCCTGACTGTAGACTATCAGAGGGCCTAGCCACAAAGAAATGGGGTTAGGCACTCGAATGACTCGAATTGAATTTAAAATCTAGTTAAACTCAGATAAACTTGAATCTTGTTAAGCTTAGATAAATTTGCTTTTGTTTTGATTTTTTTTTTTAAGAAATGTTGTGGTATTAGAATTTGAACTTGTCCCACATTTGTTTTGGCGTGAGATAAAGGAACTCATATAGTTTTTCTTCTTACGCGGTAAATTTAGCAATAGTTGTTCTTCTTACCCAGTAAATTTAGCAATCGTTGTTCTTCTTACCTGGTAAATTTAGCAAAAATTTGTTGGAAGTTACCATTAAATCAAGAAAATAAATACACAATAGCAATGAGAATATGGACAAAGGCTTGTGCAAATAAATGATAACAAATGTTTGCATATGGTCTTTTGTACTTTTTCTCCCACATATCTTGACAACATACCTGTACAGGGATGTTGGATGTGCTCCATGCCCATCCCATGCCTGGAAAAGGGTGATTAGCACATATGATATCTAAGAAATACGAAGCCATATAAAAGGTTGGAGGGGAATCTGGGCTATGCTTCTTGGCTCTGAGTATTTCCTGCTTCATTGTGTGTGGGAGGATTGCTTCCCAGTTTCAAAGTGATCCTTTCTTTAAAGTAGTGAGACAATTGTATTTTTTGGCCTCTTTCCTCACTAGATCCAACACAACAGAATCGACAACCTCCAACAAAAAATCAATGAGTTCCCCTTCAGTGTAATGGCCCTTGGCACAGTTGTTACCACACAAAGTTGTCAAGCCTGAATATCTGACCGTAAAGGCTTGATATAACATTGTCCATGGTTATGGGTTCAAGGTCCATGAGAGCAACCGAACAGCCCCCAGAACAAACCACAACCAACCCACCCTACAAAAATTCCACCATTGCAACCTTGCAAGATTACTACGCACATTCCATCAAACTAACAGTGTGAGGCCTCTACACCTTCTCATGGACACATTGTTCTTCAACTTCCTTCGCCACTTCTCATGGACACTCTGTTCTTCAAATGCCTTCACCACTTTTTGTTCTTGTTCTTTAACTACACCTTCTCATGGACACTCTGTTCTTCAACTGCCTTCACCACTTTTTGTTCTTGTTCTTTAACTGCACCTTCTCATGGACACTTTGTTCTTCAACTGCCTTCGCCACTTTTTGTTCATGTTCTTCAATTTCCTTCGCCATCAACGTCACACTCGTTCAGACTAGAGGATGGAGCAATGGGACGAATCCCAGTAGGGCCATTACGTTTTCTAGTAAATCGTGTCGTACGATGTTGTGAAGTAGCGTATTATTTTTAAATTCAATGGGGAAATAGTCTAGATGGAAAATTTTAATTAGTTAGAAGGAAGAATAGATGGAAAATTTTAATTAGTTGGAAGGGTGAAAAAGAAGCTCTCCCATTGGATGGGGTTAACACTGTTTGCCCACCCAAAGCCAACAAAGAAAAATCTTATCGGCGTAACGAGTAAAAATAATAATAAATAGTACAATTTATATGAGAATTATATAAAAAGGAAATCCCTAAATATTTTAATTATTTATTGGGATCATTTGAATTTTTAATAATAATATTGAAATTAAAATTTAGAAAAATAATAATATTATAAATGGAAATTTTTTATAATATTTTTTATATTTGATTTTTAAGTTAAAATAATTAATTATAATATTAGTATTTATTAATTTTAGGCTATGTAATTTATAGTTTATTATATTAAATTAATATTAGTATTTATTTAAATTAATTTTAATTTATGAAAAATAGTAAATATTTTAATTATTTATTGATATAAATTCAATATTAAAAATATTAGAATTAAAATTTAGAAAAATAATAAAAATATAAATGAAAAGTTTTTTATAATAATATTTATGTTTGATTTATAAGTTAAAAGAATTAATTATGTCTATAAACAATTTATTTTGGAATAGGGTTTCTATAATTTTAATTTAATTATCAATAATTATTAGGTGGATGATAGGGATTTAACTTCCATAAAATATTAAAATATTCTTAGTAATATACACAAATCAAAGGTTGAGATAAGATTTACCTTCGAATTTGTTATACCATTTTTTCCCTTTAATTAAATTCATTAATTTAAAAAAAGTCTCGGCAAGTGTCATATGAAATGAGTTATGGTTTTTTGAACATGTGGTATTGATAAGACATGGTATCATAACAATCTCATGATAAAATATGTTGCCATTATAGCTAATGTGTTGTCTTTGATGGCAACCTGCTTGACAAAGATGTACTTGATGTCAGCATGGTAATAATATGATAGTCATGGAACTAATTCATTTATCAGAAATATTGGTACAAATGTTACAGTGGATATGGATAGAGAAATGATAGTTCAGTTACAGATGCAGGATAAATGTAAAGATTAAAAAGTATATGTGGTTCCCGTGAAAAAGGGTCGCGTACATACTATGTCCTTTGAGAAAAAATTTTGTACATAATTCGAACAATGGAAATCTAGATACCAGGGGTCATTACCATGGTATTTTCCCATAGTAATTGGGGCGACAACATTTATTTCATCTCATTAGCAAATATTAACAACATTAATAAAGGATTTACCTAAGGTATTGGCTAAGGAAAAAGTTGTATAAGGAGATGGAGATGAAGGTGTTAGGTGTTCAAGTAATGGATTATTTATGTGTGATATGATCTAGAACAAGTGTGCACCAAGAAGCAAGGAGAAGACTCAGATATGAAATATCTGAAGATACGTTGATATATATGCTTGATTGACTTGCTTGTTGCAAATTTTTAAGTAGCTAATAATGATAGATCTGTGATTATAGTGATGTTATGATATGTATGTGTTTTTCAGAAGTCTGTAGTTTTGACAGTGAAGGTTGTATAATGTGAGATATGTTTGCAGCGAAGGTATGTTTAAGTAATTTAAGATTTGTACGTTAGTTTTCTTCTAGATAGTTGTGTACATAAGAGGATCTTTTTTTTAGTCATGTATATATTATGATAAAAAAATTTTGATATATTGAAATATGTACGCGAGTGTTGCACATGATAAGCGTGTATATACATAGGTCTTCTTAATAAAAATTACGTATATATTCTGAGTTATATCTGGTAAGGGTTTGCAGTGCTACTTCATGATGAAAGACCATGAGTTTTGTTGTATTTGTTGTTGTCTGTCAATGATGTATTGATCAAGATGATTTGTATTAGGTATGGATTGATTTGATATGGTTGAAATTGTTGGTTGAGATTCAATTTAGTGTTTGGTTTTCTTCAGTATTCAGTGGGATGATGTTACAATGATTCAGTTGGTTCAATGATTGTATTTCAGATTCAGTATTCAGTTTGGTATTGAGCATAATGTCGGGTATGGTTCCAGTGTGAAAAATTGATGAATAGGTTTTGATGTTTGTTTGAGACAAGTGGAGAAAGTGTGAAACATTATAAAACGTGATCCACAAGGTGTTGAGGGTTGGAGCCTTCAGTAAGGGAGTCAGAGCTTCCTTCTAGTGGTGGTTGGTAAACTTGTTCAAGGGGGTAGGTACTCCCTTCCTGTAGGAGCCAGTAAACGAGATCAGGGGGTTGTATCCCCCTTCCAGTGGGTGTTGGAGAATGAGTGGAGGTTGTAGCTTCCTGCAAGTGGGTATTTGCATGCTGGTAAGAGTCCGCACTAATACAAGATGTAATGATATTTTTCTTTATAATGAAAGAAGAAGATAGAGACGATGGAAGCATCGGTTTTCTCCCACATTGGGTTTCCACCTAAAATACCAATGTTTAAATGTGTTGATATGTTACTTATATGTTATGATATATCTTATCTTTACAACATACTAAATTACTAAGGAA
The DNA here is from genome assembly GCA_034641835.2 of Pinus albicaulis. Taxonomy (NCBI): domain Eukaryota; kingdom Viridiplantae; phylum Streptophyta; class Pinopsida; order Pinales; family Pinaceae; genus Pinus; species Pinus albicaulis. Next base: position 735,554,842 of record CM076576.1, read on the forward strand.
TTAATAATGCAATGGTAAAGTTAAACATATGATGGAAAGTACAAAAAGTAATTAAATTGCATATACATAGTTTTATTTCACTGAAGTCGCACATATACCTACATGTAATTTATGAATGAAAAGATAACATGGAATTTGTAATATGAAAATTGAAAAGTAAAATGAATTAAAACTTGTTCCACCCCCCCCCCCCCCTCCTCAGTATTTTTCTTAACAACTGGTATCAGAGCAGGTCCCTCAGAAGAAGCTTGATCGCTTAAAGGGCGATATATCAAAATAAGCAGTCAAGAGGGAGTATTTTCTTCAAAGTCACCCTTGTCTAATGGAACTAACTTTATATTTTGGAAGTCAAAATGAGAGTGAATTTGCAGTAACTAGGCGCTGAGGTATTGGAAATTGTTGAAGGTGGATATTAATACCCAACCTTCATTCCCACATATAATGCAAGAAATAAGCAATACGAGAATAATGTAAAGACAGTAAATGTTATCTTGGGAAGTTTGGTTGAATCTAAGGTTGTTAAATTCATGCAGCTAAGCACCGCAAAGTAAATATGGGATAAGCTTGTTCAAATATGTGAGTGCAACACTAAGGTAAAAAGTGCTAAACTTCAAACATATAGAATTTAGTATGAGACTCTTAAAATGCATAATGATGAAAGCATTGCAATATTTTTCCTTAGATTATACAGAATTGTTAACACAATGAAAAATTTTGGTGATGAAATAAAAGAAACAATTGTTGTTGAAAAGATCTTCAGATCACTAACCCCAAAGTTTGATTCCAAAGTCTCGCCCATTGAATAAATGTGGGATTTAAAGAATCTCAGCATTAAACAACTCCATAGGATCCTAAAAACTTTTAAAATGAGAAAAGGGGATGCAATAGGTGTTAGAGAAGCAACATTCAAAGCCTCATACAAATGGAAAGAAAAGGAAAAGGCCAAATATACAAGCTACATTTCAGATAGGGAAGACGTTAATTTCGTAAGAAAGTTGCAAGTGGGAACTGGTAAATCCAAAGGTATGAGCTTTCCTTTAAATGTTTTGCTTGTGGAAGGGTAGGTCACTATGCATCCAAATTAAAGAAAATCAAATTAATAGATAAAAGGGAAAGGATGTTGATAAGAAAAAATCCTAAAGGAAGTTTTCTTCTAAGGAAAGTTTTTATTCTAATGAAGATAGTTAAAGAAAATATGATGATCAGGAAGATTCAGATTCATATTCTAATACTTGTTACCAAATACTTAAGGCTCTTGAAGATCAATTAATTAGTAAATCAAATAATTGTGAAGAAGATAATTTAATAAAATCATTGAAAGAAAATGATACGCTCAGGAATGCAAACATGGATCTGGAAATGAAAGAAAGTAGTATTATCAAGGAAATAAACATGTTAAGAATGTAGTTGGAAGCAACCAATAGAAAAAAAACTTCAATAAAAGGAAATGCATTGTGAAAAATTAGAATCAAATGTCATGACTCTAAGAAAATATTATGATAAAATCAACAAATGGGTAAAGGCATCTGAATCACTAGAGAAGATTATCAGTGAAAAATTCTCTCCTCTAATCAAGACATGCATTGGATACAACCACATGGCTTAATATTCACAATTTAATGACAAGAACCAGCATAAGGTTTTTGAAAAGAAAACTAAATCAAGTCACTCATCTAAAAAGAAATCACCTAGATCAGAGTCAAGATCAATCCCTAGGCATAAAAGATGGTTTAATGGATATTGTTTTTCATGTAACTTATTTGGGAATAAGGTCATTGATTGCAGGTCAAGCATATGGAATGAAAGAAAAAAATGGGATAAGTTCCACAAGTTCGAGCACATGATTATAAATTGTAATCAGATTTAGAGGAAAAAATAAAATCAATCAGATACGTAGGAGAAGATTTTCCCTACCGCAGTCCATTATTTTTAAAAGTATACTTCTATCAGTGACTTCAAAAGTGAATGTGCGGTATATAGCCTCATAGAAAACAAGTGATGACTATTAGGTCCATAGAATCAGTGGTGTATGATATCAGGAGGAGCTATGCATGTGTATCTTGATGATGATTCCCTATGTTTATTTGATATTACTGACATTGCATTGATGAAGTGAACATGAACAAACATGACATGTTCAGGGGGAGTTGTGACTATAAAGAATCAACAACTTATTTTCTGTACGTAGATATTTTGAAAGACAATCGCGTGTATATGCGGTTTTTTATCTAGACAATTGTTTATGCCTCTCAATAATGAAAAAGACGTGGCACAGATTCATGGTGAGCTTCTCATATGCTTCCATCAGTTCATTATTGGTATTTTGGTTTTGTCATTGATTTATTATGCCCTTTTGTTGCGTAGGAATGATGTCGATTCATGATAAGGTTATGAGTTGTTGCAAAATCTTATATTATTGCTGACAAAATGGTTCTTTGGTGCATATGTTGATTAATGACATGTATATGATTAGATTTCATGATGAATAATTGGCACAGGTTCAAGGGGGGCATCTTCTATGCTTCTAATAGTTCATTGTTGACATTATGGTTTCTTGATCACTCCTTGTTGCATGATGGTGTTTATGATGAGTTCATGACTTACTCACTATTTGTTTCCAATGATGGGAATATTTATATGTTGTTGTCATCAAGTCATGGGGTATCAATAATACATGGATTTCATGTGGGGAACTTATGGATGGTGTCTATATGTTGCTTGAGTTTCATTTGGTGAAGTTGTTAATTGTGTCCTATACTTGCTAAAGCTTGAAGATATGTATGCTATGTTCACTAAAGATGTGGTTTATGATGTTGTCGTTCAGTTAATATTTGTGATGTTGGATGTACTCTTTGTTTGCACATATGATTGATACCTATGGTGTTGTAGTTCAAGAGATTAATGTTGCTACTTGTGGATTGTGACTCTTCCTAAATATGGAGAGAGTGTTTTGACCTTGATGACATGAGGTCAAGGGGATGAGTTGACAAACAAAAACTTTTTGTACAATATCATGCTTCTGCTATAGTTGATCAGTGATGCTTGGAGACATTGCATACTTGGTCACATGTTGATGATATTCGAGAGATTGATACCTACACTGTCTTATCTTAGATGTTTATGATGAGGATTTTCATGTTGCTATCATAATGACATCTATGTTGCTACCATCAGATGATTATGTTGTAGATTCTTGTATGGTGCATGGTAGTTGCTAATGACTATCATGGTCTTTCTACTTCATTGTTGAGATTCCTATGTTTGTTTATAAGTGTCATATATGTCTCTTGATGTAAAGGTCATGAAAAAACCCATGTTGTAAATTATTGTAAAATTCAGTCATGTATGGGCTATTGGGATCAAGTCATGCCATGTATGTAATCCCATTATTTTGGAACATATATGTAAAATTTGGAAACCCAATATGTTGGGTGATTGATATAATTATGGGAGCATAGAGTCAAGGTCATATTTGGTTGATTCATGAAGCCTTGTATTTTTTATTTCATATCTATAGAAGGTTTAGCATATGCTCAAGGGGATCATGGCCAATATGTAGACTTCATGATTCATATTCAGCAGATCAAACTTACAACGATGAGCACTACATGGGAAGTACTTCATTCATCCTAGTTTAACCCTTTTCCCTTCATTTAAAATGGGGAGAGAAGACTTGATGTTTGCAAATGTGTTTTCATGTTGTGTCCAAACACCAAAGTGGTTTCCATCAAGCCCAAAGGGGTAGATTTTTGGCATTATGGCTAATGCTTTGTCCTTGATGACAACCTGCTTGAAAAATATGTACTTGATGTGAACATGGTAATAATATGATGGTCATGGAACTAATGCAACCTTTAGGAATATTGGTACAGATGTTATAGCGGACATGGACAGATAAATGACAGTTCAGTTACAGATGGATGATAAATGTAAAGATTGATAAGTATATCTGATTCACGTGAAGAAGGGTCATGTACATATGCAGGTCTTGTCAGCAAAAGTCGTGTACATAATCTGAACTGTGGAAATCTAGATACTAGGGGTCATTTCCATGGTATTTTCCCATAGTAATTGGCATGGTAGCATTATTTGATCCCTTCAGCAAATACTAACAACATTACCAAAAGATTTATCTAAGGTATTAGCTAAGGAAAAATCTATATAAGGAGATGGAGGTCAAGGTGTTAGGTGTGAAAGCAATGGATTATTTATGTGTGATTTGATTTGGAATAGGTGTGCACCAGGAAGCAAGGAGAAGACTCATATATGAAAGATCTAAAGATATGTTGATATATATGCTTGATTTACTTGCTTGTTGCAAATGTTTAAGTAGCTAACAATGATAGATCTGTGGTTATAGTGATGTTTTGATCTGGATGTGTTTTTCAAAATTTTGTAGTTTTGATAGTGAAGGTTTCAGAATGTGAGTTATGTTTGCAGCGAAGGTATGTTTTAGTAATTTAAGATATGTACATTGGTTTTCATCTAGATAGTCTCGTACATACATGGATCTATTTATCTTTAGTCGTATGTATATTACGAGAAATGTTTTTTAGTATATTGAAACATGTACGTGAGTGTTGAACATGATAAGGGCATAGATACGCAGGTATACTTAATGCCAATCGTGTACATATTTTGAGTTAGATTTGGTCATGGTTTACAGTGTTGCTTGATGATGACAGTTCATGATTTCTATTGTATTTGTTGTTGTTTGTCAATGATATATTGATCAGGATGATTTGTATCAGTTATGGATTGATTTGAGCCAGTTGCAATTGTTGGTTGAGATTCAGTTTAGTGATTGGTTTGCTTCAGTATTCAGTGGGGTTATGTTACAGTGATTCAGTTGGTTCAGTGATTGTATTTCATATTCAGTATTCAATTTGGTATTGAGCATAATGTTGGGTGTGGGTCCAGTGTACAAAATTGATGAAAAGTGGCCTACAGGTTTTGATGTTTTTTTGAGACAGGTTTTGAAAACTTACTTTGTTTTGTATGAGACTAGATTATTTATCATTCCACCATAATTTTTTATGGCCTCATAGCATAGGTATGATTAGTTCCATCATCCATATGTGATTAAGTATGGTCGTGTGGTGCCTAGTAGTAAGGGCATGTATGATATCAATGATTCTTCTAGTAAGCCCCTTTTGAAACTTGCATTGAGCATTTTCCACCTTGACTCTTATGTATAGCAAGGAGGAGTGAAGGAAGACACCACAAAAGAACCATTGAAGGCTCAATTTTTTATTTATAAGATCAAGAAAATCCATTTACCTGTATAAGCGACATTGAATAAGTCATAAGAAAAGTATAAGGGCTAGCATGATTAGCACAAGATCTAGAAAAATTCAAGGCAGGAGATATAATTTGATTTTATCTAAGTAAATAAAGACTACAAGGTCTTGGTAAGAAGATCAATACTTTGCGATATGGTCATTTTGAAGTGTTGGAGAAGTTAGGTGATAATGGATACATATTCAATCTACCCCCATATATGCATATTTACTTGATATTGAATATGGAGAATCTAAAACTCTAGGAGCCTTCTATGTTGGATCAGGAAACTAACGAGAAAGTCCTACTACCATAAAGGACTTAGCACTAGAAGCTCAAGTATAGCTAGTAGAAGATAAAATAATGTAAAAGAAGTCCAAAACAACTAAGTAGGTGTAGTATAAGCTTTGTTAGGTTGGGTTGAAATCACAACTTTTCAATAAGATGAAATAGTAATCCAAAGAAAAGCTAGAGGAATATATTCCTCATCTCCTTCAATAAAATATTTTTGAGACTAAAAGTCTCCCTATATAGGGAGGTACAATCTAGAATGAATCATTATATACTTTATCATATATTTTGGTACTTTTTGGATGGGAAAAATGGAGTTATTGGCTTGAGATATGATGTAGAATGGATCAATCTTACATCATCAACTTCACAAACTACATGATATTAAACTTTATCTACTCTAAATACTTTGTTAATGCTAGTTGTATTAACATTTTCATGATTTCTTTTTCATTAATGTAGGCTTCTAAAATTTGTTTATTTTTATCTACTTTGTTTTTATAATGAGACCTCTAACCTTCTTAGGACCAGCAAAATTTTTGATATGAAAAACATATTTGGAATATAAGACAAATTAAAAGATTTGCAACTCCAAATTAAATAACCTCCAATATGTGAGAATAACTATGAAAAATGGTCAATTAAATGTTGATTGTTTTGACATTTCAATGGTTTCTTCTTCATAATTGGAGGCTCTTAACATTTGTTTAATTTCATCGTCTTTGTTTCTATGATAATACCGCTAATTGTTTTCACATTTCAATGGTTTCTTCTTCATAATTACAGGCTCTTAACATTTGTTTATTTTCATCGACTTTATTTTTATAATGAGACTGCTAAACCATTTTAGGATAAACAAAGATGATAATATGAAACACATATATTTGAAAACAATACGATTTAATAGATTTACAACTCAATACTAAAATAATCTCTGATATGTGACAAACAAATTATAAAAACATATCAATTAGATATATTGGAATGGTTTAGAGAAAAATTACATCTTTCCTTATGACAGACGTGCTCTCTTCATATTCACCTAACTAATATAAATTAATATTTTTTTTTCAATAATCATATAAATAAGGGATCACATTCCACGTCATCGAAAATCTACACCTTTGGAAAGTACCACTAAATTTATATTTAATTAAAAAAATTGTAAACATATCTATATTTTTATTTAATAAGATATCAACAATTATCCGGCGTCCTTCAAATGTATATTGGTTACTCACTTAACAATAATAAATACGCACGAAAATTGAACATTTGTGGGCACGTTGTTTCTTGAATAGTGGTAATGAACACTTTTTTGGCAGGTTCCTCTAATCACTTTTTGACTTTAAGTGTGGCACCAAAAACTAAAACATCATGGGAAGGAAATCAATGAACTATTCATAGACATATGGAACTTTTTAAATAAAAATGAATGAATTATTTATATATATAGTTTATTATGAATTAAAAATTATATATATATATATATATATATATAAAGTTTATGTAAGTTTTGAGATAATTAATATGATTAATTTATTGTTTAAATAGTAGCGATTCAAGAGTATTTAAGTTATCAAAATCATTTAGAGATTATATTCGATTTGTGTCACATCAACTTTTAGTATGATTAGATTTTTCTCCTTAAAATTTCGAACCAATAACTTTTACATGAAAAAATTCCTTAATAAAACATCTTATCACTTTCTACTCTATATGACAAAAATTATATAATATTAATTTAATTTATACATTATAAATACTTCTTTCTTAAATGGTAAAAAAATAAAACATAAGTAAATTAAAATTACATTTTAAAATATTAAAAGAAAAAATATTATATATTTATGTGAATAAACTTTAACATTCTATTTAAAGGAAAAAGGGAAACATTGTATATTTATTAATAAGGCATAAACATAACCTTCTCTTTAAAAGTGAATAAAATGCACATGAAAAATTATTAGAGAAAAGAAAGAAGTGATAGTTTGGTCTTTCTCAAAGACTAATTATAAATATCTATATACACGAGTGGAAAAAATATAAATTTGTATACACACGAGGAATATATATATATATATATATATATATATATATATATATATAATTTATGTGGAAATTATATAAAAATGAAATTCGTACACCTTTTAATTATTTATTGGTATAATTTGAATTTTTTAATAATAATATTAAAATTAAAATTTAGAAAAATAATAATATTATAAATGGAAAGTTTTTATAATAATATTTATATTTGATTATAAGTTTATAAAATAAAAGAATTAATTATAATATATGGAGTAAATTTGAGGGCTATGTAATTTATAGTTTATTATATTAAATTAATTTTATTATTAATTTTAATTAATGAAAATTAGTAAATATTTTAATTATTTATTGTTATAATTTTAATATTATAAATATTAGAATTAACTTTAGACAATAATAAAAATATAAATGGAAAGATTTTTATAATAATATTTATATTTGATTTATAAGTTAAAAGAATTAATTATGTGTATAGATATGTTTATTTTGGAATAGGGTTTCTATAATTTTAATTTAATTATCAATAATTATTAGGTGGATGATAGAGATTTAATTTCTAAATAATATTTTTACACAAATCAAAGGTTGAGATTTACCTCTGAATTTGTTATACCATTTTATTCTTTTAGTTAAATTCATTAATTAAAAAAAAAGTCTCAGAAAGTGTCATATGAAATGAGTTATGGTTTTTTGAACACTTGGTATTGATAAGCCATGATATCATAATAATCTCATGATAAAATATAATGGCATTATGGCTAATGTGTTGTCCTTGATGGCAACTTGCTTGACAAAGATGTACTTGACATCAACATGGTAATAATATCATGGTCATGGAACTAATGCAGCTATCAAGAATATTGGTACAGATGTTAAAGTGGTTATGGATAGAGAAATTGCAGTTCAGTTATAGATGGATGATAAATGTAAATATTGAAAATTATTCGTGGTTCTTGTGAAGAAAGGTCACATACATACGCAGGTCCTATGAGAAAAATTCGCGTACATAATTCGAACAATGGAAATCTAGATATCATGGGTCATTACCATGGTATTTTCCCATAGTAATTGGGGTGATATCATTTATTTGATCATGTTAGCAAATACTAACAACATAACCAAAGGATTTACCTAAGGTATTGGCTAAGGAAAAAGCTATATAAGGAGATGGAGATTAAGGTGTTAGGTGCACAAGCAATGGATTATTTATGGGTGATCTGATCTGGAACATGTGTGCGCCAAGAAGAAAGGAGAAGACTTAGATCTGAAAGATCTGTAGATATGTTGATATATATGTTAGATTCACTTGCTTGTTGCAAATGTTTAAGTAGTTAACAATGATAGATCTCTGGTTATAGTGATGTTGTGATCTAGATGTGTTTTTCGGAAGTTTGTAGTTTTGACAGTGAAGGTTGTGGAATGTGAGTTATATTTGCAGCAAAGGTATGTTTCAGTAATATAAGATCTGTGTGTTGTGTTGCTTCTGGATAGTTGCGTATATACGTGGATCTATTTTTGTTTAGTCGCATATATTTTCTGAGAAATGTTTTTTGGTATATTGAAACTTGTATGCGGGTGTTGCACATGATAAGCATGTATATACGCGGGTCTGCTTAATAACAATTGCGTATATTTTTGGAATATGGCTTCTGTGATCTATAATTTGTTAAAAAAAATATTTCGGTAATAATCATGATCATATGTGATTATTACTAAAAGTATTTTTTTAACAAATTGCGTATATATTTTGAGTTAGATCTTGCCATGGTTTGTAGTGTTGCTTCATGATGACAATTCATGAGTTTTATTGTATTTGTTGTTGTCTTTCAATGATATCTTGATCTGGATGGATTGTATCAGTTATGGATTGATTTGATCTGGTCGTAGTTGTTGATTGAGATTCAGTTTAGTGATTGGTTTGCTTCAGTATTCAGTGGGATGATGTTACAATGATTCAGTTAGTTCAATGATTGTATTTCAGATTCAATATTCAGTTTGGTATTGAGCATAATGTTAGGTATGGGTCCATTGTGAAAATTTGATGAAAAGTGGCCTATAGGTTTTGATGTTTGTTTGAGACAGGTGGAGCCAGTGTGAAACATTCTTAAACGTGGTTCACAAGGTGCTGAGGGTTGGAACCTTCAAGAAGGGAGTCAAAGCTTCGTTCTAGTGGTAGCTAGTAAACTTGTTCATGGGGGTGGGTGCTCCCTTCTGGTAGGAGCCGGTAAATGAGATCAGGGGGTTTTAGCTCCTTTTTAGTGGGTGCTAGAGAGCGAGTGGAAGTTGTAGCTTCCTGCAAGTGGGTGCCTACGTGCTAGTAAGATTATGTTTCGGTACAAGATGTAATGAAATTTTTTCTTATAATAAAATAAGAAGACATAAACGAAGACAATGGTGCTTTTCTCCCACATTGGGCTTCCACCTAAAATACTGGTATTCAAATGTGTTGATGTGTTGCTTATGTGTTGCGATATATTTTCTCTTTAAAACATACTAAATGAATAATGAATTAATAATGCAATTGTAAAGTTAAACATAAGATGGAAAGTATGAAAAATAGGTAAGTTGTATATACACGGTTTTATTTCACTGAAGTTGGGTACACACACAGGTTGCATGAATGACAGTAGCATACATATTTATGAATATGAAATTGAATGTAAAAGTGAATTAAAAGCACAGATTCACCCCCCCATTAGTATTTTTCTTAACAATTAGTATCAAAGTAGGTCCCTCAGAAGAAGATTGATTGCTTAAAGAGAGATATATAAAAATGAGTAATCAAGAGGGAGTATTTTCTTCCAAGCCACCCTTGTTTAATGGAACTAACCTTATATTTTGGAAATTCATAATGAGAGCGTATTTGCATGCACTAAGATTTGATGTATGGGAAATTGTTGAAGGTGTATATCAATACCCAACCTTCATTCCCACAGATAATGCAATAAAGAAGCAATACGAGAACAATGCAAAGGCAACAAATGTTATCTTGGGAAGTTTCGTTGAATCTGAGTTTGTGAAATTCATGCAATTGACCACCACAAAGGAAATATGGGATAATCTTGTCCAAAGCTATGAAGGTAACACTAAGGTAACAAGTGTTAAACTTCAAACATATAGAATTTAGTATGAGACTCATAAAATGCATGATGATGAAAGCATTGCAAGATTTTTCCTTAGAGTATACAAAATTGTTAACACAATGAAAAATCTTGGTGATGAAATAAAGGAAACAATTTTTGTTGAAAATGTCTTGAGATCACTAACCCCAAAGTTCAATTCCAAGTCTCGGCCATTGAGGAAATGCAAGATTTATAGAATTTCACCATTGAAAAAATCCATGGGATCCTGAAAATTTTTTAAATGAGAAAACAGGCTACAGTAGTCGTTAGAGAAGAAAAATTCAAAGCCTCATACAAAGGGAAAGAAAAGGAAAATCCCAAAAATACAAGATACATTTCAGTTGAGGAAGAAGCGAATTTCGTAAGAAAGTTGCAAGTGGGAACTGGTAAATTCAAAGGTTTGAGCTTCCCTTTAAATGTTTTTCTTTTGGAAGAGTAGGTCACTATGCATCCAAATTTCCATGTAAAGAAAATCATGATAAGAAATAAAAGGGAAAGCATGTTGATAAGAAAAATTCCAAAAGGAAGTTTCCTGCTAAGAAAAGTTTTTATTCTAATGAAGATAGTTAAAGCACATATGATGATCATGAAGATTCATATTCATATTTTAATCCTTGTACAAAATACTTATGGCTCTTGAAGATCAATTAATTAGTGAATTAGATAGTTGTGAAGAAGATAATTTAATAAACACATTGAAAGAAAATGATACACTCGGGAATGCAAACAAAGATCTAGAAATAAAATAAAGTAGTATGATCAAGGAAATAAACATGTTAAGAATGTAATAGGAAGCAACCAATAGAAGAGAAAAAATTTTAGCAAAAAAACTTAAAGAAAAGGAACGATGTTGTGAAAAGTTAGAATTAGAAGTTGTGACTTAAAGAAAATATTATGGGAAAATCAACAAATGGGTAAAGGCATCTAAATCACTAGAGAAGATTATCATTGAACAACAATATCCTCTAATCAAGACGAGCATTGGATACAACAACATGACTTAAAATTCACAATTTAATGGAAAGAACTAGCATAAGGTTTTTGAAAAGAAAACTGAATCAAGTCACTCATCTAGAAAAAAAATCACCCAGATCAGAGTCAAGATCAGTCCCTAGGCATAAAATATGGTTTCACGAATATAATTTTTCTTGTAACTCATTTGAGCATAAGGTCACAGCTGATTGCAGATCAAGCATATGGAATGAAAGTAACAAATGGGATAAGTTCCACAAGTTCAAACACATGATTAGAAATTGCAAGCAAATTTGGAGGAAAAAATAGCATCAGTCAGAGACGTAGGGAAGATTGTCCCTACTACAGTTCATTGTTCTTACAAGAATATTTCTATCAGTGACTGCAGAAGTAAATGTGAGGTATATAGTGTTACACCATTTTTTGGTCATCTAACCTATTATCATTAGATGGAACCAAGTACATCATGTAAGACCAATTTTACTCCAAGTAAAATTGCTTTCACTATGAAAATAACTTAGTAAATCACCTTTATTAAGTTGTTTATGGTCTAAATAGGAAACCCCATAAGGAAATATTAAATAAATATACATTTTTTTTATTTTCCTCAAGAAATAATTAGTCAAATAGTAGTATAATTAATATTTCTGGTTATATTTAACCCAAAACAAGGAAATTAATTAGATAAATCATTATTTATCTTATTATTTTCTAAGAATAATTGTTTAAATATTATTTAAATAATATTCTTTGTTAAATATGACTAATTCACCCTTAAATAATTAAATAAATCATTATTTATTTGATTATTACTCAACCATATCCTTAAAATGATAAATAGATCATTTATTTATTTATTATTACTTAATCACATTCTTAAAATAATAAATAAATCATTTATTTTATTATTATTTACAAATAAGGGGATTTGACTCAAGTCAAATACCTTTTCCCTCCAACAAATATAATAAAATATTCCACAAAAGTTAGATCTAGATTTGGTTAATAATATTTTAATTATGCACCAAGATCTAGACTAACTCAATATTTTGTTATAAATAGAAGGGTTTTCCCATTCATTTGTCACCTTTTGTTGCCTAAAGATCTGGATCTCAACACTTGGTCTGGCTATTGATCCATAATCATAGCCATACTTTTCCATTTTTGTTTGGGTTTTCTACACCATCAAGAGAGAGAAGTTCTAAATCTGAAGTGCTGAGGACTCACAAGAACCCATCCCATTGAGGAGAACAGAGAACACCCTCTTGTGTTTTCCTCCCAGGTGCCATTAATAAAAATATTCATTGGATATATTCTTGTCTTGTCTATTGGATCTATGGAGTAAATCTGATTTTTCTACTGTTTAATGTCTTCTAATGCATAGATATAGATTTTTGCAGCATTTGTCTTGATCATCTAGTTGCAGATCTGGAGATATTAGCAGTCATTTCTGTTGTTAGGGCTATAAGTTATGCATAGCTAAAGTGGTCTTTTTTTCGTACACTTCGAATAAAGATTCATACTAACATATAGCCTCATAGAAAATAGGTGATGACTATCAGGTCCACAGGATCAATTGTGTATGATCTCGGGAGGAGCTATGCATGCCTATCTTGATGATGATTCCCTATGTTGCTTTGATATTACTGACATTTCATTGATGAAGTGAACAAGAATAAAAATGACATGTTCAGGGGGAGTTATGATTATAAAGAATCAACAACCTATTAATTTATGTGGATATTTTGAAAGACAATTGCGTGTATACGCGGTTTTTATTCTAGACAGTTGTGTATGATTCTCAATAATGAAAAATATGTGGCACAGATTCGGGGGGGAGCTTCTCATATGCTTCCATCAGTTCATTATTGGTACTTTGGTTCAGGCTTTGATTTTTTGTAGACTGTTAAAGATGTCGATGTGCTGCTTAGGAATGATGTTGATTCATGATGAGGTTATGATTATTGCAAAATCTTATATAATTGTTGATAAAATGGTTCTTTGGTGCATTTGTTGTTTGACGAGATGGATATGATCATATTTGATGATGAATAATTGGCACAGGTTCACGGGGAGCATCTTCTATGCTTCTAATAATTCATTGTTGGCATTATGGTTTCTTGAGCACTCCTTGTTACATGATGATGTTTATGATGATTTCATGACTTACTCACTATTTGTTTCCATTGATGAGAATATTTATATGTTGTTGTCGTAATTCCATGGGGTATCAATAATGCATGGATTGCATGTAGTGAACTTATGGATGATGTCTATATGTTGCTTGAGTTGCATTCGATGAAGTTATTAATGGTCTCCTATCCTTCCTAAAGCTTGAAGATATGTACGCTATGTTCACTAAAGAAGTGGTTGATGATGTTGTCGATTAGTTCTAATCTTTGTGATGCTGGATATACTCTTTGTTTGCACATATGATTACTACCTATGGTGTTGTAGTTCAAGAGATTGATGTTTCTTCTTTTGGATTGTGAATCTTACTATATATGGAGAGAGTGTGCTGACCTTGATGACATGAGGTAAAGGGGATGAGTTGATAAACAAAGCCTCTTTTTACAACCTTATGCTTATGCTACAATTGATTGGTGATGTTTGGAGACATTGCATACTTGGTCACATGTTGATGATATTGGAGAGATTGATGCCCACATTGTCTTACTTTCATGTTGATGATGAAGATTTTCATGCTTCTATCATAATGAAATCTATGTTGCTTCCATCAGATGATTATGTTTTAGATTCCTATATGGTGCATGTTCACAGTTGCTGAGGGCTATCATGGTATTACTACTTCATTGTTGAGATTCTTGTGTTTGGTTATAAGTGTCATATATGTCTCTTAATGTAAAGGTAATGAAAATACCCATGTTGTAAATTATTTTAAAATTAAATCATGTTTGGGCTATTGGGATCAAGTCATGTCGTGTATGTAATCCCATTGTTTTGGGACATTGATGTAAAATTTGGAAACCCAATATGTTTGGTGATTGATGTAATCATGGGACCATAGAGTCATTTGTGATAGGAAAGGTCATATTTGGTTGAGTCATGAAGCCTTGTTTTTTTTATTGCATATTTATAGAAGGTTTAGCATATTCTCAGGGGGATCATGGTCAATATGTAGACTTCATGACTCATATTCAGCATATCAATCTTACAACGATGAGCACTACATGGGAAATACTTCATTCAACCTAGTTCAACCCTTTTCCTTTGATGTTAAAGGGGGAGAGAAGACTTGGTGTTTGTAGATGTGTTTGTAGGTGGCGTCCAAACACCAAAGTGGTTTCCATCAAGTCGAAAGGGGGTGATTTTTGGAATTATGGCTAATGTGTTTTCCTTGATGGAAACTTGCTTAACAAAGATGTACTTGATGTCAACATGGTAATAATATGATGGTCATGGAACTAATTCAACTATCAATAATATTGGTACATATGTTATAGTGGATATGGACAAAGAAATGGTAGTTTAGTTACAGATGGATGATAAATGTAAAGATTGAAAAGTATATGTGGTTCCTATGAATAAGGGTTATATACATACGCAAGTCCTATCAACAAAAGTCATGTATATAATATGAACCATGGAAATATAGATTCCAAGGGTCATTACCATGGTATTTTCCCAAGTAATTGGGGCGGAAACACTTATTTGATCCAGTCAGCAAATACTAACAACATTAACAAAGGATTTATCTAAGGTATTTCCTAAGGAAAAAGATATATAAGGAGATGGAGGTCAAGCTATTACTGTGAAAGTTATGGATTATTTATATGTGTGATCTGATCTAGAGCATGTATGCACTAGGAAGCAAGGAGAAGGCTCAAATCTGAAAGATCTAAAGGTATGTTGATATATATGCTTAATTGACTTTCTTGTTGCAAATGTTTAAGTAGCTAACAATGATATATTTGTGGTTATAGTGATATTGTGATCTGGATGTGTTTTTCTTAAGTTTGTAGTTTTGACAGTGAAGGTTGCGAAATGTGAGTTATGTTTACAGCGAAGGTACGTTTCAGTAATTTAAGATATGTACGTTGGTTTGCTTCTAGATATTCGTGTACGTACACATAATTATTTCTATTTAGTCGCATATATATTCTGAGAAATGTTTTTCAGTATATTGAAACTTGTGCGCGGTTGTTGCACATGATAAAGGTGTATATACACATGTCTTCTTAATAATAGTCACACATATATTTTGAGTTATATTTGGTCAGGTTTTACAGTGTTGTTTGATGATGGCAGTTCATGGTTTCTATTGTATTTGTTGTTGTCTGTCAATGATGTCTTGATCAGGATGATTTGTATCAGTTATGGATTGCTTTGATCTGGTTCAACAATTGTTGTTTGAGATTCATTTTAGTGATTGGTTTGCTCCAGTATTCAATGGGAAGATGTTATTATGATTTAGTTGGTTCAGTGATTTTATTTCAAATTTAGTATCCAGTTTGGTATTGAGCATAATGTTGGGTGTGGGTCCAGTGTGAAAATTTGATGAAAAATGGCATGTTGAGATTCAACAAGATGATGAGCTTAGTGAAAAGTAAGCACCTTCACTAAGTGGGGCCCGCAGGCTATTTTTAGGTGTATGTCTATTTTTAGACATGGTGAGCATATTCTATAAGTTGCAGGATGCTATTTGTAGATGGTTGATCAAATGTGAAAAATAGATGAAATTCTATTTTAGAATATTGGGTGAAGTACATTTATGAATCGTTAATCTAGAAAATAGGTGCATGTCGATTATTATTAGCCCTTAATAATAAATACGACTGATAAATATCAACTTATTCTCTTGGAGCACTTTATTTTGTGTGAGAACTGAGATTTGGAAAATCAATGAAATTTAGGAAAATTCGCAATTTTAGGGTTATTGAGAGTGGCTCATAAATGGAAGGACTGGATTAGAGGCTTGAAGTGGAAAAGTTATGAAAAGTTGGAAGAGTAGTTTATGGAGTTGTTATTTAGTTTAACTCAGTTAAGTGAGTTAAACTCAGTTGAGCTAGTTGTATCTAGTCTAACTGAAAGATACACTAGTGAGAGTTAAGTGAATTAATTAATTAATTAATTCACAACTAATAACTCACTAAAAACTGAAAAAATACAGCAGTTAACTACTTGCATGTCAGTTCCAGTGGAGAACCCAATGGAGAGATAGGTGAAAGGGTGAGATGGACTATCCGTTATGACTATAGTGATGCATTCAATGCATCTGACACACACTGGAGTTGCCAATGAGGATTGCGTAGTCAAGGCAAGGCCAATTTGAATTCATTCAGGGGTCTTCTTCAGCAGGGATTCCGCAGTGGAGGCAGGCTGTCAGGAGGCAAGAAATTGGTGCATAGATATGCAAATTTCTGCATGACAGTGTGTAATGATTGTTGATTGTACTGAGAGCTTGATGTACTAAGCTTTTTATGAGATTATTACATGATTCCATTGATATACATAATATATGATAGTTGAGGTTTTTAGCTTTAAGCTTTCCCGTTAAACAATTGTGTTATGTGCGATTTAATTTACTTACATGTGTTTGCAATTGAGTTTTAAATTTCCGCAAGGTTAACAGTGGAAGGATTCTGTATTTAGCAAGAAGATAAATATTGTTAGATCAGGAGGATCCAGTAATACATCAGTATTAATACATTTCTACATGGCCTACAGGTTTTTGTTTTTGTTTGAGACAGGTGGAGCCAATGTGAAGCATGGTCCACAAGGTGTTGAGTGTCGGAGCCTTCAGTTAGGGATTCGAAGCTTCTTACCACTGCTAGCTGGTAAACTTGTTCAGAGGGGTAAGTGCTCCCATCTAGTAGGAGCCAATGAACGAAATCAAGGGTTGTAGCTCCCTTCCAGTGGGTGCTGGAGAATGAGTGGAGGTTGTAACCTCCTACAAGTGGGTGCCTCACTATTGGTAAGAGTCTGCACAATAAAATATGTAATGAAGTTTTTATTTATAATAAAAGAAGAAGACAAAGACGACGACAATGGTGGTTTTCTCCCACATTGAGTTTTTACCTAAGATTCTAGTGTTCAAATGTGTTAATGTGTTTCTTGTGTGTTGTGATCTATGTGCTCTTTACTGCATACTAAATGACTTATGCATTAATAATGAAATGGTAAAGCTAAACATATGATGAAAAGTATGAAAAATAAGTAAACTGTATATATGCGATTTTATTTCAGTGAAGTTGCATTCACATGTGGGTTGCATGAATGACAATAGCTTACAAATTTTTGAATATTAAATTGAAAGTAAAAGTGAATTAAAATTACTAGAGGTAAATCTTTATAGTTTGTATATTGATTCTTTTTATCATCATTAATAATAATATAAAATAAGTTATAATTTAATTGTTTTTTATGATTTTTAAAATTATGATGATAGGCATGTTTGTTTTGAAATACGGTGATGGTAAGAATATAATCTCCATATAATATTCTAGAATTCTCAGTAGTATACACAAATCAAAGGCTAAGATTTATTTTCAAAGTAGTTGTGTATTTTTTTCCATTTTAGTTAAATTCGTTGATTTAAAAAAAAGCCATATAAACAAGTGCCATATGAAATGAGTTATGATTTTTTGGTTGTGCCATGGTATTGACCCATAATATTGTAACAAAGCCTAATTAGAGACCAATAATCTCCATGATAAAGTGGTGTTGAATCTCCATGGTTAAAAATCTTGTTACATGTTTTTTAAAATGTATATATATCTAACTTATATATTAATTCATAATAATAATAATAATAATATTAATACATAAATTTAATATAGTTAATTTTTTTTTTTTTTTATCAACTAGAAATATATGAGGATATAAGTGTTTGATAGTTATTATGACATTTACAAATCATTTAATTTATATGATTGCCACAAATAGATCAATTACAAAATATCTGTGAAGAGCTAATTAAAAAAACAAATTATTCACCCAACCATTTAAATTAAAATCATTTAACTAGTTTATTATATTTAATTAATATTAATATTAATATTTATTAAAAATTAAATTAATTTGATATATTTATAAATTTAAATAATTTGTTAAATAAGTAGTTTAAATTATTAAATTGTTTTAAAATAATATATATATATGAAATTTAAATATATCAAAATTATTTTAAAAATTAAATTTAATGTTTCAAATAATGTTGTTTAAATTTTAAAGTAATTTTCATTTTTCATATTATCGATTTAGAAGATTTTACAAATTTCCCAACTTATGAACATTTCTTTCGTGATTTCCTATATTCTCCATCTTCATAGGTAATCGTTCTTAAAATAATATTAGTATTATAGTGGGAGATAATTTTTAAATAAATAATAAATAATAATTAAACCTTATGAAGATTTTTTTTGGTAATAATTACATTTAAATGAATATCGTTGATGCATTTCAAACCAATCAGTGTGGTTCATCATCATTATTGGTTGGTTTGAAACGCATCGACAATGTTCATTTGAATGTGATTATTATCGAAAAAAATCTTCATAATTTTACGATGAATCACAGAAGCCAGAATTCTATAAATAATTAAACCTAATTTAAATTGGAAATATTGATTGTCATAATTATAATATTTTATATGATATAAAATTTATTTTTTAGATTAATTTTTATTGAAAATAATTTTAATACGATTTTCTTTTTATTTATAAATTATATCTATATATAATTGTTTTTAATATCGGTTTATCAAGTTTAGTTTAGGTTGTTGGAAAAAATATTGTTTTTTTGTTTGATAAGTGAAATTATCTACAAGTTTTGAATTGTTGACTTTAACATCAAGGAGTGTCTTAACAATACATTTAATAACTATTTATTCAAAGCTTCTTCTGTTTAAGAAAAAAATGGACATGAGATGTGTTTTGATCTACTTTAATCCTATTTGGGTGCAACTACACATTCGACCACTACCTCAACTTTTAGGTTAGGAGTGTTGTGCCCCTATAACTTTTAGGTTAGGAGTGTTGTGCCCCTATAGCTTTTAAGTTAAGAGTGCCTAAAAACTGTTTATTCAAAACCTCCTTAAAAAAAAAAAGACATGGGGTGTGCTTTGATCCACTTTATGTGTGCACAAATCATGAAGCTAGTTTTAATATCGCTTATTTGGGTGCAATCACACATTCAATCACTACCTCAAGGTGCTTCTATAGCTTTTAGTTTATGTCTTCATAAGAATTTAACCTTTCATAACCATTTTCCACCAATGAGATCCAACCCCTTTGGAATTTTAAGTTGAAAGAAAACCATCAAAACCAACTCTTTTGGACTTTGAGAGAACTATTGAAATATTTCTTATAATAAGATCAAAATTTATTATTTAATTAAAATATATCATATATATATATATATTTTATAAAAAAATATATATTTTTAACATTTTTAGTTAAAAAATGAAAATTTATATAATTAAATTATATATATACTTGTTGACAAGAAAATAATTCATTTGGGACCATTACATTTGTTGGCCCACACACAAGGCATGTCTTATCAATTCACAGTTGAAATAACGACAACGTTATTTCTCTTACATCAATGTCTTCTATATCTTACCAAACTTGTCCTTTCAAGCCTTTATGCCAACCTGGAATTTGGGGAATAAGTTTGGTCTAACACGCATAATGTGCACCCAATAAAATAGTCATCGATACCTTTGGTTTAACAATGTATTAATATCAAAATCTAATAATCCATGCATGGTACACTTTTAAGAATTTATCTTACAACTAAGGTTGAACGCTTCATGTATTTGACTCTTGGTATTTCATGTCTAAATTTAGGAACTTTGTTATGACTTTGTAGTTGATGATTTATATAAATTAGAATTTTTTAATTTTCAGAATATTTAACATTACGAATGATTTTTCTTAATTTATAAATTGATATTATGTTTTTAAATTTAGTTGGCCTTTTGTTTAGGGTAGGGATAACTTGATATTTGTTAAATTTAGGTGGGCTTAGGGTAGGGATAAACAAGTAATTAAGTCTTATATTTATTAATTTATAAATTGATATTATGTTTTTAAATTTAGTTGGGTTTTTGTTTAGGGTAAGGATAAATTTGATATTTGATAAATTTAGTTGGGCTAGGGTAGGGATAAACAAGTAATTAAGTTGATATTTGTTAAACGTAGGGATAAATAAGTTTATTGAGTTGATATTTTTTTAGAATGATTATATTAAAATAGTTATTAAAATTTTTCCTTTATTTTAATTTTTAATGTCTTTATTTTATTGTCTTATATCATTTTATTGGATGTCTTTTTCACTTATATTGAGAACTTTTATAGGTGTATTTAAATGATTATTTTGTTTTTCTTTTATCTATTCAAACAGTGTTTATATGTCTCTCTAAGTTTTTTTTCTGCTCTTAACTGTATTAGATTGAAAGAAAATGTGTGTAATTTTTAATAAATGAATGTTTTGAACTCTGCTTAGATCACCTTGGATCTAAAGGGCATAATGTTTGATTTTGTTGGCATCACCTTTATCAACTAGTTAATATGCCACTTAATTATTTAAGAACTCTATTTAGTTCTTACACTCTTGTAGCTCATTGATTCTACCTTCAATGTTACTCATTTGGTTTGAGAAAAGGCTACATTTCTCTTGTAATTGCTAGAAATTCTATATCTTTAACGTCCACCACAATAACTTGTGTAGTTATTACCAACTCTTTATCCACTATAAGCCTTATTTATTGTGAGTTTGTCTTACAATTCATTTTCATTTCCTATCAGATACAAAAGTTCCCAATCTTACGACTTCGTCTCTCCTATGCCAAGCCTTATTTGTTGGCATATAAAACATGTTTGCAAAAGTGTGTATGTTTTATTCAAGTGGTTCTTCCTCTATTACCTTTGTTTTCCCCTTATCCTACTCATCTTTCTTTTCATTTCCTCTTCCTATTTCTATTCCCTCTCATCTTCTTTAGGTCCTTCTTTATTCTTTTTTCTTCTTCTTTTTGCTTCTACGTGGCTTCTTCAACCTCTTTCTTTGTATTTTCTTCATCCTCTCGTTATTTTATCAACTTATTCCAATTCTATTTTCTTTATTTTGGGCCTTACACAACTATTTTCTTGTCTTATTCTAATTCTACAATTGTTTCCCTCTCAAATAATTTTGTGATAGCTCTCTCTCTACTTGATCTCTCTATTGTTTGGGCCTTCTCTTATTTTTCTTTTGTTCTACTTCCATAATTCCTTTATTTCCTTTTTCACATTCTTCAACCATTTTCCTTTGCATGGAATGAATTTATATAGGAAACTCATCCATGCCTTCTTTCTCTTTCTTGTTGTGTTACATATTATTATATCTAGTCTTGTACTCCCTCATATGTCAAGTATCTCCCCTTGACTTCTTCAACCTCATCCTTGTCATGATTTTAGATGAATATTATACCCACATAAGTGTGATGTTTTCTTATCACACTTTGTAGGTCGTGCATTTGAAATGTTTCCTTGCAAATTTATATTTTTGCATTTGTTTTTCTTTTGAGCTTTCCAACACTGAATTGGTTAACCCAAACAAGCCAACACATATTGGATATTAATGGAATAACTTATGTTGACGCTAAGCCATGAAGAGATATCTAATAATCAATTTTCAGGTTATCGTTTGTCAGGTGTGTGCATTAGAAGAGTATTAGGGGCCTTAATTGCTTTATAAATTCTAATGCATTTGGAGTTTTCATATAAGTACCAATCACCAATGACTTTCAACATTTGTATTGCTTCTTCTGGTTGTTTTGGATATTTCTTGCAAAAAATCAACTCATACAAGGGGCTATGAAGTAGTCACAAATCTATGTGTAATGAGGTGTGTATTTTTTTTGCTACAATATTTGACAATAGATATCGATTGGAAGAAAATTTCATGCTCATGACCACTCCATCCCAAGGAATACATTAGAGGTATATGGAATGTCCAAAAGATAAGAGGACATGTAGAACAAGTCTTGAGAATTGAATGTCAAGAATTTCGCTCAACAAATTGCTTCAATTAGTGTATATGGTAGGATGATAGCTTGATTTATAACTTTCCCTCATTGATAACAATGCAAATGAAAGGTATCCAAGATTCATGGTAGTCATTATAATCTTTCTCTCCATATAGATTTTCTTTTAAGCCATGTTGCATACATGATGGAAGCTTTAATATTAATGGTTGGGTTCATCTTGGAAACTTTTACTTTGAAATTTATGGCTTCTTTAAATACTAGTCATGAATGATTTCATGATAATATTTTGTATTTGAAAATATTCTTACCTAATGATTAGTCAACAACCATTCTAGCCATGGGAACTTGTAACACACTTTAAATCATTAAACATGAAATAGGTTATGCATCTACCTTGAGGATTCATGATTTTATTGGTATCAACATTGTTGTGATTAATGATAAGATATTAACTTTCACATATGAATGAAATTAAAAAACGAACCGAAGTAAAAAGTAATTCCAAAGTGCCTCAATGGGTTTATCAAGCCAAAAATCAAGGAAAAATGAAAGAACCTTTAAAAGATGTAGGATGTGACTATTAAGAGAAATTTAAAAAACTTGTGAAATCACCTTTAGAACTTGTTGATATGGCTATGGAAAAATAACTTGTGATTTTTTTTTTAATAGTCATTAAAGTCTCAAATGACATCAATAGGCATATTGCGGAGTTAATAAAATAAATTTGAAGACTTGGTTTAAAACTACCATGATGGCTATTGCAATCATTATCATATCCTGCAACCATTATCATTGCAATGTCTACATTTCAAACATTGTTACCAGTTTTGATAGTGATAATTGTTGCAGATTATGCAAATTTGAATGTTAATATAATCGACTAATTGGGCTATAATCAAATAATAAATAAAACTAAAGGTCTAAAATCAACGATGCAAAAAAAAAGAAGAACAAGGATGCCTTCACTTTACGAATTGACCCTCAAGAAATAAATGCATCAAAATGAAAACGTAGCCAATCTTTTCAATTAGAATAAAAATTAAAATAAAATGACACATGCTCATAATTTTTCCAACACGAGCTTGTTAAGGCTTTTGATATATCTATTATAGCCACAATTGATAATAATATTGTTTTTCTTTTTTAAATCATATTCTTATATATTTTATTTCACATTCATGTACCCTGGTATTACTTTCATGTGCATTTTTTAGTATAACATATATAAAAATAAAACTCTTTTATTTATTTTTTTGCTTTGGATGGGGGCATATTTTCCCTCAAACCCATTCTGAAATATAGACATATCTACTAAGGTGGTGTTGTATCAAAGGTGAAATAATTGTCACTACTAAAACACGTTAACTGGAAAAAAAACATTGCAAATCTAACTAAATGGTGAAATTTTTCCATCATTGTACGATTAAGTCATACTTCAATTCACATCATAATCATTATTATTATGAAGTAGAAAAACACCCTTTGTATTCTCATAAAGGGAACTCAAGTACAAGTCACATTCTCCATGCCTCAAGGCACATGTCCCTATGGGGTTTGAACATCATTCTCAACAATGTACCGTTTTTTTCTCTTATTAATAAGATTGGTTGTCATATAGATAAAATTTTCTAATTATAGAAATCACAAATCTATGAGGATCCAAATATATTTTTTCATGATGAGATATTATGTTTATAAATTCACTTTGAGATCCCTATATATGGTTTCTTACTTTCATGCGTGTTTATTGAACAATAACAATTGTTATTTTTTTCTAGTCAAAGATTTATTCTCCCAAGCCCCCTAACCCACTACTGGAATCCATTCATATCTATTGAGATTAAGTTGAATCAAGGCTAAAGTTAATGAAACTATCTAGTGTATGACACATCAATCCATTCGTATCTATTGAGATTAGGTTGAATCAAGGCTAGAGTTAGTGAAACTATCTAGTGTATGACACATCAGTCATGAAATCTTATTCTTTTAAAATTCCTATATCTCGCCTTCAAGTGTTATATATATACAATAATATATATATATTGAAATTTGATATTTATTTCCCTAAAATGCCTTCATAATTTATTTGTATATATGGAATCAAGATTTGAAACCAAAGTTAATAAAACTATCACTCCTAAAACATGTCATTCTAAAACTGAAAACACCCACCTCTTGTTTAAGAAATGACCTTTTATTTTATTTAAAAATAAATATAATGAAAACCTTACACATTCCATCACTACACAATACACTTTCAAATAGAAAATATCTCTAAAGCATTAGAATTTTCAATCTTTTTAACTTAAATTTGAGAAATATGTGAAATACTTTTTTAGTGATGTAACAATTTTCCATAATTCAAATTACATTTTTTTATTTAAAAATAAATTCAACACGTTAAACAAATGGTAATACATTAAAATTATAGTGATTCAACAACTTAAAATTATAATGCTAACAATTTTGTATCTAAATTTAAATTTAAAGCAAACATTGATAAAAAATCTTACCAAAACTCAACTAAATCATATAATTAAATTATTCACTTTTAAATCAATGAAATTACATACTTTTAAATATATTAAATACTTATCTATGGCTTAGTCTAAATGGGCCACACATTTTTGTTCAGAAAGCATTGGGAATTCTGACTGGATTTTGAGAAAATATAGTAAAATTATTTGAAAACTAGGTTAACTTCAATATTTTTTGGGTGTCACAGATTTTGGATGGTGCTGAACCCATTTCTACTATTGAAAAAAATTCAAACATTCCTATAGTTAGATTCTATAAAATTTTCTCCCTATTTTCTACTTAAAAATTAATCATCCAAAATTATAACTCTTTAAACAAAACTCAAAACTCTTATATAACCTATAAAGATAATCTATGCTTTCCATCTTTCCAATTGCATTTCCATTGTATTCATGGACCTCCCCATGGCCATTGTTTTTGGCACCTAGGGAGCATTAACATATAAATCAGAATCAAATTAAACACAAGAAAGGCAGTGAGGTTCTAATCTAGAAGAGCTCCCAGCATTAGTTAATTCAGGGTGCTAAAGACAAAAAAATACCAAGGCAGGCCCGAAAAAAGAATCTCTTACTTGGAGGTTGGCAATTTGTTACGCCCCACATCTACATAGAGGTTTTCCCTTTCCAATTGCCGATGTAGTTATCACAAGAAGTCATCATCCGTTTGTTTTTTTCTTTGACGTTTCAATAGACAAGTTCAAATCACCCCCCGAAATTTAACGGCGTCAGGCACGTCCTTCGATGTGTTATGTCTCCTCGATTGCCCATGGCAGAAGGCAGAGCAGAGAAGCATGTGAAGGAGTGCTAGGTGGCCACTACCCATTCATTCTCAGCTCAACCCACCAAATCAGAGCACATAACAATAACGGAGGATCATGGCCGCCTACGCATTCCACATTCACGTGCATGTTACTTTTCGCAGAGTACGTCAAAGAATTCAATCTAAACAAAATATATAAAAAATTCAGCATTTTAAAATGCTACTATCCTCGTCATGGCATCTGGAAAAAAAAAAAAAAAAAAAACAGAGATTTGAGTGATGAGAAATTCATGAAGAATAAACGAAAGCATGTTAAATTGCGATTGGGCAATGGCGACCGCTGGAATAGCGCCAAGTGGAAGACGACGGCACCACGCGCAGCGGCATTCTAGAATGTTGCTTTCAAGTTTCTTCATCTGCTCTGTTTGAGATCGTTCGTGCGACGGTGCGGGCGCGGGGGCGCACAGTAACATAGGTAGCTGGCCCATGGTCACACAACCATGGTTGGAATTTCGAAACAAAATCACTCATCTGGCCCATGGTCACACAACCATGGTTGGAATTTTGAAACAAAATCACTCATCAAATTTAATGGATTTTATATATCTTTTCAAATACTCATTAAATTTGATAGTTTTTATATCTTTTCAACAATTCATCAAATTTGAGGGTTTTTATATCTTTTTATCAAATTTGATGGTTTCCATATCTTTTCATTTTTTTATCAAATTGGAGCTAGTATGAGCAAAGATTCTTATTGCTCAATTAAGAAATAGCTCACATCAACTTACGTGTGAAACAACATGGTGGAAGATATCTAAAGAAGCTTGGGAAGAAAGGGTGTGTACTTTTTGCACTTCTGGGGAATTAGAGAATCATTTCATTACCTAAAGAAGCTTGGGAAGAAAGAGTGTGTACTTTTTGCGCTTTTGGGGAATCAGAAAAGCATTTCATTTTGGAATGTGATGCTTTCAGAGACAAGAGATAGTTACCACGCTAAGTTAGCACCAATTCAATGGCATTGTCTTTTCAATGAGAGAACTGTTAGAAGGTTGGGTCAACTCATCATCAATTTGAGTAAGCAAAAGATTGAATTACGTAAGGCAAAAATAAAGAACGGTGGTAGTCCCATATACTATTTTTAGTATGGTGGACATTAAAATATCATTCATTCATTCATATAGAGTCATTAATGGGGTTCAATTGTATATGCCTACCGTTAGATCTAAATCGAGTTGTCTTTAGTGAGATTTTTTGAAGGCTTTTCCTGTGGATTTTTCCAGTGTAATTTCTCTAAAATCCAGCAAGAATTCATTGAAAATAGAAGTTTGATGGGTAACCTTGCACAATCGAAGTGCTCTAGGGGGTTTTTAAGGCGCTGAATCCATATATACAGTAAAAAAAATAACAAAAATGAAGATTGGTTTTTAGGGTGGTGAATCCATATATACAGTAAAAAAAATAACAAAAATCAAGATTTCACCTCAAAAAATTGGAGTTGTCCACTTACGCAACAGAATAGCCCGGAAAAACTAGTAGTTGGAGTGCTTGAATTGCATTTTTTATAGTGGTAATGGATTCAGCACTATCAAAAACCCCAAACCCCATCCGGAATTTTTCAAAATCTTATGGGAATTTCTGGGTTATTTTGTGGGTTTTTTTAGACTATGGCCAAAAATTTTCATGTAGTACCCAAAACTCCAAAAAAACACATTAAAGACAACTCCGATCAACAAGTACATTATTGAGGGGTAAGCATATACAGCACTAATAACTATATAGATTGGAAAATAATGCCCAACTTTGACAGTATCTATATCTTTTACAATGATCTTTACCGTGTTAAGAGAGACCTTGATAATTCTACAAAATTTTTAATTGTATTTGATGAGAAAATCATTCCATAACAAGCAAACTTTTAACTTTTAATTAATCAAAAATTCACCCATAACGAGCAATTTTCCTCTCAAATTCCATCATAGTCCAAGAAAATCCCGTCTGGCCTTTAAATGCAGGGGTGCCCACTGATATTAAGAGGTGAGGCTTGTAAGTTAAGGTCCTGGTCGTATGAATTAAATGCCAGACAGAAATTTGGCCGACACCAGCTAGCTCGGGTTCGGAAAAGCTACTGCACGGCCAGACAATAATTCAAATAATTGCGGTACGTCAATTTCAGATCATAAAATACCAATACGGCGACGCAAGCGTTTACTTGCGAGCTGGCGGCAAGTAGCCATGGTAAGGTAAGGTAAGGTAATATATTTGCCTACGGCCTATAGGCTGTAGCCTGTAGGTATGTGTAGCCGTTTTCTCGGGTTCCGTGGGTTTCGAACTGGGGCCGCCCGTCCTTCCATGATGACAGTAGCTGCTCAACGTGGGGGCCGCGGGTCACCGACTTTTGCGTATCGTTTTGCTCGAATGGCAGTACTGCACCGACAAATTGTTCAGACGAGATTATTATTTCCAGTTCGCTCCTCCTTGATTAGAGCTGACGACATATATTTTCTGCTAAAAATTTCTGCATTAGCAATTGGGCAATGGGCATGTTTTCTTGCAAATATCCCTTTCTTCTTCCTGTCTCCAGGGATCTCAGGGCGAATTCCATCATAATAAACTACGGCCAGCGACTCTGAGTTTATTATCTGGGTTTTCGGAGGTTTTGTTTTTCTAATCTTAAACTTCAAACGGTTTTTAATGGCTGCCCCTCATGCATTTAAAGCCGCCAGTCAGCATTGATTCTGAAACTGTTACCGACAGAACAGGCTTGCGTCCGTTCTATCAGTTGACTTCATTAGAAAATTGTCGATGATCTGGAGCTCCTAAAGAGTATCCTATGCGCGGGAAATGAAAATAGAGCATTTTATGGGTATTACTCTCAGATCTTATTATTATTCCAGTATTGAAAAGAGGACAAATTGGGCAAACAAAACAAAACGCGTAGGAGAATCGAACACGCGACCTAGTGATGGGTGCTTATCATCACATGAAGCTTTGTCGTGAATTGTAAACATGACTGAGAGTTTGCCTGAAAAAACTTGGGGTTAGATGAGGTACTTGGGGTTTTCTGAGAAGCAAAATTTCTGCTTAATCGTCTCCGACAATATGGATCCATTCAGAGTTAATGAATGCCTGGTTCCATCATTTATTAAATTTGCAGAAACAAACATGAAATTTAATTATTTCAAATCTGGAATATAATGAAATTCTGAACATTTCTTCTGCCACATTTATGCCACAGCTATCTAATCAAACTTCTCCTTAATTGTCTGACTAATGATTGGAATTTGAACGACATTTCGAAGATATTAGGTCGATTCAGATTTCCATTAAAATTTCTGAGAATTTATTAAAAAAAATGAGTGGCTTAGATTTTCGCTCGCAAATTCTTCCAATTCTCAAAAACATTTATTAAATACCCCCATTATACCACACCTTATGATTTCCTGGTGCATTGAATTTAGTTGATGATCAGGCTTTAATCATCCTGAAATTTCTGCCAGATTCATGCCCAAGAAAAAGTGTCCTTTGGCTTCCTCCCATGCGGAGTGGTGACCACGTGTAAAGCTAGAAAGTGGACGGGTTTCAACTTAACTTTTCCGGGATCCCGCTCCTCTGGAATGGAAAGTTTGGCGACTGGCGAGATGAGAGTGAATGTGCGTGGAATTTACTGGCGCTAAGCTTGACTTGTGATAAATACAGCAATACTCGGAATGCGAGCCTGACATGACAGACCTGTACTAAAGGTCAAATCTCTCGTCACTGCAGTCAAATCGACGAAGGCATGCGGCAGGGTAAAGGGCCCTACAGCAAGGGTCCGGGCCAGGGAGCCAATAATATCGAACACCAAATGTCATGGTTGACTACTGGTATTGACAGGTCGAGACTCCCAGTCGTACTGGTAAGTTTATCATGTAGCAAAAGGGCTAAAATTTGGTGCAGGCTCATTTTTTGAAGTCCTGAAATTTGTTGTTTTTAATTTCTCAATAAAATATTTTTTATTCAGTTGAAATCGTGGTTTTTTTAATTTAAAATAGTTTTCTGAATATATAAATAGAGTTTGTAGTTTAAATCTGTACTTCCAACAAATAAAATTAACAAAAACAGTATAGATAAAAAATTTAAAACACAGAAGATTTAATCTACCCTTAAATTTTAGCAAAATAAATTAAATATAAACAGTATGAAGTTTTGTGTGGAATTTTTTAAATAATTTAATATTGACAGAATTTATTATTAATATTTTATTTTACATGTGCATATATTGTGGAAATTGAATTTAAGTGAGAAGAATTTCATTCTTTCTTCCTAACTATAAAGATAACCTTAATTAACAAATAATTAATATATATATATATTTTGAGTTTAACTATACTTATATTTATGAAAATATATTCTAGAGAAGCAAAAAAAGCAAATTTAATATAAATTTCACTAAATCAAATTCTAAACAAAAATGAAAATTTAATGTGTTATTTTGTTAAATTTGTACAATTTGAGTAGTCTGCTACTGGATAAAAGTTTCCAAATAATCATTAAGGTTTGCTAAGTGAAACTTAGATCATCTTGTTCTGAGCGAAACCTCCATAATTTAGTTTCATGTTTCAACATTGCTGTCATTGTATTTTTTTTGTGATATAACTTATGGTTTTTCATTAATTTTGTGGCAGAAAAGATTGCATTTTGATGGGGGAACGATTTTGGAAAACAAATTCCAAAAAAAATAAAAAATGATGTGATTGGGAGGCGATATGACTGTCCCTTATCCATTGCCTCGACTTAACCATGGTCGAACCCCCATGGCTGGCCTCGTTTTCACTGTTCATATAACGTACAAGAACTCAATCGAGTGTCCAATGATGGTGGCATTACCTTTCTCTGCACAGGCCTTCTGCATACCGCGTATCGAGATGTAAAAAATCTTGTGACGGCAGCAAATGTGTGCATATCGTTCGTATCCTTGAGGAACACAGGTCAAGCTTTTCCTTTCATGCTCGAGATATGGGACAATAGCAGAAGAAAACAGATTTCTGCCATTCTGTTTGTCTTGACACCCGTATTAGATTTAGCTAATATCTCTGGACTCACGATTCATCTCGTCCCATCTCCTGCTCTTATCCGTTCTCCGTGTTTGGGCTTCTTTAAGTAGTCGGCAGTAATGGCGGATGGTAGACTGTGATCAGCATAAGGGCTGACTGACGCGAGTTCTTGTAGGGTCGTAGAAATGCAGTCAGGCGGGCAGTATGGCATTCACGAAATCCAGCAGCTTATGATGGAGAGAGGTCTGCCTCCGCGGATGTTTGCTCTTTCGCCAGATATGCTGCCACACCCCATGAAGCCCCCCGGCTTGCATCCTCATTCAACTCCTCACCATTTCGTGCCTTTCCCTCTGGATTACCACTTCCAGCACTCGTTGGCCACTCATCACGCACAGCAGCAGCAAGCGATGCAAGAGCAAATAGGTCTGGGTGACGATTCTTCTGAGAATCAATCATCGTTTGCAAATAGGACGGCGATCCAAGCTGAAACAGAGGATGATGATGATGGAATCGAAGGTGAAGACGATGATCAGGACAATGATGATGGATGGGCTACCGAAGAAATCTTCAACCTTCTGAGAATCTGTTCCGAAATGCATCTCAAATTCCGGGATTCAAATCTCCATGCTGTAGCCTGGGAAGATGTTTCAAGGTAATAACTTTTCCCACTACTCCCTACAGAATGGCTTCATCTGCAACTATGCCTTGTTTTTCCTCTGCTCGGGTTTGGGGGCTGAACGTCTTTCTCCATACTCTGCTGAAAGTCTGAGTTGGAATTTGTGACTTAAATCTTGCCTACTATGTCGAGGCAATGAGACTATTGTCTCAAAGTAAAGGACTGACTTTATTTTTTTCAGGAAATTTGCTGCTAAACCCTAGATTTTTGACAGATTAGAAACTTTTCGATGAAGCCAATTAGCAACACCAGATTGCTAGGTTTTACCCTTTTTGCAGCACCGATGAAGGGGTTTCCTCATGTCCTTGAAAACCCTTGACCGTACGAAAGTGCCAGAATGATTCAAATAATCCTCTCACAAAACCATGAGCATCATGCCTGACAAGCGCTAAAAGCCTTCGAAGCTCATTTGATTCAGCGAATATCGTAGGAGAATCGGCAGCTCTAATGGTAGATTGCGTACGGATTTGTTGATCAGATGATCACGACTTACTTTGCCTCGGGAACAATTTAAACAAATCAGAACTAATCTACGAACCCTTCCATATTCTTCACTCGTTGCCGTCATTTCCTCTTGCATATTGTGATTTCCTGTTCGGTCGAATATTTAATCTTTACTGACGATTATTCTTTTCTTCTACTTTTGCAGAAAGCTTGCAGAACTGGGATATCACAGAAGTGCAAAAGCGTGCAAGGAAAAGATTGAGCAGGTGAACCTAACATCCGAGAAAGCTAAAGACGGGAAGAACTTTTTGCAGTTTGGCGAGCTTGAAGCTGTCTATAATGGTGGAAGCCGTGTGAATAATGGCGGGTCCACTAATGCTGCTTTACAGGAAGAAGTAGTTGCAAAATCTGAGCAGCAAAACAAGAAAAAGAGAAAAAGGAAGCACCTGACTTCGATCAAAATATTCTTGGAGAACATGGTAAAGCAGCTGCTGGAAAACCAGGAGGCCTTGCATATTAAGTTTCTGGAGGCCATAGAACGCCGAGATCAAGAAAGGATAATGAGGGAAGAGGCCTGGAAACGCCAAGAAATGGCGCGTTTAACAAGGGAAACGGAATTGCGGGCTCAGGAGCACGCTCTTGCCTCGACGCGAGAGGCCGCCATTGTTGCGTTCTTGCAGAAGATTACCGGTGAAGAATTGAAGCTCCCTGAAGCGCCGGTGCCATCTCACGGTACAGAAACTCATGAAGATCACCAGGCAGCTTGTATGGATAAAGACCTTTCCGATCCCAACGGGAAGAGATGGCCTAAGCCTGAAGTCCAAGCTTTGATTCGCTTACGCAGTAATATGGAGCCCAAATTTCAAGAGCCTGGGCCGAAAGGACCGCTTTGGCAGGAGATATCGGCCGGAATGGCGTCTCTAGGTTTCACCAACCGCAGTGCCAAGAGATGCAAGGAGAAATGGGAGAACATCAATAAATATTTCAGAAAAACCAAAGATAGCATGAAGAAGAGACCCGAAAATGCCAAGACTTGTCCATATTTTCAGCAGTTGGATGTTCTTTATCGTAAAGGAATTCTTTCCTCCCCAAACAAGTGCAACAGAGTCGATCAGCACAGTAATTCCTCGGATGCAATGCTAGAAGATCAGGGCCATGGTCATGAGAGTAATCGTAAAGACGACCTTCGTGAACATATTCAGGTTTCTCGCTCAGACTCCGAGCATATTATGTCTGTAATGCCTGCAGAGGCCGAAGAAATTACCCCGGCAAATAACAACGATAACGTTTATTTCTTTCGGAGTCCTGATCCCGTCGATCATGGCCACCAAATGACAAAATTGAAGCAAAATCTGCCGGAAAATAATCGCAACACTTCAAATTCTTCGAGTCCAAACGTCGAATCTGGCACTACAACAAGAAATATGGGAATATTTCCTACCGATAACAACAAAACAGCTTCGAAGATGGAAAGAATGGCGAAAGATATGTTGGAAGCGCAACAGCAGCAGCAAAAGAAATTCTTGGAAGAGTTCGAAAGGCGGGAACAGAACCAGAATCAACATCTTCATCATCATCAGCATCAAGAGTTTAGAGACCAGGACTTTCGCGTTCAACAAAACGAACTGAAATTAATTCAAGAACGCTCGCATTCCGCAACTCAGTCTGCACTAATGGCTTTAGTCGACAAACTGACTGCAGAAATCGGTGGCGATTATTCCATCTCTGTACCTTCGGCCAAACGATGAGCATACGAGAATTCAGGTACCTTAATCCCAGGATCAGGTGAATATATATATCTATATATGTGCATTGGTCTTGAATTTAAGCAAGCATTTAGACTTTTCTATATTGTAAGAAAACGAACAGCAATCTTTATGTATGATAGAACTGTTGATATTATTTGTGTTTTAAAGACTCTGAAGCATTATTAACGGATTTTTAGAGCAGCATTGGTCAGTATTTTCTATAATATACACTAATTCCTTTCTTACCTGCAAAATTCTTTCTAGAAATTCATTTAAGGAAGGAATGCCAGTTACTCGTCTTTCTCTGCAAAAGATTTAAATACTAAAGACTTCTTCCGTCTTTATTCTCCCCATCCCTCCCCGCGCCGCTAGTGCATTGCAGAAATTGATCCACTGCAATCTCAATGAATTTGCTGAAAAATATACGTCGAAGCAATATAGATGTCTCAGTAATCTCTGCTAATTCATGATGCAAACAGTTCCCATTTATATGTCTGGTTGTTCTCTTCTCATACGAGTTTGAACATTGGACGACCGTTTCAAAGCCTACACACAGGAACTTGCAGGCATGGACCTTGGCGATTTACTTTACTTGAATTTATTGATCTGTAGCCATAATATTTGCCTGCAACAAATTTCTTTCCTGGTGATGGCTCACAAGGAATTGAAAAGGTGTGGCTTTTTGTTGTTGAAATGCCGCCAATGGCAGTTCAACTGCACATTTCCAATTTAGTGAACAATTTACGAGTTATAATGCCGCTTATTCACCTGTTTTACACCAAATAAACTCAACTGTGTTACAGCTTTACATACTGCTCCCGATTCCTGTCAGTATATCTGATGAAATGATTCATTACTCAGTTCGATTTCTTTCCCAAGACCATTTCTGCATTTTGGATTTCATGAGTGAATGAAAAACGTTGGAAAACATGATAAAACGACTATAATTTAAAACATTCTATCATGTTCTATTAGAATTAAACCATTCAAACTTCTATCCGCACCTATTGTTGGATTTTTTCTGAGTGTCCATGGCTCTTTACAAGACAATCTCACCACCTGTGAGAGATAATCCTCATTAGCAATGATCCTCATCTCTTCAATTGAATAGATACAAACCAATATCAATGTCTGTAACAGAATTGATTATTGGTTTTACAAACCAATCTCAATCTCTGTGAGAGATTATCTTCGTAGCTATAATTCTCATCTCCTCATTTCAGTAGATAAAAAGTGCTCTGGTGCTTTGTTTTGTTTCGTGTGATTAGATTTTTTAAATATGTAATGTTATATATGTTCTCTATATCCTTTTGTTCTAGCTGGGATCGCTTATCTTGAGCAAATAAGCGCAAGAGGAAGCAATTATGAGCCCTTATATACCTAAGTGTAGAAACGTGGTATTAGACAGCAACCTCATAAATGCTTGGCAGGGTAGAGTTTTTTCTGCACCCTCGATGTCAGAAGTTCCTCCCTAGACGGGGGTAATGTTCGAGTGGATGTAATGACACAAGGTCAATATAGGGGATAGGGTAAATAATTTTTATAGATCTTAGTATTGAAATTTGTGAGATTCCATACACCAGAAGTCTCAATGTATAAAATTTTATGTCGTATGGTAACCATTATTATGATAATGGGTGAGAATCCTATAGTACCAAGTGAGATCTCTTGGGTCTGCTAATATGGAAAAAGTAATTTAAAAACTAAGCTCTGCACAAAATCTATTTATATATATAATTTTGATGGGTGGTTATATATAAAGAGAGAAAATCAAAATTTTTAAATTTGGGATAAAATTTAGTATTATTTTTAATATATTATAATATATTATATTGTATAGTTGAAGTTTGAGGGGTGAAATTGAAAGTTGTTGAAAAAATATGAATGCATATAATTGGAAAAAAAAAAACATAAGTGGGTTCTCAGAAATAATGAAAATTATAAAACAAAACAATAAAATAATCAATAATATACAAATTTTTATGGTAAAACTTTAACAATATATTATGGAAACATCCATGAGAAATGTGTCAATAACCTTATTGCTCAAAGATAAAGGTTATAATATCCCTACAACAACCATTAAATGTGTGACTCTTAGGACTACATAGACATATAATGTCTTCAACACAACTACCACTGTTATATGAACTGCCAAATTTCTTCTTCAAATAAATTTAGTTTTTACCATAAACTTTTTTCTCATTTTGATTGTTGTCACATTGCTAACAATCTTACCCTTCAAAAAATTTACCTTATATCTTTTCCCAAACCCATTAATTAATTTTTATACAAGCCAAACTCCACTACAACTTCTCTAATTCTTGAGTATGAACTTTCTTAAAAGATACTCCACCCCCATTCAATAATATATCTTACAAAATGATATTTAATAGAACTATTTTTATTCTTATTGTGATAAATTGGATTGATAGCCAAATGGATAGCTTATTGACTATGAAAAAATTCATTCACTATGCCATGTGCCTTTCTAAACTCACTGGATATACCTTTTAGCCAACTTATATCC
This sequence comes from Pinus albicaulis, assembly GCA_034641835.2. Classification (NCBI taxonomy): domain Eukaryota; kingdom Viridiplantae; phylum Streptophyta; class Pinopsida; order Pinales; family Pinaceae; genus Pinus; species Pinus albicaulis. Next base: position 735,591,283 of record CM076576.1, read on the forward strand.
TTGCATGCATGAGAGAGTTATATATTCTACCTCAATAGTGGATAAAATGACTATTTTTGATACTTTGACATCTACAAAATAGGTCTTCATCCAAGAGTAAAGACATAACTTGAAGTAGATCTCCATTCATATAAATTACTTGCAAAATATGGATCAACACAACCAAAAAACCATTAAAACCATTATAGGCGATAAAATAATCATTTGTCTCTAAGATACCAAAGAATCCATTTCACTGAGGTCCAATGCTCTTTACCCGGATTTTCCATGTATTTATTGAAAACATCAACTGCATCTAGAATCTAGGAACCTTCTAGCTTATAAAGGTTCCAAATCTTTGTAACCTTCATTATTTCCAAAACTCCCTTACATAGCTTTAGTGTAGCACCTTGAATTGTAAATTTATAAGCTCTAGAATCCAAATTATCAAGGAAATTAAATTACTTTTTTGTTTTAGTACATGTATTACTAGTGTCAACATCCTTATAATACCAATAAACATTCTAATATTAATGTTCCCAATATCAATGGTCTTAAAAGAAACATTTTTTTCCAAAATAAAAATGCCACCATCAATAGCATGGTAAGAAGAAAACCAACACCTATGTCGATAGGTGATGTGAAACACCATAATCTAATAATCATTCCTCATAATGTTGTGAGATTTAAAAAAAAAATAATACTTCATCAACCACACCTAAAATTATCTCAACTAGATTTGCTTCCTTTTTGAAGTTATCCTTTGATTCTTTCCTTTTCCAACAATATTTCTTGAGATGTGTCAGTTTATTGTAGTACCAACATTTTTTGCTACCACCTTTCATTTTGAAATAGATATTATTTTGCCTCTTGAATTCTTCCTTTTTTTGTGGATCAATACTTGGTCACCATTGGTTTTTGATGGTTTCTATATTGGATTTCCTTTGCACCTCTAAAAAAAAAAGGCTCCCACAACACAATAATAATCAAGAGTGATTGTTGTGATAAAGATAATAAAAGTAACTAAGTGGTCCCAATATCTAGGTAATGAACACAATACTGTGACTTCCTTGTTTCATTTTTTTATTTTTACACCCATACTTGTTGATTGGCACATAAGAGTATTGAAATATTTAAATGATCAATAATTTTGGTACCTTCTTTCATTTGTAAATTATGAAATTGTCTCTTCAATTAAACTTTGTTTCTTAATGATTTTGTCATCTGAAGGATCTCCATTCTACTCCATATGACTATTGTCATTTCCTCTCGAACAATATTGAAAAGAACATCATCTGCAAATGCAACCGAATGTTATTGAGAGATCTTGTATCCAAATTTTCTTAGTCCTTGTTGGTCATACTCACATGTTTCTTTCTCTTTCCTACCATCACCTTATGTAGTCCTTGTTAGATCATTAATATTGAGCTTCCATGGTTTGAATTTATTCTTACCATTGAACATCTCCACCTCAAAATTTGCACTCAAAACCTTCACCATTTGATGTTGCAAAACAAATATTGAACTCTAACACAATCACTACAAAAAAATGCTTGTTGAAAAAAATGCGAGCCCATAAAATCATATAAATTTGGAACACGAATAGTTGTGAAGTAATAATGGAAAAGTTAAAACAAAATACAAAACAACATTCAACAATACATAGGATCACATGGTAAAACCTTGACAATATGCCAAGGAAACATCCATGGGGAAAGATATTGATATTTTTATTTATCGAAGGTATAGATTACAATTGTCTCATAGTAACTATTACAAAATTACATATTCCTCTTAGGGCTAGATAGATATATAACATATTCAACATAGCTACAACCATTACATGAACTAAATTTTCTTTTCAAGTAAATTCGATTTTTACCATAACTTTTTTATCTCTTTTGATTGTTCTCACAATTACAATAGAGGTGAACTTACAAAACTGAAACCTAGTTTGAATTTATAAAGGTCCCCCTTCGTCCAACCAAATAAGTCATGTAGGTGTGTCAAATACAAAACCTACTTCCAGTCTTAGAGGCGCTCTTCTCCGACCCAGGGAACCTATCTATAGTATATAGGAGGCTTGAATGAAGAGGTACAAATGGATATGAAGCTTACTCTAAGGTTTTCCTTCAATGGGCATTGATGATGCTATAGAGGGAGCATTATATTATGCACCCTTGGCATTTCAAACATGAAAAATTGTATTTCATGATGTGATACATGCTATCGAATAAATGAGTTCATATTGGGTGATTCAAGGAGTTAAATCCATATTGAAATGAGAAGTAAATATTGTATTATAATCTACCAATTCTTTCCTTTTGATCATAGATATATTTAATTATAATGCTTCATAACAATGCATGGTTGATTTCGAAGAGTGATCTAACTAGTGTTTGGTACTTTGCATTGTTATTTATAATGTGCTCCCTTAAGAATAGAACATGCTATTGTTCTTCAATTGTCAAAAATTAGATTTGTGACATTTAATAACTCTTTTCACTCATTACAACTACGTATAATGACACCTTACACACCTTTTTTTCCAAAATAAATCAAATTTGATATTTAATAATCTAGTAATCATAATTGATAATCGATAACTCTAAAATATTAATATTTAATTTTAATTTATAAAAAATAATTTAAAAATTAAAATTAAATAAAAAATAAAAATAACTCGTTAAGAGATATATCTTTGTATTCACATTGTTCTTTCAAAAAGCTAATCACCTTTTTTTCATATTTATAAAATGATGTTTAAAAGTATCACTTGTTAAATAGGCCACCAACTCAATAATAAGTAAACCATTTATTCAAAAAAATTGATTAGAGGTAAACAAAGATTGGAATATTGGAAGATTTATGCCAAGTTATATGATAGGGATATGCATATTTAAAATTGAAATGGGTTAGAAATTTTAACTTAAAAAAATTGGAATGGAAAATTTGATATATAATGTATTATTTAAAAAAAAAAACATTTTGAAATTAAAAAAATAAAATTGATATTATCAATTTGATATTTGAAAAAATAAATTAAAAATATTAAATAAAAAATATATAATAATACAAACACAATTTACTTTTAAATGTGTTTATGTTTTAATCTTATAAATGATTATATAATGTGATTAGTAATATTTAAATTCAATCTCTATAAATCACACGTCTCCACTTAATAGTCTTATGTCATAGAATTTATATTTATGAAATATTAAAAATTACCTCTACTTTTATTCGTGATTAATAAAAACCTTCTTAGATATATTTTTATACTAAAACTAACTCTTATTTTTAGTTTTATATAGGGAATACCCTTTTTTATATATTCTAATATTTATAAACTTCATATCCCACATCTTTTTAATATCTAAAATATATTCTCTATTTTTACAATTTTAAAACTTTGGTATGAATAAACATAATAAAATATTGATTGACAAAGTAAATCTCCCTATAATAAATAAAATTATATATCTAAAATTAATTTATATATAATAATTAGGAATTATAAAATGTAACATAAAAGCTTAATCAAATAAACTTTGGAATTATGAAAATTGGGTAACATAAAAACTTATCAAATAACCTTTGCTCAAGTATTATGAGACAAAATAAATGTGAAATATCATTTTAAAAAAACATTCCATATCATTTAATTATTAATTAATCTTTTTAATTCCAAAATGGTAGGTCACAACATTTCAAATACCTAAAAAGTCGAAATAAATACTTGAGACAAAATAAAAGTGAAATATTATTTTTTAATAATTATTCCTTGAAAGTGCTAAAAAAATAAATATCATCTAACTATTAATTAACCTCTCTAATTCCAAAATTGTAAGTCACAACATTTAAAATACTTTAAAATATTCGTAATATATGAATTAAAGAATATAATTCCATATATGGACATGGATAGGGGCTTGAATCATGTTTTGACATATTCATATGATCAAGACCATATTTCAAGGATGTACTACTAACGTTACCCTATGGAAACTTGTACTACTCACATTACCTTATGGAAATTTAACCTAATATGTAAGTGGCATTTCTTGCAACATGATATTTATCAAAGATATTATTATATCTCTCGAGGCATAGGTAGACAGCGATCGTCATTGCATTGACTAGCTATTAATTGTTTTGAATTTTATATATATTATATTATTATTACTATTATTATGATGGTGGTTGGATTATAGGAATTGGAATTAGTTTTATTGTGAATTTTGATTTTTTCTAAACATTCAATTCATATTCATTCAAAGTTTTATAATTGATATCGTAAGTGAGTTTTATATTAGTTTCTTGTTTTTTTTTCTTTATACATATTGATATCGAAAGTTTTGAATTACATATCCAAAGTTGGCCTCCCACATTGTTTTTCCACTCCCATCGTTTTTTTCAAGAAGACTTTTATTGACGCCACATGCCAAGATGGCACTTATCCTATCCTCCACAATTCCTAAAGTTGTAGCTTTCCTCCACATGTCTTAAAGTTGTAGCTTTCCCATTTAGTCACACTGATTCATTTTTTTTTTTAAGTTATGCTCATTTCTATTATAATGTACAAAATTACAATCATACCTCAAGACAGGGGTTGCAGGATTAGCCAACCCATGTTGGATGAAGGCAGTTCAAAAAGTAAAAGTATGGGCTACCCTTCAGGGGGAAACTAGCCCTTAACAAGTTCAAAAATTCAAAAAATGGGATGCCCTTCAAGGGGGAACCAACCATTAGCATAAACATGAGTGACAAAGTTTCCAAGAAGAGATAAAGATAGACATAAAAACTATAAAGGAGCATATATAAATTGAAAAAGAGGAGCGCTAAGGAGTTGCAGCTACAGGTTCTAGGAGTCATGGTTCTCATGTTGAGGATTCTCCTCAATTATGAAACAACCATATTCAGACATGGTCTCGATATCCTTCTTTAAGAGCTGGGGGGCCAGCTCCGGAGTCGAAGTGGAGATCATATCGATCTACTTGGCCAAAGCTGAGCAAGCCACATTGTCCGCTTCTGCATCTCTTTTTCGAGTGTCCTCCTATGGGCTCCTGCTGCTGCTGTTTAAGTCTTCCACCAAGTGTTTGATAAGGAGGCCGACGGATTTTCGTGGCAGAGGGGAGGAGGAGCGCAATAATATTGATTTGCGTGGTCGTTTTCTACTTTTGGAGCTGGAGAGGTAATGTTGCTCCTCCGAGAGATGAACCGAGAGCTGGGATGAGAGATTTTGGGGGTCGAGAACGTCAGGTTCTTCCACAACAACTGAGATGGAAAAAGAGCATGCAGACATTGCAGGAACTGAAGGGTGGGAGGGATTGCCTCTGCTGCCTCCTCGACGACACCACATACGGTATCTTCTTGGCATTGAATCGGCAGGGTGGGGGGTCTGCAGGGCTGGAGAAGAAACCTTAGAGGGAGGCAGGCGAGGAGCAAAGAAATGGACAGAGGCATGAAAGAAGAGGTCTGTAGAGAATGAAAATCGAAGTCGCAAATGAGAATGACAGGAGCCATCAGCCATAAATGGCCAAGTTGCAAGTTGCAGGAGCGGAGGTCGACGAGGAGGAGTGAATGCCGCAAGTGCCGGCATACTCCCCTAAAATTTGAATTTAAGGGCTTCACGCGGGAGGCAGGTGCAATTGTATGGAGCATCCAAGTGCCCATGTGTTGAGAGACCAGGTGTCAACCTACATTGAACTTGTCAATCACCCGCATCCGAGGAGTCACACCGATTCATATATAGTATTTATTTATTTATAGACATTAGAATTGTGACAGAGACATATGAGAACTAAATAGAAAAATAACTATAAATTGATGTAATATCAAACTCCAGAACTAGTTGTCATTGCAATTCAATTTTTTCATTTTTAAGTATTAGATGAAATATTTTTGTTGTATTGTATGTTAGTTGAACCCAATAAGCGAAGATAGGTTCAAGGTGCTTTAGCCAACCATAAAAAATCCACTATCTAATATGCCAGTCACGAGGGCTATCTGACAAGTCCTACTCGACGTAGTGTGCCATGCCCCCCACACCGTGGACCTGGATGCTCGATCACCTTGGAGATGGGGTTTTGACAGGCTTTTGGGTACAGAACCTAGAGAAAGTGAAGTCAGAAGGCTGTGTGATGGGTTACTAACCCGATCATTTCTTTGCACCAAAATGAATCTACATGGGAAAACATATTAGAATATAGTTGGTTCTTGGTTTCAAAGATCGCTTGGGTGAAATAGAATAAAGATTGGTTATCAAAATTGTAGCAAATACTTTCTATAACTATTTTCCCTTTCTTAATTTTCAGATCTTCCTTGGCTCCTTTCTTCTCTACCTCCTTTGTCAATTTTTTTATAGATTCCTTTGTAGATTTCTTGGTTGTCTCCTTGCATATTTATTTGTAGATCCTTCCATTTTAGAATCCTTCATATTATATACAACCCATACTACTAGACATGAAAATTTACCAAATTAATGGATAGAGTATAAGCTTATCATGAAAGGTTGTGTCAAAAAACTTGAATGGAAGTCATCACCTATGGAGGAAAGTAAGAAATCCATGCACTGAATGGATAATCTATGCCAGGGAAAGATGTTAGCCTTATTTTTTGAGGGGGCAGGAAGCATGGTATGTGGAAAGTGGGGCCCAATATATATTCAAGGTATGGGACATGTTGAGGTGGTTGTGGGTTAGTCACTAATGAAAATAATGACAAGTTCACTTTGTGTGCCAACTTATCAGTGAGAGAATCATGCAAAAGTTTGTCGAGGATCAAGCTTAACTTGAATACTTCTTATTTACTATTGTTCACCATTCTCATCTTAATAGGTTCACCCTTATTGGGATTAGACTAGTTTCAACTAAGAAGAAGAACATATCATATAAAATCCCTAGTTGGGAGGCAAATGGGTATGAATAATTAAGGCAGTGAGGAAGAAACTCTAGAGGATCACGATAAAGAAAATTCTCCCTCGACTGATGTGAGATAATGGTAAGAAGGAAAGTCAGAAGGAAAAGAGATATTCCTACATTTAAAGTTATGTTTACACTTTCCATAATCACAAGGTTTATTCTCTCCTTTAGTTTAAACATTGTTTCCTACTTTATGGAGCTATCCATGCATTCCACCAATGACAAACTCTAACCTCGGGAATCCAACTACCTAAACTTTTTCATTCGGTTCATGCAATTACTGATTTAAGAGAATATAGATAACACCAATTACGTGGACTCAATTCTTATACCATCCCCAGGTAAAGTTTCCAGGTATCTTGCTCACACCCATCCATCTCCTATTAGAATCAACTATAAATATATATCCCAGAAAAATAAAAAATAAAAACTAAGAAATAACATGAAAGAGTGGGAAAGGGGGGATGCAACCTTATTGTAATCTACATTTGTGATCTCTGCATTAGTGGTATAAGTGGGAAGTATATCAGATGAAACTATGCATATAAAGTCAATTATCTTATCCAATTTCCCACAAGTAGTCAAATCAACATGTTGTATCCACTAAGTAACTGCCCCTTCTCACCAAGAAGCTTCACAAGAAGAATCATTGCATTGTTGAAAACATTTTTGTTAGCACTTTGTCCAATATAAATTGCACCTATATAAACATTTGTTATAACTACACATCTTACTACTTATAACTTGATAGTGATATCTGGGCATGGAACTGAATCTACTTTCTATGGAGCTGGATCGACAACACCTAGCTACTGGATCTTTTGCTGTCAACTTCTCCTATTTCTCTTGTCTCAGAGTCTCTCTCATCCACTCTTTCCTCTCCAATGTTGGTGTATGGGGGAACATGTTTGTTCAAGCACATCTATTTTTATCTAGAGATTTTCCTAACAACCAAGTGTACTACATGCAAATATTTCCCTACATTGTATTGGATATACTTTTGAAAATAGATTCCTTACAATTCTACAAAGTTATTTACTCAAGATTATCCTTTTGAAATGGGTCGAATAAGTTCCCTGACATTGAGAAGGCGTGATGATTTGTGTAGAGAATGTTGGGGTCAACAATAAAGTACCCACACAATATTCATATATAAGTGATTGTGAAGAAGCTAGATTGTAACCAATAATTTTTTTTTATCAATGATTACATTCCTTTGAATATCTATTAAAATTTCTTGTTAGAAACTTCACATAACTTTAAACTAATATAAATGAACATAAAAAAAAGTTAATTGATAGAATCTTATTCATGTCTAGCTATGTGGTTTAACCTATTCGAACACCTTTATGGAGGGTTGATAATTGTGTGAAAACTCTATTCCAATTTGACCTCACAAAGTGTGTTTCAATCCACATTCATGAAAATATTAGTATTTTATTCAAACCTCACCATTTTATTAATGATATATTGTGTGTAGGACTTTAACTTAATATTCTACATGTTTAAAAAACTCAAATTGATTTTTCTTTAGCTAGATGACCCTTTTTCTTCTCATAATCTCAAATGTAGCATGTTTGGAACGTTAGCCTGTGTCTAATTCGGAGTAAAGCTTTAACCTTAGACACCATGGCATCATCCTAGTAACCATCGATGAACCTCACACAAGGCTAATAATTTGTACCGATGTTTAATTTCTTAACTAGTTGCATATATAACTGAATAATACAAACACAAAACGGGAAACTAAAAATAATTAATACATTGATTGAATGAAATTATTATGGAATCTACCTTCCATGGCTAAATATTGAGGATAAAACTACTACTAAAGTGTCCTCAAAACCAGCATGCACATTTTTTAGCTAAAACTAAAAATATTTATTCCTCCACCTTGCCTCATCTTTCTTCAACCTTTGTCTTGAAGATGGGTCCTCTTATGGACTTGAAATGTTGACAACTCTCAATTATCATTGCGTAAAATAAAAACTCTCTATCTATTAAAATAAATCACAAGATATACAAATATAATTAAAGATATAGGAAAATATACACAACACAAGAAATAAACCTATGATAGAATACATTTCGTGGGAAGGTACATTGCAATGCATTATGTCGTGTTTCATAAGATCAATATTGTTTGAGGATATAGGTTGATATCTTTGAAGTGGTTGATTGTACCAATTGATTTTAAGGGAGGAGGCAGAGATATGATTAAAGGAATGGACATTGTATTTCCTTAGATATATGGTTAGTGTTTCTATTTTGCCTCAAGATTTGCATGAAACATTTCCAAGTTGTTTAGAATTGGAATCTCAATATGGTCTTCCTCAAGAGTGCCATAACATTCACACAATTCAAGCATATGTTTTATGACACTATGTTATCTCCTATCCATAATTTTTATATATTTTTGTTAAGTATTCCATCTGCCATGTAAACTTGTTAATAATAAACTCTTGATATTCTATTGAAAAATATAATGCTAAAGCAATAAAAATAAAAGTGACTAACTTAAGTTGTCTATATAGATTCCCATCATCCTTCCACCCTAAAAAGGAAAGAAACAAAGCACAAGGAAAGTTGGTGTGGTATCACTATGTGAGTCTGGAGTTATGAAAATATTTAAAGGTTAAAGGTTTTAGTTAGACATACACTATAGATATGAGCATAGTTACATTCAAAACCGGAATTAGTGACTGGATCGATCCACCTATAAAACTGGGTTTCAAACCAGAATCGGCCAAACCGAGAATCATTAGATCTCAATGAACTAGTTAATAAAAATATACGAAATAAATAATTTTTAATGAAAATACTATTTTTAAGATTTAAAACCACAATTCCAAATAAATAGAGACAATATGCAAATTTTTCTCATCTATATACCATGTAAAGGTGAATATATCAAAATGGAACCGAGTGCAATACATATCGACAAAAAAATACATAATCAATACAAGCTATGGGGCCATTGGCCTACTACAATACTACAAGTCTACATATCAGTTATCAACATGATCACTCCTCATCATGATCAAACTCATCACCACTTCTAGACACAGGATCATCAGTAGGAGCTACATAAACATCATCTGGATCAAAGTCCGAGGATGTCTCAGCCTCATCTACAACCTCATTAGTAGCAACAATAGCAATAAAATTAGTCCTAATGGAAGCACAAGCTGGTCGAGTTGCACGACTAGTTCCTTCCATTGGTTTTTTTCCTTTTCTTGGTTCGGCTACTGGTTTTGGTTCTAATGACACTACAAGATATGCATTTGGATCAACCCCACCTAAATCCATGTCAATATCAAAGTTATCATCAAACTCAATTTTTGGATCATTAACGTCCACCCATTCTGATGTTGGATCAATATCGTCCAACACAATGGGGTCTAGATTAGGTATAATTTTCATCAATTGGTTGGGCCTTAGTTGAAGGATGTGTTGCATGAAGACAAGATCGTTTAACCATTTTTATTCCAAATAGTTTCTCTTCTTCGTGTGCATGCACTAAAAAACAGACCAACTGTGCTCACAACTTGAAGCACTGCAACTTTGGCTCAGGACTCTAATTGCAAACTTTTGCAATTGAGGACATTGGCCGCCAAATGACTCCCACCAATGTGTTGTAAAGAAAATGACATTATTAAGTTCATTTCATTACTCATTTACAAGTATTTACAATTTGAATTATAAACAATTGAACTTAAAAAAATTGGAATTACTTAGTTGATACACATCTCTTGTCATCTTTGCCTTTTTTTTCCAAAGGTACCTACTGCCACACTGGAAAGAGTAAGTTGTTTATGTATTTCCAACTAGTCAGAATGGTTAGGGACCATGTGCTCCAAGGAATCATACAACCCATATCTAACCTCCCCAGTGTGCACATCTCCTAGCTGAGATTTATAATGATACTTCAGGTTTAAGAAATACCTGTTTGAATGTATAGGACGATGGAGTTGATTGTTCCATTTATTATCAATGATCTCCCAAATAGGCCCACATTTAGCTAATTTATCCTTGCAAATTAGACAAATCCAAAGCCTCATAGATGTATGCCATGGCCAAATTTTCCCCATCCACCACCCATAACACATTAAAAAGGGGCTTGCAAATTTTCATAACCTCTGCAAACTTTTTCCAAATGGAATTGTCAAAAAATTTATTTTTGGTGTCTTTGCCATCTTTTCTACGAGTCCACCAAGATGATGTCCATTCATCAGAAGAAAATATTTTTTGAAAGTTTTTTTTGTTGAGAATTGAGATATCACAACGTAAGGAAGTGAGTTGCAAATCTCATAATTGCAGGCTTAACAAGATTTTCACCTCCAATTTTTTTCCTCATTAGGCTCAATGCCCATGAGTGGTTGTAGATGTATTTTTTGATCCACTTGGAATGCTCTATAATTTTTTTTACCCACTCCACTTTTCCTATGTCCACAATCATGAGGTTTATGCAATGTGCAACACATGGAGTCCAAAATATGGCCTTATATTTGGATTCTAGCATCTTTCCAACAATAACATAGTTTGATGCATTATTTGTGATGATCTGCACAACATTCTCCTCCCCCACTATATGAATAATATCTTCCAAAAGCTCAAATAAAAGGTTTGCATCCTTCACCCTAACAGTTGCATCAAATGATCTCAAAAACATGGTTCCTTGAGGGAAAGAAACACAACAATTGATGATAGTGTGGCTCTTTCCATCAGTCCATCCATCTGACATGGTGGAACAACCTGTTTTGGCCCATGACTGTCTATCCTCACTCAAATACTCATCGATGCCGAAAATATATTTTTGCAAAAGAGTTCCCCTTAAGTCATGCACACTAGGGCCTTCGAATCCATTTCCTGCAGCTATAACAAAGTCCCACATAGTTTGGTAATAAGGTGAGAAGACAAAAATTAAATGGGATATCTGCATCATACCACCATATAGAAATGTATTCAAAAGAACATTATTTGTATTGATTTTTCCAATGGCTATCCAAAGTGGATTGATGTTGAGTCAGACTCTAATTGAAAGGAAGTAGGATTAGCAAAGGCAGTGGCGACATATGTTCATAAATAACCCTAGATGTTCATCCTCTCTTTTACTTTGGATTGTTATCATTGATTATAAGACCCTAGAGCAAGAGGGACATAGTGAAAGGGGTCATTGGTGGAATGGATAGAAGATGAGTCTTGAATCTCAAATTTTTCATACCCACCATCTCTCATGGCTTGTAAAATTTCCTTCTTCCTTGACATTTCTTCTTGGATAGCCTCATCCCTAGCCTTATTCTCCTCAAAATTCTCAAACTTGGAAAGGTATTATTCCCTAAATATCCTATCACTTCGTTTTGTGCTTTATATGGCTTTCCTTGGCCTCTTATCCCAACCAAGTGTTGTTTCAACCCGAGAATAACCCCCCTCTCCTCCAATAGATTTTTGATAATACTTGCAGATTATTTTTCCATCAATCATATCATAATGAGCCCATGCAGTGTTCTTTTATTTTGGAGCCATGGTGGCTAGATATATTTGAAATTTGCAAATGAAAGAAATCTGCAAATTAAAAAAAAAAATGTAGCTAAGTAAAATGGAAAACCTAAGATAAATTTTGGAAAAAAATGGGGCATATTTAGCCTACAAACAGGTTGAAATTTAAGACTTGAAAACTAACAGTTGAAATTTGATATAACACATAAAAAAATTAAATGCATAGAGAACAATGAAATATGGATTTTTTCAAGTGAAAATTCTTACTTGGAAATGCAAACTAGCTCCCTTGGCCTCCTCTTGAAGATTCCAACTCCACTAAAAACTCCAAAGTAGCTCCAAGCCTTCAAGATGACTACTCCAACAAAAACTCAACACTCTCCAAGCTCCTAATGAAGCTTACAAAATCTCCAAATGAGACATGTGAGGAAAATGAGAAGAGAGACATCCTTTTAAAGGCTTGGAGGGGTTGATTTTGGAGAGAAACAACCCCTAGCTTCCCTCAAACCCACTTCAAAAACCAAGAAACTGCCTTCCGTGGGGTCCACAACCGACATGGATATAAACCGACTAATTTATAATGGAATCGATCAATTTAGGGGAAAATTGGTTGGTTCCGTCATAAATAGACTGCTTTATGGCTAGCAAGGCCCAAAAACCATGGGTTGTGCTGGTTTGATGGCTTTGGCTAATAAACTAACGAATTTAGCTGATTTATGGTTCAAGCTGACGAGTTTTAAATAATATGGATATGAGAGATCTTGAAGTTTATCACCATTGTGATAGATATGAGGGAAAAACCTTTTAATCATGGTAAGTATACATATGTTTAAATAGTTTGTGTTATAGTATTTTTTGGAAAATATAATATATTATTAATATTTATATAATTATATATAATTTTAAATTATTAATAAAATTAAAATCTATTATATATATATATATATATATATATATATATATATATATATATATATATATTATTAAAAATTATTTATAAAAATATATTATGCAAAAAATACTAAATCGTAGTTATTGAAATCCAATAATAAAATAAAGAATCCAAATAACATGCATAACTATCTTAACTTTAATAACTCTAACAACAAACTTTAACCCTAAAGCTTTAACAATATACACTATAATGTATGAAGGGGAATACAATCAGTTACACAGATATAAAAGGTTACTTATGAAATTAGATTTAAAGCGTTAATTTTAAATAATTAAATTTAATTAAGTGAAAATGAGAATATGTAATTAAAGTGAAGTTTTTTTTTTTTTAAATGATTTTATTTAAGGAACATTTATAAGTTAATATTTATATGTAGGTCAATTTTCTATGTTTTTTTTACCCTCCTGTTTTCATTTTACCCCTGACCTGGTGCATCACATGTAATGATGAACTGCGATCCTAGTTGTTGAAATAAACGTGGAGACAGTAAATATATTTCCCTAATTTGCCTGAAATAAATTCCTTTCCTGGTGCCGGGTGACAATAAATTCAAAAGATGTGGATTTCTGTTGTCGAAATGCTATTGATGGCAGCACAACTGCACATTTTCTGTTTAGGTGCAGAATTCACAAATCTAGGCTTCTTGTTCACCTGTTTCGCGCGAAACTCACTCCACTGTGTTACAACTTCACATGTTACATTCAATCATCTCCTTTGAAAAGCAGACATTGCCCTCTTCTTGTCAGTATATCTAGTATATCTGATGATTTTTTTTTTTTTTCTTTCATATCTTTTCCCAAATCATTTTTTTTAAAGATTTAACCATAGAACTATGATTTTTTTTGTTTCTTAAGTTTTCAGAGTTCCTCATATTAAATCAGACTTCAAGTTTGACTTGTGACTTGAAACACTATAATTTATGGATCACTAACATTAATACTATTCTGGATCACATGGCTGAATTTTTATCTAAGAAGTTGTGAGTTTCATATCATAGAATAACTTAATAATACACTCTATAACAGTCTATTCTAAGCCAGTAAACAAAACTATAGAAAATATGATAAAAATACTTATGAATCAAAATATTCCTTTCTATTATTATATAAATGAAGCATTCTAATTTCACTTGTTGAAATTCTTTTCAATTTACATGATTTTGTAAATCAATCTAGATAATTTTATAAACTCATCTCAATGACTGAAACATGATTTTAGTGATCATAATATATTTTTAATTATTTCAAAATTTCGGTAAATTTAAGAAGAAAATTGAAATAATAAATTTTGGCATATCTAACAAATTTATAAAAGATTTCAAAATTTACAATTAAACTAAACCCTAACTAATTTTTATTAACAATAATCCTTCTCTAATAAATAAATGATTTTACATACCAATCCCAATCTCTGTGAACTTATTACTCTTCGTTGGCAATAATCCTTAATGGTCTTTTGGTGCTTTGTATCGTGTAGTCAAAACCCTTAACCTTTAATAAATAATTGATTTTACATACCACTTCCCAATCTCTCTGAAGATATTATCGAATATCTTCGTTAGCAATTATCCTCATCTCCTCAATTAAAAAACAAATGGTATTTGGGTACTTTGTATTGTGTACTCAAAACCCTTAACTCTGTTAGGTTGTATATTAGCTTCTATATTTTTCCTTATTTTTGCTTGAATTGCTTATCCGATCCACAAGAACAAGAAATTAAGTGAATTCTTCGGAGAGGATAGTTTCTTATGGGCATTTACAGATTTGAGCGAGTAGTTCGATATACGGGACGGGTGATGCATTGAGGATTGAAAAACAAAAAGGCGTGACAAATGGATTGCGAAGGGAGTAAGGTGTCTTCATGTATGGCATTGTGGGGATTGTGATTAAGAAGCGTTTAAGGTTTTGGAGTTTTTATTAGAATTTAAAGAAAAAAAAATTTCTTAATTTTTGTTATTTTAAATGGGTTTTGGATTGTATATATAGATTTAATTTTATAAAAAAATTTCCTAACATTCAAATTATGGGGAGTTTATAACCATTTACAATTCCAAAAATTTAATAGAAATTTTTGAAATTTACCAAAAAAAAAACATTCAAAAAATAAGAAAAATAAACTATAACTTTGTGTAATATAATACACATAATAATTTGATAATAAGTTTAATAGAATCATTTATTTTATTTATTAAAATTTAATAATATAATATTGAATACAAAATTTAATAATTTTAATAGCCTTTAATTAAATTAATTATTTAAAAAAATTCAGAAACATAAACATTTAAATTATACTCAGAAACATAAAAGCTAATCATAAAAATAATAATTTACTATGACTCAGCCCATCAATGTCTTCAAATCTAGGTTACCATGAGTAGCATGAATCACTTGTAGGACATTATTTATTGGTGAAACTTGTTACTTACCAGAAGAATAATAAAAGTTAGTAGTCATTAGTATCCTCTAATCTAAGTCACTAGGGCCGTGACTTGTCTTTCACCATTAATTTTTTGGTGGTGAAACCTATTGCTTACCAAAAAATTCTATCAAAAATTTGTTTTCAAATATATTCATGGTGTTTTTGGTAAGTAAATGTTTTCTAAAAACCTTTTCCATTTTACGTAGAATGAGAGGCTTTAAAAATGACAAAAACCATTTTTCTTTGGCCCGTTTTTAATGTCTTTGATGGTTGAAGCTTTAACGTTTGAGCTTGGAAGTTAAAGTGTGAAGGTTAAGTAATATGAGCTACTAGCTTGATGTTTATTATTTAACAAGCGAACTTTGAAAACCTGCTATTTACTATTTTTTTTTGGTACAAGGCGAGGAATTATAATTGTTTTAGTTAATTTGTTTGTGATTTTCTTGGTTTGATTAGGGGATGTGACACCAACTTTAAGTTGATGGATTCAGCGTATTTTTTCCCCCTTAGTACAGGGCACAGACACGATTATGTCTCTTTCTCTTAGTATAGGGCATAGACACAACTACCCAATGAGGTTTCTTCTTGAGCCACACTAGCCTTAAGTTGATAGATTTTTCAGCATGTCTTTTTCCCTAGCATAGGACACAGGCACAACCACCTAGTGAGGTTTTAGCTTGAGCCACACCAACCCTAAGTTAGATGGATTTTTCAGCGTCCACCCAACGAGGTTTCAAGTTGATGGATTTCCACACCAACCCTAAGTTGATGGATTTTTGATCGTCCACCCAATGAGGTTTCAACTTGAGCCACACCAGCCCTAAGTTGATGGATTTTTCAGCATGTCTCCTCCCACTAGCCCAGTGAGGTTTCAACTTGAGCCACACCAGCCCTAAGTTGATGAATTTTTCAGCATCCAGCATGTCTCCTCCCCCTAGCACATGGCACAGGCACAACCACCCAGTGAGGTTTCAACTTGAGCCACACCATCCCTAAGTTGATGGATTTTCCACATCCACCCTAAGTTGATGGATTATTCAGCATGTCTCCTCCCCTTAGCACATGGCACAGGCACAACCACCTACTAAGGTTTCAGCTTGAGCCACACCATCCCTAAGTTGATGGATTTTCCACACTAGCCCTAAGTCGATGGATTATTCAGCATGTCTCCTCCCCCTAGCACATGGCACAGGCACAACAACCCAGTGAGCTTTCAGCTTGAGCCACACCATCCCCAAGTTGATGGATTTTTCGGGATCCACCCAATGAGGTTTCAGCTTGAGCCACACCAACCCTAAGTTGATGGGATTTTCAGCATGTCTTCTCCCCCTAGAACATGGCACAACCACCCCTTGAGGTTTGATCTTGGGTAGCCTCGCTGAAAAGCCCCATTCTCAACCTATTGTGCTAGTGAAACTTTACAAGCCAAATAACTATAATAACATGTTGAGTTTTAAATTATAAGATAAAATTTTATTTCTCCAAATTTAGACAATTCATACATTTCAAACAAAAAAAAACATTTTAAAGAGTGTTAGAACTTAATTGAATTTAAATCCAAATTTACAAATGTTGGAATTTACTCCCAACGGCAAACATGAGCAGCAGGACAACAAACTTCAATTTTGATTTGAAACTGAAGGACAAAAGCAACAACAATTTTTTGTTTTGGTTTTCCACTCCACAGTGTATTCAATTTTATGTTTTAAAACCTTGCAAACAATCAAATTCTTCATGGCCGTAGCCCTCTCCAAATCTACAAAATCGTGGTTTAACCACGCCACCTCCGGTATTAAATCCTTTGCACCCACTCGCCATTACGTTTGACCAACCGCAGTAAATCCCGCGCCATTCATTCAAATTTAAACCATTCCACGCAAGGTTATGTGGAGCCCGCCAGGTCCACGTCACCCCATCATTAACCAATGGGTGCTTATCGCAAGCCCTAGGAGCCTACGCCATCCCCTCCTAGAACCCACGAAATAAACTGGCCCCCACCATCCCATGTCAATCAACCAACGGCCAATCAAATTCATATCGCATGATTTTGTGCTTACGTCACGGGCTCTTCGCGATTGCGCGATAGAGCGACCCCACCAGTGCCAACTCACTCGCCCTCCGATCAATGGTGCTTCATCGCAAGGTTTCGAAGCACAGTCAGCAAGCGAGTTAATCGATACGATAACCCATCGCATGACATGTTATAATGTTTTTGGTTAAATTTTTTTTATATGGCTTTATGCGCCCCGACATGTTTTATTTCATAAAGTTTAGACTTAGATTAATTATTTTAGTATATGTATTGTAAATATATATGTTTACAATACATATAGACAACAGTGCTATGTAATGCTGTGCATGCCGAAAGTGTAAGAGAGCAGAGAGGAAGCTGTGTGCATAGCAGCGTATGCTCGAGAGTGAAGATTGTGTGAGCCAAAAACGCAGAGGAGCATCGTTTTTGTTTGTAAATCCAGAACAACAGTTTTGAGGGAAAAGTCTTGTTTTGTAACAGGTCAATGTTTTAATGAAATATAAAATTACTTCATCTGTATGGGTTTTGTTTTAAAAACTCTGTGTTGACGGAGGAAATTTGTTCCTGCTGTTTGTTAAAAAATCATCAGAAATTCCTAACAACAAATATAATCCGTATAAGCATCGTCTTTATTCATATTAAGGATTTGATTATATTATTTTTTTCATAATTAATAAACTTCAACGAGTAATGCTTTCCAAAGTTCCATTCCGCACATCTCCCTTTTTCTGGAAATAGAATTTGTGATTTCATAATTTTGGGCGATTGTAATTATGGATTAATACTGGTAATTTGTAGTCTATGAAAACGAATTCAAATTTCAAAATCAAAACGAATTCAAATTTCAAATTCAAAAGGAGTGATGAATATATAAGTGTAATGATAAAATTGTAATTTTTTATTATTTATATTGTAATTTTAAATATATAAATAAATTTAATATTTTAAAAAATTATATTATAATTTCAAAAAATTTAATTATTTCAACTATATATTCATTAAAAAAACACACATGTATATATAAACGGAGTTGTTTTTAGTATGATTTTTTGGAGTTTCAAGTGCTGAAATCAGTGAAAAAAATTGAGGTAAAATTTTGATTTTTGTTATTTAAACTAGTTTCTTGACTATATATGGATTCAGCACCCTAAAAAACCCTTAAGGCACTTTGATTGTGTAACGTTACCCATCAAACTTCTATTTTCAATAAATTCTCGTTGGAATTTAGAGAAATTAAACCAGAAATAACTACCGTACAAGCCTTCAAAAAGTCGCACTATAAACTACTCATATACAAACATCCTTACAAACTTATTAACTAAATTAATTTATTTGACCTCGTCCATAGAGATTGGATCCCAAAATATTCCAGGAATTCGACTTAGCTACTGCA
The DNA here is from genome assembly GCA_034641835.2 of Pinus albicaulis. Classification (NCBI taxonomy): domain Eukaryota; kingdom Viridiplantae; phylum Streptophyta; class Pinopsida; order Pinales; family Pinaceae; genus Pinus; species Pinus albicaulis. The sequence continues at coordinate 735,610,485 of CM076576.1, forward strand.
GTCATATTGAAACTGAAACTGAAAAGTTTGAAGTCTCAGCATAAAACTTACGATCCCTTGCATGTTATTGAATATTTGTGTATCACTTCTGAGCGCTACATTAATTTACATTAATTTTCAAGGGGTGGATGTACCTGGAATTAGTGAAAGAATTTGTCTCATTGTTTTTGGGATTAATCAATGTTTTTGGGATTAATGTTTTTGAGATTAATCTAGTTGGTCAACTTTTCAAACTAATTAATATTATTTATTTTCATTTAATTAGAAACCATTGACCAATCTATGATGATATGATTAATCGATAAGACTCTCTAATTTACCATATAAATCACAAAAATCTTAAATCTAAAATACTTATTAATATTATCTTCAATACCATGTACTTGTACTAAATGTGGAGTTGTCCTCACCTTCCTTACCCATTTTACGTTCAGTTTCCCGTTTTTGGTAACGCAGACATCTCTCAAGTGCTGTCAAGCTTCACGAGTGCTCTTACGTTTTAAGAAAGTTTATGAAGGGGATGTTGATATAAAGTTGCATGGAGATATCTATTTGTATGCGCCTTCTGCGGCTAATTGTGTGGGACAAACACATCCATGAAAGGTAGGGTATTGTTCTCCTCTCTTTACTTTCATAAATTTAATATGTTTAATGGATTGTGTGTTACAAAAGCTCTTTAGTTGATGTCTCTGCATGGTGTGGCCAATTTACACAAGTCTCAAATACTAATACATACATCATAAATTTAATGCGTTTGGATTGTCTCTTGAGGTCGTTACAAAATATCCTCTAATGGACTTTGACGATCTGCGGCCATAATTTTTTCTTGCAACAAATTTCTTTCCTGGTGGTGGTTGACAATGAATTCAAAACCTGTGGATTTTTGTTTTAAAACTGCTCATATATGGCCACTTGTTCACCTGTTTCACACGAAATCAACTCGATTCTTTTACAGCTTCTGATGCTGCATTCAATGACCTCCGATGAAATGCACACATAGCCTATTTCTGGTGTATCCGATGAACTATTTCATTATAGTAACAAAAAATTTGGGTAAAAATCACATTATCTGAATTTTGTGGACTTTTTAATCATTTATCATTAAAAATTATTTGTGGTTTTTCAAATTATAGGTGATTAGGTGTGGTTTATCATCAAAACAAGATAAAAAACTAAATCATAGCATTAGGACAAGATAAAGAACCAGATCTTAACATCAAATTAAATAAATGAAAACAAAATTTCGTTACCTCTTTTTCATATCATTTCTATATTTAAAATTTCATTAAATGTTAATAAATAAAAATGAAATAATCTTAAAATTGAGAAAAAATAGTCTTAACTATAATGAAATAAACATAAAATTAAATTACACACCTTAATTACAACTCACAAACATTTATACCAAACTTCCTTGCATGCATGGTTTGGTTTTACAAATGGGATATATGTACATGTAATATAGTTGAATAAGCATACTCGCAAATTACTACTAACCAACAATGATACCACACTTCGTTGCCTGTGGTTTTACGGATGAGATATATATCCATGTAATTTCTTTTAATGAAATTACAACTGACAAACATTGATACCAAACTTCCTTGCATGCATGGTTTGGTTTTACAGATGAGATATATGTACATGTAGTATGGTTGAATAAGCATACTCACGAATTACTACTAACCAACAATGAAACCACACTTCGTTGCCTGTGGTTTCACGGATGAAATATATATCCATGTAATTTCTTTTAATGAAGTTTTTAAGAAAATATTTTAAGAAAATACTTTTTAAAACATAATTTATTAATAATACAAATTTTGTACAACTAAATATAAAATAATATAAACTTAACTTTGTTTAATGAAAAATAATATTATTTTAATTTATTTTAGAAATTTTTATGATTAGTAGAAGCATTTATCATATTCTACCATTCCCATAATGCTTAACCGTTTTGACATTAATTATTTGTTAATATTTTTATGGTCTTATACAATTTATAGATTATGGTTACTTGGTTTAAGTTTTTAGCTAAACTTATAAGATTTGAGATCAATTAAAAAAATTGTTTTGTATTTCGGTACAATTTATTCTTAGTTACATGTTTTATAAGCTTTTTCTTTTTGCTAAAACTTTATATATTAATTGTAGGAATTTACAGGGTAAGTTTCGTAGATCAAGAACCAAAGGTCACCGCTCACAAATAGATCACAAATCAGTACACCAGTATAATCACGTGGTTAAAATCCTTAAAGAGGGAAACAATCCACGCCTTGAGCTAACGCGGCCACTTCAGGGAGTTTATTAATATAAAAAGAAAAGTTACATATGTTTATCTCATAAACGGTTACCGAACAAATTACCCTCCATGCTCTTTAAATAGAGATCATGGACCAATCGGGTGTTAAGCCATGGATCAAGTGCCGTTAATACCGAGGTGAGAGATAACCGTCGGATCACTACAAATCGTGACCGTCGGATTATAAGTTACAAATGTACATGGTAAATAAACACACTTTACTTAACTCCACACTAGAATAAGTTATTTTTACCACATCCCCCCTTAAGAACAACTTGGGATAGGATTGAAAGATTTACAAAGGTGACATAAAAGGAGCCTATTTCCTATGTGTCGAAATATCCTAACATCCCCCCTTAAGAATAAATTGGGATAGGATTGAAGGATTTACAAAAGTGACACAATAGGAGAAGGAATGAGGCATTAGAGCCTATTCCCCCCTTAATGAAAACTTTCCTGAACTCCAAGCATGGATCGAAGTTTGGTAAACTTCGCTTCTGTGACAGCCTTCATAAAGATATCAGCTACTTGATCATTGGTCGGACAATAATGCACTTCAAGAACACGATCATGAATGAGCTTTCTGATGACGTGTATGTGGAGTTCAATGTGTTTCATACGCTGATGCTGAACTGGATCTTTACATAGCTGAATGGCACTCTGATTATCACACCAAAGTGTAGTTGGATGCCTGCGGTAGAACCAAATTCGAACGGTTCTAGTGACCACATAGCAAAAGTTCGCCTTCTTGGCTTGGTGCATCACGATACTCTGCTTCCAATCAATGACGAGTAGCCTTTGTTTCTTCAAAGATAAAGTAATAGGTCTGAACTGGGTAGACCACCATATCTTGCGATGGACTTTCGATCATGGTCTGACCCAATCGGTGATGAAACCAATCAACAATGGAGATTCTCCTGCACTGTAATGAATACCAAACTGAACTGTACCTTGAATATATCGAAGTATCCTTTTAGCTACTTTCCAGTGACTTTCATGAGTTTGGTGCACAAACTGAGCAACAAGACCAACGACAAAGGAAAGGTTAGGACAGGTATGGGTTAGATATAGAAGTTTACCAACAAGTTGATGAATATGAACATAACTGAGGTAGTCTGGGTTAGTGACAGATCGACCGAAAGTGATGGTGGGCATTCACAGGTCTTCCATTCCATGTGGTAGTGTGAAAGATGTGAACATACTTTGGATTGAGGGGTGATGCCTTCCTTGGATTGCAAGAGTTGAAGACCAAAGAAATAATGCAAGTGTCCTAATTATGTCATTTCAAACTTCTTTTTGAGGCTAGACTTCACATGGTTTATATGGTTTGGATCACTACTAGTAAGGATAAGATCATCAACATAAAGAACAAGGATGGTGAAGGACTTACCCACTGTCTTGGTGTAGACAGTGTTGTCAGAATGACACCTAGAAAAGCCATTATCTAATAGAAATCTATCCATTTTGGCATACGAAGCCCGAGGAGCTTGTTTGAGACCATAGAGAGACTTCTAATTTGACAAACAAGGTCGAGTCTTTTTGGATAAATACGAAGGTTGATGAAGTAGATTTCCTCCCTTTAAAATCTCCATGTGAAAGGCAGTTTTAACATCCATCTAATGGGCTTCCCATTTAAAGGTGGAAGCAAGGGAAAGAATAAGGTGGACATAATTCATTTTGGAAATAGGGGAGAAGGTTTCAGTATAGTCAATGCCTTCAACTTGTGAAAATCCTTTAGCAACAAGATGAGCTTTATGTCTATCCACTTTTCCATCTGGTCCAAACTTAGTTTTGTAAATCCATCTACATCTCACAAGTTTTCTTCCTTTTGGAAGAGGAAAAATATCCCAAGTATTGTTTGCCAATAAGGAACGATACTCTTCATTCATAGCTTCATCCCAATCTGGATGACCGGAGGCTTCTTCAAAGGTTTCTGGATCAAGTTTTTCTGGAACTTGAGCCAATAAGGAAGAAGCTCTTTCGAACTGAGAACATGTACGACGTTAATCGGCAGGGTCACCTGCAAGAGAACTTGATGCATCCCGAGTAGAGCGGACCCATCTTGGAAGCGGTGGAGTATAAAGAAAAATTTCACGAGCTGGAGGAGGATTGTCATCCTCGCTGTCATCATCTAAACTAGAAGGAATGCTATTAAAAATAGAAGAGAGAGAGAGAGGTGGCACATATGCCGAATCAGGCTCGCAGGGCAAAGGTGGCACACCCGCCAAACTAGGCTCGTAGGCCGATACATTTTCATCAAACTTTACATCTCTTCTAATGATTATATTTTTGGATTTTGGTTGAAGAAGTCTATATCCTTTGACATCTTCAGAATATCGAACAAAAATACATTTTTCACTCTTAGGTTCTAAGGCTTTATGCTTCGCATCTGGAATATGGGCCCAAGCATCACTTCCAAAAACAAGAAAGTGACTTACATCTGGTTTGATCGAGCTCCAAGCTTCTTCTGGAGTTATATTCTTTAAAACCTTACTAGGAGTGCGATTTACTATGTAATTTGTACAGTTAATGGCTTCTGCCCAAAAATTGAGACCAAGTCCTTTAGATTGAAGCATACAATTAGCCATTTCTTTTAAGGTGCGATTCTTTCTTTCAGCTACACCATTTTTTTGTGGAGAATATGGAACAATATGTTCCAATTAAATGCTATGCTCAGTGCAGAAGTTGATAAATTTGTTGTTAACATATTCTCCGCCATTGTCTGATCTTAACTTAAGAATTTGATGTCCAGATTGTTTCTCAACAAAGGCCTTAAAGGCCAAGAACATGTTAAAAAATTCACTCTTGAGTTTTAAGAAATATACCCAAGTGCATCTGGAAAAATCATCAATGAAAGTTAAGAAGTACTTGCAACCAGAGAAAGAAACAACAGGAAGTGGACCACATAAATCACTGTGCACAAGCTACAAAGGGGCTGAAGCGTGCCAAGAGGCACGTTTGTCAAAACTATCCCAATGATGTTTTCCGAGTAAGCATCCGGAGCAAACAATATCTCGGCAAGATACCATAGGAAGACCCGTCACCATATTTTCCTTACATAGAGTTTGAAGAGAGCGATAGTTTAAGTGACCAAATCGCTCATGCCAAAGTTTTCTCACATCATCATTATGAGCAACAAAAACAGAGGTAAGAGAAGATAACCCAAAGTTGTCAAACTTATACAACCTTGTGGAATTATCAGCAATGCCAGTAGCTAAAATATGTTTAGGATCTTTGAGGTCCTTGATTACAACATCATGAGGTGAGAATTCTACTATTTTCCCTTCACTTGAATGAGTTATCTGATAAACAGATAGAAGGTTGCATGACAAGGTAGGAACACATAGTACATCATTAAATTGACCATTATCTAGATGAATGGTTCCAAATCCTACAACACTAAGAGATCTATCATCACCAACATAAATATGTTTGGTTTTACAATCATTTAAAGTAGAAAACATGGATTTATCTTTAGCCATGTGGTAAGAATCTCTAGAATTAATGAGCCACTAATGAGAAGGAGAAGAAGAAGATACATTTAATGCATAACCAGATCTTGATGCTTGACAACCACAAGCAGAAAGTGCCATGCCTGAAGATGAAGGTGAAGAGTGCTCCAAATTGATGTTGTGCTTCTTCATTGCTGCTTCTAAGACTTCCATCTTCTTAAAACATTTGGACTCTATATGGCCATCCCGATTGCAAAAGTTGCAATGTCTATCTGTCTTCTTCCCTTTGTTTTGATTTGCCTTATTATTTTGGTGATTTGATTTTTCAGTTTGCGGCTGAAATTTCTTAGGGCCCTTGTTTGGTTTAGGACCATATTTTTTAGGATACTGCTTCTTGGGATTCTTTTGATATGGTTGTTGTTGGGTTGATAAGGCTTTCTTAGAAGCGTTTCCAGCAGTGATAAGACCAAGGTGTAAAAGTTTTTCTTGTTCTCTTATCAAAGAATCATAAAAGGCATCAAAAGAGGGATTCTTGTAGGTGGTTCCTGAAGAAATGATGGCTTCTCTGGTGGAATGGAAGGCAGAAACAAATACAGAGTATGCAGGGCCAAGCTTAGCAAGAATAATATATATGAGGCTACCATCATCCTTTTTGATCTTACAACCTTCTAAAAGAATCTTGAGGGTCTTAAATTTGGACAAAAAATCTTCAATGGAGGAGAAATTATTGGGGTCCAAAGTAAGCAACTCATTTTCAAGCTGGTGGGCCTTGATTTGATTTTGAATTCCAAAAACAATTTTTAGCTTTTCCAGGGCTTCATCAGGGGTGTCAATGTCAAGGATATGAAATTGAAGATCTTGAGCAATGGATATTCCTATCAACCCTCGTGCTTGATCTTTATTTTCCCATTTAGCAGCTTTATCATCATCGGAAGGTTTAGTTTCTTGTCATGTGGCTATTCTATAAAGCCCTTTACTTCTAAGTATATCTACCATGTGAGGTAGACATTGGAAATAATTGGTGCTGTTAAGAATAACCGGGCATGCACTTTCCATTTAAAAAAAAAAATGAAGCTGAGAAATGCTGAAACTAACTACTCCAATGGAAAGATCTCGAAAAATTAGGCCGTTTAAAAAAAAAAGGGCTTGAAAAACGGCTTCCGGATGAAGAAGTTATGCCTTTTGAAAAATCTGAGTTGTAGATGCCGAATAGTTACAAGAATGGGATGAAGTGCGGCTTTAAAAAAAAAAAAATTCCGCCCCTTTGAACAATTTTTTTTTACGAAAGAAGCTTGAGAAGGAGACTTGAACCCGAGACCTCTATTCTCATAAACTAACCCCTCACCAAGTGAGATATTAAAAGGAGAAAGGAGGAAGGGTTTTTTATTTTTTATTTTTGTAACTCTTTGGTGTGCGTGCCTTTTCCTGCACAAAAAACACAAAAAACCGAGCAAAAAAATGAAATGCAAAGCCTTACGGCAGAATGTTAGATTTTCGGTTAGCCTTACAGGCAACTATCACTTTTTTCACTATTTTTGATTTCCTGAGATCGCACAAAGACGCGGGGAAAGAGCACACGTAGCAAAAAAATCCCTTTTCCTGTTTCTGATTTGCCGAAATCGCACGCAGCGCACAGTAAAGAGCATACACAGAGAAGAGGGTATAGATCCGGCAAATAAATAAAATCTTAATACCGAAAATAAACAAAAAAAAACCAAAAGAAGCAGAACTATTAACAAATATAACTGCAAAATAGATGCTTTATACCTCCAGATCTAAACTGTCATAACTTGGGCAGCCGAAAACCTTTTTGCATGAAATGAAAGACGTTCCTCACTGTAACAGATGCTCCGGATACAACTGAACAATTCTCCAAGCCCAAAAAGGTTCAAAAATAGTAGATCTACAAAACGACATTCACATGTAGTCAAACCGGCTTCGGATTTTGATCAACAATGGATGCGGCCCTCAAAATAGCTCTGATACCATGTAGGAATTTACAGGGTAAGTTTCGTAGATCAAGAACCAAAGGTCACCACTCACAAACATATCACAAATCAGTACACCAGTATAATCACGTTGTTAAAACCCTCAAAGAGGGAAACAGTCCACGCCCTAAGCCAACGCGGCCACTTCAAGGAATTTATTAATATGAAAAGAAAAGTTACATTTGTTTCTCTCATAAACTATTACCGGACAAATGGCCCTCCATGCTATTTAAATAAAGATCATGGACCAATCGGGTGTTAAGCCACAGATCAAGTGCCGTTAATACCGAGGTGAGAGATAACTGTCAGATCACTACAAATCGTGACCGTCGGATTATAAGTTACAAATGTACATGGTAAAGAAACACACTTTACCTAACTCTACACTAGACTAAGTTATTCTTAACTATTTCCTATGTGTCGGAATATCTTAACATTAATTTTTTATTTTTATTCTTAAATTTTATTATGATCTTTTTCTTTAATATTTTATCATCTTCATTATTTTAGATTATTTCTTTCATTTTTTCCTATTCCTTTTTTTTTTTTATTGTAGTTATGTGAGCCTTTTTTTATCTAGTTTTATCTTCATCATATTTAGGATTTGCAAACGACTCAACAAAGAATTACTAATTCAAACTCATTCATGTCTTCAACTATTCCCATTACTAGATTTTCTTTATATATTTTCAATTGTTGCTAAGGTAGTTTTATTTTAACATAGTAAGATTCATTTTATTTACCATGTTTTGTATTTTGTACAAAGTCAAAATTTTCTTTCACAATATTCTTTGCAATGTTTAGGTCAACAACAATCTCCATGTATTGTATATGTTTTTTTGCTTCAAGAGGCTCTTCCACAACTCCAATTAGTCAAAATTTTATGTCTTCAATTATAAAAATTACTTCATCAACAACTGTAATACATTGTAACTTAACTTTGTTGATCAATGTTTCTCCCCCTTTTATTATATGCCATCTTAAAAATATCCCAAGGTTCTTTGAATATGTTTCAACTTTAGAATAATTCTCTCATCCAAGCTTTCTCTCAAGACAATGCTTCTACATCATTCTTCTCCTTTATTATTAGCCAATGTCTTTGATTTTAAGCCATGGCCTTATAGTCTACTTGGTTTGGGGATTCTTCAAACCCTTTAAAACATAATATCTCATAAAACTTGTTTCAAGACAATGCTTCTACATCATCCTTTTCCTTTATTATTAGCTAATCTCTTTGATTTTAAGTCATGGTATTAGAGGCTACCTGGTTTGGAGATTCTTCAAACCCTTTCAATAGAATATCGCATAAATCTTCAAACATATATTTTAATTCTCATCTTAATAGGATAAGAGTCATAATTTTTATTGGAAGAAATAAGAGATACAAATCCATATTGATATCTCTAATCTAATTCAAACCAAAATGACAATCAATGGTTTATATCCCAACTATTCTTAAAATATTTATATATTTATATATTCCAAATTCACAATTACTTTTCTCGTCATTCTGGATTTTATTCATACCCTAACCTTGTGCTTTTGGTGAAAACTGGAATATTTAAACCCAAAACACCCTTGATTACTCCTTAAGTGTTCAAAAGTACTCTTAAGATGATTTTGACATTGAATACTATTGTCATTTATATAAATAATAAACTATAATAAGAATAAATCATATTATGCAACATTCCAAAAAATAGAAAGTCTTCAAAGCGATGAATGTCCAAATCCTTGTATTCTAAGAATCATGCAACCAACTTTACTCACATTTTAGAACAATTATTTGATTATACAACCATTGTGACTAGTGTTTGGCTTTTGTAATTAATCAATAGCAACAAAATCCTTTGTTATATTGATGAAGAATGTCTCCAATCATCTCTAACACCAATTTGATAGATTGATGAAACAAATATTTTTAGTTATAGTTGAATAGTACACTCTAAACTACATTTCACAAATTTTAGTTCTAAACTTATCCATATTTATGAATGATATTCTCAATAAACCTAAATATATAAACTACTGTTATTTTTTCATGAATATTTACATGAAGTAAACTAGTAAACCTTGCATATGGGGATTCAAATGTAATAGACTAATGAGGCTCACTTATGGGAACCAAGTTCATTCAAGCATAGAGTATTTAAATGCCTATGGAACACATCCTAAAGTTCTTCATGTCACATCTCTTGCATGTTGAACATGTGATCTGCTAGGACATGTGTATTAAAATGGGGCAAGTGTTAAACATGTACCTTAGATGTGTCTAAACATATTGGGCACCAAAATTCCAAAATATAAATTATGGGTGTTTAAAAGTGATTTTTGCTTCACATTTTTTACTATTAATAAAAAAGGAAGAGGATCCAATTGTCTACCATTATATAGGTGAAGGATAAAAACTAGATTTGAAGGGAATCCAAGACATTTAAAGGTATAATTAACAAAATAAATTTTCCATTTCTCCAAGAATAACATTTTTCTTAATTCCATCCACATAAATCATGGCTCAATCATCAAGGGTAGTTGGTATATGTCAAAAGAAATGGGAGAGGATTAATATTGATTTTACCTCCTTCAAGTTTTTGAATCTTTGGTTCTACTCCCTTTGTTGCAAGTGGAGTTTTAGGTGCATTTTCCAACTTTACAAATAATCTTTCTATAACAAGAAATCAAACGCGAGAAAAAAATATCCATTATGGAAGTATGTAGAAAGAAAAAAATGTCCAAGGAAAATTTTGTTAGGGAAATAATTGTTCTTTGGAAATGCACTTACTGTGACGGTGAATTCAAGAGCACCTACTACTAAGTCAAATGGAATTTTTTAAGCCTTAACTGTGGACTTGGAGCATGTAAAGTGGTGGATTCTAACCCACAAAAAATCATGGAAAGAGAGGATGATATTGACTTGTGAATGGTGGAAACAACAAGAAAAACACACAAAAATGAGGATCCTCTTCCATTCTTGAGGAAACTAATTAGTAGATTTGAGAGTTGTATTATACTTCAACTAGCAAGAAAGAGGCCAACTTCAAGTCGTGGTCCAATGGACAAGATCTTTCAACAAGAGAAACAAGAGGAGGCTGATCTTACCATTGCATTCTTATTTTGTCTCAAATTTATTTCATTTAATATTGTTAGCAATCTCCTTTTTCTTTGAGATGTGTCAAGCATTGGTTGAATGGGCTCCAACTTAGAACATGCATCCTAGTTCAAAGAAGATTCAAACCACCCAATTGGTTAAGGCAAAGAAGGAAGTGAACAAAATCTTAGAACCTATGAAATCAAGTAGCCCTCATCTATTGCTATGATTTTTTTTGAGGATAGATAGATGTAGCATGCTTGATCCACTCATCAATTTCATCATGCCTTCCCAAAATTAAGTAATCTTCTTGAAAGTGGTGGATTCTCTTGGAAAATACAAGGATGTGTAATATTATGGGTGAGTTGTTCATTAACATAATTGAAGATGTAGATGTTGATTCTTGTTTGCAAAATATCACACATAATGCATTTGTTTATAATGCTACTAGCATGATTATGGAAACTAAATATCCATAATTATTTGGACACCTTACACTATTCATTATTTAAAGTTAGAAATTAGATAATTTAGATGTGATGTGGATGGGAACTCTTACTAATGATGCAAACCATATTCATAATTATTTAGTATGCTATAACAATTCTCTCATAATCTATTTAAAGAGTACATGCATATATCATTGTTGAAGATTTAAAATAATTAGTTTCTTTCTAATTCAGTATACTTAAAAGGTCGAGGGTGATCAAGATCATTATTGGGGCCATGATTATTTTCGAGTTTTGGTCATTTTGAAGAAATATGGATCAAACCGCTTAAAAAAAGGAGAAGGATATGATGTTAGATCATGGTTGTGGTGAGATTGTATGTCTTACCATTAATATCATTGACTTGGTCATTTCTTTGTTGTGGTTTGCAAACATAAACTAATTCATTATAGGAGATGCTTATGTGGAGTGGGACTTCGTGATTGAATTTGTGGAGACTATTTATATAGATTGAGTTCCCCAAGTATGGGACAGGAGTAGAGATATGGCTCACTAACATATGAAATATTTGTATCACTAGGTGGGAGAAGAATTACACACCTTAGGATTTCTTGGTTCACTTGTTGAATCCAAAATACTATAGTATTCCCTTCTCATATGGACAAAAATATTTCACAGGGGACTAAGGAAACATTTAGAATGATGTATCATGATAGAGCATCCCTTGATGAGGTAGAAGAGGTTGCTATATATTTCTATAATTGCAGTGGAATATTTGAAAACCATGATGTGCTTAGAGATAGATTTTTGAGAAGCCCCATGCTTAGTGGGGCACTCATGGGGTAGTATGTCCTATTCTACAATAATTAACCATGACACTCCTCTCTCAATTTAATCCATTATGTTGTGGCAATATGAAGTAGAGAACATATAGGAGTTTATACAATTTACCGAAATGTTGACTTGAGTATACAAAGTAGAGAAAATGGTGTATGTGTGTGTGTGTGCACTTTAGCCTCCATATTATTTTTAAGTATAGGAGCAAGTGGTTGAAGGGAAAGGCAAATATGTGGGATGTAATTTTTTATGATATGGATTTGGACAACAATGTTGAGTTGGCACCAACCAACTTGGATCTCAATGAATTAGTATTAGAACTGTTCATTTTTTTTAATGGTGATCCTCTTTGGGGATCATCCTCCACACCAATATATGCAAATCTTAGATTTTATATAAAAGAGGAGGAAAAGGTGGGGCGATGGAGGAGAGAGAAATGACAATGATGGTGACTTTTAACTTTGACATGGAGGAGGACTATTACTAATATTGATCAAACTATGGGATTCTTCTATTTATGGTTCTAATATCTATTCTATTTTAATATTTTACCTTCAATGATACCCTCCTATAATAATAATGTATGAATATTTTGCAAATTTTTTCATTATATATATATATACAAAATTATACTACTATATTTCTATATTAATGGTGTTTCCTATGTCTCATTTTAGCTATTGGCATATCCTACATTTTATACTAATATTTATTTTTTTAGTGTATTTTTTTTCTTGAGAAAAAATCAAACTTTCTATTAGAAAAAATGAAAAGTTACATCGTAAATGCCTTAGCATTCAATAAGTCCTTGACCCCAGCATACGAGCAAGAAAAAAAACTAGCCAACCTACACTCGAGGGTGAAGATATAGTAGTTGTGATATCAATATCACTCGGAGACCAAAATAGGCAGAGAAACTGCATAAGTGGTAAATGAGCAAAGCAACCATAAGCATGTCCAACACTACGAGCCTCCAAACCAGGAGAAAACACCCAACAAATAAGACAATGGCCATATAGCCATCCGAGACCTGGTCTCTTCAAAAGAGACGCTGACCCATTCAAAAAAATTAACAATAAGTTTATCCAATCTTAAGTCCATGAAAATTATACAAAAATGATAGGTTTGTAGTTTTAGAAATAAAAACAATATATACATCAACTCTAGAAAATATAGTAGTGCTCGAGTAAAAAGAAATATGTAAAGCAAAAACTGTAAATGATGGGTGGCCCTCCATCAATATGGTCTGGTGTCCGACACATGGACCTCCAAACCATCCTTTTATTCTATCATCCACGAGCCCTGAGCTTGTCTAAGACCAATTTTAGACAAGTCATTAGCCTGTTGGTTCCGTTCCCTGTAGAGGGGGAAATAGTCATCTAAAGTGAGGTCATGCCGAGGAAAAGCATCATGGTTAGAGAGTGGTCACCCGGAAGCATAGATGCAAATTATTTATTTAGTGTCTTACTTCTCAAATTTAAATAATTATCTCTTAAATATTAAAAATAAAAAAATTATCTTAACATTTTTATATATCTAATAAAATTAAAATTAAAACTGTGAAATTAAACCATTTACCAACCATTTAATAAATAAAAAATTAATATCACAACTTGTAAAATAAAGTGAAACTTTATTTATGAAAAAAAAAAAAATTAACATCAAAACTTTAAAAATAATATTATAATTTTCTTTCCTTAATCTCTAATATGTTGGATAAAATTCTTAAAATCCTTTATAGCAAGAGGGATTTGAACAATCAGGTGTAAGAGTATTTTCTCAATCAAACACCTTCCTTGTGATCTTTGGAACATGTATATATCTTTGATGTAAATGAGAATTGTGAAATAAATTTCCTTATAAGCGTTTTCTCAATTACTAACTTTGCAAAGAAAGAATGTCCACATTATTCACGTTGAATTTATTTTATAAGTAAAGATACTGATTTTGGAAATATAATTTAATATTTAGCTAACTTATTTAAATCTAAATTTTCTAAAATTTGATAGTTAAAATATGGATTGTGAATGCACATATGGATAAGAATCAAACCGTTTGATTTTTTTTTAATTACTTAACATTATAAATTTTGTTTGATTTTTTTTTTTTAATTATTTAAAACTATAAATTTCATATTGTTATTTGATAAGATTATAAAATTTATATTATTAATGTAAATATTATATTATTTTATTTTAATAATAAACAAAATAGGTTTATTTTACATAAATATGTAATTATATTTTGCATTGTAACATATAATAAAGATAACTAACTCCAGGGATCATTTTTCTAGATATTTTATATAAAACTCAATACACTTGGTCAAAACATTAAGACTATAAATACTTAAATAATTATATTATCTTAATAACATGTTTATTTTATTTTGGGCGATAAACTCTTCAAATATTAAGAGTTCAAATATGGAGTTGATTACTCATAAAAACTAAATTAGAAACTTAATTAGCATAAAAATTTAAATACACATTAGAGAATTTCAAGATAAGAAAATAAACAATGACATACCATAAAGATTCATACAACGCACGAATATTTTACCCTAGAAATCATTAACTTGGAAAGCCATCCAATATTTGATCTCCACTAGCCTACGAGGCGTAGAGCAGTCGGTGATGGGGTGCACTGTTAAGGCACTCCGTTCTGCAAGGTCACCGGTTCGAAACCCGTGGGTGTAGGATTAGTCTAACCGAGCAAAAAAAAAAAAAAAAAAAAAAAAATATTTGATCTCCACTGCATTTAAATTCTCAACTGCATATTACAACCAATTTACAATAAACACCAACCTTCATTGACACCAATGAGAAATGCACTCATATATCTCTTGGTATTTACTTATTGTGAAGATTCATTATCTAATCATCACTCATTTTCCTTACATTATGCTCTATTTATAAGCACATATAACCCTAATTCTAAAGTTCTCAAACTAATACAGGTGGTTAACAATAATTGGCTAAGATCCTAGGAATTTTGGGATTCATAAATATTTTCCAAATAACACGAAGTATCGTCAATTTCCCTTCAACCATTATTTGATCATTAACCTCAATTGAATATCCGCATATTCCTAACTATTATCCCTTTGATTACTTAATTCATTTAGATCCTCAATTTTCCTTCAAATTTTAATGAGGTAATTGCTCTCAATTCGATTGTTGTCATATTGACTTGACCATTAGCTTATCTTCTCATCAACTTGAATTTGAGTATTCCAATGTTGTCTTCCTATCCCTAATCAATTGTTCATGACTAGACTTGTTGAGGTTTATTCCTAGTCGTCTTACCCAACTAATTCATTCACCAACTAAAGTCATCTTACCAAACTAGTTCATTCACCAACTAAAGTCATCTTACCAAACTAGTTCATTCACCAACTAAAGTCTAATTGATTGAAATTACATGCAAAGAGTACAACACATCAACATTTTCCCACGTGTGGTCTTATTTTCATGAATTTTTAATACAATTTTTTTATTGAATGAAGGACCCCAAGCCCAATCCCTCTCTTTTTTAAGAGAATTTACTAGCACTCACAAACTTTGTTAGAAATTCTACAACATTATTCACCTTGTCTACTTTTATTGACATCAAGTTCTTACATTCCACCATGTCGCTAATTAAACGGTACTATACATCCTTAAATAGAAATTCAAGTTCTTTGGTAGGAAGATTACACTATAACTGTTCTAACTCATCCTTACTACTTGTTGAGTAGACCCAATCTCTAAACACAATTGTCATAACTAAATTTCTTCCTTTCTTTCATGAACGATTGCTATGTATTTAGTATTTATCATCAATAGTGCTATGATTTACTGCCACTTACTCATCCAACTTATAACTCCATCAAAGAACATGAATACATACTTATTGGTCGACCTTATTTTTTCCATATAACCAATCCAATCAACATCAACAAATCCTTGTATAGTTGATTCAATATCATCCTCAGGTCCTTTATAGTAGTAGATCACATGATCACTTATGGAACACAAATACCTGAATAATGTTATGACACCAATTTAATGCCCTTTACAAGGTTTTTCCATGTATCCGTTCAATACTCTCTGTGCATGAGCAATGTATGGTCAAGTATATACCATAATATAAATCAAAACACCTACAACACTTGCATATGGAACATGAGCCATGTCCTCTCTTTCTTTTGTGTCCTTGAACACTATTCAATAGTTAGTATTTACCCAACTAGAATTGGTACCTTCACTAGTTACAATCTTGCATTTTAAAACATTTCAAAATTGTTTCAACATACTTCCTTTGGTTTAACTAGAGTTTCCTAACTATGCAATCCCTCCTAATTTCCATTATGAGAATAAAACTTTCAACACTAAGATCATTCATGTTTAATTTGGAAGATAGATGCTTCTGCACCTCCTTAATTACACCCATGTTATTTTCAATCAGTAACATGTCATCTACATACAACTCTACATATATGAAACACTTGCCTTCTATCTTGAGATATAAATAGTGATCAACCCAACTTCTCACAACTCCCAGTCCTTGGATATATGTGTCAAAAATATTCTACAATATCGTAGGTGATTGTTTCAAACCATAAAATTACTTCCTCATCTTGTAGAACTACTTCTCCTTGTCCTTTAATACAAAAAATTCATGATATTTCATATATATTTCTTCGTCCAAGTAATCATACAAAATTGTTGCCTTTACATCCATTTTTTCAATCTTTAGATCAAGTGTTGCAGTCAAAGACATTAGTACTCTAATGGAAGTTAATTTTGCAATACCACAAAATATCTCACCAAAGTCAACCCCCCCAACTTGGGAATAGCCTTTCCCCACCAGTCAAGCCTTATACTTCTTGATTTGACTTATTGCATTCAAATTTTTCGTAAACACCCACTTGCAACCAATTGTCATCCTTCCATCATGTAATTTGAAAAAATCTTATATCTCATTCTTATGCAAAGATTCAATTTCTTCTTACATGGTTTTCAACTAAATTTTTCCATTTTTCAAGTCGACTTCCTCCTTGAATGACCTAGGTTCATCATCAGTGGAGGATAACACAAAGGTAGTTGGGTGGCATATAACTTTCAAATTCTTTCCTTATTCAACCACACTTCCTTAAAACTAGTGTCTATAACACCTCTTCATGTAACTTAGTCAGATCAAGAGAGTCACTTTCTTTTGAATTCAAATTAAACACTATATTTTGTTTTCCTTTGTTTCCAGAGTCTTATTAGTGCTAGAAGCACACCTATTTTCCTCGACTATCATATATTGACTATAATATGTCTTCCTTGTCATATAATCCCATGACTTATATCCTTTCATCCCATCCTTGTAATTGATAAATATACACTTGGATTCTCTATTACCTAGCTTTGTTCTCCTCTCCTTTATAATATTGACAAGAGCCTCATAGCAAAAATATCTAAGATGCATGACCGATTGATATTTATCAAACCATACTTCATATGGTTTTTTGTCGACCGGTTATGATGATGAAAACCTATTTAATGGGTAACATGCGGTGTTAATTTAATCCACCTAGAACTCTTATTCCAATGCCACACTATTGAGTATGCTCCTTTCCTTTTCCATTATTCCTTATTCATACATTCAACAAATACATTATATCAAGGAGTGTATAGAGTAGTCACTAGGCATACTATTCCATGTTATTTCCAAAACTCCTCACACACTTTACCATAAAATTCACCTCCATTGTCAGTATTCAACATGTTCATCTCTTTACCTATCTTGTTTTCCACAAGAGATTTGGAATCTTGAAATTTATAAAAAACCTTTGACTTCTTCCTTAAGAAATACCCCATGTCATCCTAGAGAAATCATTAATGAAGGAAACATAATATACAAAGTCACCAAGCAATGTATTGGCACTAGGGTAAATACATCACTATGAACTAGCTTCAAAATTCTCTTTGCCCTTGTAGCACCATATAAGGATACAACATTATCATGTTTCCTATAAATGAAATTTTCATAGAAATTGACTTCTAGATAGTTACTAGGTAAACCTTCAACCATACCTCTACTTTGCATAGCTCAAATCCTTTCTCTCCAATTTCTTCCCTCCTTTGATTCCATGACATGGTTTCTTTGGCCAAGAAATAAGTTGAACCATCGGTTTAGGAATAACTATAGTATTACATCCACTTGAATCGATGTGTCTCAATAGATTGCATAGTGTCCCTATCAGAACACCTCTAATCAACTCCAACACACCACAAATAATCTTCTACAAATGCTTCTTGAATATGGTATGTACACCTACATCACCCATTTGATTTAAAAATATTAGATTATCAGCCAGGGCCTAGAATATATAGTACCCCCAGTAATATTCTACTCCAATTGTCCTTTAGTACTAGTTGTCATCAAACTCAATATCAATCGACTATCCTTGTTGTTGAATCATCCCCCATGTAGACATTCACTCCAACGTTTTCTTCATATTCATAGAACCGCTTCTTGTGGTGTGTGTATGATAGGATGCTCTTGAGTTGATCAATTATACCTCATGATCTGACTTTGTACTTGTTGAAGTTATATGCACATCCCTTCTTCATCCAAAGAAGTTCTCCCTTTAGTTAACTACTCATAAAATCCCCTACTCTATTAAAAAATATTTGAATTACAATATCTTGTGTAAGGCCCTAGTTTTTCCATATTTCCAGTATCTTCTTTCTAACTTAGTAGAAGACTTATATATTCCTTTTAACCTAGATCTCCATTTAAATAATTTTCCTTTTCCTTTTTATATCGATTGACCTCTTATTGACAATGAATTTTTGGCTAATCATTGCAAGTTCCTTCACTTCATCTTCTTTAATAATAGAGATTCCACTACATCATCAAGAGCTAATGTATTCATATTACTCATAATAGAAACAACTATACTACTCCATGAGTCTGGCAAAGAACAAAATAGATTGATACATGTTTCTTCTTCTTTAATAGATATATTGTTAGGTCCCTATATTACTAGTGTAATCCATTATTATTGTTAGTGTAGCCGGGCCTTATTTTTATTGTTGTACCCCTGTAACCCCCATATTGTTATTATTGTGCCCTTACATTATTATTGTTAAGTCGGCTAGGATTATATTGTGGCCCCATGGACTCCTATATATAAAAAGGAGGTTTTTGTCATTTGTATCATCCAAGAATTGTTCATTTATGTAATGTAAAAGAGGTTGCCCCCTCGGAGTGGCTCATTTTTAAGGCATTTATCTCTCTTTTCTTCTATTTTTGGAGATGGTTTCATAACATTTGGTATCAGAGCTTTGGATTCTAGGGTTTCACTGCTTCAAACTGGTCATCATGGAATTTTCGCTATAATTTTTTTTTTCGAGGGTTCAGAGACTAAAAAAAACAACCCATTTCGAAGAAATCCTGAGGAACTTTGTGTAAAAATTTCAGATCTTGGTTCACAATATTTCAGAGATATGATCTGTGGAATTTAGGGGTTTTGCAGGCTCCCAAATTTCATCTGAAAGATGTGACCTTGGGAAAATCGTCATAACTCTCTCTCTGAGAATCAGATTAGAATTTTGTAAAAAGTGGCCGAAAGTACATATAATTTAGTTTCCTATGTATTAATTTCAGAGCCGAATGAGGAAACAATGACACATGACACGATGTACAAGTTCGCTCTGCTGAACCAGTCCATAATTAGGTCATTGTGGGATATTGGGCTTAACTTTGTCTTGAAGAATCCAAATCAGGTCAGACCTGTGGAATTCGAAAGAAGATTCAGAGGGATATGACAGGAACGAATTTCAGATATGAAATCAAAGAGATAATGCAGTTTCAAAATTGAGCTCCTCAAAAGCAAGAAAAAGGTGTGTATTTTTTTTTTTTAAATTGCATAAGTCTTGTTTGAAAAATCAATTTGAAGTGATTCCAAGGGCATATTGAAGCATAGATATCAGTATTAGGTTATAAAATTCCCCATAAAAATAATTCAACACCCATTAAGCCCTCAGAACACTCTACTATGACTCATGAAGAGGAAGAAATGCAACATGATATATCAAAATTACAAGAGAAAGTGCACCCAATTTCGCTCTCGCAAAGAACAACATAAAATGAAATGGAAGTTTTGAAGAAAGGCATGGAAGCTAAGATGGATGGTTTGAAGAATGTCATGGAAGACATGGAAGAAGAAATGGAAGACATGAAGAATGATATAAAAGTAGACATGGAAGGTTTGAAGGAAGGTTTGACAAAGTTGATACAAGAAATGATTCCCAATGGCGAAAAGATAGTAGAGGAAACTCATGATGAGAACAAAATAAATATTAATCGTGATTTCATAAACTCTAATGTTGGATTGAAGACCCACCATATTCCAAAGATCGATATGAGGAAGTTTGATGGCAAGGATCCCGTAACATGGATACTACAGATGGAGCAATATTTTGATCTCAATAATGTGAAAAACACACAAAAGGTACACCTTGCAACTTTATATTTAGAAAAAAATAAATTTGTATGGTATCGTTGGCTTTTCTCCCGTAAGACAATTATCACTTGGTCAATTTTTACGGAGGAAATGATAGCACATTATGAGGATACAAAGAGAAACACCTTCTTTAGCCAATCGATAAATCTCAAACAAAAGGGTTTAGTGGTGGAGCACATTGAGGACTTCCAAAAATTGAATATAAGGGTAGCTAATATTTCCAAGGAACACATGATTTATTTCTTCATAGGGACTTTAAAGGATAATATCCAACATGAGGTTCGCCTTTGGGAACCTGATTCATTGGAGAAGGCATTCAAGTTGGAAAGAAAACTTGAATGTTAAATTATGGAGACAAGGAAGCCTACCACTCACATCTATAAAGATGGAAGTGTTGCTACTTCTAGACGTCCATAACATAAAAGGTTGACACCACAAAAATTGGAAGAAAAAATAGCAAAAGGGCTTTGCTACATCTGTGATAGAAAATACACTAAAGGTCATAAGTGTGCTGAGAAGAAATTATTTTACATATATTATGAAGAGGAGGAAGAAAATGAACAAGAAACTTCAAAAGAAGAGGATATACAACAAGAACCAACCCTAAAGAAAGAAGAAATGAGTCCGACCATATCTTGTAATACATTGGCAGGAATTACCACTCCTCAAACTCTCAAGATAGAAGGACATATCAAGAAGAAAAGGTAATAGTGTTGATTGAATTGAGTAGTACCCATAATTTTTTTCATTGTAAGGTAGCCAAGGAATTGAATTGCTTCTTATACCCAGCACCAGAATGTCAAGTGATAGTTACAAATGGAGGAACTATCAATTGCTTTGTAAAATTCCATAATATCAAACTAACCATGGGGGAATATGTATTGAATATTCCAATGCTTTCTATTCCAATGGAAGGTGCTGATGTTTTACTAGGAGTACAATGGTTACAATATTTGGGGATGATAGCTTTTAAGTTTCAAGAACTTTTCTTGAAATTTTTTTCGGAAGGAAAATAAGTTGAATTACAGGGTATTATCGCAAGTTTGTTAATAATTATGGGAGAATAGTGGCACCTCTAACAACATTATTGAAGAAAGATGATTTTTCATGGACTCCTGAAGCAACTAAGGCCTTTGAACATCTTAAAGAGGAAATGTGCCTAACATCGGTCTTAGTTACGCCAGACTTAACAAAAACCTTTATTGTGGAATGTGATGCCTCCAGAAATGGAATTGGTGTTGTTTTAATGCAAGAAGGAAGACCCATTTCTTTTGAAAGTCATCCAATCAAAGGAAAGTATTTACAGAAAGCTACTTATGAGAAGGAAATGTTGGCAATACTACATGCACTAAAGAAATGGCGACCTTACCTAATGGGAAGGCACTTCAAAGTAAAAAATGGTCATGATAGTCTTAAATACGTTTTGGAACAAAGACTATCTTTAGAAGAGAATGAAAATGGGTCACAAAGATGTTGGGTTGTGACTTTGAAATAATCTACAAAAAAGGGAAGCTAAGTGTTGTTGCAGATGCACTCTTAAGAAAGGATGAAGAGGTGGAAGAATTGCTTTGTTCCATTTCTATTATCCAACCAGATTGGATAACTGAACCAAGGGATGAATGGAAAAAGGACGAAGAAGTGTGGAAACTAATTTAAAATTTGCAGGAAGATCCTAGTATATCTAATACATTTAGTTGGAAAAATGATTCCTTATGGTACAAAGATCACTTATATCTTTGTAAGAATTCCCAACTAAAACAAAATATTATTTTGGAATTGCACACTTCTCCCTTAGGAGGACACTCAGGATTTTTAAAAACTTACCACAGGGTTAAGAAATATTTTTTTGGGATGACCTTAAATTTGATATTCAAAAGTTTATGGGGGAATGTTTGGTTTTCCAATGAAATAAAGTTGAGACAATTAATACCTCGGGTATTATACAACCTTTATCCATTCCAAGTCAATGTTGTGAGGAGATTTTAATGGATTTTATCACAAGTTTACCTAAGTCTGAAGGAAAGAGTGTCATCATGGTGGTAGTTGATAAACTTACCAAGTATGCACACTTTTGTGCATTATCTCATCCATTTAAAGAAAGTATAATTGCTACTGCATTTATGGAAACAATTCAAAAGCTACATGGAAACCAAAATATTATTGTAAGCGATAGAGATCCCATTTTTACTGGAAATTTTTGGACGGAATTATTTTCTTGTTTGGGTACTCAACTAGTTCATAGCTCATCTTATCATTCTCAATCTGATGGGAAAATTGAGATAGCTTACAAATGTTTGGAAGGATATCTTCGTTTTTTTTAATCTAATAAACAAACATAATGGGTCAAGTGGTTACTTCTGGCTGAATGGTGGTATAACACTTCCTTCCATATTGTAGAAAAAATGACCCCATTTATGGCACTTTATGGATATCATCCACCGTCCATCACATCATCTTTAAGAGAAAATTATAAGGTTAAAGCAGTGGAATATCACATCGAGAATCGACAACAAGTTCTCCAACTCTTAAAGGATAACCTAAATTTGGCAAAAAATCGAATGAAACAACAGTCAGATCAACATCGTAGCGAGAGAAGTTTTGATGTAGGAGACTGGGTATTTTTACGGCTACAACCATACAAACAAATGTCCCTCAAGAAATATAAGAAGGATAATAAATTATCACCAAAGTTCTATGGTACTTACAAGGTGTTGCAAAAGATTGGTACTATGGCATACAAATTGGAGCTTACTGCCTCTTCTCTAGTGCATCCAGTTTTCCATGTTTCATGCTTAATGAAGGTTATAGGTAACAAACTTCTAGTTCAAACAATATTGCCAGAACTTGATGAGGAAGGAAAAATCATATTGAAACCTGAAGCAGTCACGGAAACAAGAACTCGACAGCTATGAAATCGATCACTTTCAGAGTATCTCATCAAGTGGAAGAACTTACCCACTGAAGATTCTACATGGGAGGATGATAATTTTATACAAAAGAATCTAGAGCTACTCAAGCGTTGAGGACAAAACTTTTTTTAAGGAGAGGGTCATGTTAGGTCCCTATATTACTAGTGTAGTCCCTTATTTTTGTTAGTGTAGCCCCCTTATTGTTATTGTTGTACCCCTGTAACCCCCATATTGTTATTATTGTGCCCTTACAATATTATTGTTAGGCCGACTAGAATTATATTGTGACCCCACGGACTCCTATATATAGAAAGGAGGTTTTGTCATTTCTATCATCCAAGGATTGCCCATTTATGTAATTTAAAGGAGGTTTCCCCCTCGAATTGGCTGATTTCTAAGGCGTTGATATCTCTTTTTTTCTATTTTGGGAGCTGGTTTCATAACATATATCCACACTCAATAGTCTATTGATATAGTATTGAATGCATGTGGGTGTTTTGTGACTAAATCACCATAATTCATCCTTGGAAGATAGTGTTTCTTCCAAATTAACAACTTATTTACTAATGGTTTTGACTAAATATGTTTCCAAATTTATCCCACAGTTTCTTGGTAGTGTCTTCCCCTTAGACATTCTATGACATCGAATTTGCAAGACAAAGTCGAATATTTTTTAAGCCCTATATAAGTCCCATGTTAACCTAAAAAACCCTTAGTAAGCCCTATATATGGAGTGATTACATTTCTATTGTTTTATTTTTATGTAGCCTACAACCCTTCATGGTCCCATTTTATAATAATAATATCATTTTTCTACTATATATATATACTAAGGAGACATATTCTTAGGATCATCAAATATTGAATTGTTCATTCTATTTATTGTATATGGAGGTTTACCCATTAAGATGGGCTGTAATTATTGGTTTCGTATCATTTTTAAGGTGTAAGGATCATAACAATTAGTATCAGTGCTCTTGATCCTAGGGTTTTTCTACTTCAAATAGGTCATCGTGCCATTTTAGCTATAATTTTTTTTCTTTGTAGTTTCAAATGGTAAAGCGTGAATATGATTTAGAAGAGATACCATGCAAGCTATGGTTCAATGTTTATATCCCGATTCACTATATTTTCATAGATATGGTTAAATTAAGTTAGGGTTTCTGAAGGCTCTTGAATTATGTCTCAAACATATAAGTTTGAACTTTTTGCTATAATTTTTTTTTGTGAGGCCTTATACCATGAAAACTTTACCACATTAAGGGAAAATAATGGTGAATATTTGATCCAAGTTATAGATCTTAGTTCTCTATATTTTAGAAGACATGCTCCAAGGAACTTAGAGTTTTTGTATGCTCCAAAATTCAGTCTCAAATAGGTCAATTTGAAATTTGTACTATAATGTTTTCTTGCAAGGATTCATAAATTGAAACTTGGACCATATTAAGAAAAAATGTTGGGGAATATAGGGTAACATTTTTAAAATGTTGTTTGCTATACTTTGGGAGTTATACCTTATGGAAACTATGGTTTGTGAAAAATCATGAAATAAATTTTAAACAGGTCAGGTTGGTATTTTTGCTATATCTTCTTGTCTAGAAAATTTTCGTCTATGAAATATTTATGAATTCAGGATACAAATAGAAGTACCTTAGGTACATGTTCCAGAATTATATTTTAAAAATTGGACATGTTGCATGTTATACAAGTTCCTTGTGGGAAGAATCCAAAAAATCAATAAGTTTTGGGAAAATTACTATAAATTTCAATTGACACATCATAATCAATTCACACTAGTGGAATTATAGAAACTATATATCATAGTATTGAAAAACAAATTTTCATATCCATAAGGACTCAAATATTAGAGATATATCAATAAAGTTGTAGCCTTTCTGATATTCTCCAAATTAAGGTATGTAACTTACTAGTGACTTAATTATTCATTAGAAGTGCCCATCTTGTTTTTGGTTACAAAAAAGAGTAAGACTATTATTATTTTCCAACATGCCTCCAAATAAAGATACTACACTAATTAAATATACCGAAGGCCCATCCTTGACCCATAAATAAAGTGAAGACCTAGAAATTAGGTAATCTCAATTATAGAAGAAAGTTAATGAAATGGATGGTAGTATGTTGAAAAAGGTGCACTTCTCGGGTTCTCAAGAAAATATTAAAAGAGAAATGGAAAGAAGATGAATAAAAATAAGGAAAGAGTAGAAAATAAGATAGAAGGAATAGAAATGAAGATGAATAAAATTAAGGAAGGAAAAGAAATGAAGATGAAGGAAAATATGGTAAAAATACAAAAACCCATGATTGTTATCTTGGAAAGGATTCCTAAAAGCGATGTGGAGATCCAAGGAAATCATGAAAATAAGGAGAATCATGTTATTGAGAATCAATATCATGTGGGGAGTATACTATCACAATTAGAGAGCAAAAATGTTGAATCACAAAACCATACTCATGAATTTTCAATCCAAGATCCACATCATGAGAGTTTCAAGTCAGCACCAAGGAACTACTACATTCTGAAGATTGATATGATAAAATTTGATGGCAATGATCCTGTAATAAGGATATTTTAGACGGAGTAATACTTTTATATAAAAAAAGTGGCATTCTTACAAAAGGTAAATATTGCATCCATGTTTTTAGAACAAGACCAACATGTATGGTACCTATGGATTGGTGAAAGAAAAAAAAATTGTTATATATTGGTCCATTTTTAAAGAGGAATTGACAACACATTATGGGGATATTAAGAGAAACATATTCTTTATTCAATTGGTAAATCTTCGACAAGAAGGTCCTATTATAGCTAGCACATTCAACAATTCCAAAATTTAAGCCTCATAGTGAAGAATATTTCAGATGATAATTTGTTAAACCTATTTATGGGTACTTTCAAGGAAAGCATCCAACATGAGATGCATCCTCTAGAGCATGATTTCAATATAGCAAGGAAAGTTGAAAGTAAAAATATGGCCACTAGAAAATCGGTCACTGATCACTATACAGAAAACTAGGCTCCCTTTCCTAAGCCAACAAGGTTGACTCCTCAAAAAATAGATTAAAGAAGAGAAAAGAGACCATATTTTAATTATGACAACAAGTATAGTAAATCGAATAAATGTAGTGAGATGAAATTATTCCACATAATCTAGATCAAGAAGTGGAACCTTGACAAGATCTAGACCTAGAAGAAACTACTCCAACAATATCTTGTCATGCATTGGATGGCATCAACACTCCACAAACCTTCAAGGTAGAAGGATATATCAAAAGGAGAAGGGTAACAATATTGATTGATTCAGGTAGTAACCATAGCTTCATCAATTACAAATTGGAAAAATTTATTAATTTCTTTGTATATCTAACACCAGAATTTCAAGCGATGATTGCAGATGGAGGTAAGATAATTTGTTCAGGCAAGTGCAATTAGATTAAGTTGAATATGGGGTAGTATTTATTGGTTAACCCCATTATTGCAATCCAAATGGATGGTGTTGATTTTGTATTAAGGGTCTAATGGTTGCAATCATTAGGAACAATGGCCCTTAATTTCTAAGATATTTTCATAAGATTTTTCTCAGAAGGAAAGAAAATTGAGCTGAGAGGTATCCAAGGGAAACCTAGTAATGTGATAAGCTCTAATAACTTGACGAAATTGCTTAAAATGGGAAACCAAGGTGTAGTTTCACAATTATGTTCATTAGATGTTCAAACATATCTATTCTCCGCTCCAATGGACCTTCACAAAGTTAACAAAAATCATGCCAAGGTATTTGGAGAAATGCCTAAGGGTCTTCCACTTGTCTGATAACATGACAATGTTATTCATTTTCAACTTGGAAGTGTACCACCTAACAATAGGCCTTATAGATATCCACATACACAAAAGAGTGAGATTGAGTGTATTGTTCAAGAAATGTTAGAGGCGGGCATCATTCGACTTAGCTAGAGTGATTTCTCTTAACTAGTGGTGATGGCTATCAGAAATGATGGTTCGTGGTGTGTGTGTCCAAACTATAGACAAATCAACAAAATGACAATAAGTGACAAAAGTTTCCTATTCTTATATTCACTAAGTTGGATCTTCATTTTGAATATCATCAAATCAGAATGAAGCAAGAAGGCATTCCAAAAACAACCCTTAGAACACATGAAGGTGATTATGAGTTTTTGGTTATCAGATTTGGACTTACAAATTCACATTCAACATTAATAAGCTTGATGAATTCTATCTTGAAACCATTCCTTAGAAAATTTGTGCTAATTTTATTTTATGGCATATTAATTTACAAAAAACCTTGGGAAGAGCATGTAAAACATGTTGACAAGGTCTTGATATTATTTGAAAAGAAACAACTATATGCAAAGCCTTCCAAGTGTGCATTTTAGGTTCAAGAAGTGGAATATTTGGGTCATATTGTATCACAAGGTGGTGTTAAGGTGGATCCTAACAAAATCAAAGCCATGATGGAATTTCCAATCCCAAATACCTTGAAGAAACTCAAAGGATTCTTAGGATTAACAGGATATTACTGCAAATTTGTCAAGAATTTTGATAAAATAGTAGCACCTCTAACAAAATTATTGAAGAAGGAAGCATTTTCTTGGACAAAAGAAGCAAATGAAGTTTTTGAAGAACTTAAAGAGGCTATATATACAACTCCCGCCTTGAAAACACCCAAATTTACAAAAATATTTATTGTGAAATGTGATTCCTCAAGCCATGGCATTGGTGTAATTTTGATGCAAGAAGGAATACCCTTTGCTTTTGAAATTAGTGAGATTAAAGGAAAGAACTTAGTCAAACCCATCTATGAAAAATAGATGTTGGTCATACTACATGCGGTTAAGAAATGACATCCATACTTAATAGGAAGACACTTCAACATAAAAATAGATCATGGGTATAAAGTACTTCCTAGAGAAAATACTATCTTTAGAAGAAAAAAAAATGGATCACAAAGTTGTTGGGTTATGACTTTGAAATTATCTATAAAAAGGGGAAACAAAGTATTGTGGTAGATGCACTCTCAAGGAATGAGGAAGATGCAAATGTTTTATTATGTTCTATTTCCATACCACAATATAACAAGGTGGAAGAAGAAAGGATAGAATTACAAAAATATAAAAAGATAGACAAGTTCATTCAACATTTACAAGGGGACTCTGATGCAGTACAAACATTTAAATGGGAAAATGATTTGTTATGGTATAAATATCATTGATACTTGTGTAATAATTCTCAAATAAAACAAAATGTCTTATTGTAATTACACACCTATCCTATAGGGGAATTTTAGGGTTTTTGAATACATACCATAGGATCAAGAAATATTTTTTTTGGAAATGTCTTAAAGTAAATATGGAAAAAAAATTGGCGGGATGTGTGGTATACAGAAAAAAATAAAGAAGAGAATATCAATACCCCATGACTCCTTCAACCATTAGCCGTACCAAGCCCGTGTTGGGAATAAGTTTCAATGGATTTCATTATAGTTTTACCCAAATATAATGGAAACAATGGCATTATGGTAGTGGTATATCGAGTGACAAAGTATGCCCACTTTTCCCTCTTTCTTGTCCTCTTAAAGCAAGTACCGTGGTGGAAGCATCCATGGAAACAATCCAAAATATACATGGAATACCAAATATTATTGTAAGTGATAGAGATCCAATTTTCACTAGAAATTGTTAGATTAAATAATTTTCTTGTTTGGGTACTCAATTAGCTCACAACTCATCTTAACATCCTTAATCTGATGAGAAAAGTGAGATTTGAATAAATTTTGAGAAGGATATCTACATTGCTTTGATTTGATAAATATATAGAATGGGTCCAATAGTTTCCCTTGGAAAAATGGTGGCACAACACATCCTTCCATACTTCATAAAATTTGTCACCATTTATGGCACTTTATCGATATCATCCTCTATGCATAACATCACCCTTTAAATGGACTATAAAGGATCAAGCAGTAGAGGACGACATCCAACATCAATACCAGGTTCTCAAACTATTGAAGGAAAACTTGGTTATGGCACAAAATAAGATGAAACAACAAGCAGATCAACATCACAGTGAAAGGGAATTTGAAGTGGGGGATTGTGTATTTGTGAGAATACAACCATATAAACATATGTACTCAACCAACAAAAGAAAAATAAATTAGATTTGATGTAGTATGTCCCTCATAAGGTATTGCAAAGGATTGGATGTATGGCCTACAAATTGGAGTTGCCTCCATCTTCATGTGTACATTCATATTCCATGTTTCTTTCCTAAAGAAGGCCATCAGTGATAAGATTCCAATCCAAACTCTTCTACTATAAAATAATGAAGTGAAATTAGTACTAGAACCAAAAAAAAATTTGTAAACAAGGATTAAGGAGTTGAGTAATCGAGCAATTACTGAGTACCTCATCAAATGGAAGAACCTACTAGTGGATGAAGCGACATGGGAAGATGAGTGTTTCATGTAGAAACACCCACAAATATTCAAGTGTTAAGGACAACACATATTTGAAGGGGAGGGGCATGTTAAGCCCTACACAAGCCCCATGCTAACTCAAAATCCCGTTATTAAGCCTTAGATATTGAGTGATTACCTTTCTATTATTATATTGTTATGTAGGCTAGAGCTCCTCATGGTCCCATTTTATCCCTTGTTTCCTATATATATACTAAGGAGAGCTAGTCTTAGGATCATCAAATATTGTCTTGTTCATTTTATTTATTGTGTAAGGAGGTTTCCCCTTCGAAGTGGATTGTAATTATTGGTTTCTTATCATTTTTAAGGTGCAAGGATCATAACAATCCTACTAAATTTTCTTCCAATTCTCCATTGACATGTCAATCGAAGGTGTTCCATGATGCGCAATGATCCATTATTTTCAATATATGATGAGATATTCCATTTTAAGCTTCCAAAGCTCAAAATTCTAGCTAATATACTTCTCAATCACAATTCTTGTACTGCTAGCCATCATTCTTTAGTTGAAGTATTTTCTTACAACTACCACTTGAACTAGATTATCTTTGATCCAATAAAAAATGATGTTCTTGAACAGATCCATGTTTAAAATCCTCAAACTTTGATAGTAAAGACATCTCTTTGTAGCCAAAATGAGCTTTGATACTAGATGTAGGGCTTAAGGTACCTAATAAACACTTCAAATGCCAAAATTTCAAATATAGAATCGACCAAACATATAAACTAGATTATAAGCTCAATAAACATAATAAATTAAATGCACATGTGAGAACTTAAAGATTAGAAAATAAACAATGGCACAATATAAATATTCACACAACACACAGATATTTTACCTTGGAAACCTTTAACTCAGAAAACCAACCAACCTTTAATCATTACTCTTATATTTTCAACTGAATATTGCAACCAGTTTACAATGATTTTTGACCTTGGTGCACATCTAAGGCTAATGCACTCATATATCATCCAATCTCTACCGATCACGAAGACCCATTATCTAATCATCTTTAATAATCCTTACATCATGCTCTACTAATAGGAACATAAAACCCTAATTTGAAACTTCTCATACTTGTACAAGTGGTTGAGGATCATTGGCCAAGATCTTAGGATCCATATCTCTTTTCCTACTAGTTCTGACTATCGCCAAATTCTCTCTAATCACCAGTTGACCATCAAACTCAATTGACTATCTGTGTATCCATAATTGTGATCCCTTTGACTGATCAGTTGATTGTTGACTTCCATTTGTTACTTGACTTCCCATTGACTTCTACTAAGGTAATTTCTCTTGACTTCTCCGTTGTCCTATTGACTCAACCATCAACTTATCTTCTCATTGACATAACTTCGACTAGTCCATAAACTTATTTTCCATAGTCAATTGTTCACAATTAAACTTATTAAGATTCATTTCTAGTTGTCTTACCCAACCAATCCATCGACCAACTAAACTCTAGTCAACTCAAATTACATACAAAAAAGTATAACACTTCAACACCTCAATCATTATATTATTTTAATGGAAAGCCCATATTATATATTTATCATTAAATCAATACAAAAATAATTTCATTAACTTGCCTATAAAATATATTTATCAATAAAAGATAACAGTGTCTTAGGTAAAGCTAATTTTGTATAATTTGTTTTTATCTCACACCATGACCTTGGAAATGATAACATAGCATCGATCACTGGTAATTTTCGTAGAGAAAGTGTCCTTACGAGAAAAGGACGTTCGTTTGGAATCATTGGTATGTATATTAAATTGTTTCCTTGAGAGTTAGTATGTTATTTATTTAGTGGGTTTTTAGTAGATGACCCTGACCAAATTAATCGTTTGGAATCATTGGTATGTATATTAAATTGCTTCCTTGAGAGTTAGTATGTTATTTCTTTAGTGGGTTTTTAGTAGATGACCTTCACCAAATTAAATTGTAATAAATCCTCATTAAAAGTGGGCATAACCGTAATGTATTGCTCCTTGGCACTTGTGATTTGCATAACATAAGAGGAAAATCAGTAATAAAGAAATCCGGTGTTATCTACAAGCTCTAAACCTCTATGAATGGAGCATGCCAGCTGTTTAAGTTTAAGTGAAAAACGATTTAAGGAAGAGAAAAGCAAATTGATGATTCATGAGAATATCAATTAACTAACTGGTGTACATAGGAGTAGTTTTGAGTTTTGTGATCAATCTCATGTATTGACGTTATCTTGCATTAAGTAATCAATATTGGAGTAAAGAACTCATATTTGTATGAAGTAATTAAGATGAGAGCAAAGAACTCATATTTGTATGAAGTAATTAAGATGAGAGCAAAGAACTCATATTATATAAATAAACTTTTATATAGTTACATTTCACTCTTTAGTTTGATTATTTTTTTAATAAATATTGCACTTTAATTAAATCACTAATTTTATATTCTACATAAAAAAAAAAATTGAAAAAAAAAATTATAAAATATGAAATATGTTGCAGAGAAGTGGATAAAACAAAGTTATATGTAATTTTGAGAGTTCACAATTTATGGGGAATTTCTCATTAATGAAGAAAAAATATTAAGTTTGTTTTATATTATTTGAGAAGTTAAATAAAAATATAAATGAAAATTTTTGTTTTATGTTTTATGGTTGATGATTTAATTACATGATGTAGTATTAATAAAAAAATATAAATATATATTTTATGTCTTAAATAAATGTTCATGTTACTTAAAATTGAATATTAATATAAACAAAAGATAGTAGTAATTAAGATAATGGTAATTAGATATTTATGATAAGGATATAAAACTAGAGAGGCTCTTGAATTTTATTGTAATTATAATTGGAGTTTTTGTGATATGAAACATGTAGTAGGGTATGGTTATTTATTTAATGGAGAGTAAACTATAAAAAAATTAGCTATGGAGTTGGAAATTAAGGTAGTTGCTAATGTTCATTAGTTTAAACAACAATTTAGTAGAGTTTTTCTTTGGGGATATCGGCTTCGATAAATAATTGTGGAAGAATGTCAAAACAATTTAGAAAAGGTTCTTAATAAAGGAACAAGGAATTAGAATACAAATCTCTCACCTTATGATTTTAGCATAAACAAGCATCTTACATTTAGAATGAGAAGCATCATTTCAATTTATTAGGCATATTACTAAAATAAAAAAAGATGGATAGGAACAAATTACACATGAATACACAATTTGCACCTCAAGATAACAGTTGGTACTATGACACGATCAAATGAATTAAAAAATAAGAAATTGAAGATAAAGATTTGCTCTATAAATCATTCACCAATGAATACTTGTTAAAAAAAAAGTCAATAAAAAATTTGTTGTAATAACCTAATGGAAAAATTAGATTCTATATAAACTTGATGGTTACTTATAGAAAGCAACATTATCCTGGAAAGCATAATTATGCATAAAAAAAATATTTATTTTGTCAATTTAAACTAAGTTTTTATCACCTCTCAATAGAAATAAGAAAATGAAAACAACATAAATAGAAAATATCATATGCTATTTACAAGAATAAATTAAGAATGAAATAGACGTGATAAACTAAATTCAACTTTAAATCTTAAATAACTTACCTACTAAATTACTCACTAAACAAATATATAATTATATTAAATAAAATACAACAATTATGATTATCAACAACTATTAATATATAATTATATTAAATAAAATACAACAATTATAATTATCAACAACTATTAATAAGTAAATATATTACAAATTAAAACATAACTAAAATAAAACAACCATATAATTATAATTTTAAAATTTATACTTTATAAATTTACATTAGAACTATAATTTTAAATTTAGATTTTATAAATTTTAAACACTTTAGAAAATTCTTGGAAATTAAAAAAATAATAATTTTAAACATCTCATCACAACATATACATTTTATACAGAATCTTTATAAACAAACCCAAAATATTGTATTATAATATATAATTAATTAATTAATAACTTTAAAATTAAAAAAAAATATTTGTAATATATATATATATATATATATATATATATATATATATATGATTGAATGCAAGCTTTTATATAAGAAGTCTCAAAGTTTAGTTTTTAAATTGTTTGTATTTGTTTATTTATGTTTTACTTAATATTTTTATTAAATCAAGCACTTTTTATTTTAATAAGATTAAGGTTTTATTAATTTTTATTATATATTTTATATGACATTTAGATGAAATAAAATGTATTTTTTTATTGGATAAGCATATTAATCAACATCATCAATTAATAAGGAAAAACTTTTTAAAAATTTCAAAAAAAATGTAAATTTCATGAAAAAAAAATATTTAATTATGAAAAAAAATTATTGAAAAAAAAATCATTAAATTTATTTAGAAGAAATGATTTATTAATGATAACATTGTTTACTTAGAAGAATAACTAAATATATAAAACTAGTAAAAGATATTAAACTAAATATTAGGTAAGATATGAAATAGCCTGGAAATGAAAGTATCAATCATATGAAACCTATTATGAATCAAATTCTCTAACTTGAATAAGAAGGATATATTGAATATAAAGAAATAAGTTACCAAGAAAGTTGGGAATTTATGGAGACTAATAGAATTATGAAAGTGTAAGTTATAATTTATATTATTAAAAGTTGGGAAGGTGGGAAGGTGATATTAATTTTATTTTTAATTTTCTTTATATTATAGTTTTTAAAAATAATTTATAATTTATTTAATAATAATTTATAATCACGTTTCTATCTTGATAATGAATCCCTTTAGATGGTTGGAAATTTCGATATAGAATCAGAAGAAAAACCTAAACAAAATACAGATTGCATAAGTTTGAAATATGAAATTTTATACCTACACGAAAAGGACATTACAAAAATTAATTTATTTCAAAATGTTGAAAGTAAGTTTAATAATTAATAACTTTCACAATAAAAATTATAAATTAAAATTTATAAAAATATTATAAATTTTTTATAGTATCTTTCATCATAATTTCAATAAATGTATAAAATTTACTCTAACGTGATTATCTTAAATATATAACATTTATCATCATACTATTATCTGTAGTTATGTCAAAGACATAAGTGTGTAACCAATCTCTTTTTCATTAATAAATGAGAAATTTGTATTTCTATCACTTTATCCATTTTTAAGTATAAATATATTTTTTTTGTTAGTAAATCCTATTTAAGCTTAGATTACAAAGTTTTTATCTTAATATAATATGCCAAAGAAATAAATTAACAATAGATTGATAATAGAATATGGTGTTTTAAATTTCCAGATATAATCTTACATAATTTCAACTAAGATTTGGGTTTCACAGTTCTACTATATAAGGACTTTAAAGCCTATTATCAAACCCTATTTCAATCTTGTACTATAAAAGCCTTAAAACCCATTCCTCTTGCCTTAACTTCCATAAAGGTTATTTACAATTATTTGAAGTGTAATTCATGAAATAAAAGCATTAAAATCACCTAAAATCTTGAAAGATAGAGCATGATTATTTAAGTCACCTAAAACTTTGACAAATAAAATATGGTGATTTAAGTTACCAAGTATGATCTTACATGATTTCAACTAAGATTTGGGTTTCACCGTTATACTATATGAATGCTTTAAAACCTATTATCAAAACCTGTTTCACCCTTGTACTATATAAATGCTTTAAGACCCATTCCTCGTGATCAAGCCTTGAGAAGGCACTAATTACATCCTTCCACAAAGGCCAAAAATACTCCGGTGATAATGGGTGGTGCTTTGAGACATTCATGGATTTCAATGCCTTAAAACTTCATTTAACATCATAAACATGGCTTTCTTTCATTTCTAAAGCCTGAAACACATATCTATGCTGAAATCCACATAGTAGGACGAGCATCCCAACGTAAGCTAAATATACTTGTAGGAAGCCATCTGTAGTTATTCAAAATTCAAAATATCTCGACCTTGAACGACTAAAACCTTTTTTTAAAACCTAACGATCACGTTTACTTCCCTCAAGAAAACGAATGGTGATGTTTGTATGCTTCCTTCCCTTTCCCTTACCATATAAGAAAACGAAGGATGATGTTCATGTAAAATATAACTACTATATTATTTTCGTTTTAAAGACCTTTTATTTGACGAGTAGCTTTGATCAGTACATCTTATAATATAAGGAATTGTTTGGATGGTCAAAATTGGCTTGAATTTGGGTCAAATTTTTTTAAGAAATCTTACAATAACAACGTTTGAATGATGATTTTGATGGTGGAAATAGATTCAGCACCATCAAAAATTTCTAGAGCACCAAAAATATTAAAGTTTGATAGTTATAACATGAATTTACAAAAATCCCTGCAAAATTTTCTTAAAATCTTACCAGAATTTCCATGATTTTCAAAGCTAAAAAACAATCAAATTAGACTACTGCAATATAAACATCCTTTCTTACCTGCATAGCGACTCATATATAGGAGGAATGCGGTTATTATAGATTTTTTTTTACTATCTTTATATTTTTTTCCATAATAATAAATATTAAAAGACCCGGTAATATAATATAGTAAATTTATTGATTTATATCAATGAACCCGTCTTCCATCTTACTGAAATTAATCAACTGCAAGTTCAAGGGATTTGTTATATAACTAAAAAGTTGTTCGAGGAATCACGACATTTTTATAGAGTCAGTAATTTTTATAGTTATTTGTTTGAAAAATTTATCAATATTTATTGATTTTGGTGTAACAACAAATCTCTTCGGGGGTATTCTGGACAAATCTCTTCAGAATATGCTGGACCTATAGAGTGTTGGAAAAATCACAACACCTCTATAAAATCCTTAATTTCCACACTGAAAATTCTAATTACAAGTTTAGAAAGTTTACCAATAATGTCTATTTTTATGTCTGATTGATGTCTTTTCATACGTGTTTTAACACTGGACGATCTTTTCAAAGCCTACATACTAGGATTTGTTGGCATGGACCCTGACGAATTACTTGAATTTATTGATCTGTAGCCATAAAATTTGCCTACAACAAATCTTTTTCTTAGCGATGGCTGAGGACTTCAAAGATGCGGATTATTATTTTTCTTTTTTGAAATGCTACGATGGCAGTGTAACTCTACATTTGAGGAGATATACAGTCCCTTGTTGAAGAACATTTTGGAAATATGCTGTGCAGAAGATTTTGAAACATTTCAGGCTTTTGACACTCCATTCATGATCAATAGCTAATGAAAAAAAGTTATTGTAATGTTTTAAAATTAAAGATTCATTACTTTTATCATATTTGTTTTATGAGCCCCTTTTTGATATTTTAATTTTCTCGGCTGGATAAAATCTACACTCCAATTATTTATTTTTATTTTTTTCCAAAGCCTTTTACATATAATATTTCCAAATATTAATTCTCAAATACTGTAGCTTATTAATCTATTTTGCATCAAATAATCTATTTCCCATTAAATGCACATATTCCCCGATACCTGTCAGAATATCTGATGAAATAATTCATTAGTCGATTCCATTTCTTCCCCAGCCTATTTCTGTATATTTCACTCTGCATAAAACCATGGAAAATATGATAACAAAGACTATTAATCAAAATATTCTATTCTGTTCTGATGTAATTAAAGCATTCTAACTTCACCTATATTTGAATTATTGGAGTTCTTCTCAATCTCCATGACTTTGCAAACCAATCTCAGAGATGATCGTTGTCAGCAATAATCCTCATCTCCTCATACAATAAATAAATGGTTTTACAAACCAATCCCAATCTCTGTGAGGGATGATCTTTGTTCCAAATAATCCTCATCTCTTCAATTCAATAGAGAAATAGATTTACAAACCTATCTCGATCTTTGTAGAAATTTGTTAAATGGTTTTACAAACCAGTCTCAATCTCTGTGAGAAAGTATGTTTGTTAGCAATAATTCTCGTGTCGTCAATTCAATAGATAAATGGTGCTTTCTTTTTTTATGTGTGACTAAATTTTTTTAATATGTTAGATTATATATGTGCTCATTATCCTTTGCTGGAATCGCTTATATTGTTTATCCGAGCCACAGGAACAATTTTTTTTATAAATACGAAGGGAGGATAAAGGTTTATAGGCACTTTGTTCATTTGAGAAAATTAGTGGGAGAGGATAAAGTATTGTGAGCCCTTATGTATTGGAAGCATATAAATCTTGAATTTATATGCCCTAGGAAAGGGGAACCTGGTAAATACTTGGGAGAGGAGAGGAGTTTCCTATAAGCCCTTAACCGATTTGCCAACTATGTGCGGGAGTAATTCAAACAATGCTTGGATTTTAGAGTTTAATGGACTTGATTGAATGGTGGACGTTTCAAATGGGAAGGTATTATATGTTATAGGAAAGAAGAACCTGTTAAATATGTAGGAGCGGAAAGGTTTTTTTTTATGTGTTTTTAATAGATTTTTTAAAGTTTTTTCACTATGTTGGGAAGTAACTATGGACCAGGTAGAATGGTGGATGTTCCAATTGGGAAGGTGTTTGAACATAGGTTTATGAGCTTTTATTATCATGATTGTGTGGGGATGCTTATCACTAGGACTGTGTGGGGACACTTATCATCGGGATTGTGTGGGGATTAGAGGATGCTTATCACTAAGATTGTGATGGGATGTGGAGATGCAGATGCTTATCATGAAGATGGTGATGATTATTATTAGGATTATGCAAGGATACTTATCACCAGGAATTCTTATCACTAGTAATTCCCCTAAAGTGACTTCCATCCTCAACGATTGTGTTGGGATACTTATCACTAGGATTGTGCAAGGATGCTTATCACCATTAATTCCCCCAAAGTGGATTCTATCCTCAACCTTTATGTGGGGATACTTATCACTAGGATTGTTCTGAGATGCTTATAAGTAGTAATTCCCCCAAAGTGACTTCCATCCTTAACCTTTGTGAAAGGATACTTATCACTAGGATTGTGTGAGGATGCCTATCAGTAGTAATTCCCCCAAAACAACTTCCATCATTAACCTTTGTGAAGGGATACTTATCACCAATAATTTCCCCAAAGTGGCTCCATATTCAACCATTGTGGGGAGAAACTTATCACCGGGAATGCTTATTACCAGTAATTCCCCCAAAGTGACTTCCATCCTCAACTTCTCCCCATAAAATTTGAACATGTAACCTGGTAGGGAATAAACCCTACTCAAATCAACTAATCTACACCTCATGATTTTATTAAATTTTAGTTAAAAAACCTAAAATAAAACACAATAAAATTGAGCTAAAAACATATTATATTCATAAATAAATTTCACTATCCAACTATAATTTATATTTATAATGAAATATTTAATAAAATATTAATATATTTTTAAGAGTATGTCCCCTACATTTCCACTGAAATTTCTTGCAAACATACACATCATTCATAATAATATGTTGATCCTCTATTGAAAAGTCTACAGTTGAAGTAATAAAAGAAAAAGTTACCATCTTAGGCCTACCTATATGGATTCCTGTCACGCTTCCACCCTATCTTAGCCTACCTATATGGATGCCTATCAGCCTTCTACCATGAAAAGGAAAGCACAATTAGAGCTGGTGTGTTATGACTATGTGAGCTTCGAGTTATGAACTTTAGCTCGGTATCAAAGATCTAATTTAGCACCCTTGATTAGGAGGGTACAAAGCTTTAGATCGGTATAGCACCATTCTTATAGATTTGAACAGAGAACTCAAAAAATACATAATTTAAAATTTTGAATAATAAAATAAAATAAAAATTACAAAAGAAAAGATTACAAACATATATAAAATTAAATTACAAAAATTATATATATATATATATATATATATATATATATATATATATTAAATGACATAGTTTTGGTATTAAATGACCGTAATTATAAACTAATATAAATTGGTGGTTGAAATTGTGTTTATGTAATTAGTTATATAGTATTTAATTTTTTTTTTTTTATGGTATACATGTTTCTGGATTTGAATTGTATTTAAATTTTATGAATTTTATATCACAATAATATTATATAATCAAGTTTATTTAAAAATAATGATAATAATTAAAAAATAATAAAAAACTAAAAATTATCTTTTACCACTTTTTCATAATACACTATAATGTACTTAAGGAAGGAAGAGATAATAAATTGAGAATTATATAAATTATATAAAATTTATTTATAAATTAAATATAAAGTTAAAGTTCATGTAAAAATGAAAATATAAGAAAAGTAATTTTTTTTTAATATTTTGGTGTTGTTTATATTTTAAAAAGCAAGTTACTTAAAACTGTATTTCATTAGTTTATTTAGGAAATGTAGATGAATTAGTTTAAGTGAGATTTAATCCCTAACAAGGAACAACTAAAGATGAAAATCAGTTAGCAAGAATTAAACTATCCAAAAGAAAAAAAATACTCAATCTAGTTTTAAAAAAAACACTAAACTACATTGTTTAAGGTTTCAGGTTTGTACAGTGCTGAAAACAAGGATTTAGTAGTTTTATTAGCAAGCGTTCAGGCATATTTGTCTATCTATATATATGTATAAGTATATAAAGTTCCATAGATGTGGTCTAATGATTAGGTGGGGAAGTTTAGTTCTCACATGTTTTCTAGTCCAATTCTGAGCAAGACTATATAT
Organism: Pinus albicaulis; assembly: GCA_034641835.2. Taxonomy (NCBI): domain Eukaryota; kingdom Viridiplantae; phylum Streptophyta; class Pinopsida; order Pinales; family Pinaceae; genus Pinus; species Pinus albicaulis. Next base: position 735,651,210 of record CM076576.1, read on the forward strand.
TATTATGTATTATAGAAAATAGAAAATTTGTCTAGACATGATTTCTTCAATTATATATATATATATATATATATATATATAAATAAAAGCTTGCTTTCTGATAGTTTATATATAACGTTTAGTTTCCCGTTTTTCTTAACTCAAAGTCCAGTCTAGTGCACCAAGGTTTTCGCCTCTTTGACTGGGATGTTGACATAAATGTGCAAGGGATATCGAGTAGTATGTGCCTAATTGTTTGACACAAACACTGGCTATTATTTTCCTTAGTATACTTATATATTTAATGTGATTGAATTGTAGGTTGAGAGCGTAACAAAACCTCTTTAGTTAATCTCTCTTATGGATTGCCTAATCAACTAAAGTCTCAAATACAAATAGTTAGATAAATCTAACGTGCTGGATTGTGTGTTGAGATCTTTACAAAATCTCCTTCTGTCTTTGTTTCACACCTGAGCCAGTATATCCCAGAGATTGATCAACTGCAATCCCTGTATTTGTTAGAAATATACGTCGAGGCAGTAAATATGTGTCCCTAATTTCTGCTTCATGATGCAAATATTATCCACTTCTATGTCTGGTTATTGTCTTTTCTTACGAGTTTGAAGTTTGGACAAGCGTTTCAAAGCCTACACAGTAGAATTTCCAAGCATGGATATGGACGAGATAGTCGAATTTATTGATCTGTAGCCATAAAATTTGCCTGCAACAAATTCACTTCCTGGTACCTGCTCACAAGTATTTCACAAGATGTGGATTTTTGTTGTTGAAATGGTATGGATTGCAGCTTAGCTGCACATTGTCAGTTTAGTGAGGAATTTACATGATCTACGGCTGCTTGTTCTGGTTCACTTGTTTTACACGTTGGATTTTCATACTCATTTTATTGGGAATCAAGTTCTAAGATTTATCTGAAACTATTTAATAAGTAATGATAATGATTTAGAAAGTTCTAAAGCTTGCAGATTTTGGTATAATGAAAAACCTTAACAAAATCAAATAAACAACTCAGACATTTAATCATCTCCCATGAAATACACGCATAGCCCCATTCCTGTCAGTATATCTGATAAACTAATTCAGTATTCATTTTCCTCCGTATCCTTTCCCAAATCATTTTTGTATTTCGAGTTTCACTGGATGTAGAACCATGGCAAATGATAAAAAGGATATTAATCAAAATATTCTTTTATATCGGGATATAACTAAACCATTCAAATTTCTAACTTCACCTATGGTTGGATTGTTGCAATTCTTCTCAATCTCCCTGGCTTTACAAACCAATCTCTATATCTGTGACTGTGGAGAGTTTATCTTCCTTAGCAATTATCCTCATTTCGACATTCAATAGATATATGATTTTACAGATCAATTTCATATTTTACAAACCTTGATCTCAATCTCTGTGAGAGATAATCCTCGTTAGCAATAATCCTCATCTCCTCATTTCGACAAATAAATGGTGCTTTGTATTGTGGTCTGGTGTATATTTGCTGTACATTTTCTTATTCTTGCTGTAATTATTTATAATGTTTATCTTACGAGAGCAATGTTGGTATGTATTAATTACCTTCAATATTTATAAAGGTTTCTGGTTTCTAATAGAATGTAAATTTAGGAAAAAATTCCATTTTTTTTTAAGATTAAGAAAATATTTTATAATTTTTATTTGTAGTTATTTAGTTATGTAATTAATGATTGTAAAATTTAATTAATAATTATATTTTTTTATTAACTATATTTATTAATATGATTATATATGTACTTCGTATTTGATATTTGTACTTCTAACAATTACATTAATTGTGTTAATATATTGAGTAAGATATTCTTGAAGATAATTTTGAGTTTGGTTTCTTCTCTCCTATCAAAGCTAAGGAAACGACGTGAATTTGCCTTCTACTGTTAAAAGGTGTTGTGGTTTGAGGGTTTGTAAACCAACTTTCATTAAAAAGATCAGCTGTGCCATTTGCACGACCACTGTTGGTTAAGGAAGAGAAGCCGTGAGACTGCAAAGCAGCAGAGGTTGTATCCGATTTGGCTGTTGCCCTTGATATGTCAGGGAAAGCCATAGATCGGAGTTTTTAAAGGTTTTCTTATAGAACCACATATCAAGTGTTTTATGAGAAGCCACCACCATTCCAAAGAAAGCGACAGTCATCTCTGTGTGCACTCAGGTTTCCTCATTGAGTTACCATGAGCAGGTGTCTGTTGAGTAGATGTAGCCCTGGATCTTTGTTTTGCATGGACCATGGTTTCAAGAGGCCAACAATTCATGAAGAGTAGTTCAGTGGAATTTGTAGCTGCTGCTGCTTTTTCATCCAAACCATAAGGGTTTCAAGGTTTTTTTTTTTTCTAAAAGACAACCATAAATATGGGTAGATATCATATTTCCATGGGGTTTTTTAAGTTATTAAAGTCAAGATAGTTATAAAAGTATATATTTTGACATAGTATTAAGAAAAAAATTTATTGCATAAAAAAAAATGATTGAAAAATTTGAAAAAATAAATAAGTTATAAATAGGATATATTAAAAAAAATGTTGAAAGAGAATAAGGGTGATTGATGTTTAAATTGTAATTAGGTTAGGTTTAAATAATCATAATCTTGTAAAGAGTCAAGAAGAATTCATTTGAGTCAAAAAGAAAATTATTTTTGACATGTTGTAGAAATTAGTATACACTAAGCATGCATACATTCAGATTCCCCTGATCTCACAATATTTAATTTCTTGCAAAATCCAGAATCATTCCACTGTTAATCTTTTGCGGAAAATTAATTGCCAACACATGTGAAGCATAAATAAAAAATAAACGCACATAACACAGTTGTTTAACGGGAAAGCCTAACGCTGAAAACCCCAACTATCATATGTTATGTATCATGGAGATCATGTAACAATCTCATACAAAGCTTAGTACATCAAGCTCTCAGTACAATACAATCGTCACACACTAACATAGAAGAAATCTGCAAATCCGTGCACCAATCTCTGCCCTCCTCCTAGCCTGCCTCCACTGCGCAATCTCTGCTGAAGAATAGCTCAGAATGAATTCGAATTACTCTTGCCTTGACTGCGCAATCCTCATTGACAACTCCAATGTGTGTGTGGTGCAATCAATGCATCACTATAGTCACAACAGATAGTCCATCTTACCCTTTTACCTATCTCTCCACTGGGTCTCCATTGAAACTAACATGCACTGTAGTTAACTGTTGTATTATTCAGTTGATTAATGAGTTATTATTTGTGAATTAATTAACTAATTAATTCATTCCACCCTCAATAGTGTATCATTCAGTTAGACTAGATACAACTAGCTCAACTGAGTCTAACTGAGTTAAATTGAATACAACTCCATGAACTACTCTTCCAACTCTCTCATAACTTTGCCACTTCAGTTCTAACTAAGTTCTCCATGCATGAACCACCATTTGCCCTTGGGAATTGCGTAATTCCCTCAGCCCACTGATTTTCCAAATCTGTGCACTAAAACTAAGTGCTCCAAGAGAATAAGTTGTTGTTTATTGTCGGATTATTATTATGAGCTAATAATAATCAACACTCCTATTTTTAGGTCGACGATCTATAAATAGAATTTCATCTATTTTTCCAACTTGATCAACCATCCACAAATAGCATCTTGCAATTTATGAAATATGATCACCATATCTAAAAATAGACTTGCACCAAAAATAACCTGCGAGCCCACTTAGTGAAGGCGACTACTTTCACTAAGCTCATCATCTTGTTGAATCTCAACACTCCCTCTCAACAAGATAGGGATTATCCTTCACCACGATCCTGCCTCTATGGTATTCGAATTTGCTCCTGGTGAGCGCCTTCGTCAGAATATCTGCATCTTGATCCTCTGTAGGAATGTAGTGAAGCAACATGATATTCCGCTACACATAATCTCTGATATGATGATACCGGATATCAATATGTTTAGATCTATCATGAAACACAGGATCAACCGAGGGTTTAATGCAACTCTGATTATCACAATGTATCATTGTAGGATCTAAATGTGAACCAAACAACCTGACCAAGATCTTCCTCATCCAGATAGCCTCACATGCAGCTTGACTTGCTGCCATGTATTCTGCTTCCGTTGAACTGAGTGCCACGGATCTTTATTTCCTGCTGTACCAAGAAACTGTCGTAGATACGATATTGAAAATCCCTCCTGATGTGCTCTTTCTGTCTATTGGGCTTCCTACCCAATTTGCATCCGTGAAGCTATGCAACTTCACCTCATCAGTATGTCTGTACCATAAACCATACTCAGATGTGCCCCTGAGATATCTCAGGACATGCTTTCCTGCCTTCCAAAAGAGCTTGGTAGGCTTAACCATCGCTTGTGAAAGCTGGTTCACCACATAGCATATGTTCGGTCTTGTATTAACTAAATACATGAGCAAACCCACCAATTGTCGATAAACAGTGGCATCCACTACCTCTGTCGATGTAGCATCCTCTTTCCTCCAATTTCCTGGAAGAGGAGTGTCGATATGCTTGTAGCCTTGCATGTGAAAATTCTCCAGTATCTCTCGGGCATACTTCCCTTGAGACACAAACAGTTCACCTTCCCGCTGCCATATTTCCAATCCAAGGAAATAATGAAGGAGGCTCAAATCCTTCATCTCAAAATCCTTTGCAAGATCTGCCTTGCATGAGTGTATCAACTGCTCATCACCCGTTAGTATTAAATCATCAACATAAAGAACAATGATTAAAGCTTACCCTCCACCACAATTTGGTACAGGTTTGCATCTGCCTCACTCTTGGTGAAGCCAAGTCCAGTGAAATAGCTGTCGATTTGAGTGTACCAAGCACGTGGTACTTGTTTCAGCCCATACAGTGCTCTTTTGAGCCTGCACACATGCGACTCGCTGTTGAAGATCTCAAATCCTTCAGGCTGCTCAATGTACACCTCTTCCTAAATGATCCCATTAAGGAACGTAGTCTTCACATCTATCTGATGAATGTGCCAACCCCTCTGCGCTGAGAGAGCAAGGATGGTCCGTATGGAAGAATACCGTGTGACAGGTGCAAAGGTTTCTTCATAGTCAATCCCCTCAATATGTGAGAAGCCCCGGGAAAAAAATCTTGCCTTATACTTCTCGACACTCCCATCAGCAGTTTGCTTTACCTTGTAGATCCATCTTGATCCTACAACTGATTTTCTCACCGGCCTTGGAACAATCTCCCAAGCACTGTTTCTGACAATGGAGTCATATTCCTCCACCATGGCATCTACCCATGTGGGCTCCTGCACTGCTTCTTCAAAATAAGATGGCTCTATCACGATACACTTGCTCATAAGAGCCATGTATCCGGTAAATCGGTTAGGTGACTGTCTCTATCTGCACTGTGATGTAGGGACTCCTACATTCTATGCTGCATCAAGCTTCAGTCTCTCAGCTTCTGTGGTACACTTTCTACCTTGTCTAATGTTTGGTTCTGCATGAGTGGACTGCTCCACTCCATGAATCTCCTCCTATGGCTGATCCACATCTAGAGGCTCATCTTTGGGAATAAGAATTTCCTCCTCTACATGCAAGTGTAGCTCCCTCTCAAGCGACAACTTCATAGCTTTCACCTCATTGAATTTTATATCCTGTCACACCACAGTCATCCGACTGTCTGGAAAATACACACGATAATTATGGGGTGTTTCTGTGTACCCCACAAATATCCCAACTTCTGCAATTGGCTCCAGCTTCTTCCTAGCATCCTTTGTCACATGAATGTAAACAGATAAGCCAAAAATCTTCAAATGAGAAATATCAGGCTTCATACCGGTAAAAGCTTCTTCAGGTGTACTCATGCCAAGTACTCTATGAGGACAACGATTTTGCACATAAACCACAGTGTTGCATGCAGCCGCCCACAAGTGCATCGGCAGGCCCATGTCATGCAACATCGCTCGTGCAACACCGACGATCATTTTATTCTTCCTCTCAGCGACCCCATCCTGCTGTGGGTTATGAGGCGCTATGAGTTCTCTTCGAATTATTCTTTGCTACAGAAGTCTTTGAATTCACCAGAAATGTATTCACCACCATTATCACTCCATAGAGCTTTCACTTGCTTCCCCGACTCATTCTCCACCAATGCTTTAAACTCATGAAACTTTGAGAATGTTTCACTCTTCTTCTGCATGAAGAAGATCCAACATCTACAAGAATAGTCATCAACAAATATAACATAATATCTGTGTTTTGCTATTGAAGAAACTGAGAAAGGTCCACACACGTCTATGTGAATTCTCTCCAGGATCACCGAAGCACGGCTCTCCTTCTCATGAAAGGTGGTCTTCACAAACTTACCCATAGTACATCCCTTGCACTGATCTGACTGTGCAAGAGTACCCTTGGGAAGTCCAGTAGAAATCTGCTACAAAATATTCAAAGTTCCTTGGTGAAGATGGCCCAATCTCCTGTGCCATAATTCTCCCTCATTCCGGCTCACCACTTCTTCTGCTTTGCCCACCATTGCAGTGCAGCCATATACCTCCAGCTTGTAGAGATTCTTAATTTGAATCCCTATCTTCTTGGTTTGACCCATTTTTTTATGTCGAAGGAAGGCTTTTCCCTCACTGTAAACAACATCATAACCTTTGTCTTCCAACATTGCGACCGAGACCAAGTTCTTCTTTAGACTTGGAACATGCATAACATCCTTCAACAAGAATGGATTACCAGAATCCCTCTCAAAGGTAATGGTCCCAATTCTGGTCGCATTGTATTGACCATCGTCGCCCATCTCTATATGCATCTGGAGGTCCTTCTCCTCTAAGTCACTAAACAACTCTTTGTCTCCCGTCATATGGAAAGACGCACCACTATCAAGATACCACACCAACCCCATTGCGCTTGAAACCAAGCATGGGATCAAAGAGAAATCAAGTTCAAATTGCGAGGCTAAGGCCTCTCCAGCTATAGCTCCAGCAGCCTTCTTGTTCTTCTTCTTCTGTGGGCAGTTAGTGGCGAAATTCCCATGTTCGTGACAGTGAAAACACTTCACTTTGGACAAATCCCTCTTCTTGCCTTTAGCATCGGATTTTGAAGGAAATTTCTTCCCCTTCCCTTTCCTTGCTTTGGCAGCCAAAGCGCAATTCTCTTAATCTTCATTCTTTGATGAAGAGTTGTCCCTGGTACCCCGCCTTATCTCCTCCTGCACAAGATCCGACCAAAGTCCCTCCCATCCCGGGAGTTTCTCCTGTCCATTGACAGAGTCTTCGTAGCTATTCCAACTCTTCGGAATCCCAAGGAGAGCCCAGCTCACCAAGTCTTCATCATCAACAGTAACCCCCACACTTCCCAATTCATCCTTGCAGTGGACAAACTTCGTGAGGTATTTTGGAATACTGTCGCCCTTCTCCATTTTTATTTTTCTGAGCTTGTCTTTAAGCGCCAACTTCCTCTGGTCACTTCTGCTTTGGAACAAATCTTTCAAAGCCTTCCACATTAAGAATGGAGTGGCTTTCCCATAAAGGCTGGACGTAATATGGTCCTTCGCACCTTCCAACAAAATTCTTCTTGTCTTTTCTGTCTTCTTTTGCCATGCGTCAAGTAATGCAGCATCGCTAGATCCCGACTTAGGAAAATCGCTATCGATGAACTCCTTAAGTCCATTACCCTCCAGTACCGCCTCCATCCTGTCCTTCCAGGCTATGTAATTCGAGCTACCATCAAGGGCATACTCCAATCACAACCCATTGAAATACATTTCAATGTATACTCAACTTCTGCACCAAGAATATTCTGTAGAAAATTCGAATTGTCCACCAACACAAACTCACCAATTATTCACAATTGAAATCTTCAATAATTAACAATGCTCTGATACCATGTAGAAATTAGTATACACTAAGCATCCATACATCCAGATTCCCCTGATCTCACAATATTTAACTTCTTGCAAAATACAGAATCATTCCACTGTTAATCTTTTGCGGAAAATTAATTGCCAACACATGTGAAGCATAAATAAAAAATAATCACACATAACACAGTTGTTTAACGGGAAAGGATGAAGTTGAAAACCCCAACTATCATATATTATGTATCATGGAGATCATGTAACAATCTCATACAAATCTTAGTACATCAAGCTCTCAGTATAATACAATCGTCACACACTAACATATAAGAAATATGCAAATCCATGCACCGATCTCTACCCTCCTTCTAGCCTGCCTCCACTGCACAATCCCTGTTGAAGAATAGCTCAGAATGAATTCGAATTACTCTTGCCTTGACTACACAATCCTCATTGGCAACTCCAATGTGTGTGTGGTGCAATCAATGCATCACTATAGTCACAACAGATAGTCCATCTTGCCCTTTCACCTATCTCTCCACTGGGTATCCACTGGAACTGACATGCACTATAGTTAACTACTGTATTGTTCAGTTGATTAATGAGTTATTATTTGTGAATTAATTAACTAATTAATTCACTCCACTCTCACTATTTTATCATTCAGTTAGACTAGATACAACTAGCTCAATTGAGTCTAACTGAGTTAAATTGAATACAACTCCATGAACTACTCTTCCAACTCTCTCATAACTTTTCCACTTCAGTTCTAACTGAGTCCTCCATGCATGAACCACCAGTTGCCCTTGGGAATTGTGTAATTCCCTCAGCCCACTGATTTGCCAAAGTTGTGCACTGAAACTAAGTGCTCTAAGAGAATAATTTGTTGTTTATTGTCGGATTATTATTAAGAGCTAATAATAATCGACACTTCTATTTTTAGATCGACGATCTATAAATAGACTTCGCCCAATATTCTAAAAATAGAATTTCATCTATTTTTCCAACTTGATTAACCATCCACAAATATCATCCTACAACTTCTGAAATATGATCACCATGTCTAAAAATAGACTTGCGCCAAAAATAGCCTGCGAGCCCACTTAGTGAAGGCGACTCTTTTCACTAAGCTCATCATCTTGTTAACTCTCAACATATGTCTTATTTGGATATTTTAAAGAAAAATAAAATTAATTTTGTATGTATTTTGGTCAAATCCAAACTTCCAAGTTGCCCCTGATGACAGGTAAACTTAGCCTTTAGAAGCACCTTTTCGCATAAGGAATCAATTATATATTGGCATCTATTCTCCACCATTTGAAAACTAATTTAGATCTCATCTAAGAAGAGGAAATTCCGTGATGTATGAAGCATTATTCTTCTGTGGAATACAATTTTTAAGGCCCCAATCTCCTAAGGCTTCGAGTTTCATAGGCATCCTTTCTCTATGGAACATGGCATCTAAGGACAAGAATATGCCATCTTGTAACCAAACTTCTTGACAGTATTGTGGACAATCGTTTCTTGGAGGAAGGTTAACCTGGTGCTTGAGTAATTGCTCTACTGGTAAGTTTATTTATGACTTGGATTTCTCTTGCTGATTAAGATTTTATAAGGAAAGGATTGTTAGGTTTTCCCATTGTGGGTTTCTTCCCTCAGCTTTGGCCTAATTTCGAGTGTCTCTTGTCTTTTGTGTATTATACTTGTATAATTGTTTGATGAAGAAATGAATGAAGTTGATGCTAAATGAAAAACATATATATAAACAATCACAAGTAATTATCATGTTTAGAAATTATATCATGCATTCGAATTTAAACATGGTATTAGAGCTTATGGTTGAAGAGCCGCTTTTAAATTGAACAAGGTTGCCAGAAAATTGAAGTCTTAATTCCTAGGCATATATACATGATTTTGTGCATAAAAATCATATATAGAAGCAGGTCAAAAAATGTATCTTGAATACACAATATCTCTTAAGTCTCTTGAAGTGATTTGTATCTTGTACACAGTCTGAATTTTGTGCCAGAAGGCCAAAAATTGTGGTAATACATTGTGAACAGAGATATGAATTTTGTAAGTCTGTGGTGACACTTGAGAAATAGGGGTGTGAACCTTTGTTGATCGAAACTAGTGGTGACTTCTATACAGAGGCATGTGGTCACTTGTGATACAAACCTATGGTGATTTGTGAGACAAAGATTGAAACCTAGTATAGAGATTCAGGACCTAGACTCAGTACCAAGCTTCAAGTCCTGTTTTATAGGTCAAATAACCTCAGAAAATTTGAATACTGAACAAATCCTAAAATCAAAAGGATGAAGAATTGTCTTATAAAAATTTCCTAAGTGTGAATTGAAGTGAAGGTAGGCCAAATAGACTTGAATAATCCAGGTAAAACCTAAGTATGGTTGATCCTTAAATTCTAAGAGACCTCAAGCTTGTCAAGCTTCAGTCATGATTTCAGAGGTCTGAATCATCTCAGAGGAAAGAGAAAATTGAAGAAGGTTAAACATGTTTACCAAGGGCCTCAAGATAAATATCATAAAGTTCGAAGGATTAGAACTCATGATAAAAGGATTTGGGAAAATTAATGGTATTGCATACTTACATGAAGACCGACAAAAATTAATAATAGGTATCTTATATCACAATAAGTGAATTTTTCATGAAGTATTCAGATGAATATTAAGTCTGGTTGAAATTTTTCTAAAGACGTTAATTAACAAAAGGACGATGTCAACAAAATGTAAGCAATTATAAAGAGATCCTTAAGGGCCTCTTACGGAAAAACTTATTAACATGTGGCATGTAAGGTGCCTAGGTAATGAGGATGAAAATTATGTAATTTTGTATCATATAGTGATATGTCTTGCATCCACAGACCTTGCTAATAATATTTGAAAAAAATTGAAGTATCATATATATATCAGGGATATGTAAGAAGCAGGATATTTCCAAGATACATTATATATGCTAATGAAGACTCCCTTAATGAAGAAAGTGCAACTCCCGTGAAGAAGAGGTTGAGTCACTCTTCAAGGTTAAGAATCTAGACACTTGTAGATTTAGAAAGGAAAGATATTTTAAACCTATTATGATGGTCTGAGCCTTTTGAATAATTGATGCCATGTGTGCTTTATTGAAAACCATAACGTTGTTATAAACACTTGAGGTTTTGACATATTATATCTAGGGTTTTTAAAACCCTAGAAGACAACAAAGTCTGAAAGAAGAAACCCCTAGGGTTTATGGAAAAACACTAGGATTGATGTTTCCGCTGAAAGAAGAAGCTCTAACCCTAGCAAGAAGTGACATTATGCTGATGACGAGGATGAAAATGATGAGATTATATGATGGATGCAATGAATCCAAGATCAAGAAGGAGCTGACATAATCCTCAAAAGATAAGGATTTTTTTCTCTCTCTTATTTTATTTTTACTATTGTTTTCTTTTAGCTAGTTTTTATGTACTTTATGTGGTTGTAATTTTTCTTTCATAGAATCCTAGTGAGGATTGCAGGTATATAGTAGAATCTACTTAGGCTCTGGTAGCAAATGGAATAAGTGGAAGAACAAAGCAAAGCAAGAAGACTTTATAGACTTGTTACTTGAAGAATATTCTACTAGATGAGACCCAATTTAAGAGGGAGCGAGCATTTGTAAGTATGCTTTGATTGTGCCAAATAGAAGTCATGATATAGCATGTAGCAAATGGAAACATGGAAGAAATATTTGAGAAGGTTCTCTTAGCAAGAGGGAAGGGATCTTAACCAAACATTTGCCTTAGTTGATGATTTGATATGACTTGTCATTGAAGAAAGAAAAATGACTCATATGTCAGAGGGAGCAATTGTGGAGAAGGAATTTCCTCCAGAGGGAGAAGTAAGAAAGCCCTGTTATGACCCCAGAGAAAGATGACCTCAAATTCCTAGATGATGGAATATCAATGTGACAGGGAGAATCCAGTTTGGGTATCTGGAAAGATTTTGTAATCTAGTGAAGAGATCAGAACAAAATATGGTTGAGCCAAATATGTGTTGCTCAACATGTGTTATGAGCATGATATATTTGGTCATGGATGTTTTGAGAATTACAACTGCAAACTTAGCTTGCGCTTATGGATATTACCTCTCTTATTGAGAGGGAAAGTTAATGAAATGGAAATTCTCCCTATGTCTTCATGACCTTAGTTAGAGAGTGATTTGATATTCTCCCTATGTCATCTTGACTTTCGTTGGAAAGATTGGATAACGTCATGGACTATCATTCTTCTTGTGTCATATACTTTAACCTGATTATGGAGGTTATCCATGTTTCAATACCTTGGTTGAAGAATGGTCCAGTGGACACACATTTTCCTAGCTCATTGTATAGAGACCTGATTAGGGTTGTAGTCCCTATGCCACTTTGACCTGTATATGGAAAATGGTCCACCAGATATCAAACGTTCTCTCTATTTCATTGTATAGTGAATTGAATAGGGAGTTTATTCCTTTGTCAATTTTACATATTTAGAGAGAATGGTCCTATAGGTTGTAGCCTTACAGCATCATGCTCTTATCTCTTTCTAGAGGGAGCTTGTGTGGCATACGTTAGGGGTACTAACTGGGTTATGGCAATGTGGTTGATGTTGGTAATGATATTGATGATGATGCTTATCTTTATATTGATGATCCTTTCTTATAGAAGTCTTTAACTTGAGAATATACATACGAGTCATTATGAATACCTCCCTAGTTAAGTGGAAGTGTTGAAATTGTGTCTAGGCTTGGTCTTCATAATCATGATATTGCAAAGAGTAAAAAAGAATTCATTTGAGTCAAAAAATAAATAAATTTTTCATGTTCTATTTGGACATTCTAAAGAAAAAGAAAATTGAATTTTTATGTCTTTTGGTCAAATCCCATCTTCCAAGTCATCCCCCATGATGACAGGTTGGCTCAGCCATTAGAGGCCCTTTTAGAATGAGAAACTAACTATATATTGGCACATATTCTCCACCATTTGGTAACCAATTTGGATCTCATTTAAGAAGAGGAAATTAAATGATGTCTGAAGAATTATTCTGAATCTGAAGAATACAAGTTTTGAGGCTCCAATCTCCTATGGTCATGTGAAATCCCAAGACTACACAATTCTATGTTATACAAACTTCCTGTGGCACTGCATATTTGTGATATCTGATCTAACTATGGTTATGAGTTTTTGAGGCATCCTTTCTCTATGGAATGTGGCATCGAAGGATAGGAATATGGCATCGTGTAACCAGACTTATTGAAATTATTGTGGACAATTGTTGCTTGGAGGAGGGTTGACTTGGCATTTGGGAAATTTGTCTACTAGTCATTTTATCTATGACTTGGATTTCTCGTGTAGATTAAGAGTCTATAAGGAAAGGATTGTTGATTTTTCCCCTTGTGGATTTTTTCTTTGGCCTCCTAATTTGTGGTGTCTCTTGTATTTTGTGTATTATGCTTGTATAATTACTTGATGACCTAATGAATGAAGTAAATGTTGAATGAAAATCATATATATATATATATATATATATATATATATATATATATATATATATATATATAGTCATAAGTAATTAGCATCTTTAGAATATCTATCATACATTTGAATTTCAACGATTGAGAAATTTTAAAAATTAGAAAAGTTAAAAAGGGAAAAAAGTAATAAAAAAAAATTAAAAGAGAGTATAGAGAAAAAAATGGGTTTTGTTTTATTTTCATTTTAATCAAGAAAGGAATTTTTATAGTGTAGAGTAGAAGATTAAGTGGGTATAGTATCTTTTCTTTATTAGTATGGATTTTTTCAATATTTTTTTTTTCCACCCGGTTTTAGGCCATTAAGATATAAACCTAACTAAGCAAGGAAGAGTTATGGATATTGTTTTGCATGGGTTTAAAAACCCAAGTCAAGTAGCTTATGAGGTCACGACATAAGATCAAAGCAATAAATTTATAGATAAAAGGAAAGATCATGCAACAACATTGTTTTGTCATTCATCAAAGATTCAATGACAATATTCTTCTGAAGATTGCAACAAAAACCAGGGCCAAACAAGTTTGTTATTTTTTAGAGATGACATAAAGTGAGGGGGTGAGCAACATCAACCAACACTGAGACGGGCCATAGAAGTTTTCGGTTCTTAATGGCATGACCACTGTAGCAAGAGAAGTAGAATAATTTGATATTGCAAATATAATAGGAGATATTGTGGAAGGCTCTCACGAAGTAGAAGAAAATATACAAGACATGAAGAAAACAATTGTCATAAACACTACACAGAAATCTGATGATTTTTTTTCCAAAGAGAAAGGTGACTTTATACAAGACATAGAGTATCAACATCTTGCAAAAAGTGAAGCCCATTCTTTAGATACATGTGTGGAATATGAAATTTAAGTTGAAGATGGTGAAATTGAAACCACCTTTACAACAACAATACAAGTACAAAGAGCCTAGTATTTAAAGTTGAATTTGATTATGAGGTTAAATTAACATTTCTAGAAAAATGGCATCATAAGGCAATGTTTGATGAGAAAGAAAGTATGGAAAATCCTTCATAACTGCAATAAAAGAAGGAATACAAGATGAAAGATAATGAATAAGTTGTTTTTTATTTGATAGAAAAGATCAAGAAGTTGTAGTTGAGGTACAAGAAAATGCATAAAAAAAACTAAATAAAGATGACACGAAAGATGAAGAAATATTGAAGAACAAGACTAAAGTAAAGCTAAAGTCAAAACCAAAGAAGAAGAAAAAGTATGTAAAATATAAAGTTCGTAAAAAAAAATAAAGACTCAATACAAAATAGAACATAGAACCATAGAACCAGGTACACTAGCATGTAGAAGCAAAACGAATACTTAATTTAGCAAGATAGTAGTGGTGTAATTATAGAACCATAGAACCAGGTACACTAGCATGTAGAAGCAAAACGAATACTTAATTTAGCAAGATAGTAGTGGTGTAATTAAGAGCATTGTTATAATGTATCATTACTCTCATTGTGTATAAAGGTTTTTAGTAGAGTCTAATTTTAAGAAACTACTAATAAAATTTTTGAGAATTTTCCATGTTCTTTTTGAGAATTTTTTAGAATGGTTTCTTATTGGGGCTTTAATATATATATATATATATATATATATATATAAAATCCTGGCTGGAATTAGATATACGGTTTCTCTGATCACAAGAACATGAAATTTCATGGATACAAGAGAGGATATATATATATATATGGCATTGCTTATACGGTTTCTTCATTCATGAAAGGTAGGTTGTTTTCGTCGGTTATCTTTTTTCAGAAGAAAAAAAATGTTGTATATATTAAAAGAAATATATGACAGTACATGATCATCAATACATTCTCAAACTGTTATTTAAAACAGCGAGAAAACCCCATATACCCAATACATCCAGAATACACTTCTGAAGAGAAGTGATTCGATGTTCATGGCCAACAACATTACGGGTAGTATAAAACATACCCACGAGATCATACCTGTATACATTGAAAAGAACATTGGGAGAAAATACAGCAGCATCATATTCATGACAATAAGGAAATAAAACATAACTGAAATGAAAGAAGGCAAACAAAAAGGAAAGTTCCATAGTGTCTCCCATGGATTAATTTAATTCTAGGAATATTTTAGAATTGTACTCACTCTGTTGAGGCAAAACAAATTGAATGATTTATTTTAGCAATAAATTTATTGAATTTATTTCTATTTCTTTTTCTGAAACAGATTCTGAAATATTCTTAAAATTTACTATTAAAATAAAAATAACTAATATATTTGATAAAATTAACTAATGTGTTTAGATTGTATGTTGAGATCATTACAAAACGAGTTTAGTTGATCTCTCATAGTGTGGCCAAATGACAAAAGCTTAAGTACAATTGCATACTTACAAATTTGACGTGTTTGGATTGTATGTTGAGATCGTTACAAAATCTCCTCGAATGGCCCCTGACGAATTAGCTCAATTTATTGATCTGTAACCTTAAAATCTGGCTGCAACAAATTTATTTCCTGCTTATGAATGACCAGGAATAAAAAATATGTGAATTTTGTTGTTGAAATGCTATCGTGGCAGCTTAACTGTACATTTTCTATCTAATGGAGAATTTACAAGATCTGCAAGCCGCTTGTTGACCTGTTTTACACGAAATCAACTCGACCGTTTTACAGCTTCACATATTGCATTCGATCATCTCCCATGAACTGCACACATCTCTCCAATCACATTATTACATAGGGCAAAGAAAAAAAAAATGAAATATCCACATATATTTGGAAACTTTACACTATTCACATTATTACTTAAGGAAAAGGAAAAAAAAAAATATCCACATATATTTGGAAACCTTACATTATTCATTATTTGAAGTAGGCACTCAAATTTATTACTTTGAATGTCACATGGATGGAACTTTTTTTTCTTTTTAATTGATGACGGACACATATTCACAATTTTGTGATAAACAATATTAATGTCCTCATAATTTATAAAGATTATACACTTCTATTATTGTCAAAGATGCAAATAATTTTTGGGCTTACTCATCTATCATGCTTAATACGTTAGGACCATTTTTAGGTTATGACTATTTTGAGGGCTAGGGTTATCTTTGAGTTTTGTTTTTTTTGAAGAAAGATAGATCAAACTTTTTAAGAAAATGTTAAGGAGACAATGTTATATAATGTTTGGTGGGAGAGGATAGATTTTACTATTAAGATTATGGATCCTATTATTTCTTTGTTGTGGTTTGCAGACATGGACTGGTCCATCTTAACCATGATTGACTTTGTGAAGAATGTTATTCTAGAGAATGAATTTTGTGAGCATGGAACATTAGTAGAGATTTTGTTCACCACCACAAAAGATATATGCTCACTAGGTGGGAGGAGAGTTACACATCTTTCAATTGCTTCATTCCTTTATTAAATTTGAAGTATTACATTGATGATTGGCTTAAAGGTGATCCTTCACATAGATTCCCTCCTCACATGGACAAAGATATTTCATGGAGGAAGGAAACATTCAAAATGATATATTAGTATATAACATCTCTTCATGAGGTGGAGAAGTGTTTCATAGGGTTTTCTAGTGGCAGTAGGATATTTGGAGGTTATAATGTGCTTAGAGACAAAGATATAAAAATCCCTATGCTTAGTGGGAAAGTCACGAGGCAGTCTATTATATTCAGTCAATAGTTAACTATGGGGCTCCTCTCTTAAATGATGTCATACTATTGTTGCAAGGTGAAGTGGAACACATACATGAGTTTGTACTATTTGAAGACGAGTAGGATTGAGTATCCAAAGTAGAGGCAATAGTGTATTTGCACTCTAACCTTCCTCTTATCTATAGGAAAATGGTCAAGTGGTTGAAGGGAATGAAAAATATGTGGAATGTATTTCTCAATGATATAGGTTTGGATAATTTGGTATTGAGCTAAAGTTAGCCAACTTGGATTATAATGAACTAGTACTAGATTTGGCCACTTTTGATGATGATGATCCTCTTGGGGGTTCATCCTCTAGACCAACAAATGCAAGTCATGAATTGGATGTAGAGGAGTAGGTTGGAAGAGAAAGCAATGGAAATGGTAGTGATTTTGATGATTTAGACATGGAGAAGGATTATTGATATTGGAAAACTATGATATTCTTTCATCTACAATCCTAGTATCTATCATATATTTGTATTTTCCATTGACATTCCCACTTATAGTATCAATGTTTCAATATTTATGTATTATATTTTTATTTCGATGACATCAAATAACTTAATAGGAAAACAAATTCAATAACAAAACTTTAAAGATAAATTTATAATATTCCATCTTTAGATATTTTACTAAAAAAATCTGGAATTCCTTTACATTAAAAGGATTGTAACCAATTAATTGTTGGAATACTTATCAATAAAACACCCACCTAAAAGGATCTTTGGAACATGCATATCTTTGATATAAATGAGAATTGTGGAATTAGTTTCTTTTTATGTAAATGGAAAGATATTGCATTAGTTTATCTTCTAAGTTATCTAACAAGTGTTAGCTTTGTAGAGAAAGAATTTTAATTTACTTAGAAGTGAAATATTTTGATGTTAGAAATACAATTTAATATCTAGCACTATAAAGTATGATAATTAAAATTGAAGTTCATTTAAATGCAAAATTGCCACATCTATTCAACTAGAGAGTTAATTTACATAACAAATAAATAATATTGAGAAAATATCTCATCACCATAAATTATAAAAGAAAAAAATTGAAAATTGAAAAAAAAACTCATTCCATTTATTTCCAATATAATAAAGTACATATTTTTATTCATTATTAATAAATATCAACTTATTGAATTATTATTTTTATCTATTATTATTATTATTATTATTTTAAAATTAAATAAAATAATTTATATTTCTAATTAAATAAGAGAAGATTATAAATTCCATATCATTAGCCATTAAATATTATCTCTAGTATCTAATCTCTTGACAAGAAATTTATGCAAATTTACAAAGCTTCGTTGAATTTCAAGTATTAATGTATTTTAAAAAGAGATGCATAACTTCAAAGTCAAATTTTAACAATTATTCCAAGTCTCTATGATTTGAACGTGGAAGGTTTAGGCGGTAAGAGAAAAAGTTAGTAAACCAAGGGACAAGTCAATTGTCGTTTCCTCTTAATGGCTTTGGAAGTTTTGGTTGATTGATTTTGAGTTGAAGTTAATGTAAACATTATTAAAAATAAAAATAATATACAGTTTTGGATATTTTTATAAAATAAATTTTATATTTTAATTAAATTAATAATTGTTATTTTATTTTATTTAAAATATATTTGTTTGTTTGTTAAGTTGTTTATGATTTTTAGATTTGACTTGTGGTTTGAGAAATGATAATTTAGAGGTATTTAATTTGTCAAAGTTATTTGAGGATTGTATCTGGTCTCTTGCCACATTAGGTGGTAAGCTAAATGCATTTTTTAGCATGTTTCTACCCCTTAACACAAACATAATCACTCCTATAAGATTTGATCCTCGGTCACATTACTAACAAGGCCCATCCTCAACTAGTTATGCTAATAAGACTTAACTTATTTAAAACATATAAAAATAACCTATTAATATTTTATATTTAAAATTTTATTATTTGTATTAATACTATTTATTTTATAAAATTTAATTGAAAATAATAAATCCATATTAATACTAACACTAACATTTTAATATTTGTATTCAGTATAATGGCATTTGTCTAATTAGCCAGTAAATTATATCACCATTACAAACTTTGCCTCATTATTTAATGAATTCATGAATCATCACTTACACACCTCTACTCATTTGTTTAATCAATTTTGAAGTCATTCATGTAACATGTATACATCTCTCGCTATCAACGATGCCAAGAAAATAGTGTTTTCATTTTTTTTCTTGTGAAACATTATGGCTCTATTGAACCGAAAATGTATAATTAATATTTTAGTATTTTAGTATCTTTAATATGTTAATATGTAAAAACATGTTTTTAAAATACGTTAATAGTAAAACTTTAGAAATTTTGACTAAAATATTTTTATTAAATTTTAAATAGGTAAACTGTTAGTGTGAATTCTAATCGCAAGCGTACGAAAAAAAACTCACTTTAGTTGTGCATAACAAACAGTCCTAACATCAAATATGGTCGTCAATTCCCTTAGATCTGCCGTTAGTGATCAGAATAAATGCTACAAAAATCTAGATCTATGTAGTAAAAGACATTAAACAACAAATAAAAGCAAAAGTTGCTCCATGCATCCAATGAACAAGACAAGAATGTTTTTAAAGAATTTTTGTATTTATGACACATGGGAAGGGAACATAGAAAGATGTTACCAGTCCCCCTCAATGGGATGGGTTCTTTCATGTCCTCAATGCTTCAGATCTAAGATCTCTCTCTCTTAATGGTGTAGAAAACCCAGACAAAAAATGGAACTCAAGGGGAGTTCACAAGCAAAAAGTAGAAAAATATGACAATGATGGAGGATCAAATTCAAACCAAAAGTATAGATCCAAAGTGATCTTTAGGCAAAAAAAGGTAGCGAATGAATGGAAAAACCCTTCTATTTATAGCAAAATATTGAGTTAGTCTAGAGATTGGTGCATAATTAAAATATTATTAACCAAATCTATATCCATCTTTTATGAAATGTCTTATTATTATTGTTGAAGGGAAAAAGAATTTGACTTTGGTCAAATCCCTTTATTTGTAAATAATAAATAAATAAATGATTTATTTATTATTTTAAGAATGTGATTGAGTAATAATTAAATAAATAATGATTTATTCAATTATTTATAAATGATTTAGTCAAATTTAACAAGGAATGTTATTTAAATAATGTTTTCAATAATTATTCCTAGAAAATAATAAGATAAATAGTGATTTATCTAATTAATTTTCTTGTTTTTGGTTAAATATGACCATGAATATTAATTAAATTTTCGTTTTATTTATTATCCCTTAAGGAAAATCAAACAAATAAGGATTTATTCAATTATTCCTCATGGGGTTTCTTGTTTAGACCATAAACAACTTAATAAATTATGGATTACTAAGTTATTTTTCATAGTAAAAGCAATTTTACTAGGGTAAAATTGGTCTTACATGGTGTACTTTGGTCCATCTAATAGTAACAGGTTAGATGACCAAAAATTGGTGTAACAGATTGCCCCCCAGCGTGCGAGTGTTAGGAGCTAATCGTATGACCGAAGTACATTGTAAGAACTCAATCATTAGACACTGAAGGGGGAGTCAGAGAGAGAGAAATATAAGGTAGACTAAAGCGCTATAGAACAAGACCCTGAGGAGGCAAGACTTATAGGTGCAACAAGTCTCTTTTATGAGTGAGTACCTGCTCTACATGAAGCAGGGGAGGCATACCTATGCCCGCCGAGATAACAAAGTACAATGAATAATGCATCCAGTAAATAAGGAACTAAACTATATAGTACATGTTGGCATAAACATGGGCCAGATAAAAACATGATAACGGATCCCACATACATACTGCGCCTGGGACAACAGCCAGTACTTATACAATAATATCTGAGTACATGATATATAAGTACAACCAAAGAGGCTCTGTAAAACAGGAAAGGGCTCTGAAAATCTGAATGATACATGCAAACTTAAGAGGTGTTGCAAGCGGCTGAGGTTGGAACCATCAAATCTAGGGAGCTGCATCCAAGGCTGTAGTAGAGAGGGCATCCGGGCATGTGAGGGGCTACCTGAAGGGCCACCCCCTCATGAGGCCTGAAACATCTCACACACAGCCGGGAATCACCGGTACAATTTGCTGCATCATTGAACCATCAAGTATACAGATCTCGATCATGCCATAAGGAGTTGGAGTCGAGAAAAAATCAAGTCAAAGGGAAATAAAGAGTCCCTTTACATGATCCGAGGCACCGAACAAGAGTGGAAGCTGGAACCAAGGTACACCTCCCTCTAGACCTGTCTTCTGGAATGAATAAGCTGATGTTTACAGAAGGAGGTCTGCCATAGGTGAGGCAATAAGGGATCCTCAACTAAGGCGCGAGAGAAAATAGTAGAGTGAATGATAGAATGACACCGAGGATAATGGAGGAATGGGGGGTACTGAGTATCGGGCTCACGACTTCCCTTGTTAGAGCATAAAGCGCATGGGTGACTTGGCAACTACTGACTTGAGAACAGAGGGGATAAGGGATAGTATGACTGAAGGCCAAAATGTGTGACATGAGATAGGAACAAATTAATGAAGGATGGAGGATTGTAGCGGGATACAATGGGACTCAGGACAAACTCCATGATTACAGTGATGACTCAACTCGGATGCTCTAAACAAGGGCGACTTGATGATGCTGCCACACAGAACAGGATTGGTGAGGACCATAAAAACATGAGTACAAGATGGTTACTCACGAAGAAAATCTACATGAGCATGGAAAAGTATGAACGCAAAGTGGTGCCCCAAGTACAAGTGTTGCAAGTGAAGAAAATCAATTTTGAGGAGTGGTGAAGAGACCCTTCTTGGAAAAAATGTATCCAAGTGAAGTATAAAATCACACAAAACTAAAGGATACCCATTTGAGAGCTCGGTGAGAGCTTTCCAACGGTGTTGACGGTTTTTCAAACCGATCTACAGTTTGGTCGCAGCCAACAAAATAAAAATATGGGGTTTCTCTTTTAAAAAGGCATTTTCCCTCCAATTTGATTCATTTGCAAGTGCAGTTGTTGTGACTGTAGAGAGGAGAAAAGGCCCTAAATCTTGCGGCAATCGTAGCGGACAAACCAACTGTTGGAATCGAGATCCGTCAGTTGCAGGTAAGAGGCCTAACCCTACACTTTCAATTCAGTGGATTAAAAGTTCAGTTTAGGCATCCAGATCCCAGTAACAGGCCAGGTCGCACTTTTTGGTGTCTGTTCTGTGACCTGGGTAGTAGGTACTGGGTAGAAAACTGCGACCTGTCCCAGGAAATGACCTGAAAAGTTGGATCTGTCAAAGAAAGGGGGTTTCAGTGCTATTTTTGGCTGAGACCTGGGATTTTTATGGTTGAGGGGCATAGGTGCCCCCAAGCATGTTATGGTCATGCCAAATGTATTTAGAAAAGGGGAATCTAAACACATTTTTATGATGTGGTGCGCCATTTTTTTTCGTTATGGTTATGTAGTTCGAGAAAGGGAATGGAGGATTAACAATCTCTTTTGGTACTGCATATATGAAGTGAATGGACTAAGATTATGGGTTGGCATACATGGTATCACTATCCCAAAGAGTGGATTTGGAGATAATGAACTCGTGCTCTCCTAGAAAACCCACAGTTTGGTCAACAACAATGTCAAGGGAACTGGGTTGCTGATGTAAGAGGAAGGAATGATAAGGGAGATCATCCCTAGAGTGATTTAAAGTGATATTGTACTCTAGAGGTTCTTCTAAACGGGGAATAATGATGGTACTAGAGTCGACACAACCATATGCACTATGAGGGTTGTGGAGAATTTCATCTCCTAGACTCTCAAATATGGGTGCCCCCTTACCAAAACATTGTGTGTCAATGTAATGACCACAAGGTGTATGTCGTTTGAATGTATGGTTTCGATGTAAGGGGGTTATATAAAGTCAGGGGTCGTGATTAATTCCATAATTTCGTCATCGTAATAGAAGATGGGCTGACTAGTGGAAGAAAAACCACCTGACGCGACGAAGCTACCTGACTCATCATCATGAGAAGAAAGGTTCACATGCACATCATCACGGACGGTGACTGAAGAACAAGTAGGTGAAGGATCCACCGATGTTGAGCCCAAGGTGATCGCTGAAGAGATGTCAGGCGAAACAGAAGGGGAAGTCCGAGGGGGGTCTTCCACTGTGGATCTCATAGATGATGACAGGTAGTAAATAGTGGCCAAAGACTCCATCTTCTCGACATCGGGAGGGGTAATGTCAATGGGAGTGGATGTGTCCTCTAGTTTTGCCGAAGCAAAAATCGTAAGTAAGGGAGCAATGAACTCCTTGCGCTCGGCCTCGAGTTGGCGAAATGTCGCTAAAGAGGTGCAAAAGTCATCGAGGTGAGGACAGAGGTGAGTATAGTGGTCATGGAAATCACACAAAGCACAAGGGTGATTTGTGTGCAAATTCTTGAGTTTCTTGGCTGAATCAGGTAAGTTGGCATGGAACTTTGGGATATCAGACTCAAGAAACGCTTCATTGACCATGTGCTTGAGACGAGGCAATTCAGGATAGGTATGGGTGGCATGACTGAAAACATCACACAAAACACATGATGGGGTACGCTTTAGAGGCTGAGGAGGAGCAGGGGTTGTCTGGGCAGCCTTGTCCTTAGGTTCCTTCTTGCAGGTTTTGCCTCCCTCACCCGAGGCTTTCGCAACAGGAGTAGTTTCCTGTTGAGGTGGATGAGGAA
Source organism: Pinus albicaulis (assembly GCA_034641835.2). Taxonomy (NCBI): domain Eukaryota; kingdom Viridiplantae; phylum Streptophyta; class Pinopsida; order Pinales; family Pinaceae; genus Pinus; species Pinus albicaulis. Next base: position 735,675,023 of record CM076576.1, read on the forward strand.
CAGAAGCAAAGGAAGGGGTCATGGCGACTGGTTGGACCAGGGGCAAAGATGTATAAGGTTTGGGCTGACTAGGCGGGATAGAGGCTGGGGGATCAATGTAACAAACTGGGATCCCCAGGGTCATGTTAGGAAGAGACAAGGTAGCCATAATAGGTACCGAAAATACTCTAGGAGGGGGAGATAGAAACGGTATCTGTCCAGAGGGGTAATGGCCAGGCGAGACAGCTCCGAGATGGTTAAGGCCAGGAGGAACCATTCCAGGAGGGTAGATAGGCTCATGGATACCAGTTGCAGATGAGGGGCCTTAAGGAGGGGGTCCTGAAGGTTGAGTCTAGGTGTTAGGAGAAGGTTGAGGAGGGTGGGGCTACTGACTAGTCAAACCAGCCCGTTTGAGGTCAGACCAAGATGATTGCATCATGCAAACATTCGATGAGATGGGATCAGAGATAAGAGGAGGGAGACCAAGGAATGAACCAAGAAAATAGGAGTCTTTGTAGACTCCGGGTGAGACACTGGTCAGAGGTTCGACTGCTTTTTTATTGGCCACCGAAGAGATGATGGACTCAGGGGAGTTTTGAGACATCGGTTCATAATATGTCAACTGGTCGATGGTGAAAATCTTGCCGTTATGAGGAAAGCACATGTTACGGTGAACCGCAGATGGGACAATAGACATCGCATAAGTGTAGCTACGACCTAATATACTGTTTTAATATAAGGGGGCATCAATGACTTCTACGTCAACACAAACAGTCTTTCCCGCAAGAGTAATAGGGCAATTGCGGAACATGCCAAGGGGCTGGAAGAGTGGCCAAACCACGATTGGAGGGTGATAGTGGAAGGGGCCAACTCAGGAGATCTAAGTTGCTTCCAAACTGAAGCGGACATCACACAGGTGGATGCCCCCTCATCAATGATACAACAGGAGACGTTGGCATTCCGGATCTTGACATGGATTTGGAAGGCGATGGAGGCAGGAAGGGGGGGATGTTCTGACTGATCAACATCAAAGACAATGAAACGATCATCTGAAGGATCCATAGTTCCCATGGCAGTTAGAAGAGCTCTTTGTTGTGAAGGGAACGACTGGAGGACCTCCAGCGTTGACATGGCAGCAGGGGATTGCGCTAAGTCATCTTCTATACTATACGAATGGGCAGCTTTACCAGAGGCAGTGTTTCAGTGTAATGGTCCCTTAGGGATCTTGGTATGAACCTCTGCCTTAGGCTCATGGATCAGTAAAGGACCATTGGGTGTCGAAAGAGGCTCTGTGGGACCTGAAGAAGGGGGATCGGGGGCAGACAGAGCGGGCGGCTTGTTATATTGATGGGACTGAGTCTGAAGGTTGAGGCCAACGGTAATGGGTTGGTCAGATTTCATCATGAGAATCTGGTAATCGGAGGTACTAGATGGAGGAGGTTGAGTGGCCGCCTAACTTTCAGGGGGTTGGGTAGCCACGAATCCTTGCTGGGGGAAAGGATTGGTAAACACAGTCGATTGGGTAAGGGCAGCATCAGGAGGAATCGAAGGGGAGGCCTGTTGTCCTTAGGATGTTGCTTGAGCTTCCCACATATGACGCATATGAGGTAAAAGAGGACAATATTGGGTATAGTGACCATAGACCCGCAACAAGAACAAGGTTTGTTCGTGCGAACAAGCCTGTCCTACTTGGGATGAGTGCCCTGTTGCTGGGTTTTTGTGTTAGGTGCATTCCCTTGGGGATTGGGTCCTGGATTACCTAGGGCAGATAGGTTTTGGTTGCCTTTCCTCTTCTTTTTGGAAGTAGGAGGATTAGTCACACCCTGTTGTGCATACACCTGACCCTGGGGGGGTGGTGGCTGTTGTTGCAGGGGTTGAGAAGGGAAGGGAGGTTGAGGTGCTAATGTTGGAGGGGATGGAGCACCAGGTTGCAGATATGGATAATAAGGAGGTTGGGTAACATTGTGGTAAGCAGGCTAGGTGAAAGGAGGAGGCATTTCGTATCATGGATACATGCTATCGGGAGGAGGAAAGTGTTGGAGGAGCCGACCCCTCCCTGAGGGAAACCATAACCCATGGGAGGATGAGTGTAAGGATGATAAAGGGCTCCAACGATATCGTCGACGACATGGGATGCCCCCGGTGCGTTGGCAACACCGGGTCTAAGGAGATCAGGTAAGACAGTATAAACATAACCAGACTATGCATAGATCAGGTCATATTTCAACGCAATCTCGAGGGTAGCTTCTTCGGTCTGAGGGAAATGAGATGTGACATATTTACCAATAGCAAGCAAAAGGGATCTAAGAAACCAGTCCATACACTGTCTTCGAAGGTAGGGGCTCGACATAGGATCTTTCTTCTCCGCCATTCTTCGAAATGATCATATAGGTGGGTCATAGACGATTGAAGGAAAGAGGTCAAGATTTCGGTACCAGTGTCATAACAAAGGGGAAGTTGCAATTAAGACATAAAATCCCTGGAAATAATCGTAAAAGTAATATGAGGGGAGGAGGCCTAGTTAAGATACCACTGGGAAGCTTCTCCAGTAAGCATACGTTGGAACAACTGAAGACAGACGCAGTCATCAGTGATGGAGTTAGATGAGCACCACATGTGGACAGAAAGAACATGGTTGGTAGGATCCTCTCCAACAAGACCTTCAAACTTGGGAATGTCTAAAGGGAGCTTGGTTGGCATAGCAGACCAACCAGGATCATGGTGTATGGGGTCGTTAATCAACTGGTTAAAATTGGGAAGACTGAGGCCTGCCATATAAGGGAGCAAGGGAACAGTCGGATTAGTTCCTGTTGCAGCCCCACTAGTAGAATTCCCAAGATTAGGGTCGGGGCTACCACCAGCGTTAGGTTCTGAACCAGGCATGGTGAAGGTGACAGGAGGAGAGCTGGGGATAGAACTAGAAGGGGAACCAGATGAACCAGAAGCAGATTCAGAATCGGGACTTGGTGGAGGACGAACTCGAACCCTGCGTGGAGGAGTAAGTTTTCCTACTGGAAACTGAGGATGAAGGCCAAGAAGTCTCCGGGATAAGTGCCTTGGGGGCGCAATGATGGAAAATAGACACGGATCGCAGAAGGAAGAGAGACCAACAAGTGAAAGGAGATGCAGGATCAAATGATTACAATTTCAAAACAAGGGTAGGGAGGTGCAGGATCAATTTATTACAATGTTATAGTCTTGGCCTGGCAGTGTAAACCAAGCACTCTTCACTTAGGGTGTGCATGTAACTAATAAGTGTGTTAATTTTAATTAAGCCCAGACGTGTGTAGAGAAAAAAGAAAAAAATGATGTTGTATAACTATAAATAAATCTGAAAATGACAGTAAAGGAAACTGAATACGACAAAAAATAAATAGCTAAAGATGCATCAATTTAAACCCAATGAGGAGGGCTTCCCAACAACTAGTCTATGTGTGGGCGAAATCTAGTCAAAACACACAAAATTTCCAATGGATCTAAAGTCGGTAGGGACAGGGATCTAAAGGTCAAATCTACTGGAAATAGGTGTAGAAAACAGCAAAAAACTAGAGGGAAAATTGTTGCAAATGAGGTGGCGAAAGGCTACAACTTGAAGGGAAACGGAGGGGACCCTAAAGGAGGACCAAAAAAAAATTAAAAGAGGTGTTTTGGATGGATGAATAACCAATATGAAACGGATATTAAAGTACAGGATCAGATCTGAAAAATGGCTTAACACACAGAAATTTCAAACGACCTGCTTCAGCTAAACTCCTCCTAAAAAGGTGGAAGTGTATTGAAGCCCTAAGGGGCTGGGTTCCTACTTCAACGAGTAAAATAGAGCAAGTAAAAGTCCAATATGGGTGGAGAGGGAGGTCAGACAACCCTAAATAGTAGCTCAGACAAACCCAGAAAAATCACAGAAAATTTCTCGCAAAAAGTTCAGGTCGTAGTTTCTGACCTGTTTTCAGCAGAGGTTGCAGTTTTATGGCTATTTTCTGTGCCCTGAAGGTTGAGGTCACAGGTTTTGGCCCAAAAAGTGTGACCTGCACTTCTGGCCGTCTCGGGAGAAGGTTTTAGAAAAAAATGTTGTCCCAGTTATGGCTGATAATTGTCAGCTGCGCATTAGGCCCAAAACCACACGGAAGTTAGAATTTTTATTGTTTTAAGGTTTTAAAGGTTAAAAACAACATCAAGAAATGAAAAATCAGAAGCTGAAGAAAAACCCTAGGGGTTGAAGTAGTTGGTCATATAGGGATCTGAAAAATGACAGTGGTCGTAATTATAAACCCTTGTGGAGTTGCTCATTGTTAGTGTGAATTCTAATCGCAAGCGTACAAAAAAAACTAGCTTTAGTTGTGCATAACAAACAGCCCTAACATCCAAGATGGTTGTCAATTTCCTTAGATCTACAGTTAGTGATCAGAATAAATGCTACAGAAATCCATATCTATGCAGTAAAAGACATTAAACAACAAATAAAAGCAAGATTTGCTTCATACATTCAATGAACAAGACAATAATGTTTTATAGGAATTTTTGTATTTATGACACCTAGGAAGGGAACATAGAAATATGTTACCTGTTCCCCTCAATGGGATGGGTTATTGTATGTCCTCGGCGCTTCAAATCTAAGATCTCTCTCTCTTGATGGTGTAGAAAACCCAGCAAAAAATGGAACTCAAGGGAGTTCACAAGAAAAAAGTAGAAAAATATGACAATGATGGAGGATCAAAGTCAGACCAAAAGTGTAGATCCAGAGTGATCTTTAGGCAACAAAAGGTAGTGAATGAATGGAAAAACCCTTATATTTATAATAAAACATTGAGTTAGTCTATATATTGGTGCATAATTAAAATATTATTAACCAAATCTAGATCCAACTTTTATGGAATATTTTATTGTTTTTGTTGGAGGGAAAAAGAATTTGAATCTGGTCAAATCCCTTTATTTGTAAATAATAAATAAATAAATGATTTATTTAGTATTTAAGAATGTGGTTGAGTAATAATTAAATAAATAGTGATTTATTCAATTATTTATAAATAATTTAGTAAAATTTAACAAGGAATATTATTTAAATAATTATTCCTAGAAAATAATAAGATAAATAGTGATTTATCTAATTAATTTTCCTGTTTTTTGTTAAATATGACCAAGATTATTAATTAAATTGTTGTTTACTTAATTATCCATTGAGGAAAATCAAACAAATAAGGATTTATTCAATTATTCCTCATGGGGTTTCGTGTTTAGACCATAAACAACTTAATAAATTATGGATTACTACGTTATTTTTCATAGTGAAAACAATTTTACTAAGGTAAAATTGGTCTTACACTGGTCCATCTAATAGTAACAGGTTAGATGACCAAAAATTGGTGTAACATAAAGTTAAAAAAAAAAAAAAATAGTGATATTTAAATTTATAATGACCATATTTATAAAATAATGATGATTTTTAAGATGAAATAATTTTATATTTTAAAATTTAGTAAATTATTTTTAAAAAATAGAAATTGTCAATTTTTTTTTGGAGAAAGTATAGAAAATTAGCATGTAAAAATATTTAATTGTAGAATGATTGTCTATAGTCTTTATAATATTATATATAGTTATAAGATGTAATAATTTTATACTATAAAATTTGGACCAATCATTTTTAGAAAAAATGGAAATTGCCAATTTTTTTTAGAAAAGTATGGAAAATTACCCACCTCCAAATATTAACCCCTTAAAATTAGAGAGAAATAAAGTAGTTGCTTTTTAAAATCATATTTTCAACTTATCTCCTTATAGTTTTACTCAATTTTCAAATATAAAACTCATATGATGTAACATTAAATTTTATAGTCAATAAGCACCTGTATTTGAAATTTGAGTAAACCTATAATAGAAATAAAAAATCTGATTAAAAATAGTTTAATTCTTTCTCTAAATATTCATAACACTTATTTTATAATTTTAACTATTATTTTATTATTTTATTTGGGAGACCCATTTTAGATCTTAAATTTTTTCTAATGGTTAAAGCATTTAATATATTTCCTTGAATAAATTTTGGAAATGAATAGAAAAAGAAGGAATTCCAATTGAAACGATAGAAACTATTTTTAGTTTACATAAAATTGTTATTGCAGAATTGGGAGTATTAGTAAATGATAAAACTGAGGGAAATAAATTCAAAATCAATAAAGATATGAGGGTGAAATGAGATCATCCCCTCTCTCTCTCTCAGATTATTTGGATTATTTGGAGCATTCATAGATTAGTTAGAGATTGGATCATGAAGAATGAAGTAGACACATAGGAAGTTATGTTTCTTCGTTCTTGATTTTAAGCAGATGATGTTGTGCTACTAGAAAAGCTTAAACTAGTATCTAAGGATATATTGATATCCTAAATAAATTTTGTACTTACTTTAAAATAAAGGTTAATGTGTCCACGGGGCCTTGGATAGATGGTGATCGGGTGCTATGTTAAGCACTCTTTGATGTGAAGTCACCAGTTCAATTCCCCACCCCGATCGGGGTGATATGTTGGACATAATGAAGATGCAATCCTACCAAGATTACAAAAAAAAAAATGTTAATGTAAAAAACACAAAAATAATGGTGATATATAATTGTGATGGAGATATAACTATCACATTTAATGATGAAGAATTAGAATTAGTTTCATCTTACAAGTACTGATGACTTAAATTTGATTAAAGTTGTAATTTGAACTCTTGTTGGTGGATTGATTAATATGGCGAAGAAAAGTCTCTATTATATGTAGCGTAAATGTAGAGAATTTAGATATGGAGTTGGAAATTTAGGAAGTTATTCTTTAGAACATTAACTAGTACAAACAATAATTTTGTATGGATGTCTATTTTGGGATACACGCCTCTCTAGAGAATCTTTAAAGAACGTTGAAAGAGTTCAGAATTTTTTCTTAGTAGAGGAGCTATGAGTTAAAACACAAATGCCTTATGATATGATTTGAGCACAAATAGATATATTGCATTTAGAAGAAAAATGTCTATGCTGATTTATTACATATTATAAAAATAGAGAATATGGATAGGAACAAATCATCAATGCAAACAAAATTTACATCTCAATATAAGGGTTGGTATTATGATGACATGAAATAGATTAGAAAATGAGAAATTGAAGATGGACATTTTTTAGATAAACCATTGTCGATTCAAGACTTTGTACAAAAATACGAAATTAAAGAAGTTAGGAAACAACATAGTAACAAATTGAGATTTTATCAATGTTAGATGAACCTATTGGTGGTTACTTACAAAATACAACATTACCTGCAAGAGAAATTCTAGATGCATGATAGAGTATTTACCTTGTCAATACATGTTAAGTTGTCATCACCTATAAGTGGAAATAGGGATATGAAAAATAAGGATGAACACCCATGCTTACTTTAAAAATAATGAGAAATTGAGGGAAAGTTGCATGTGATGATACATTGTCCCATGTGTGAAAAAGTAATTCATAAACACTCAATTCATCATATGAAAGTGATGTAGAATATATATGTTATATGTAAACATATTCTATAATAGAAAGTTGTTGCTTTTTTATCACCAAAAAAATGCTCAATTCAACTTGAATATTCAAATATTTTGTATTTGTTGTTGAATTTTCCAATTAAAAAATACATAATCATATTAAGATGCATTTTAAAACATTTAGCAATGAATTCATATTAAAACATCTTTACCGTAAATACAATTAAAATTGTAAAAATTAGTATTTCTTAATCTTATAAATTCCAAAACATAAATATAAATTAAAAAAAAAATTATAATCTTTTTTTAAAATAAATTTCATATTTGAAATTACATTAGAATTTAATACTTAGGTCCAAGCGAGTTTTGAAATCTTTATTGAGAAATATACCTTGTATACATGGGGTGTTTGTGAGATACACACAAGATTGTCCCTAAAAATCTATTTAACCAGAAACTTAAAAATCTTTGAAGGGAAGTGAGCATTATGCTTGCCTCTCTCTTTTTATTTATCGTCCTTTCTATTGAAACTATGAGAGATATTTAGTATTTTATTAGAAAATATTTTTTAAATAAAAATAATTTAAATTTACTAGTAAATGTTTATTATCATGGAATTATATTTATTTATGTCAGTTTATATCTAATTTTCTTTTTATTCAAAAATAAGGAGTTAGGGTCCATTTACTTCAATAATGCTAATTCTACGTGGAAATGAATTTGCTCTCTATAAATCTTATTTAGTCTTCATTACAAGGTTTCTATCATGGTCAATTGATGATATTGTAATGATAATAAAGACTCCAAGCTAAAGTTTCCCTACTTTTAATCACCAACCACAGCTAAAGTTTCAAAAATAAGGAGTTAGGGTCCATTTACTTCAATAATGCTAATTCTATGTGGAAATGAATTTGTCCTCTATAAATCTTATTTAGTCTTCATTACAAGGTTTCTATCATGGTCAATTGATGATATTGTAATGATAATTAGGACTCCAAGCTAAAGTTTCCCTAATTTTAATCACCAACCACACATGTATGGATTATTTAGTCTTCATTACAAGGCTTCTATCATGATCAATTGATGATATTGTAATGATAATTAGGACTCTAAGATAAAGTTTCCCTACTTTTAATCACCAACCACACATGCATGGATTCATTAGAGTTCCCTCAATATGTGCACATCTAAATGATTTTTTAACAAATTTTAACTCAATTTACGTGGTGTAGCAAAACCCTATAAAAAATCCAAATCTAATTGTCAATTCCTTCCTTCTATTTCTCTTTAAAATATAAGGCACATGCAACTACTCACAATCCCCAAAATATTTGGTAGCAAAACCCTATAAAAGATCCAAATCTAATTGTAAATTCCTTCCTTCTATTTCTCTTTAAAAATACAAGGCACATGCAACTACTCACAATCCCAAGATATTTGATTGAGTTAAATGATGACATTTTAGGGTATTATTTACTTGGTGTATTGTAATGTTAGAAGCAGTGTTCAATCTAATGGTCTAGATTAAATACATTAATTTTCCAACCTTTTCCAACCATCCATTAATTTTGGCTTAAACGAAATATTAATAATCCCAAGAACTTTTCTCATAACTCCAATGAATAAACAACTACATTTAATAATCAATTTAATATTCTTCTTGAATTAAAAGACAATGTAATGGAATAGCCAACTATTGCCCTTGGACTAGCCTCATATCACCCAATTCTTGGCTCATAAATGAAATACAATCCTCCCCCCCCCCCCACCACACACACACATATGGTTTTAACATTAATGAGAACCATATACACAAGTAAACACTAGCCTCATATCACCCAATTCTTGGCTCATAAATGAAATACAATCCCTCCACCCCCCCACACACATATGGTTTTAACATTAATGAGAACCATATACACAAGTAAACACTTTCCCAACAATCATTTCTTTTAAAACATTAATTTAAAGCACATAAAAGATTATTCTAGGTAAGATTATAAGGGTGAAAAGAAATTTAATTCAAGAGACAAAGATAATAAACAAGTTCCAACAATATAATAGATTATATGTCAACTTAGATAGGGAGAATACCCAGGATTGTTAGAGGGAGAGATTTATTGCAATCTACTACTAATAAATGCAATAAATGTTTATAGAAAATCATACAATAAATTGTTAAAAAAATATTTCTTATTACAATTAAAAATTGTGTTCACTAACCATTACCACTGTCCAACTCTTATAGAAAAGTACATAACAAACATTGTATAAAACACAATCTTTGAGGCATATAAGCATATAACATATATATAGTCACATAAAACATCAAAGAGGGAGAAGTGGCATCTAAGCTCACTAGGGATCACTTTACTATTTGTGGGCCTTAGAAACTTGAAATACATAGCGTTCATGTTGGATTTGGGATGTTAATGATATCCTTTTCAATGTTTTTTCTATCATATTCTTTCTTGAAATTAAATTTAAAACTCAATATTTTCAATGTTATCTCATGGAAACTTTTGATATATTTTGATATCAAATTGCTGAGTATTAATAATGATGGGTATTACAAGGTTGTTAGCATTCTTTAGTTGCTCATGGGAAATGAAACTCTAAATAAACTTAACATATTTACAACTAGGAATTCTTCTTTATTATCAATGAAACATATATAAAAACATATTTACCATATATAGGAATACCATATAAATCGCATATAAGAGATTTTTTACTTAAAAATATAATGAATCACATAAGGCGCATCAATTCTTTACCCTAAAAGCAAAAATGTGAAATTAGGTTTAAATGGTTTTTTAGGTTCAATTTTGGAAATTTTTTGTTATAATGTAGCTCATGCTTTTTGTGCATACTCTCATTCTTGGTGAAAAGACCCTTTAAATGTGAAATCACAAGAACAAATATGGAGAATAGGGAAACATAAAACCAATATGCCCAACTTTCATTTCCTAATCCTTAAATTTTTCTCATATACTTTGATCTTATATTTTATTTAATTCTTATTTATCCTCTCTTTTGTCTCATATATTTTTTAAAATTTGAATATGTTTAATATTTATCTAGCATTCATTAATTTAGATCAAATTTACAATTTCAAATATTGAGCCTTACATCCATTGATATTAGACCTCAATTTTGATGATATTTCTCCATGTTAGATACACCACATCCTAGTCTAAATAAATGTATCCAACACCCTTTTTTATTGCATTTTGCACCTAATTTGATCAATAAAATACTTTCCATGGAATTTTTTCATTATTTTTTAATTTTTGAAATTTCATGAAATTTTATTCATTGTAAATCAATCTTACCAAATTTCCACAAGAAATATTTTTTTTTTGTAAATGCTTGTTCGTTTAGCTATTTGCAGGCTATTTAGGAAAATTGGGGATATGAGATTTTTTCCCCATGATCCCCAAGATGGTTAGTTTCCCCTCGGTTTGGGGAGAAAATGTACGCATATATTTGATCATTGTGCAGTCAACATGGCTAATTTGTTGGCTAAAACACATATTTATGAAGTAAATCCGCCCAGACTTGAGAATTCAATATTTTTCCATGATTTTGGCCAAGGGAGAGGTCAATTCCCATCTAGAAGGATTCTTAGAATAGCAGTTAGTTATCCAAGAAAATATTTATCAATAGTTGGTTTTATTTTTCATGTATAAATGGCACGCTAGTGAAGCTTGCAAGGAAGTATTTAGATTCCAAACTTCCATATTTCCATTGTGATACTCATATTATTCAGAAACTTCTTTGTTGAAGCTATTTTTTAAGCTTCACTTTCATTCCTTTTGAGTTTTAAGTAGTTGGCAATCTTTTGGTGTACACATTAAAGCATGGAGGGCCCCCATTGTCTCAACATGTACACTCATTTTCCTTATTATTCGTAGCCATGGATACTAGTACATCAAAGTAAACTTGAATCATGCATTTTTTCCATTCTTGATATTTTTTCCTTTTATTTTAACACTTGAAATCAACCATTTTGATAAGAGTACAAGACTGAGAATTCATCCTTTGTATGGGTTTGAACCTAAAGAAACTACAACTTGTGGGACACTAGTACATGCTCGATCAACCAAATGATTTTAAGTAAGTAACATGAATTTATTTTCAAGGAGTGTGAGTAGTTTAGATGAGAAATATTAGTTCCTTTCAACAAGTTTGGATTGTTATATTATAGTTTTCTTTCATGTTTTCTTGATTTTATTAGTTTTTTAGAATCTAACTGCTAAATTGTCTACTAGTTAATTTAGTAACTTAGTTAGAATTTTCTTAATATAAATAATATTTTTCCATTTCTTTAACGTGACATAAATCTAAGCCTAGTTCCCTTACATGCAGTAGTTTTTGATTTTGTAGCCTCAAAAGGTATTATGTATTGATTTGGTGTCTTAGCATGTAGAAGGCATTTGATTACCTATTTAGGTGCTTTCTTGGTGAAGTAATTTTATGATTATTTCCTCCGTTTAACTTAGAAAAGGTACAATAATGGACTATCAGGCCAAACTTTTAAGGATAAATAATGAAATTATTTAAGTGACTTAGATATAATCTCAATTTTTGATCTCAAGAGAGGTTGAGAACTTAATTCTTACCATTTATCAATTAGGAGATTAGGGTTGGGGATTTTGGCTTAATGAAATTATAAAATAAGCCTAAGGGAGAGGTGAAGACATATTAATGTTGAGCAAGTTATCTTCTTTAGAGTGAGAGGCTCAATTCGAGTGAAGATAAGTGAGATGCATTACAACAAATAATTTCAGGAGAAAATTTCAAGGAAGACAAAGCTAGGAAAGAGAGAGGCTAAGCTAACTATAGAGGGGGGGGGGGGGGGGCTGAAATATCCAGATGTCGAATTACTTATGTGCGCAAGGGCCATTCAAGGAAAAAGAGAGTGGCCAAATCATTGGTGAGGGAGGCTAAATTTTATAAAGGTTGAGTTTCTTTAGTAGTGTCAATTTCCTTGAGGCTGATGTTTCCCAATGGGGTCGAATTCCGTGTTGCCAGTAATTGTATTTTTCTATGTATTCTCTATGGGTATATGCCCAAATTTTCGTGAGAAATTAATATAATGGAAGATTTTGTTGGGCAGAAATTTACTATTGTAGTGTGATTGATTTCCCTAATTTTTTCCACTAAATTTTATTTTTTAAGTTAATAAACCAATATGTTTATTTTATTAGCAATTTCATAAATATTTGAGATAGTTTTTTTTGGGTTTTTAATAATTAAATATAGTATAAAATAATTTAACATGGTATTAGAGAAATATAAAATCTATGTGGGGGGGGGGATCATATATCACAAGGGTTTTACGACAACAATTTATTTTTTGTAGCATAAATTTATTTTTCGGAAAAGTTTTTGTGGCTAAAGTTGATCTAGTAATATGACATCATGAAGTTTTAGGTACAAATACAAGTTGGAGGGGGTTGTAAAATTAGTCCAGGGAATGAGTGGAATACCATGGTTTTAATGGAAAACGATTTGTGGGAAATTGCAAGCTAATAGATTCAAGCTCCTCGGGATGTTAATCGGGCAGTTGAACATAAGATAAAAGATATAAAATCTAGGGCCATCATTTTGGATTGTGAAGGATCACGTAATCCCTCACATAAAAAATAAAGATTCAACCTATAAAATGTGGACAATATTGCAAAAGGTGTATTGGAGTGACAATCATAATGGAAAGTTGGTGCTAAGGGAGAAGTTAAATAAAATTAACATGAACATATCTAAGACTGTGGTCTCATACTTCAAAATGATTCAAAAAGTTCATGATGAATGTTTAGTTGTTGGGGAAGAGGTCGATGAGATGGAGCTTTTAAAAATAGAAATGAAAAGGTGTAACAAGTAGTGGGCTACATTTGTGACAAGTATCCTAGCCAAAGATAATCTTCTTGATTGAATTAGATTATGGGACGATTTCACCCAAAAGGATATTTGGGAATAATCCATAACTATTGTACACTAACAAAGGTGAAGATGAGGAGAACCTTACTCTCACAGGGAAAGCAAAGAAGGGAAAGGGTAAATCCTAGAAGAACCAGAATGGAGGAGCACCTTGAAAACGAAAGAAATACGTGAGTAAATTAAAGTGATAAGTTTAGTAACCATATATGTCAAATAATGTCCAAACAAGAAGAAAGGAAAGGGGAAATTGACAACAACTGCATCTACATAGATGGATGAGTTGGTGGAAATTTTTGAGAAGGAATTTTGTCTAGAATCATGTATTTCAAGCAACATTACAAGAGGGGTGTCGTTTATGGACATTACAAAATCTCGTCACATGATGGGATCCCATGATATCTTCACCACTATGGCCAAGGAGCACAAATATATGTATGTGGAGCTTGGTGACAACACCATGTATGCAATGGAAGGAATTGGCAACATACAATTCCAGTTAGACTCAAGGAGACTTATGGAGGTGAAGGAGGTAATGTATGTACCTGGGTTGGAAAATAATTTACTCACTTGAGTTTAGTTTGATGGTAGGTGAGGTATATCTCAAGGAAAAAGTGGTTGATCCTAGCATGAGGTGGTATATAGGTTGTAGAGAGAAAAACACATATCTATTGAGAGGACAACCAATGAAAACCCTAGTACATCACAATGGCATCTAGACTATGATTCAACACAAGAGGATGGAACATAGAAATTATATGTCTCTACCACCATTACGATATATGGTCATTGGTTTTTCAAGATTAAGTATGGAGAATAATGGTGTGTGTAAGGGATGTGCACTTAGAAAGTGAGCGAAGGAAACATTTCCTAGCAATGAGATAAGGTGTGTTGGATTTTGTGCATTCTAACATCTTTGGTCCTATGTCAATGGAATGTTTCTTGAGAATAAGCCATTTTTTGACATTCATAGATGACTATTCTAAGAGGACATGGATTTACTTCCTGAAGGCTAAAGATGAGGTATTCAGTTAATTTCAAGAGTTCAAAGCTCTTGCAAAGAATAAGACTAGGTACAAGATCAAGGTCCTAAGATCAGACAATGGGGGAAAGTATACCTCAAATGAGTTTAAGTATTTCTACAGTGAAGCAAGAATCAAGAAAGAGTTGATAGTTCCCTATAATATATATAAAAAAAAGGACCGGAAAAGAGGAATAATAGGAGTATATTAAAGAAATCAAGGCCATGATCCATTATCAAGATCTACCTATGTTCTTATGGGGGAAGGCATGCATGATCAGGTGCTCAAAATTATGCTCAAAAATGAAAGTTGTCGGAATGTGTGGAACCTGAATGACCGCATAGGTCTCATCATTCTTAATTTGGTGCAACATGTTTCATGGAAAACTGACACTATATGCTCCCAGAAACGCGTTTTGTCCACTTTTCCAAACAGTCAAATTTTTTGAAAAAAAGAACATGTGACCATGTATTTTGGGCCAATGGCAGGCTGCCACGTGGCCTCTTCTGGTTGGTTGAAAGACCTTTTTTTTAGACTGTTAGGCTTCACCACTTGTCAAATTTCTATTGGATGTTGTGGGCAAATTTTTATTGGTCAGTTGGTGGCCAACCACATGCTGCCACACGGCCCAATTGAAGGCCGCCACATGGTAGCACGAGGGCCACCAAAATTATGTTTGTGTCCCAAGATGCACCTCATGAGAGTCGACACCATGACCTCCACCACAAAAACTTCGAGCCTTAACCAATATGCTACCGAATTCCTTATTAATAATATGGGCACAAACCTTATTTAAGGTGTATGTATAGCGGAGGTGGGGTTAGGGGCCAGGGCTTAGCCCCGACCCCCCTTATGTGTACACCATGTAACCAACAGCCAAGGCCGAGGGCGCAGAGGAATAATCGCTGCCCTAAACACCACATCAACCATCATGTGACCGCTATCACACAAATCATCGACAGTTAACTTAACCGCCCGACATTTTATATTAATTTGTTTTTAATTCAATGCCAATGTTAATAGTTTAAATTTCAGATTATGGGCAACATTGGGCATTTAATGCTCTAACAATTTCGCTGGGAATTCAAGAAAATTGTCGCTTCATCAGCCGAAAATGGGGCAAATTTTTAGGACCTGCCTGGATTTTGGGGAAATTGTGGAGTGGTTAGCAAGAAAACTAGGGGGGCTCATAAATTCTCCAATTTTTTACCAATTTCGGATCAGAAAGAGGCTAGACATGCATTTATGGGTATTTTGAAGCTTATGGAGTGGGTTTTGAAGCCATTTGGGCACTATAAATGTATGTAATCACCATTTTGAGCATAATGAAAGAAGGCCAAGCCATTGGAAGCTGGACCAAGGAGATGTAGCCCAGGAGGGGTGAACTCCTTCATCCTTTGTTGTGTTGTGGTTATTATTATGGTGAATTTTTCTGTTGTTTATGTATATTTTATAGCTTATTTACATGCTTTATGTGTTTTAAAATTCACATAAAAACTCTCAAAAACTCAATTTAAACAGTTGTAATTTTCAAACCCTCAAGAAAAATTTAATTAAGATCTCAAAAAGATCAAGTTTGGTATCAGAGCTTAGGTTTTCTTTGTTACTGTGAGGATTTAATTGTTTGCAAGTGTATGTGATCATTACAAGGTTGAAGCTCAAGAGAAGAGAAGGAAAGCTTGTGGTTGCAAGTCCTCAAGTTAGGTCAAGGACAAGGAGAGAAATTTTGCCTCAAGCTCCACCACAAATACTTACTCAAATTGCAGCTGAAGCTTCAGTAAGCATGTCTCATGAAGGAGGAACTGATAACATGTCAGATGAAGAGAAGACTTTCAGAAAAGATTTCTTTGACATGACTAAAATTGTTAGGTCCCTATATTACTAGTATAGTCCCTTATTGTTGTTAGTGTAACCCCCTTATTTTTATTTTTGTACCCCTGTAACCCCCATATTGCTATTATTGTGCCCTTCAATTATTATTGTTAGGTCGGCTAGGATTACATTGTGGCCCCATGGACTCCTATATATAGAAATGAGGTTTTGTCATTTGTATCATCCAAGAATTGTTCATTTATGTAATGTATTGGAGGTTTCCCCCTCGAAGTGGCTGATTTTTAAGGCGTTGATCTCTCTTTTCTTCTGTTTTTGGAGTTGTTTTCATAACATTTGGTATCAGAGCTTTGGATTCTAGGGTTTCGCTGCTCCAAACAGGTCATTGTGGCATTTTCTCTATAACTTTTGTTCTACGAAGTTTCAGAAGCGGAAATTTTTAGAGTGCGAAGCGAAAATCTTAAGGAACAGCATCACAAAATTTCAGATATTTGTTCACAATATTTTCGGAGATATGGTCTATGGAAGTTAGGGCTTTTTGCAAGCTCCTGAATTTAACCTAAATAGGTCATTGCGGACTTTTCGCTATAACGTTTTTTCTGCGAAGGTTCAGAATTGGAAATTTGGAGAGCGTGAAACCAAAATCCTGAGGAACATCGGTGAAAAATTTCAGAGCTTGGTTCACAATAGTTTCAGAGATATGGTCTGTGGAAGTTACGTCTTTTTCAGGCTCCCGAATTTCATCTCAAAGAGGTGATTGTGGGACAATCTTCATAACTCTCTCTCTGAGCATCGGATTGGAATTCTGTAAAAAGTGGCCGCAAGCACATGAACTGTAGTTTCTTTTCTATCAATTTCAGAACTGAAGGAGGAAACAGTGACACATGGCAAGTCATACAATTTCGCTCTACTAAACCAGTCCATAATTAGGTCATCATAGGAGATTGGACACAACTTTGTCTTCAAGAATCCAAATTAGGTTAGACCTACGGCATTCGAAAGAGGATTTAGAGGGCTACCTCAGGGCCAAATTTCAGATATTGAAGATCTAAAATCACAGAGATAATTCAATTTCAATATTGGGCTCCTCAAAAGTAAGAAAAAGGTGTATATTTTTTTCCGAATTGCATAAGTCTTGTGTAAAAAAAATCAGTTTGAAGTGATTCCAAGGGCCTATTGAGCATATATTTCAGTATTGGGTTTTGAAATGCCTCCTAAAAATAATTCAACACCTATTAAGCCCTCAGAGTACTCTACTATGACTCATGAAGATGAAGAATTTCAACATGATCTATCAAAATTACAAGAGCAAGTGCACCAAATTTCGCTCTCACAAAGAGCAACAAAAAATGAAATGGAAGTTTTGAAGAAAGGTGTGGAAGCGAAGATGGATGGTTTGAAGAAAGGCGTGGAAGCTAAGATGGATGGCATGGAAGCTGGAATGGAAGCTAATATGGATGACATGGAAGAAAAAATGAAAGACAACATGGAAAACATGAAGAATGATCTAAAAGCAGACATGGAAGGTTTGACAAAGTTGATACAAGAAATGTTTCCTAATGGCGAAAAGATAGTAGAGGAAACTCATGATGAGAAAAAAATAAATGTTAATCATGAATTCATAAATTCTAATGTTGGATGGAAGAACCACCATATTCCAAATATGGATATGAGGAATTTTGATGGCAAGGATCCTGTAACATGGATACTACAGATGGAGAAATATTTTGATCTCAATAATGTGCAAAACACACAAAAGGTACGCATTGCAACTTTACATTTAGAACAAAATACATTTGTATGGTATCGATGGCTTTGCTCTCATAAAAAATTTGTCACTTGGTCAATTTTTATGGAGGAAATGATAGCACATTATGAGGATACAAAGAGCAACACCTTCTTTAGCCAGTTGATAAATCTCAAACAAAAGGGTTCAGTGCCAGAGCACATTCAGGACTTCCAAAAGTTGAATATAAGGGTAACTGATATTCTAGAGGAACACATGATTTATGTCTTCATAGGTACTTTAAAGGATAACATCCAACATGAAGTTCACGTTTGGGAACCTGATTCATTGGAGAAGGCATTCAGGTTGGCAAGAAAAATTGAATGTAAAATTATGGCGACAAGGAAGCCTACCACTCACATCTATAAAGATGGAAGTGTTGCTACTCCTAGACTTCCACAACCTACAAGGTTGACACCACAACAATTGGAAGAAAAAATAGCAAAAGGGTTTTGCTACAGTTGTGATAGAAAATACACTAAAGGTCATAAGTGCGTTGAGAAGAAATTATTTTACATAGATTGTGAAGAGGAGGAAGAAAATGAAGAAGAAACTTCAAAAGTAGAGGATATGCACCAGGAAGAAACCCTAGAAGAAGAAGAAATGAGTCTGACCATATCATGTAATGCATTGGTAGGAATTACCACTCCTCAAACTCTCAAGATAGAAGGACATATCAAGAAGAAAAAGGTAATAGTGTTGATTGATTTGGGTAGTACCCATAATTTTATTCATTGTAAGGTAGCCAAGTAATTGAATTGTTTCCTATACCCAACACCAGAATGTCAAGTGATGGTTGTGAATGGAGAAACTATAAATTGCTCTGGAAAATGCCATAATATCAAGCTAGACATGGGGGAATATGTATTGAATAGTCCAATGCTTTCCATCCCAATGGGAGGTGTTGATGTTGTACTAGGAGTACAATGGTTACAATCTTTGGGGACGATAGCTTTTAATTTTCAAGAACTTTTCTTGAAAATTTTTTCAGAAGGAAAGGAAATTGAATTACGAGGTATCGCAGGGAAGCCAGGAAAGATAATAAGCTCTAATGTCATGACAAAGCTTCTGAAGAAAGAACAACGGGGCGTAATTGCACAATTATGCTCACTGGAAGTTCCAACATCAAAATCATCTATTTCTCCAAATCTCCAAAAAGTCTTGGACAATCATTACAAGGTGTTTGATACTCCCAAAGGAATCCCACCTATTTGTTATCATGATCAAGCTATTCATTTGATTCCATGAAGTGTTCCTCCAAACATGAGGCCTTACAGATATCCTTATGTCGAAAAGAGTGAAATTGAACGTATGATTGCAGAAATGTTAGAGGCTGGTATAATTCAACCTAGTCAAAGTTATTTCTCTGCTCCAGTAGTATTGGTGCACAAGAAAGATGGATCATGGCGCACGTGTCCGGATTATAGGGAGCTCAATAAGCTCACTATTAAAGATAAATTTCCCATTCCTGTGATTGATGAATTATTGGATGAATTACATGGAGAAATGTATTTTACCAAGTTGGATCTTTGTTCAGGATATCATCAAATTAGAATGAAGACTGAAGATATTCTGAAAACAACATTTCGAACCATGAGGGTCATTATGAATTTTTTGTCATGCCTTTTGGCCTTACCAATGAACCTTCTACATTTCAAGGGTTGATGAATTCCATTTTCAAAGCCTTCCTTAGAAAATTTGTGCTAGTATTTTTTGATGATATACTAATCTACAGTAGGTATTGGAAGGATCATGTTCAACATGTTGACAGGGTGCTCAAACTATTGGAGGAGAAACGATTATATGCAAAAACATCCAAATGTTTCTTTGGAGTACAAGAGGTGGAATATCTGGGTCATATTGTATCTCATGAGGGTGTTAAGGTAGACCCTAACAAAATTAAAGCCATTAAGGAATGGAAAGTCCCCACAACCATAAATCAGTTGTGCGGATTTCTCGGGTTAACAGGGTATTATCGCAATTTTGTTAAGAATTATGGGAGAATAGCAACACCTCTAACAAAATTATTGAAGAAAGATGCATTTTCATGGAATCCTGAAGCAACTAAGGCCTTTGAATATCTTAAAGATGCAATACGCCTAGCACCATTCTTAGCTACGCCAAACTTCACAAAAACCTTTATTGTGGAATGTGATGCCTCAGGAAATGGAATTGGTGTTGTTTTAATGAAATAAGGAAGACCCATTGCTTTTGAAATTCGTTCAATCAAAGGAAAGTATTTACAAAAGGCTATTTATGAGAAGGAAATGTTGGCAATAATACATGCACTAAAGAAATGGAGACCTTACTTAATGGGAAGACACTTCAAGGTAAAAATTGATCATAATAGTCTTAAACACTTTTTGGAACAAATACTATCTTCATAAGAGTAGCAAAAAAGGGTCACAAGGATATTGGGTTATGACTTTGAAATCATCTACAAAAAAGGGAAGCTAAATGTTGTTGCAGATGCACTCTCAAGAAAGGATGAAGAGGTGGACTCATTGCTTTGTGCCATTTCAATTATCCAACCAGATTGGATAACCGAAGCAAGGGATGAATGGAAGAAGGACGAAGAAGTGTGGACTCTCATTCAAAATTTGCAGCAAGATCCTAGTACATCTGATACATTTTTGGAAAAAATGATTGCTTATGGTACAAAGATTGCTTATATATTTTTAAGAATTCCCAACTAAAAAAAAATATTCTTTTGGAATTGCACACTTATCCTTTAGGAGGACACTCGAGATTCTTAAAAACTTACCATAGGGTGAAGAAATATTTTTTTTGGGATGGCCCTAAATATGATATTCAAAAGTTTGTGGTAGAATGTTTGGTTCGCCAACAAAATAAAGTTAAGACAATTAAGACCCCAGGTATTCTACAACCTTTCTCCATTCCAAGTCAACGTTGGGAGGAGATTTCAATGGATTTTATCACAAAGCTATCTAAGTCCTGGTTGTGTTTATGTCACTGCAGGTAGAAGGATACTACCAAGTATGCACACTTTGTGCACATCTCATCCATTTGAAGAAAGTACAAGCCAAGCACGATTTATGGAAACAATTCAAAAGCTACATGGAAACCTGAATATTATTGTAAGTGACAGAGATCCCATTTTTACAGGAAATTTTTGGATGGAATTATTTTCTTGTTTGGGTACTCAACTAGCTCATAGCTCATCTTATCATCCTCAATCCGATGGTCAAACTGATATAGTGAATAAATTTTTGGAAGGATATCTTCGTTGTTTTGTATCTTATGAGCAAGCACAATGGGTCAAGTGGTTACCTCTCAATGAATGGTGGTATAACACTTCCTTCCATACTGCAGCAAAAATGACCCCATTTATGGCACTTTATGGATATCATCCACCATCCATCACATCTTCTTTAAGGGAAAATGCTAGGGTTCAAGCAATGGAGGATCACATCGAGCATCAACAAGAAGTTCTCCAACTCTTAAAGGATAACCTAAATTTGGCACAAAATCGAATGAAGCAATAGGAAGATCAACATCGCAGTGAGATAAGTTTTGATGTGGGAGACTGGGTATTTTTACAGCTACAACCATATAAACAAATGTCCCTCAAGCAAGCTAAGAAGGATAATAAATTATCGCCAAAGTACTATGGTCCTTACAAGGTTTTGCAAAAGATTGGTACGATGGCATACAAATTGGAGCTTCCTACTTCTTCGCGAGTGCATCCAGTTTTCCATGTTTCATGCTTAAAAAAGGTTATAGGGGACAAACTTTCAATTCAAACAATATTTCCAGAACTTGATGAGGAAGGAAAAACCATATTGGAACCTGAAGAAGTCACGAAAACAAGAACTCGACAACTACGAAATAGATCAATTTTAGAGTATCTCATCAAATGGAAGAACTTACCCACTGAAGATTCTACATGAGAGGCTGAGAATTTCATACAAAAGCACCCGGAGCTACTCAAGCATTGAGGACAACACTTTTTTGAAGGAGAGGAGCATGTTAGGTCCATATATTACTAGTATAGTCCCTTATTGTTTTTAGTGTAACCCCCTTATTGTTATTGTTGTACCCCTGTAACCCCCATATTGTTATTATTGTGCCCTTCAATTATTATTGTTAGGTTGGATAGGATTACATTGTGGCCCCATGGACTCTCATATATAGAAAGGAGGTTTTGTCATTTGTATCATCCAATAATTGTTCATTTATGTAATGTATTAGAGGTTACCCCCTTGAAGTGGCTGATTTCTAAGGCGTTGATCTCTATTTTCTTCTATTTTTGGAGTTGGTTTCATAACAGAAATGGTAAAGGTTATCTATGAACGGAGGACTTCAAGATTGCAGGGTGAAAGTTCCAAGCATTCAAAAGGAGAGGTTTCTTCTGGAGGAAAAGGAGGAGATTATGACAAGCCTTCAAAGGGAAATGGTGACAAATCAACCTCTTCTCCACCATCATCTTCATCCCCATCCTCACCTCCATATTCTTCCTCTTCCACAACCACTGTTACTCAAACACCTCCATATACCCCAATGGTGCATGGTAAAAATCCCTTATTAAAACTTGATATCAAATTCGAATTGCGTATGTATAATGGTGAAGTGAATGCTAAAAGACTTGATTATTGGGTTCGTCAATTTGAAGTTTATTGAAGGATATAAAACATTAAAGATGATGAAACAAATATTTAGTTTGCTTCATTGAGGTTGGAAAGTGTTGCTTTGATTTGGTGGGAAGCCAAAAAATAGGAGGATATGAAAAATCATGGTAAGGTCTCCACCTCTTGGATATATTTTATTATTGCACTTAGAAGACAATTTTATCCATTAGCTTATATGCAAAAGGCTATTATGGATTGGAATAATTTTAGACAACTAAAGGGTCAAAGTGTGTGAAGCTACACTCAAGAATTTAGAATAATATGCTTGATATTAGGTGTAGACTTGAATTCACAAAACACTTTTTTGAAATATATTGTGGGTTTACACAATTATTTACGACATAATATCCTTATGTTTAATCCTATAATTTTAGATAAAGCTTGTGTCCAGGAAACTCATCTTGAAGTAAGAGGGAAAAATATTCCACAAGAGGCCAACAAGAAGTCATTCACAAGTGGAGACAAGGGTAAGAACAAGTTCAAATGGAAGGGAAAGAAAAATGCATCCCTCAAAAAGGAAGGAGAAAAACTAGCATGCAAACATTGTTCCAAATATGGTCTTGATGAAGCTCATTGTTGGAAGCTTCATCCTGAGATGAAACCATAGAAGTTTAACAACAAAGGGAAGCAAAAGACAGCTGCAACTACACAACATGACTTAGCCTCTGATTTGGGAGATGAAACAAAGATCATAGCAATGGGAATGAAAGGTAAGGACATAGCAAGCACTATCTCTTCAAGTTTTCCTAATGATACTCAATATGAGAAAACTAGAATTGAACTTTTCCATATTCAAGGTATTTCAAAGCACAACAAAATTGATACACTCTTTGATAGTGGTTCACAAGAAAATTTGATTTATGAAGACTTAGTCAATCCAAGACCTTATCCTTTAAGCTGGATATGCAAGAATGAAAACTTACAAGTTATGAGGAAATGCATCTTTAAATTTGAAATTACAGCAAACTTTCTTGATGAAGTTGAACTTGATGTAGTACCAATAAATATTTCCAAAATTGTTTTTGGAAGCCCATATTTGTATGATAGAAAATCCAATTTCCATCACCATGAAAACAAGTATCACTTGTTCAAAGATAGCATAGAGTAAATTGTTAGAGCACATCGAAAAAAACTAAATATTTCACTTGAAAATGTTAGAAAAATGAAGTGACTCGTTAACTCTAGCAAGAATTTTATTCTTATAATGGTTAAGCAAAATAATGATGTTGGAAATCAAGCTTTTCAAGGTTGTGATTCAAGATTAAAATCTGATTTGTTTGAGGTTGTTAACCAATATGATGAGATGTTTTAGGATCCAAAAGGATTTCCTCCCAAGAGGGGAATCCAACATGAAATACAATTGCAACAATATTTTCCTCCTCCCAACATTGGCATGTATAGGATATCAGTGATGGAAAGTGCAGAAATTAAAAATAAAATTCAAGATTTGTTGGAAAAAGGGATCATCAGGCCAAGTACTTCGCCATGTGGGTCACCTATTTTTTTGGTTCCAAAGAAGGATGGAACATGGCACATGTGTGTTTACTTCCGTGCATTGAACAAAATTACGATAAAGAACCATTACCCACTTCTTAGAATGAATGATTTGCTTGATCAGTTGAAAGATGCAAAGTATTTTACTAAGTTAAACTTAAGGAGTGGCTATCATCGAATTAGAATTCTTGAAGGTGACATATGGAAGACAGAATTCAAAATAAAACAAGGTTTGTTTGAATGGCTTGTTATGCCTTTTGGTCTTTGTAATGCTCCGACTACCTTTATGCGTGTGATGAATGATGTATTGAGGCCATTTCTAGATGAGTTTTTGATAGTATACTTAGATGACATCTTGATTTTTAGTAAATCTCGTGAAGAACATGTCATCTATGTCAAAAAATTACTTGATGTCTTGAAGAAAGAACAATGGTTTTTAACGATGTCAAAGTGTGAGTTTGGTAAAATTATTTAGTGTATTTGGGTCATATTGTTGGAGGAGGTGAATTGAAAATAGATCCCTCCAAGGTAGATGTCATTTTGAATTGACCAAAGCCCAAAACAGTTACGAAGGTAAGAATATTTTTGGTAGCAACCCAATATTGGAGGAATTTTATTGCTAACTTCTCTTCTATCACAGCTCCATTGCATGCATTGACAAGTGTGAAGCAGATCTTCTAGTGGGGAGGTAAACAACAAAAGGAATTTGATGCATTGAAAGAAAAGATCAGTTCAGCCCCATTACTTGCACTTCCAGACTTGAAACAGTCATTTGAGATTTAGACTAATACTAGTGATTACACCATGGATGTGGTCCTCGTGCAACATGGTAAGCCTATCTGTTTTCATTTAGAAAATTTTAATGGTTCAGTGATTAATTATCCTACATATGACAAGGAGTTGTATGCATTGGTGCAAAATGTGAAAAATTGGAAACACTACTTTATGGGTAAGGAAACAATCATTCACACTGATCATTAGCCATTGCAATACTTTCAATCGCAAACAAAGTTGTAGCAATCAAGGCACTTCCGATGGATAGATTTTCTTCAAAAATTCCACTTGGTGATAATGTATAAGAAATGTATCTACAATAAAGTTTGTGACATGATTTCTAGGCCTATTGTTAGTGTTGCTACTGCTCTTAAGCATAATTCTATTTTTCATGAGAACTATGTTGAACAATATGCTTTAGATAGTGATTTTCAAGATGTATATGCAACTTTAATTCAAGGGAACCAAGTAGAGGAATTATATTATCACATGTATGATAACTTGTTGTACCATCTTAGTAAGCTTTGTATTCCATGGGGAAAAAGAGTCAACATTAGAAGAGAGGCACATACTTCTCTTATTGCTGGTCATTTCGGTGTATGTAAGACAGTGGCACATCTACAGAGATATTGTTAGTGGCCTTGTATACTTGAAAGTGTGATACATTTTATTAGAGGTTGTTCATTATGTGTTGTGAGTAAGCCTAGCAATATAAAGTTAGGATTGTACACTCCACTTATAATACCTTCTCATCTATGGGAGAGTGTTTCTATGGAATTTGTTGGAGGTCTTCCTATGTCAAAGAGGAATCATGATTATCCTTTTTTAGTTGTAGATATGTCCAGAAAAATGTGAATTTTGATGCCATGTAAAATGAAAATTACAGCTAAACAAACTGTTTAGTTATTCTTTCAAAATGTATGGGTGCATTTTGGATTTCCCACATCCATTGTTAGTGATCGAGATTCCCACTTTGTTGGGAAATTTTGGTCAAGCTTGTGGGAATTCATGGACACCAAATTGAAAAATATTACAACATTTAATCCACAAATAGATGGTTA
The DNA here is from genome assembly GCA_034641835.2 of Pinus albicaulis. Lineage (NCBI taxonomy): Eukaryota > Viridiplantae > Streptophyta > Pinopsida > Pinales > Pinaceae > Pinus > Pinus albicaulis. Next base: position 735,701,056 of record CM076576.1, read on the forward strand.
AACAGAGGTGGTGAACAGGGTGGTGATACATCTTCTTCGTGTTTATTGCAACAAGCATCCTAAGTTATGGGATGAAAACTTGCACTATATTCAACATGCTTACAACCGGGCCAAGAACTCTTCAAATCAAACATCGTAATTGGAGGAATGTTTGGGATACTTGTCTAAATCTCCTTTGGACTTCATTTCTGGAAAGGATGTTTCTATTGATGGTCATAATGACATAGACAAAGATAAAAGGTTCATTGGACAAATCCAATTGGTGCATCAATAAATTCAAGAACAACTGGAAATGAGCCAAGTAAAGTACAAAACAAGGCACAATAAGCATCATGTAGATCACAAATTCCAAGTCGGTGATGAAGTTTGGCTTCACATTAGCAAATAAATGCTTCAAGGAGAAGGTAAAAAACTGAAACAAATTTGATATGGTCCATTCATAATTTTAGAAAAGATTGGCGATAATGCCTTCAGGTTAGATTTTCCTTCATATATGAAAATTTATGTTGTTGTTAATGTTGAGAAATTAAGGTTGTATGTGCCACCATTGATTGAAGATCAAGGAGAAAATTTTTAGATTCCTTCCATTGGGGATTTTTCTCCTGAATACCTTGATGAACTACAGCAAGACACCATTCTTGACAGAAGAACAAGGTCTTCAAAACGATGGAATGTGGAGTACCTTCATGTGGGGCTCAAAGGCACAAATCCTAGAAATTCCAAATGGATTGAGAATGGAAATGTGAGGGAACTATACCCTCATCAGTTGAACAATTGAAAGTGATATTTTTGGGTCCAAAAGCTTCCAGTGGGGAGGAGAGATCAAGTGCTCAAAATTATGCTCAAAAATTAAAGTTGCTAGAATGGTGTGGAACCTGAATGACCGCGTAGTTCTCATCGTTCTGAATCTGGCACAACTCATTTCGCAGAAAACCGACACATTATGCTCCCAGAATTGTGTTCTACTTGCTTTTCCAAACAAGCGAATTTTCAAAAAAAAGGACAGGTGACTGTGTATTTTGGGCCAGTGGAAAGATGCCATGTGGCCTCTTCTGGGTGGTCAAAAGGTACCTTTTTTTAGCCTATCAAGCTTTGCCACTTATCTAATTTCTATGGTTGCTATTGGAAAATTTTTATTGGTCGGTCGGTGGCCAACCACATGCTGCCACATGGCCTAACCGGAGGCCGCCACGTGGCATCACGGGAGCCACCAAAATCATTTTTATATGCCAAGCTACACCTCATTAGAGTCAACATTATGACCTCCACCACAATAGTGTCGAGCCTTAACCAATATGTCATCGAATTCCTTATTATTACTATGGGTGCAAACCTTATTTAAGGTGTATGTATGGCGGAGGTGGGGGTAGGGGCCAGGGCTTAGCCTCGCCCCCCCTTATGTGTACACCATGTAATCGATAGCCAAGACCGGGGGAATAGAGGACTGAACGCCCCCTAACCGCCACGCCAACCATCATGTGACCGCTATCACACAAACCGTTGGCAGTTAACTTAACTGCCTGACATTTTATATTAAAATTTTTTAATTCGATGCTAATGTTAATGCTTCAAATTTCGGATTATGGGTGACATTAGCCATTTTAATGCTCTAACAATTTCGTCGAGAATTTCGAAAAATTTTCTCTCTGCTAACCAAAAATGAGGCGAATTTGTAGGACCAGTCTGGATTTTGGGGAAATTATGGAACAGTTAGCGGGAAAACTAGGGAGGCTCATAACTTCTCCAGGTTTTGACCAATTTCGGATTAGAAAGAGGCTAGGCAAGCATTTTTGGGTAATATGAAGCTGATGGAATAGGTTTTGAAGCCATTTGAGCACTATAAATGTATGTAATCACCATTTTTAGCATAATGAAAGAGGGCCAACCCATTGGAATCTGGACCAAGGAGAAATAGCCCAGGAAGGGTGAACTCCTTCATAATTTGTTGTGTTGTGGTTATTAATATGGTGCATTTGTTTGGTTTTTATGTATATTTCAGATTTTATTTACATGCTTTATGTGTTTTGTAATTAACATAAAAGCTCTCAAAAACTCAATATAAACACGTGTAATTTGCAAACCCTCAAGCACAATTTAATTAAGATCTTATACAGATCAATGCAACACAATTGTTTTGTTGCTAAACAAGTGTGCTCACAAGGTAGTGGAGTAAATGAGTCTTGAGGAGGCATTTACAGGAGAAAAATCATAAGTGATTCATTTGTGCATCTTCAGTAGTCTGTCATATGTCCATATCCCCTCTATATAAAAGGAATAAAGTAGAGCCGTCATTAGAGAGGGATGATTGTTAGGAGGTCACATAGGACAGATCTAGCAGTGGTAGAGGACCAGGAGTGAGAGGCTTCGAAGGTTGAACAAGGACGAACAACACCAATAGTAGGAGCATAGCCTTATGATTAAGAGGAGGAGAGAGATGTTCCTTCAAGCTCTACAAATAGGAGGCCAAGATGGGCTGAGAAGCCATTGGGAGATGCTAACGAGCATGTGGAGGCACCTAGTAGCACTTTTCGGGAGAGTATACAACCTGCAATATTTTCCAGTTATTTGGCCCTAACGAGCAGCATAAGTGATTCTTATTCTTTCATATTTAAGAGTTAGCAAGCCACCGGGTTTGGAGGGATTCCATAGTGGAAGAGTATAGTTGATGCAGGGGAATCCATAAAAATCTGATTGACCAAGAGGTCAAAATTACTTTACGAGAGGATTTGGTTCCTCAATGAGTGGATTGTTAGGATAAAGTTTGTTTTTTATTGCCATGTAACCCATTAAAAATAATGTATTGTTGTAGTTTGTTTTATTTTCCCCAAGATGGCCCATTCGATCTTATATTTGAGGATCTAGACTAGCATTATGTGTTCATATAATTATTAGATTAATAACAATAATGATATTTCATTGTGTAAATAGAAAATTATTTAGACAAATCTTGTAACCAGTCCTTCTACAATCGTTTCATTTTGATTGCATTGAGCATATATGTGTGTGTGTGTGAGAGCATATCATAGGGGTATGTGTTATGCCGATATTTGATTTGAATCCTCATAACAGAGGCAAATGTGCCAAATTGATATGATAATTCCATACATTCCTGTGTTAAAATATTAACAGGAGTCGATATCAGGATACACAAGAAACCATCCAACACTTACTTTTTTTCGAAAGCGTCAATAGGAGTATATCTGTTAATGGAGGCCATGAGATAGAACTAAGGTTCTATGAGGATTGTCCCATAAATTAACAGAAGTAGGGGTTATGTGTCCTAGAGGGTCTCCCTAGAAGATCAAATGAAGAATGCATAGAGGAACAACCAAGGTGACGAGGAACCGAACTGATGTGGATACTTATCGATGTGGAAAGAGATAGGATGATGTGGAGTGTTCCCATTGGAAGACATGACCAGCAAGGGTCATGCAAGTGTTATTAACTCCTCTGCAAGGAAAAATACTTGTATGTTTTTTAAAATGTTGAGGAAGAAAATTGATAGAATTTGGGAATGACTATTGATGAGGATAATTCCCATTCCTCAAAGTCTTTCACCCATAGGTTTCTATTTGCATGCACTTTGGAACATCTTGGGGTGATGTAAGCCTGAGATGATGTTTACAAGCTGACAAAACAAAGGTATTGGGTCCCAAGTCTTGAGGTGTGCTCATATTTCATAGAGTGGGAGGAAAGCGTAAGCGTTGGAAGAAATAGAGTGGGGCCACATTGATATATAATATATAAAGTGTTTTGTCTCGATGGTTATTAATAGAGGCTTGAGCCGATGGTTTTAATAAGGATAAACCCCTCCTCTTTTGACTACTAAGGAAAGGTTCAATTGTGGTGGTTATTTGGGGATTTGCCTGTATTTCCCTCCTTTTGATATATATATATATATATATATATATATATATATATATATATATATATACAATTTCGGATGTGGTGGTTCTAGCTTGGCTTTAGGATGTTCAAGTGGAAAGGTTGGACCTAGTTTCCATATATAAGAGTTAAAAAAGTTAAGGCCTACACCAATTGGTATCAGACTAGATCCTATATCTACTCTAGGAATAACTAATTGACAATGGCACACAAAATTAGACAAGGTTTTAGAGGAGGCTGGAGAGTAAAAAGTCCTATAACCAACACTGAAGTAATTCAAGCTATGTAGAATTTGGAAGAAATAATGGCAGCCATGGAAACCAATAAACAAAGGGAACTTGAATCTGGGGATGTAAGTGATGAAGAAGAAGAATCTATAGAGGAAGAATCAGTTGAAGATCTTGTGGAAGCCAAAATATTGAAAGCAATTCTAGGATTCGTCACACATGCGAAACCAAATATATCTTCTTACACTGGTAGCATGAATCTAGAGGATCTTATAGAATGATTAAAGGGATGGATAAATTCTTTGAGTATGAAGAGACAGATGAGCAGAAGAAGGTCAATTTTGATGTTACCAAATTGAAGGAACATGAAGCTCTATTATGGGATGGTGTACAATCTAAAAGGATAAGGAATAACAAGTAGAAGATCAAGATTTGGGACAAAATAGTCACAAATATTAGAAGCAAGTTCTTGCCAAAGGATTATCAACTCACTTTATTTAGGATGATGCAAAATATCGGGAAAATACTAATGACTGTGGGGAAATACATAGAAGTGTTCTATAAGGTAAATATCAGGGTTGGATATGTGGAAAGTCTACAAAGAAGACGTCCAAAAGTTGATTTTTATTGTACATTTTTTTTAGGCCCATTTTTTACCCAAAAATTTCTCTAATGATTATTAACCAAGGATTCAAATCCAGATTGTTTGAAGGATATTTGAACCAAGCGTTGAAACTTTTCTTTGAATAAATCCCAATCCATATCTTCTTTATAAAAATCATAATAAAGGTGAAGAAATTTATCAGAAAAATCATCTATTGATTCATCGAGCTTCATTTTAAGTTGATTAATGCTTCTATAACCATCATGGTAATCATTCCTATCAAAGGCTTGACGAATCTCATTTAAAAAAAATTCAAATGAATGAATGGAAGCAACTGGTAAGGTATGACACCAATATTTAACTCAACCTTCAAGTGTGAGGGTGAATAATTTACAAGCAACATCTTCAAAATCCACTTCATTAAGATCATAAAACTTAAGACATAGAGATGTATGCTCAGCTATGGATATTCCACCCTTGCCATCAAACTTTAATGAGACAAGGGTTAAATAATTTCTACAAGGAGTATAATATTTTCTCTATTAGAGAAACATCCAAGGATTATGATGTGGGAATGAGCCATTCAAGATGAGAGATTCAAAATAGACTCAGCAAGCTCAGCTTGTCATATGGAATTCCTTCTAGCACCAACTTTTGATGGTGTTGGAAATATGTCAACCAAGGGGGTCTCCTCAGTTTGAAGTCCCAATTAGAACTCGCGTCGTTTTTATTAGAATCCTCAATTGATAAGCAAGGTCGGTTTCCATTGTCCTTAGGAATTTTCCTTAGCTACAATTATCAACATAAGAGATTATGCAAACAATATTTGAAACAAGAATGTATTTGACACTGTGAGTCGTAAAATTGTAATGTATATGAGGTACTTTCATGGAATGGAAAAGAGAAATTACACCTTTAGAATAAAATTAATAGTAATATCCTAAAAGAGACCCGCAAGAGCATGGAAAAAATCATTGAATAACTTGCAAAGTAGTTCACAAGATAACAATGATCATAAAAGAAAGTACAACACAAATTCAACAAGATGCATACCATAGCCAACAAAATAGTTCATTTTTATTAGTAAGTGTTAACATAAACATATACAAAAAATAATGAAATAATAGTCTCACAATCATTCACGACATATGCATGAAAGTGTGTGAGCTCTGAGAGCTTCATATATTAATTGAAAGTGCCAAGATATACAATTACAATGTTGCCACACTAGCCCCAATAGTGGAACATTAAGTCACTACTTTCTCCTCCAAATAAAGATATTCTCTCCTATTCCAAGCTAGAGAAGATAAGGTGAAAATTCCAAAGTCCCTTCTCTTAAGATATGAGGGTGTATTTATAAAAAATGAGGTGACTTTCCACCTCCCATGTAACTCTTGACCTCCATCATGACTCTTGAGCTTCTACTATGAATTTTCAAATTCCTATATGACCTTTGAGCTTCTAATGACTCTATAACTTTCAAGTGAATGTTCACATTCCTTCTTGGACCCTTGGTCTTCCACACATTTTACATGAGTCTCATTTTTAAAAATACAATAATTACATCCACAAATGATGTGGCAAGATACATTGACACATATGAATTTGTGATGACACTTGGACAAGCCATGACTTGATATTGATGACATGGAACTTCATTATGAAGGGTCTGATCTAATCTTTTCTCTCCTTGTTGTTATGACTTTGACATATTCATGATGGGTCTTTACTTTTTCTTCATATTCACTATTTGAAGGGTCTAAGTGAGTTTCAAAACCTTCCAAGTTAGCATGAGATGCCACCATTCTTTCATGGTCTAGGATTTCTTCATGTCTTCATGATGGTTCTTCCGGTGCTTCTTCTTCACAAGATATTTATTATAACCCCTAATTTAAATATTCCTTGTAAATCACCTTGCCATGTTGAGATGGTACACCTATGAATGAAGCTCTCTCATGAAAAGGCAAGTTCAGTCCGAAAATAAGCTAATCTACCCTTGCTTTGCTAATGGAGAAGGTTGATTGTGAAGGACCTGTGCAAGGGCTCAGAGGGAAAGGCTTGTTAGGAATTTCACAGTCAAGCTCAAAAGTGACCAAGGGATGACCATGTTGTTCACTAGTATTTTGCAATGTGAAATAAGGAGAGATTCTTCAGGGTCGTGCATAGTGGGGAAGTCCAAAGGACAAGGGTGGAGTGACTATTAACTGTGACTACACAATGCATAGCACTTAGGGAATAGGATGCATGGATTGCACATTTTAGCTTCATAATAATTGAGGGATGACCTCATTGTCCACCAGAATTATGGAATGCATAGTATGAGGAAAGATAGGACAATTTACTATGCAGTGAGGGGTTTCAGTTAGCAAGAGGGACAAGACTAACCATTGTAACTACGCAATGCATAATGATTGAGAGATAATCTTAGTGAATTGCATTTTTGAGGGTCTTAGTGACCTAGAAGTGGCCTATTATTCACAAGAAATGTGTAATGCACAGTAGGAGGCTCACTAGATGAAGAAATTTGCACAGTTGGGAAAGTTAGGTGGACAGAGAGGCAAGATTGCACATTGCAACTAAAAATTACGCAGTGGTTGAAGAGAAATATTTGAGGACTACGCAATTGGGTATGAAAGTGACACAAATATTACCCCAGTGTCCACTAAAACTACACAATGGGCAATCCAGAGCAGAATGAATCATGAACTACGTAGTTAACATGGTTAAGCTGCCAAAGTGATGGTCCAGGCTTCAATATTGCTCAGTGTACAATTGAGGAAGATTGTCCTCTAGGACTACACAGTGTGTAGTTTAGAGAGTTAGAGGATACTTCATTGTGACTTGGGACTATTTTGTGTGAATTTCCAAGAGGGAGAAATGTTAGCAAGTTGCAAAGACCGTGAAAGCCCTGAAAATGACTAAGTGTGGGATCATTTAGATAAGAAAGAACAAGACATGCAAGCAAGTCCTGAAATAGTGATCCTACACTCATATAAAATTAACATGAACAAAATAATACACAGTAACCAAAATAAACTTGCATACCTTGAAATGAAAAGAAAGCGACACTTATTTATAAGTGCCATAGTTTAAATGTATCTTTGTGATACTTTGAATACAAGTTATGAAACAAGTGTCGACTATAACCAGAAAGTGTGCTAAGTTGTGGGAGAGTTTATAGCGCATATTCTTATCATATATAGGATCAACTAATCCAAAATATTGTGTTAGATATTCCCCTAGTAGCATGCCAAATTGCGACACATGCAGGATTGAAAGCAGTGAAAAGCGACACTTGCAACAGTAAGAAAATGTGAAAATGACAATTGCAAAATCTAGAAAAAGTGAAAGTTACAAATGCCAAAGAGAAAAAAGAGAGAGAGAGAGAGAGAGAGAGAGAGAGAGAGAGAGACATTTTAAAGTGAAAGAAATAAAAAATGACAGTTGCAAAACTGAAACTGACACTTGTGAAAGAAAAAAAGTGCAAAGGCGATAGTTGAGAAAACTCACCTGAGTGATGGTACAATTGCAACTAAGAATGAGAGAAATTGTCAAATGAAGTTGTGCACTGACTATCAACATGGATTTCACATTCCACTATCTAGGAGGAGTGAATAGTGCAATGTCTCTAAATAATTTTTTAATACATGTCTGCAAGGATGGGCATTGACTTTCAAGCTTTCTAGAAAATGTGCGCTTATGAACACATCAAAGGCTAAGCATGTGTAAGCAAGTGACTTTGAAATTCAAAAAATTTAGTAGAATACTTAATCACTTAACAAAGCATTGACCAGTCACAAGTGGATTTGAAACAGAATGGAATGACAAATCATAGTATCACAAGGAGGCTCCAAATTTCAGGATGTAGGCAAACTTTTGGAGGGTGTTTGTCACAACGACAATATTTTCATTATTCCTTGACCATTAATTCCAAATAATTTTCCTTTATAGCCCATTTTTATTATTAATTCCAAGCCAAATCCTTGAGTTTGTTTCTCAAAGGAACCAAAATAAGCATCTACTTGGGATGAAACAAAAATTGAAGAATTATTGATATTGTTTACCTCAGTTACTATTTTTGGATCAAGTGTGAAGGATTCTTTCTCTAATCCTTCATCACTCTAAAAAATTTCCAGAGACTCTTTTGCAACTTCTAATTGCACTTCCATCTCTTGGATAACTCCCATGAATAACTCACCATGAAGCGATAACCTTCCTTGCAACTCTCTCTCCTTGTCTTCCTTTATTCTCAACAAATTCCTCAACTCAACGTTCTCTGATTGAATACATTGGTTGATATATTCAAGTTCTTGAAATCTCTCATGCTCTGTAGAAATTATACAATATGCATGTATATCTTGGATTCACCCGATCTAAAAATTTGCTAAAGTTAAATACTAAATCACTTCTACAAATTTTTTGCGGAATTAAAAACAACACAATTGCCAATCACATGAAGCAAAGAAGAATATATCAAAACCACAACACCAGATATTCCCAGGGAAATATTACTGCTCAAAACCTCTCTATCATATATTTTATATTCCACAAGGAATCATGAAACAATTACATACAAAACTCTTCTCACAAGAGCCCTCAGTACATGAGCTAATTGTCTCACACTGTCATACAAAAATTGGAAAATCCCTTAGCCAATTTACTATCTCCAAATAGCCTGCCTTGCTCACACAGTGCCTGATGAATGGAATCCTTATTCACAAAGAATTTTAGCCTTCCTCAATTGTGCTGAGTATCATGGGCATATTGTGGTGTTATAACTACACCTGGGTAGTCTGCTAATATCAAAATTGATAGTTACACTTCCCTTTCACCTAGATCTCAATTTGGTCTCCACTAGAACTGACATGCATGCAGCTAATAATAGTAAAAACATCAGTTTCATGTGAGATCACTTCATGTGAATTAATTAATATTTAATTCAATTGATCTTTCACTGGTGTATCTATAGTTACAACTAGCACAACTGACTTTAACTCACTTAACTGAGTTAAATTGATTTACAATTTACACAACTCATGCACCACTGCACTTCCAACTCCGTTACGACTAGAATCACTCTGTTACAACTCAAGTTAACCTACATGTCCCACCAACCAACCTCTTAACTCAAAATTCACTTAGCTAATTGTTTTTCCACTTCAGTTAACTATTTCGAAGTGCTCATTGAGAATAGATTATATTTTATTGTCCAACTATTATTATGGGATAATAATAGTCTACATGCATCTATAAATAGACATGCAATCTATAAATAGAACTTGCACACACATCTATAAATATACATCATCTATAAATAGAATTTTCTCATGCATTTATAAATATACATCCACCTAAAAATAGCATGTGTGGGCCCCACCTAGTGTAGGTGCTTAATTTTCACTAGGATCAAGGATGTTGTTTCCAGATGCCAATTTCACTGTTTCTTGTTGCAAACTTCAACACTCCCTCTCAACAAGAAAGGAATATCCTTGCATGCGACATGCAACTCCATGAATTTGCCATGAAACCTTTGCATGCAACATTCCTATAGTGTTTCTCGCACATGCAACCTTTGCATGCAACACTTCCGAAACTGAATAGCCTCCAAACAACTGAATCAATATAATGCATCTGTGATCAAATTCTTCTGACTTCTGCTAGCTACTACACATGTCTTCAGGAACCAATGCGTTGTTGACACATGCATCCATGCACTCTGCACTTGCTACCAACTCTGATCTGTGCTCCATTATCCGACATTGTCACTTTGATTTCATGTCCTCACGACATCTGACTGCATCAATCCAACTGATCTTGCTACTACTGCTTTGTGGGCTCCTAGTAGCCAGGTTCGATTCATGAGATCCACACCCTCTCAATTAATCCTACCCAAAATTTCTTCTTGGGATTATTCATGCATGTCGCCCCACCTCTCACCTGGTGGTATAGCTGCATGCACTCCCTCTACCCATCTAGCTCGAAATTTCTCTACATGAGTGGTTGCTCCTACTCCATGATCCTCCGCATGTGGATGATCCAAATCTTGAGGTTCATTCTCACCTACATGAAAATATAGCTCCTTCTCAAGGGTCAATTGCATGGCTTTATCACACTTCCCAATGGTTGGAAGCTCTATAGAAATCGCATCTACATCAAATCTATAAAGATTCTTTTGCATCTCCAGTTGTGGCTGCTCCTCAACCTTCTGAGACTGCCTCTCAGGCTGCATGTTGAGAGGCTCCCTCTCAACCACCAAGTCACTAACCTCTGCTTTTCTCCTCAAATATTTGCATGCATCTTGTACCTCAGTGCATGTAGGTTCTTGGCTCGTGCACATTGTAATTGTCCCACCGTTGCAAAAAAATTCTAACAAAAGAGTTGATTTTAAATCGACAATATCTCCCTCATCTGAGCTCTGATTCGACCGATTTTTTTTTTAATTTGGGTATTTTTTCGCAAGGTATCCAAATATTCTATTTTTTTCTAAAATTATTTAATCAAAAGTTTCATATATTCTCTGCAAATTTGCGCACCCAAATAATTCCTGCTCTCATACCATGTAGAAAAATTATAACACAACTCTGATACCATGTAGAAATTATACAATATGCATGTATACCTTGGATTAACCCGATATAACAATTTTCTAATTATAAATACTGAATCGCTTCTACAAATATTTTTCGAAATTAAAACCAACACAATTGCCAATCACATGAAGCAAAGAAGAATAGATCAAAACCACAACACCAGATATTCCCAGGGAAAGCTTACTGCTCAAAACCCCTCTATCATATATTGTAAATTCCATAAGGAATCATGAAACAATTACATACAAAAATCTTCTCACAAGAGCCCTCAATATATTATCTAATTGTCTCACACTATCATACAAAAATTGGCAAATCCCTTAGCCAATTTACTGTCTCTAGACAGCCTGCCTTGCTCACACAATGCCTGATGAATGCAATCCTTATTCACAAATAATTTCAGCCTTCCTCAACTACCCTGAGTATCATGGGCATCATGTGGTGTTATAACTACACCTGGGTAGTCTGCTAATATCAAAACTGATAGTTACACTTCCCTTTCACCTAGATCTCAACTAGGTCTCCACTGGAACTGACATGCATGTAGCTAATAATAGTAAAAACATCAGTTTCATGTGAGATCACTCCATGTGAATTAATTGATATTTAATTCACTTAATCTTTCTCTAGTGTATCTGCAGTTACAACTAGTACAACTGACTTTAACTCACTTAACTGAGTTAAACTGATTTACAACTTGCACAACTCATGCACCACTGCACTTCCAACTCTATTACAACTAGAATCACTCTGTTATAACTCAAGTTAACCTACATTTCCCACCAACCAACCTCTTAACTCGAAATTATCTTAGCTAACTGTTTTTCCACTTCAGTTAACTATTTCCAAGTGCTCATTGAGAATAGATTATAGTTTATTGTCCAACTATTATTAAGGGATAATAATAGTCGACATGCATCTATAAATAGACATGCAATCTATAAATATAACTTGCACATACATCTATAAATATACATCATCTATAAATAGAATTTTCTCATGCATCTATAAATAGATATCCACCTAAAAATAGCATGTGTGGGCCCCACCTAGTGTAGGTGCTTAATTTTCACTAGGATCAAAGATGTTTCCGGATGCCAATTTCACTGTTTCTTGTTGCAAACTTCAACACGCTCCACTGATTTACCATCTCGCATTCAACACCTAAAATCCCTATCAAACTTACTTTGATACCACTTGTTTTGTACCAAAATAAAAACAGGTGAATTTGTTTTAAAATTAATTATTGATTTCCATAAATTGTTTTATATAAGTTAATAACAATTCATATACTTGGATGCACAATAAATAGTAGAATGTTAACAAATATGGTGACAAAGAGACATGAATTTGTTAATTGAGTTCACGTAATGGGTTACGTCTCTAGGCCCACTTAATTGAGCATTTGTTTCATTAATATAATTTTAAGCGTCCAACATGTCCTATTAAATCATAATGGAATTCCTAGAGATGTATCCCATGTCACAGCGAGGTTGCAGGTTCAACCCTATGGAACTCCATTTTGGGCTTGTCAATAGAATTTAAAGGTTAAATATAAGTGATTCCACCTTATTTAAAATGACTGACGGTTGGTGTATTAGTAGATTTGTTGAACCAGATGTCATAGGTGAAAGGTTCAATATCCACCGACCCCATATATATATAATAGATATTTTATGAAACTTCATATATAATTTTGGTCCTAATTTTTATAATGGATGTTTTTTGGCATAATAGTGAACCATTGGATTGTTTTCTCCTTGTTCGGAGGCTTGAGTCCATTCACCAACCTTTTAAAAACCAATGCCTGAAAATTCTTGGCCTTTCAAAGGTGTAATGTGGCACCTTATCATTAGGCCACTTGTGCATAGTCAATATCTTACTCAACAACATAGTCATCTACCCTGTCAGCACCATGTCACTTGTCGATTCAGTGCCACATCATATGCCCAATCAACTCTTATGCAACATGTCTACTGCTTGTCCTACCAACTTGGTTTCTATTTCAACACCATGTCATAATATATTTTTCAATGTCATTATTTGTACAGTTCCACATTGTGCCTCTTGTTGCTACCATGTAGCAGCCCTACAAACATATTTTTTTTTATTTGACACAAACTTCAGATCGCGATAAATTTCTCATTCAGAGTCAATTTTAGGTCATTCAAAGTGCATAAAAAATATATCATAGAGATATACATAATGAGTATACTTATTAGAATTGTAGTGTTTGCATTGATGTCAACATTGTCTTAGTATTTTCTATCCCTTCATTGATGTCAACCTGATGTAGGCAGCCTCATGATTTGATTATCTATCCTATCATAGATGTGAACCTAATGTAGGCATCCCATACTATTTGTGATGATTTTTCATTATTTTTATGTAGCTATATCATTATGATGTTGAGGTGGTGATCCATGCAGAAGTGTTTGGCCAACTAGGCCTCCATGTCCTTGACTTGATGCAGAGGTGTTTGGTCCTTATGATGATGTCCTTGATTACCTAGAGGTGTTTCTGGAGGTTTCGTAGGGTCTAGAGGAGTTGTAGGAGGTTTCACATGTGCTACTGAGGGTGAGGAAGTGCTTTTCAAATTTTTGGACTAAGAGGAGAATGTTTTTCCTAAATTAAGTTACAACCCCTGGGAATTAGACATGCACAAAGCGAATGATATGCTCTCAATTGCTAGGAGGCCAATGGAAATGGACCATCTACAGTCTCTAGGAGCTAGTATTCATCCTATCCATTGTGTCTGTAGGTTATTTTCTCCGGATTATGCATGCACATTAGGTGTTTTTATTGGTTTTTCCTATTGTTTTGTTCGAAAATTTTAATAAAAAAATGTCAGAAAAGGTTAACCATCATCTATAAAGTGATTAATTCAAATATGAAGAGACTTAGTGATGGAAATTTATTTCACCCTCCATCAATTATAAAATATTGGAGAGTGAAGAAGAAGAGGTGGGATTGAGAGAGTGTGTGTGTATACTACAAGTTTCAGAGTTAGAGAGCATAAAAAAACTTATTCTTGGAGAATATTTTAGAGGATTATGGAGCTACAATAGATATACATGTTTAATATATTTTTGTTGCATATTATGCCTCTCGGTTGCTGCTAATATGGAGAGGATAGTTATTGTTATAGCTACTGCAGTTTCAAATCAGAGTTATTTTGTTGATGCATTATGTTGTAGGGGTTTTGTTGGAAATACTTTTGTTGTGGCTTCAACATATAATTTGTGTATGGATACACGAGTTTTTTTTTTGTTTGAGTGTTTGAATCATATTGTCATTATGTTTTGCTATAGGGTTTGGTTTTTCTAAGTAGATTTTGGATGGGATTATATTTTCGAGTTTTGCATGCAAATTGGTGATTGTGTTGTAGGTGTTTAATTCAATTGATGAGAATAGATTGGTAGTAGTGAGTCTAGTGTGAAAATTGATGAACATAGGCTCACATTTTGGTGTATGTAGAGTATATGGGCTATAGCTTAAAAATAGATGAAATGAGGTCCATGAGATGTGTTCAGGGTTGGGGCCATTAGTGAGGAAGTAGTGGCTTGGATATTCAGGGTGTAGCAACATCCTTCAAGTGGTTTCCTAAGAGTTTGAGAGTGTTGGCTTCCATCCAGCGGTGGTTGCATAAGACATATTAAGAGTAGTGGATTCTAGCACTTGGTGGCCTAAAAAGTCGAGGGATTGGGGGATTCTTGCAGTTGATGACCTGTAAAGTTCATACATGTCGTTTTTTGGAGTGAGTAGTAGCTTACATGATTAGCAAGTGGTGGATTGCACACTGGTGGTGGCAAGTGAAACATATTAAAATCATTTTACATATAGAAGAGATGATGACAATTATTTCCAACTGATAGTAGTTTTTACCCTTGTAGTTTCCAACTTACATCTAGTATCCTTATGTGATGTGATTGTTGATGATCTACATGGTTGTGCTTTGATGATTAGATGTTGCCTATTATTTGTGCATGATACTCATATGATTATGTGTTGATCTACTAATGTGTTATTGGTTAATATCATATGATTTAGTAATTGTAAAAGAAAGGTTAAAATTGGTAAAAACATATCATAAGGCACACTATTGATTCACCCCCCCTCAGTATTGCTAAAGGTTTATAACAATACTTTCGTCAGATTATGAGACTGTCAATTCTAAAGAGTTAAAATTATCCTCCCAAGGTCGCACTTCCCCCAAAAAAGGAATTTTGGATCTCCAAAAGTGTATAGACATAATTTAACTTATTCCTTTGATTACATATTGATCATGGTTTACCAAAACACTATGTTGTACAAAATGATGTTATAAGAGGCCATCATTACAACATGTGTGATTACATTAATGGAAGAAAAATATGATGAAGATGTGTCATCCACTTTTGACCAAACCAAGGCAATGGTTTATCTTTTTTCAAGATTCTCCTCTTGCTCCACAGGTGCTTCCTCTTCCCTTCCCAATACATGCACAATATTCTTGGTGTTCTTTGAACGAAGCTCCAAATGGAGTTTTGAACATTTACCTTTATGATGTCCACCCTGTAGAAATTTATTAATACAGATATGTATTACCAGATTCTCTTGATCTAACAAATTAATTTTATGTTAAATACAGAATACTTCCACTTAATTCTTTGTGGAAATTAAATCGCCAATTGCAAACACATGAAGAAAATCAATCACACATAAACAAGATGTTTTACCGGGAAAGCTTAAATCTAAAAACCCCAACTATCATATATTATGAATATCAATGGAATCATGTAACAATCTCATACAAATCTTAGTGCATCAAGCTCTCAGTACAATACACAATCGTCAGACACTGTCATGCAAAAATTTGCATGTCTATGCACCAATTTCTTTCCCCCTAATAGCCTTCCTCCACTGCACAACCCCTGTTGAAGAAGACCCCTGAATGAATTCGATCTTGCCTTGCTTACACTACGCAATCCTCATTGGAAACTCAAATGCCTATGTAGATGCATTGAATGCATCACTATAGTCACAAAAAATAGTCCATCTCACCCATTCACCTATCTCTCCACTGGGTCTCCACTGGAACTGGCATGCAAGTAGTTAACTGTTGTATTTGTTCAGTTGCAAGTGAGTCACTAGTTGTGAATTAATTAACTAATTAATTCATTGAACTCTCACTAGTGTATCTTTAGTTAAAACTATCACAACTGATTTTAACTCACTTAAATAAGTTAAACTAAATAACAACTCCCATAACCACTCTTCCAACTCTGTCATAACTTTCCACTATCAGTTATAACTGAGTCCTCCATGCATGAGTCACCAACCACCCTAGGAATTGCATAATTCCTTCAATCCACTGATGTGCCACACCTGTTCACTGAAATAAAGTGCTCCAAGAGAATAAGTTGATATTTAGAGTTTGATTATTATTAAGGGCTAATAATAGTCAACATGCGATCTATTTTTATATATGCAGTCTAAAAATAGACTTTGCCCATATTTCTAAAAACAGAATATCATATATTTTTCCAACTTGATCTACCATCTACAAATAGCCTCCTCATACATATAGAATATGCTCACCATGTCTAAAAATAGGCATACACCTAAAAATAGCCTGCGGGCCCCACCTAGTGAAGGTGCTTAATCTTCACTAAGCTCATCATCTTGTTGAATCTCAACACTCCCTCTAAACAAGATAGGTATCATCCTTCACCCCAATCTTGCCTCTATGGTATTCAAATTTTCTCCTGCTGAACACCTTCATCGGAATATCTACATCCTGATCTTCCATAGGAATGTACTGAAGAAACATGATCTTCCACTGCACACAATCTCTGATATGATGATACTGGATATCTATATGCTTAGATCTATCATGAAACACAAGATTAATCGAGAGTTTAATGCAACTCTGATTATCACAATGTATCACTATAGGATCCAAATGAGAACCGAAGAAATCGACCAGGATCTTCCTCATCCAGATAGCCTCACATGCAACTTGACCTGCTGCAATGTATTATGCTTCCGCTGAACTTAGTGTCATAGATATTTATTTCCTATTGTACCAAGAAACTGTTGTAGATCCGATACTGAAAACCCCTCCTGATGTTCTCTTTATGTCCGTTGGGTTGCCTGCCCAATCTACATCCGTTAAGCCATGCAACTTCACCTCATCCGTTTTTATGTACCATAAGCCATACTCAGATGTGCCCCTGAGATATCTCAGGACATGCTTGCGCTCCTTCCAAAGTAGGATTAACCATCGCTTGACTAAGTTGGTTCACCGCATATCATATGTCCAGTCTTGTATTAACTAAATACATGAGAAAACCCACCAACTCTCGATAAACAGTGGCATCCACTACCTCTGTCGATGTAGCATCCTCTTTCCTCCAATTTCATGGAAGAGGAGTATCCATGGGCTTGCAGTCCGCCATGTGGAACGTACCAAGTATCTCCCGAGCATACTTGCCTTGAGACACAAATATTTCACCTTCTCGCTGCCATATTTCAAATCTAAGGAAATAATGAAGGAGGCCCAAATCATTCATCTCAAACTCCTTTGAAAGGTCCTCCTTGCATGAGTGTATCAACTGCTCATCACCCATTAGTATTAAATAATTAACATAAAGAACAATGATTAAAATCTTACTCTCCACCACAATTTGGTACAGGTTTGCATCTGCCTCACTCTTGTTGAAGCCATGTCCGGTGGAATTGTTGTCGATCCGAGTGTACCAAGCACGTGGTGCTTGCTTCAACCCATACAGCGCTCTTTTGAGTTTGCACACATGCGACTTGCTGCTGAAGATCTCAAATCCTTCAGGCTGCTCAATGTACATTTCTTCCTCAATGATCCCATTAAGGAACGCAATCTTCACATCCATATGATGAATGTTCCAACCCATCTGCACTAAGAGAGAAAGGATGGTCCTTATGGAAGAATACCGTGCGAGAGGTGCAAAGGTTTCTTCATAATCAATCCCCTCAATCTGTGAGAAGCCCCGGGCAACAAATCTTGCCTTATACTTATCGACCCTCCCATCAACAACTTGATTTACCTTGTAGATCCATCTCGAACCTACCACTGATTTACCCACCGGCCTTGGAACAATCTCCCAAGCACTATTTCTGACAATGGATTCATACTCCTCCACTATGGCATTTACCCATGTGGGCTCTTGCACTGCTTCCTCAAAGGAAGATGGTTTTTTCACGATACACTTGCTCATAAGAGCCATGTATCTAGTAAATCAGTCAGGTGAATGTATCTATCTGTGTTGTGATGTAGGGACTCTTACATTCTCTGTCGCATCAAGCTTCAGTCTCTCAGCTTCTGTGGTACGCTTTCTGCCTGTTCTGATGTTTGGTTCTGCATGAGTGGACTCCTCCACTCCATGAATCTCCTTCGGTGGTTGATCCACATCTAGAGGCTCATCTTTGGGAGCAAGTAGCTCCTCTTATTCATGCAAGTGTAGCTCCCTCTCAAGCGACAACTTCATGGCCTTCACCTCATTAAATTTCATATCCCATCTCACCATAGTCATTCAATTGTTTGGAAAATACACATGATAAGTATGGGGTGTTTCTGTTTACCCCACAAATATCCCAACTTCTGCAGTCGGCTCCAACTTCTTCCTGGTGTCCTTGGTCACATGAACATAAACAAATGTGCCAAAGATCTTTAAATGAGAAACATCCGACTTCTTACCAATGAAATCTTCTTCAGGTGTATTCATGCCAAGTACTCTATGAGGACAACGGTTTTGCACATAAACTGCAGTGTTGCATGCTTCTGCCCATAAGTGCATCGGTAGGCCCTGGTCATGCAACATAGCTCGTGCAACACCCACGATCGTTCTGTTCTTCCTCTCTGCGACCCCATTCTGTTGTGGGTTATGAGGCGCTATGAGTTCTCTTCGAATTCCTTCTTTGCTATAGAATTCTTTGAATTCGTTCGAGATATATTCAACACCATTATCGCTCCGCAGATCCTTCACTTGCTTCCCTGAATCCTTCTCCACCAATGCTTTAAACTCACAGAACTTTGAGAATGTTTGATCCTTCTTCTGCATGAATAATATCCAGCATCTATGAGAATATTCATCAACAAAAATAACATAACACGTGTGTTTTGTTGTTGAAGCAACCGAGAAAGGTCCACACACATCTATGTGAATTCTCTCTAGGATCACCGAAGCACGGTTCTCCTTCTCATGAAAGGTGGTCTTCACAAACTTACCCATAGTACATCCCTTGCACTGATCTGACTGTGCAAGAGTACCCTTGGGAAGTCCAGTAGAAATCTATTGCAAAATCTTCAAGGCACCATGGTGAAGATGGCCCAATCTCCTGTGCCATAATTCGCCCTCATCCCGGCTCACCACTTCTTCTACCTTGCCCATCATTTCAGCGTAGCCATCTACCTCTAGCTTGTAGAGATTCTTAACTCGAATCCCTATCCTCTTGGTTTGACCCATTTTTTTAGGTTGCAGGAAGGCTTTTCCCTCACTGAAAACAACGTCATAACCTTTATCCTCCAACATCGCGACTAAGACCAAGTTCTTCTTCAGACCTGGAACATGCATAACATCTTTCAAGAGAAATGGTTCACCTGACTCCCTCTCAAAGGTAATGGTTCCAATATTGGTTGCACTTTATCTACCATCGTCGCCCATCTCTATATGCATTTGGAGATCCTTCTCCTCCAAGTCACTAAACAACTCCTTGTCTCCCATCATGTGGAAGGAAACACCACTATCAAGATACCACACCGATCTCATTGCACTTGAAACCAAGCATGCGATCAAGGAGAAATAAAGTTCAAATTGTGAGGCAAGAGACTCACCAGCTGCATCTCCAACAAACTTCTTGTTCTTATTTTTCTGTGGGAAGTTAATGGCGAGATGCCCATGTTCGTGACAGTGAAAACACTTCACCTTGGACAAATCCAGCTTCTTGCCTTTAGCCTCGGATTTTGGATGGGATTTCTTCCCCTTCCCTTTCTTTACTTTGGTAGCCAAAGCGCAATTCTCTTCATCATCATTTTTTGATGAAGAGCCATCCCTGGTATTCCACCTTATCTCCTCCTGCACAAGATCCGACCAAAGTCACTCCCAATCTGGCAGTTTCTCCCGTCCATTGATAGAGTCTTCATAGTTGTACCAACTCTTCGGAAGCCCAAGGAGAGCCAATCTCACCATGTCGTCATCCACAACTTTAATTCCTACACTCCCTAGCTCATCCCTACATTGTACAAACTTCATGAGGTATTTTGGAATACTATCGCCCTTCTCCATTTTGATTTTTCTGAGCTTATCTTTCAGCGCCAACTTCCTATGGTAGTTGCTGCTTTGGAAAATATTTGTCAAAGCCTTCCACATTGCAAATGGAGTGGCTTTCCTATGAAGGCTTGACACAATATGGTCTTTCACACCTTCCAACAGAATTATTCTTGTCTTCGCTACCTTCTTTTTCCAGGCGTCAAGTAATGCAGCATCCGTCAAAGTATCCGTCAAAGTGGACTTAGGAACATTGCTATCGATGAACTCCTTCAGACCATTATCTTCAAGAACCGCCTCCATCTTGTCCTTCCAAGCTATGTAGTTGGAGCTTCCCTCAAGCGCATACTGCAACAGCAACACATTGAAAGCCATTTCAATGAATACTCAACTGTTGCACCAAGAAATTTCTGCAGCAAATTCGAATTGTCCACCAGCACAAAACTCAACACTTCTTCAATATTGCAATCTCCAATGATTAACACTACTCTGATACCATGTAGAAAGTTATTAATATTGATATGTATTACCAGATTCTCCTAATCTAACAAATTAACGTTATGTTAAATACATAATCCTTCCACTTAATTCTTTGCGGAAATTAAATCGCCAATCGCAAACACATGAGGAAAATCAATCGCACATAAACAAGATGTTTTACCATGAAAGCTTAAAGCTAAAACCCCCAACTATCATATATTATGTATATCAATGGAATCATGTAACAATATCATACAAATATTAGTACATCAAGTTCTCAGAACAATACACAATCGTCACACACTGTCATGTAGAAATTTGCATATCTATGCACCAATTTCTTGCCTCCTGACAGTTTGCCTCCACTGCGCAATCCCTGCTGAAGAAGACCCCTGAATGAATTCGATCTTGCCTTGCTTGCACTGTGCAATCCTCATTGGAAAATCCAATGTCTGTGTAGATTCATTGAATGCATCACTATAGTCACAACAAATATTCCATCTCACCCTTTCACCTATCTCTCCACTGGGTCTCCACTGGAATTGACTTGCAAGTAGTTAATTGTTGTATTTGTTCAGTTGCAAGTGAGTCACTAGTTGTGAATTAATTAACTGATTAATTCACTGAACTCTCACTTGTGTATATTTAGTTAAAACTAGATACAACTAGCACAACTGAGTTTAACTCACTTAACTAAGTTAAAATAAATAATAACTCCCATAACTACTCTTCCAACTCTGTCACAACTTGCCACTATAAATTATAACTGAATCCTCCATGCATGAGTCACCAACCACCCTAGGAATTGTGTAATTCCTTCAGCCCACTGATGTGCCACACCTGTTCACTGAAATAAAGTGCTCCAAGAGAATAAGTTGATATTTAGAGTCTGATTATTATTAAGGGCTAATAATAATCGACATGCGATCTATTTTTAGATATGCAGTCTAAAAATAGACTCTACCCATATGTCTAAAAATATAATCTCATATATTTTTCCAACTTAATCAACCATCTACAAATAGCCTCCTTCTAATTATAGAATATGCTCACCATGTCTAAAAATAGACATACACCTAAAAATAGCCTGTGGGCCCCACCTAGTGAAGGTGCTTAATTTTCACTAAGCTCATCATCTTGTTGAATCTCAACACACCCATGTTGCAATAAATGCAATGGTTTTTAAACATCTATCCTTTATTTCCCTTCTCTTTATTCCAATGTGGCGAAGATTTTTAATTATGTTTCCCCTTCTTAGTAAACATAACTTCCTGTACAAACCCATTCATTTCCAACACTCAGGAACACTATGGTTATTCAACCCACAAAATGTATATGGTTTCTTATACCACAAGCTCCACTTTACATTGCCAATTTTCTGATAATAAAAAGGATTGTTGGAATCATTATGCTTATTATAATGCTTATATGCTTGTCATTGGTATAGGTACACAAAGGAGAAGCTAAATCCATTCATCCGTTATTGTGTGGCTCCTGGAAAGGTTGAAGCTATGTTTTCAAATCTCCACTTGCTTAAGCTATGGTGGATCATTCGCCAAATTTTTCTTTACCATGCCCCAATCCTACATATCGAGGCCTTTCTATAACCTATATGGGTTTCATTGCGCCTTGACCATTAATTCCAATGCATATTCCTTCATAGCCCATTTTTGTTATCAATATAAAGCCAACAACTTGAGAGTGTTTCTTGAAGGAACCAAAAGAATCATATACATGGGATGAAATAGAACTTGAAGAATTACTGATATTGTTTACCTTAGTTACCAGTTTTATATTGGGCATCGAGGATTATTTTATCTAATCCTTAATCACTCAGAAAAATTTACATAGCTTGTTATGTGGCTTGTAACTTCACTTGAATCTCTTGGATAACTCCCATGAACAACTTTCCATGAAGTGATAACCTTTCTTGCAACTCTTGCTTTGTGTCTCCCTTTGTTTGCAACAACTTTCTAAACTTGTAATTATCATCTTGAATACACTGGTTGATCTCCTTTATTTCCTAAATTCACTCACTCTACATTACCTTTCCCATCTTGAATTCAGCACCTGCAATCCCTGTCAGATCTACTCTGTTACCACTTGATATAAACCATAATCAAAATTGAAAAAATTGTGTTAAAATCAATTATAAATTTCCATATTTTTTTTCATATGACTTAATAACAATTCAGATACTTGAATATAAAATACAAAATAGAATATTATCAAATATGGTGACAAAGAGACAAGAATTTTTTAATGGAGTTCACCTCTTCTATTTCATAACAAAACCACCATGACTTGAACACTGTATCCACAAACACTTCAACTGATTCTTATTCAACTCTATTGTTTCCAAATAACCTATAAAAATCCTCCTCTTCCTTTATTTTCCTCTAAAAGGAAGTTGAAACCTATGTTTTAATGCATTTATAGAGACTAGAATGAGGTTTAAAAGATCAAAAGTTCAACCTTCTTATCACCAACAGTGTTATGGTGTAGTGGAAATATAATTTAATATAAAAACTTTGCACAGTAGAGGCCTGAGTTCAAACCAAGATGAGTTGTTGAGAATTGGAGTTGTTATGAAATATTTGAATAACAAAAGTGATTCTATTTTACACTCCATCCATGGAAAAGTTGTTTGGCATGTTGGTAAAGCACATGGAAGGTTCTCGGGGAGGTCGTGGTTTCCACCTCGTGGAATTTCATTTTTGTCTTGTTGATAAAATTTAAATTTTAAATATAAGTGATTCCACCCTATTTAAAATTCCTGTAGATTGGTGCATCGATAGAGTTGTTGAACCAGTTGGAAGAGGTCACGAGGTCAATCCACATCGACCCATATATATACATTGGATATTTTATGAAACTTCATATAATTTTTGTCCCAAAATTTATAACGAATGTTTTTTGATGTAATGGTGAACCATTGTATTGTTTCTACCTTGTTTGGAGATTCGAGTCCATCCACCAACCTTTTCATAAATGATTCATAAAAATTCTTGGCCTTTTGTAGGTTTGACATGGAACCTTCTCATTGGGTCACTTATGCACAATAAACAACTCAATAAACAACATAGTCAGTTTCCTTGTTAGCACTACATCACATGTTTAGTCAATGCCATGTCATATTCCTTATCATTTCCTATGTCACATGTCTCCTCCAGATTCTACCACGTGTCTTCCACCTTTTTTGTCAACTTGGATGGCGTGTCCACACCACATGATCGCATAATATGCCATGCAATTAACTACATTTCCACATGGAAGCTCCCAGTGCTACGACGTGGAAACCTTATATACTTCCTTTTTGTTGCTTGGTGCAAACTTTAAATCACAATAACTTTCGCATCCAGAGTTTGTTTGAGATTGTTCAAAAGAATTTGGAAAATTCTCACTGAGATCTACGCAATGAATATACTTTCATCATATTCTAATACTCAATTCTAAAGCATTACAAATATCCTTTTGGATCACACCTCCCCATAAAAAGGAATTAGTATACTTTCATCATATTATGATACTCAATTGTAAAGCATTACAAAGATCTGCATGGATCACACCTCCCCACAAAAATGAATTTTAGACCTCCAAAAGTGTACAAACATAATTTAACTTATCTCACTAATTACATACTCATAAGGCATTAACAAATGACAATGTTGTACAAAAAAATGTTATAATAGGTCATCATTAAAACATGTGTGATTATATTAATGGAAGAAAAATATGATGAATATATGTCATCCACTTTTAAGAAGACCAATCCAATGGTTTCTCTTCTTCAATTTGCTCCTCTTCCTTTGTTGGTGCTACGACTTCCTTTGCGAGTACATGAAAAATATTCTTGCCCTTCTTCAGACAAAGCTCCAAATGGAGTTTCCAAAATTTATCTTTCTGATGTCCACTCTTGTTGAAATAAGTGCAGTTTTTTTTCAACATCCATTGTCTCTTGCTCTTCTATGCCTTCCAATGTGACAATGGGTTTTCATTTCGAGTCCACTTCCTAGTCGACATAACTTTCCTATATGAAGACATTCTTTTCTAACACTTAGCAACATTTTGGTTACTCAACCGACAAAATGTGCATGGTTTCTTATACCACAAGCTCTACTTTACATTGCATATTTTATTATAATCAAAAGGTACGTTGTAATAATTGGACCTTGGATGGTTTTCTTTGGTACAAGTATGCTAAGGAGAATTTGAATTCATTCCTCCTTGATTGTATTACTCCTGGAAAGGTTGAAGCTCCATTTTCAAAGCACCACTTTCTTCAACTGCGGTGGATCATTTTCTAAATTTTTATTTTCCATACCATAATCTTGGATATCGGGGCCTGTCTATAATTTCCATGGGTTTCATTATTCCTTGACCATTAATTCTAAGGATTTTTCCTTTATAAACCATTTTTGTTAGCAATGAAAAACCAACACCTTGAGTGTGTTTCTCGAATTAACCCAAAGAAGCATATACTTCGGATGAAATAAAACTTGAATAATTATTGATACTTAAGTATTGAATGGTTTCCGAAGTTCATTATATTATATATCATTTTTTGGGTTTCAACTGCATTAAGTAAGTCATTCAACTATTACCATTTCCATGTGAGGTAATCGTAACTGACTAATTTCTCATTTTTTTAATAGTCCACTTAGCACTCATTGCATCGGGTGATGCTCACAGGGGTGAAGAAGTGGGATTGAAACTAGTGAAATGAAGCACATAGCGCCAGTCATCACTTCTGTGGCTTGCACCTGGTAACCAGGAATTCCCGGGATGTCACCCATCCCAGATTGCCTATGGCTCAAGCGTGCTTAACTGTGGAGTTTTTCCCACAATCAAGGCCACTTAGCTTGCTACCCCATTTGTAAAACCTTAGCAAGTAGTGTGCCTCATGAACCATTCAAGTAGAGCTCCCTTTACTCTTTTGTATTTTCGTATTTAAGTATGATAAATTATTTAGTGACGACTACCTCTCATGAAATGGTCATAGTTTAATGACTTGCTTGACGCAATTGAATCCCAAAAAAAGATATCCAATATAATGAACTGCGGAAACCACCCAATACTTAAATACAAAAGAGTAAAGGGAGCTCTACTTGAATGGTTCATAAGGCACAATACTTGCTAATATTTTAAAAATGGGGTAGCAATCTAAGTGCCCTTGATTGTGTGGAAAAATCCACAATTAAGCGCATTTAATCCAAACGCGATCTGGGATGGGTGACCTCCCGGGAAGTTCTAGTTACCGGGTTCAAGCCCCGGAAGTGATGATTGGTGCTATGTGATTCATTTCACTAGTTTCAATCCCACTTCTTCACCCCTGTGAGCATCACCTGATGCAATGAGTGCTAAGTGTACTATTCAAAAAATCATGAGAAATTAGTCAGTTACGACTACCTCTCATGGAAATGGCCATAGTTGAATGACTTACTTAACGCAGTTGAATTCCAAAAAATGATATCTAATTATTGATACTATTTACCTCAGTTATCTATGCTAGAACAGTTGTGAAGGATTCTTTCACTAATACTTCATCAGTCTGCAATTTTTCCAGAGCCTCTTCTATGACTTCTAATTTCACTTCCATCTCTTCGATAACTCCCATGAAGAACTCAACATGAAGCAATAACTTTTCTTGGAGCTCTTGCTTCTAGTCCTCCTTTATTTGCAACAACTTCCTCAACTCAAAATTCTCTAATTGAAAACGCTATTCGACCTCCTCAAGTTCTTGAAGTCACTCACACTCCACTTCTTTCCCCATCTCACATTAAACATCTGCAATCCCTATCAGACCTACTCTTATACCATTTTATTTGGAACAAAATTGAAACTGACAGATGTCTATTAAAATTAATTATTAATTTTCATATATTATTTCTTATTACTTAATAACAATTCATATTCTTGAATGCAAAATAAAAAATATAATAGAATGAAAGATGGAAACAACGAGATCATAATTTTTTAATGAGGTTCACCTAATTGGCTACATCTCCTAGCCTGCTCAACTGAGAATCCATTCCATTAATATAATTCTAAACATCCAACATGTGTTATTACATCATAGTGGAAACTTGATTCAACCACCAATTATAGGAATATTGTTGCATTGATCAAGTTCTTCCCACTATCAAGCCACTTGAAGAGTATATAATACTCCCTTGGTTTCTTGTTCCACACCTCCTATGTTTCAAAATGAAACCATCTTGAATGGCACACTCTATCCACATACACTTCAACTAACTGGTTTGTGACTCTGTTATTGCCCAATAACCTATGAAAAACATCCTCTTCACTTGTTTTCCTCCAAAGAAGAGTTGAAAACTATGTTTTAATGCATTTAAAAAGTTTGAAATGAGGTTTAAAATATCAAAAGTTCAACCTCAATAAAAACATAATATAAAAACTTTGCACAGTAGAGGCATGGGTTCAAGCTAGCATGGGTTTTTGATATTTGCAGTTGTTATCAAATATTTAAACTGCAAAAGTGATTCAATTTTCCACTCCATACATGGAAATGCCATTTGGCACATTGGTAAAGAACATGGAAGGTTCTTGGGGAGGTCCTGACCTTCCATTTCTAGCTTTTGGATAACATTAAAGGTTTAAATATAAGTGGCTCCACTATGTTTACAATGTCTAATAACTGGTGCATTAGTAGAGTTGTTGAACCGGTCGGCGAAGGTCGCGAGGTCAATCTCCATTGATCCCATATATATACATTGGATATTTATGAACTTCATATAAAATTTCAATCCCAATATTCATAACAAATGTTTGTTGGTGTAACATTGAACCATTGTATTATTTCCTCCTTGGTCGAAGGTTCGAGTCCATCTGTCAAAATTTTCATAAATGACGTCTAAACCTTATTGTCCTTTCAAAGGTGCCACATGGAACCTTCTCATTATGCCACTTGTGCATAGTTGGCAGCCTGATCAATAGCAATTTAGCACCACATCACCTATCTAGTCAATGCCACGTCATATTCCCTTTAAGCTCCTATGACATGTGTCTCCTCTAGATCCTACCATGTGTATACAATCTTTGATGCCACAATCACACCACATTAGTGCATGGTCTTCCACATTGTTATCCATAAAGCGAAATGTGGTGCCTCCTGGTGCTAGCACGCGACATCCCTACAAAGTTCCTTTTTGTTGTTTGGCCCAAACTTTAGATCGCGATACCTTTTGCATCTAGAAAAATTTGTTTGGTGTCGCTTAAAAGGAAAAAGAAAGGCCTCACCTATCTCTACGCAATGAGTATATTGTTTCCATATTATAACATTATCAATTTGAAGGGTTACAAAGATCCTCCTAGATCAAATATTACTGAAGAATCTATGAAGAAGAAAAAGAGAAAAATCAAAAGAATGAATAGAACTGTTTAGGAGATGGAAGTGTTGGGGTGATATATAAAAAATAAAAATGAGTTACTCACAAGGCATAAATGAAATCTAGTTGAGGAAAATGAGTAATTGAAGAAGGAAAATAAGAAGATTTAGGATATGATGGTTTCCAAATATGCATATTTATGGTATCAACAAAAGAAAGAGATAAATGATAAGAATAGAAATCTCCAAGTGAGAATATTGATGAGTATGCCACAATATGTAGGAAAAACAAACCAAGCAAGAAAAATCACAATTCAAATGTTCTTCTCCAAGCATCAAGGGCACTTTCTTGAGTAATTAGAATTTTTTTTTGAGGACATGTAACATCTTCTTCTTAAGGGAGATATTTGTCCTCAATTTGATGATATATTACATGTTAAATACACCACATATTAGCCTAAATAAACTTATCTGATGACAAATTTATTGCATATTGCACCTATTTTGATCAATAAAATGCTTCCTAAGGTATTTTATCATTATTTTTTAATTTTTGAAATTTCATGAATTTGTATGCATTGTAAATTAATCTTCCCAAATTTCTAGAAGAAATAATCCACTTTTGTAAATTGTTATTTGTTTAGTTATTTGCAAGATACTTCGATGAAACGTGGTACATGGGTTTTGTCCCACATGATCCTGAGATGGTTAGTTTCCTCATAGTTTGGAGAAAAAATGCATGTAAAACTCTAGTCAATGTGTAGTCAACACAACGTTTTTGTTGGCTATAACCTAGATTTATGAAGGAAATACACCCATAATTAAGCGTTCGATATTTTTCCATGATTCTACCCATGGGAGAGGTCAAATGCCATCTAGTAGAATGCTTAGAATAGTAGTTTCTTAACCAAGAAGAGATTTACTAGTAGTTAGTTTTATTTTTCATGTATAAATGGTAATCTAGTGAAGCTTGCAAGGAAATATTTAGACTTCAAACTTTTAGATTTGTATTATGATCTTCATATTCAAAAAATTATTTGTTGAAGCTTTATTTCAAGCTTTATTTTCATCAATATATGCATTCCTTTTGAGTTTTATAAATTATCTGGTATTATTTTGGGATACAAGCTAAGTCATGGAGGGACCCCATTGTCTTAGCATGTGCATTCATTTTCCTTACTATTCATAGCTTTGGATATAAATTCATGTCTTTATGTGTTTCTCTTTTATGTTTATACTTAAATATGTAAGAAAACATCTAATTTCATGAAGATTCGATTATCTTGTCGATATATACATTATTGTGTTATTCTTTTCTATAATTGTTCATAATTCTTTGTTTAAAGTATAATCTTTGCTATTTCATTAATTATCATAATTTAATGGTTGTTTACAAACAAATTAGGTATTTCTTTCCATAAATTAGTCAATTCTTTTGAGAAACAAGCTTATTGATAGGTTGGAGAAAATATTAGGAGAGTCTATCCATTAAGAGAAGGCCCTAATGCATGCATAATATATTAAACTAGACTTGCATCAAGAATTTTAGGTCTCTCTTTCCATATATTAGTGAATACTTCAAGAAACAAGCTTATTGAGATATTAGGTAAATGATTAGAAGAGTATATATATATATATATATATATATATATATATATATATATATATATATATATATATATATATATATATATATATATATTAAGAAAAGGCCCTAATTCATTCACAATCTATCAAACTAGACATGCATCAAGCATTGTTTCCATCCTTGGGAATTTCCTTTAATTTTAACACTTGAAATCAACGGTCATGATAAGATTACAAGATTGCGAAGTTATCCATTGTAATTCTTTGAGCCTAACAAATGTACAACTTGTGGGACACTAGTACATGCTTGATCAACCAAGTGATGTTAAGTAAGTTGTGCACTTTTACTTTCAAAAAATGTTAGTTTAGATGACCAAGACTAGTTCCTTTCAACAGGTTTGGATTGTTAGATTACAATTTCGTTGCATGCTTTATTGATTTTACCAGTTTAAATTTTAGAATCTAATTGCTAAATTTTGTACTAGATAACTTTAGTAAATTACTTCTAATTTTCTTAAGATAAATAGTATTTTTCATTTCTTTAACATGAAAATATATCTAAGCCTACTTCCCTGCATATAGTATTGTGCTTCAAATTTTATGAACTTTAAAATTGATTATAATATCATGTCCTAATTCATGCCAATAAATTAGTCTGATAATTGACTTCGTCTAATCTATTTTAGATCACACCTCTCTGTTAAGAGGACATTTTGTGTCCAAAATCTTATTTAAAACTAATCTATAACAATGTGACTTATTTCTACTTCTCTGGAACATGGCTATAACTTCGGATCCTAGATTTAGCTTTGACTCTAACTCAAGCTCTAGCTATTGACTATGACTCTATCTTTGGTTAATGGATCCCATAAGAATCATATGCATTCACTCTCTATTCTAAGAAAACTTCATATCCAAACTCTTCACTTAGAATTTATTCCCATCTTTAATGTGCAAGTATTCTACTTTTTTGGGCATGGAGATGGTCTATATTAGTAACCAATGAAGGAAAAGTCAAATTATTTTCATTTTTTTAATTCCTTAATGAAATCATATAAATTATGCCATCACACATAAATTCCATAAAAATAATTTTGGATTTCCCTCTTCTGCTAGGATCAATTGCTTCCTAACATGGAAGCAATTTTTGTAACCACCTCCTTTGTTAAGCCCCTATATTAATAGTGTAGTCCCTTATTATGTTAGTATAACCCCCCTTATCGTTATTGTTGTACCCCTGTAACCCCCATATTGTTATTATTGTGCCCTTACATTATTATTGTTAGGTCGGCTAGGATTACATTGTGGCCCACTAGGATTACATTGTGGCCCCATGGACTCCTATATATAGAAAGGAGGTTTTGTCATTTGTATCATCCAAGATTTGTTCATTTATGTAATGTATTGGAGGTTGCCCCCTCGAAGTGGCTTATTTCTAAGGAGTTGGTTACACAACATCCTTAAAGGTTCTGAAGCTGAGGAAGGTGTTACTTGTCGCTAACCCAATCCCCAAGGTCCATAATGAAGATTGGATTAGAAAAAAATCCTCGTTTTTTCTAGTTTGCAAAATTAACTTCTCATATCACCATTGCATTCATCTCATCAACACCTTTCTAGCAATACCCATTAGAGAAATTTTGAGGTCTAAAATGGGCCTCCTAAGGAATATTATAAAATAATAATGGAAATAATAGAATAATATTAGATTACATCATTAAATTTTGGAGGGAAAAAAGAAAAAACTACTTTTTCAACTCATATGTTCAACTTATCTCCCCTATGGTTTTACTCAAATTTCAAGCGGAAGCACTTGTTGGATGAGAAATTTAATTCCCCATCCAAGGAGTACCCATGTTGTATACTTTTGATGGACCATTCTACATGAAAAATGAGAAATACATGAAAAAATGTGATGAAAAAATGTAATTGCAATCACATTTTTTCATGTATTTATAATTTTTCGTGTAGAATGGACCATCAAAAGTATGCAACATGGGTACTCATTGGATGTAAAATTTAATTCAATATCCAAAGGGTGTTCCCACTCTAAGTTTGAGTAAAACCATAGGGAGATAAGTGTAAAATATGAGTTGAAAAAGTTTTTTTTTTTTTTTGATCTTTTTTTTTTTTACTCCAAAAATCATGAATCATCCCCCATGGTTGACATCATCATATTGCATCCTATTGGTTCTTATAAAGTTTATTTTGTTTGTACATTTTTTTTAGGCCCATTTTAGACCTCAAAATTTCTCCAATGAATTTTACCTCAATCTCATTCATGGATCAAAAGCTACACTTGATTAAATTTCAACCTATTAAAGGAGGACATGTTAGCATACTAACCATGTAGCGCCTATATGGCTTCCACATAATTCTAATAGGTCATATTTGTGGTTCCTATCGTCAATCCCACATCATACCATTATGGGTTATCATTTCTCGTGGTCTTCGACACCAAATAATGAAATGGTGGAAGTGGGTAGTGAGCAGTGTCAAGATTCCATAATGGAAATGCAGCTCTAGTTAGCCAACCTACGTCACCATGCTCACATGAATTGTATTATGTAATTGTCACTATGGATAGTTGTGAGCCATGGGCAATGAGTGGTGGTGAGGTTCCATGATGGAACCATGGCTTGGGTCGACCAACCTCCATCAGCGCACTCTAATGCATTGTATTGTGCACTGATAAACGCAAAGAGCGGTGAGCAATGGGAAACATTTTGGCATTTAAAATTCCACCCAGACCCCAACCTTAGGCTCCTCACCACCATCAAGCAATGTTGGCAAAGTGTATCAGCCCCTGCTTGTTCCTCAAACTTGATCAATACGGTCGATGACCAATGACTGGTGTTTTTTCACGGGCAGAATTCTGGTGGGGCTTGGTTCCACCAGCACCCGCTTGGTTTTATCCTGCTAGCATTCATGTGAGTATAAAATCCATTTCCCACCAGTGCCAATGGCATACCAGACATCACAATAATTTGGGATTCCAAAGTAATGTCTATGAATACGAGGGTTACCACCTCGCCCATACCCCTCATCTTGCAATCTTAAGCAAATTCATGACTTGATGGCCTAAAGCTTAAGCCAAAAAACTCAGTGAATGTGTAACACATGAAGGTGGTAGAACCTCCTACTCCTGGGAACCATGGACCAAAACCCAAGGTCTCAACCTCTTGATTCAAATAGAGTAACAAATGTGGGAATAGTTCTAACTATGTATATTTAGATGTTATTAGAATACAATTGCATAATCATAACACATAATTGCACATTCATCATGAACATAATAATACACAACACAATTCAAGCAAACATCAAAACCATGAGCTTACGAGATGTCATTCCAATCATGAACATAACATCGAGCTTCATAGCACATGAGATAATTTATATTTATAACGCATAATATTGTGTTGCAGTCACACCTAATAGAGAGTCAACACATCTCATAAGACAATATTCACAAGTAATTTTATACTTATATGTGTGTTTAAATATGGTTGGAAACTAAAGGAGGGACTTCAACTACACCTAACCATTAGCTAGCCACATTGTAGTATTTCTTAGAGCTAACCACCCCCGAGCCAGTTCCAAATTATGAGGGGATGCCTATTCAAGGAAATTCCCACCCAAGGCTTAATCACATAAACAAGAGAAGGAGTCCATTGTCCAAGTGGTTTATCAACTGCTCTCTAATAGTAAGCACCATAGTGACTCACTTTCTATCTAAGTTAAAAAACAAGGCTTCACCTAAGATCAAGTGTGTTTTACCTTAGTTCCAGGAGGTGAAAACAACTACTTTTGGTGGTTTATTAGTCACTTATTCATGGAAATAATTGCATGGGTTCACACTCCATTGTCCAAGAGGTTGATTATCCTCATGGAAAGCACCACAGTGACTCAAATTTGCATGTCTTGATGGTTTATCAACAAGAAATAAATCACCATGCTCTTTATCAGCCTCATGATAAGCACCACAATGATCCAATTCCTCCATTTATTTGCCACTAATCCTCTTGGATTAAATAAATGATCTTGTCACCACCCCTCCCACATTTACCCACTTTTACAAATATATCTAGGGTAAAAAAGAATTGAGTTTTACCGTGATATGACCCGACCTCAAAGTTCCAGCTATGCAAGTGGGTCCTACAAACTGACATCCCTTAGAGACTACTGATCACTCAAGATCCTAGAAACCACCTCAGGTGATTAATCCCTAAGTTTGAACTCTTTTTCACAATGTTTAGTATCCAACCTCACCCTTGTCACATTGTGTGTGCAGTTATGAGGCTCCAATCACACCCATAAGCCTTCCTATGTGCAGTTATATCCTAAAATTTCCTATTTTGTACATGTGGTCACGATATCTATGCAAAATTTCTAGGCTAACCTCCAGAACACTACCCATAATTTCCTGTAACTTTCCAAAATCATGACAATGATGATAACAATGCTAAACAATCAAAACTTCAACAATATCGTGACCTATACATTCCTAATGCAAGATAGACATTTCGTCAAACACATGAAAAACATATAAGCTACATGTAATGAATGCATATCTGATCATAAAATTTTGAACTTCATCTAAAAATAAACAAGAATGTTTTATTCCATCTCTAGCTAGTTGCAACAACACTTGTTAGCCCATGCATTCATCAACCATTCAATAACAAATCAGCCATAAGATCAACATAATAACCAATACAAGTGCTCATAAATCACAATAGGAGAATATGTGCATTAACATATGAAAATTCCAACCAATTCAGGGACTTCCACATACCACCTGACTATAGATTGGGTTGAACCAAAATCTCTCTTTCATCCAATCACCCTTGCGCCATATTCCAAGCATGAATGTGGGATCATAATTGTTAAACCAAAACATAACCAACTAGGGCTTCTAGAGGCCAAACCACCTCAACCATAAACCACAGTGATCTCATATATATGGTCCAAAAATTACCATATTGGTCTCTATATCCAAGTTGTTCAGGGCTCTAGGAACTAATAACTCAACCCAGAGCCTCCAGGGAACGCAAGTTATTTTAGGGCTCTAGAGCGCTTGTCCCAACCTACAGGCTCGAGGGACTACTAACTCGATCCATAACCTCCAAGGAACCTAAGCTATTTTAGGGTTGTAGAGAATCTTTTCCAACACACAACCATAGAAAACATAAGCCTACCAATCAGAAAAACCAAGTGGGGAACCCACTACACCATGGTTATCCAAGAAATAGAAAGGTGAGGCTGAAACCATTGTTAATATAGGTAAATCTTTATGCCAATGAAAACACATAACCAAGGAACCAAATGCATATGCCATGCATCCAAAAACCAGCAAGGATAGGACACATGCAACCTATTATCTGCAAAGTAATCATGTTGTAGCTGATAATCCAACCATCTCCTTGTGCTTCCTTGCTCTCCCTAATTTCTTTCTCCAAATCTCTGTGAATTTTAGAATGCTCCAAGGATGCTCCAATAATTCTCTAAGTGTGCAATAGTGTTTGAGAGAAAGAATGAAAGGAGAGAGCCAAAAATGAACTGACAAAATTCAAGCCCAAAAGTTTTGAAATATTTCTATGATGTTTTTTTATCATTTATGTCCCTTTTTTCTTCATTTTCCTTCATTTTTCCTCTAATTTCCCTTGCATGCAAATTTGTGTCTCTTCATCTTCCTTTTCTCCTATTTTCATTTATTTTCATAATTAAATGCCTATTATTGGCTCATTCCCTTTTCCAATGCCTTTTCCAATTTCCATAGCCATTATTAATCCACAAGTGATGCCCATTATAATGTTTTCCCACCATTCAGCTTGGAATACATGTCCCATGACCTTGGTCTTAATTTATTTACATATAAAATCAATCATGGGTTGTTTAAAACCCCTCCAACTTGTAACACCATCCTCAGTGTTCAATTATGCTTATAACAATAAAAACATGTTTCCCATGGAGCTTTATAACATAGCTCGATGCAGCATTTACAACATACCAAACTGTTGAAACCATGAACAACATACTACTTATTGGAGCTTTATAACACAAATCAATGTAGTATTTATAACACATTACTTATTAGATATTTATAACAGAGCTCATTGTTGTATTTACAATACATATATGCATAAACATATACCAAAACACATAAATCAAATACATTTTCTCAACCAGCAAATAAGGACAGATACAAGGCATGCATCTCATTAACCATCTCCCATGTAGCTTCATCAGGCCCAAAGTGCTTCCAATGCTCTTTAACTTTCTCTATTGCTCGGCTTCAAGAACATGAAATATTTCCATTGCAAAATGCATTCAGGTTCTAGATGGAATTCTCCCTCTGGTTCCACCTTCAATATAGACCAATCAATCACATGATCAACATCCTATACATATATCTTAAGCAATTAAACATGGAAAAAATCATGGACATTCATTGTTGGTGGAAATGCAAGTCGGTAGGCCATTGGTCCATTCCTCTCAAGGATATAAAAAGGCCCACAATACCCAAGTTCCAGCTTGGAACATGACCCAATCCTCAAGGAGCTCCTCTTGGGATTGATGTGCAAGTACACATGCTATGCAAGCTAAAACTCCTTGAATTATTTATGTTGATTTGCATAACTATTCTGCATGTCATGTGCTTCCTTTAAATTATTATTAATAACCTGCATCTCCTGCTTCATCTCAGCCAACATATATGGTACAATCAGCACTCTATTCACTGGATCACTCTAGCTGATAGGAGTATTACAACTCCACCAATAAAGAACCTCAAATGGAATCATCCTAAAGGACACTTGATACCAATTATTATATGAAAACTCCACTAGTGGAAGATACTCCTCCCACTTCCTTTGTTGATGCATGGCATACATGCTCAACATATCCTCAAGAATATTGTTGACCCTCTTTGTCTATCCATCTATCTATGGATGATAAGCCATACTGAAAGCTAACTTTTCCCCTAAACCTGAAAACATCTCCTTCAAAACCTGGAAGTAAACTTGACATCTCTATCTTATATGATCTTCTTAGGAACACCATGCAACCTCACTATCACCTTGATGAAGATATGAGCTACCTCACTAGCTGAATTTGTAGACTTCACTGCAATGAAGTGAGCTACCTTTCTCAACCTGTCAACCACAACCATGATGGAATCATGATGCTTCGATGTCCTTGAAAAACTTGTAATGAATTCCATGGAAATGACCTCACATTTCCATTCTAGAATCTGAATAATTTGTTATAGACCAACTAGGTGCTTACACTCGAATTTCACACACTGACAATCCAAGCATCTAACAACAAACTCAGCCACCTCTTTCTTCAAATTCGACCAATGATAGAACTTATTAATAGTTGTCAAAGTATTGTGATATCCTAGGTGCCCTAAATATTGCTTGACATGAAACTCCCTCAAGATAAGCTTATTGAGCTCACTTCTGTCTGGCACATAGATCCTATTCTTGAATCTCACCAAGCCATCTGTTGTGAGGTGATACTCCTCATCCCTATCACCTTCACCCTAC
This sequence comes from Pinus albicaulis, assembly GCA_034641835.2. NCBI lineage: Eukaryota > Viridiplantae > Streptophyta > Pinopsida > Pinales > Pinaceae > Pinus > Pinus albicaulis. Next base: position 735,738,611 of record CM076576.1, read on the forward strand.
TATTGTAATATTTGCTTCAGTTGTTGGTACCTCTCATAATGTTTTCCTGCATGCAAGAACCACTCATGTAAATCTATCCCATAATAGGTCACAATTGAAATTTGATTCACCTACAATCTTCTACTAATATCATTTGCAACCTGATTCTCCTTTCCCTTAATGTACCTGATCTTGAAATCAAACTCACTGAGAGTATCCAACCATCTAGTTTTCTTAGCATTCAGATTAGGTTGGTAAAACAAGTACTTAAACAAACTATGATCACTCATTAGAACAAAAATCATTCCACGAATATAATGTATCTTCATATTCAATGCATGGATGATATCTTCCAACTCAAGATCATGAGTCACGTAGTTCTTCTCATGCTCATTCAACATCCTTGACTCATAGCATACCACCTGCCCTTTTTGCATTAGGACTCCATTGTCCTTCCTTGCAAGCATTTGTGCATACCATGAACTCCTTATCAGGATTTTCAATCTTCAAGACCATATCATTTTTTATTAAATGCTTCAACTACTAAAAACTAGCTACCCACTCCTTGGTACATTCATAGGATAATCGATCCTTGAGTAGGTTTGAATGAACCACATGTAATAACCTGCTAGTCCCATGAATGACTTGTCCCCATCCACTTTATTAGGAGTTGTCCACTCCATGATAGCTTTAATCTTTTCTAGGTCCACTGACATCCCTTCCTTGGAAGCAACATGTCCCAAGTAATGAATATGAGACTGAAAGAAACTAAAATTGTTGAGCTTGGCATACAACTGATGCTCTCTCAACAATATCAACACTATTGTCAAGTGCTTCACATGATTTTCCTCATTGTTGGAGTATATCAATATATCATCAATAAAAATTATCACAAACCTATCCAAGTAAGGATGCAACACATTGTTCATAAAACACATGAAAGTGGTTGGAGCATTAGTAAGACCAAAAGGAACCACCACAAACTAATAATGTCCAAACCCTGTATAGAATTCAGTCTTGTAGATGTCTTCTTATTTGATTTGCACATGATGATATTCTGATCTCAAATTAATCTTTGAAAACTCTGCTTCTCCCTTTAGTAGATTAAACAAATCATCAATCCACGGAAATGGATACATGTTCTTAATAGTCACCTTGTTCAACTTCTTTTAATCAATGCACAATTTGAGAGTACCATCCTTCTTATTTACAAACAATATTGGGAAACCCTAAGGCAACACACTTGGACTTATATATCCCTTATCAAGCATTTCCTTGAGCTGCAACTTTGATTCCTTCAACTATGGAGTGTTTATTTTGTACGGTGCCTTAGATGTTGGTGTTTTTCCCGGCATCAACTCAATAGAAAAATCCACTTCCCTATTAGGAGGAAAATATGGAATATCCACTAGAAACACATCTAAAACTATTTCAAAATAGGATGCTTCTTCAGGACTTCATTGCCCTCAAAATCCTTCCCTTTGTCACTATAAATATGAAATGAAAACAATACGCATCCCTTCCTACAACTACGCCTTTCCTGCATAGTTGTAACCATTCTAACTAATGTAGGATTACTCTTTCCCTGCAAAATTTTCCTTTCTCCATCATCGTCCAAGTCACGTCCAAGTACTCAATAGCCTTTTCATAGCATTCTACCTTAGTCTTGTGAATGAACAACAAATCCATGCCCAAAAGCATACTATATGAACCCAAAGGAAGCAAATTTAGATGTGCTAATGTAGGCATACCATTCAGCTCAAATGAACAAGATATTACCCAATGATGAAATCTTCTCTTGGTCCATGTAGCCAACTACACCAACCAAATTTTTTCATGCACTTATTTATTCAAGAAACACTTATCCTCTAGGTCAGGACTGATATAACTATAATTAGATACAGGATCAATCAAAATAGAAACAACTTGATCATGAAGCTTACCTTCCATCTCAATAATAGATGTGTGATGATCAACCTACCCATTATCCACTGCTACATATATTTGAGGAATACTTTTCCAAACATCTCCAATTTTTTATGCCTCCTTAGTGCTATAAATATGAGGCCTGCCACCCTGGTGCTATGGGAACTCACTCTTGTGACGCACTCCACCACAATTCCAACATCTCAAAGGATTCTTGTCATTATCCTTATTCTACTCCTCAAGCTAAAATCCATGTCCTCTATCAACTTCATTGAACTTCTTGTAAGGTGCTACATTCTCCTTATCACCTCCATCCTAATGTGTTCCTCACTTCTTAGACCACTTTCCTTTAACCTTCCTACTACCTTTCTAATCTCACTTAGGCTCAGACTTGTGCTTAGAATAATCATAAAAATGCTTTAGATTCCCGATGAATTCCTCCAATGACTGATGCTCATCATACTCAATTCAATATTTAAATGCTAAAGGAAATCCACTGATGAACTTTTGTACCTATGTATTTTCATCCTTGAGGTAGGGAACATACCTCAAAAACTCCAGAAACTTGGTCATGTACTCTTCATATGTCATGGAACCCATCTTGATCTAATAGAATTCCTTTTCCTTTTCATCATAATATATCTAAGATAAGTACTTATTCCTGAAGAGTATTTTAAACTGATGCCAAATCAACTCTTATACCTTGATGCATCTCACACGTTTCACATCTTCCCACCAGATATCTTCTTTTCCCTTGAGACTGAAGATCATTATCTTGGCTTTCATATTCTCTGAATAATAATGCAATCTAAATAATTGCTTCATCCCAAGTAACCATGCTTTTGCATATTTTGATTTCTTCACATCCCCATCAAATGTAGGCGACTTGGTTTTCTTGAACTCCTCTAGAAAATACTCCTTATCACTTCTCCTATAAGGATGTTGGCGGTAATGATGATGATGTCTCTCAAAACCAAAGAAAGAATAAAATCCATTAGTGTTAGGCTTCCTATCAGGTGTATCCAAAGATATACCACCTCTGAATTTGTCAGCATTTTCCAACCAGTGTCCTCCATGAGACCTGCTATCATATGCCCCAATTTTTGTTTCTTCATGTCCATGACTAATCCTCAGTTGTCCCTACTTTTTCAATTTTGAAAGGATCTAAATCATGATTGCATTAACCGTTTCTTCCTTCTCTTGAGCCCTAGAAGTTCTTTCATGTGTCTCAATAAATTTTCTATCATCTTCCTTACAAATTTTGGTTTTTTCCTTGAAACTTCTTAGTGTATCTGCTATATCAGAAGAGTACTCTTCTCCTTGTTTCTCAACTAACCTTTCCCATTCCATTGAATACACATAAGGTCTATAAGGGGAGTCATGTGAATTGTAGTCCACCATTTTTCTCTTCATCTCTGATCTTCTATTTCCTACAAACATGTCATGTTAGATAAATCAAATAGATACATAATAAAAATCTTACCTCTGTGTATTTCAAGGGAGGTTATCCCGTCTGCACAATCAATCCAGAATAGCATGATACAACTTCACAATCATATCAACTCATACAAAAAAAAGGCTATGATATCGATAACAATAATTATCTAACCTGCATACATGATAAACTCATAAACAACTGACATGCATGGATAAAAATCACATCTACCCCAAGGTCCAGTGCTGCAACCTTGCTCTAATACCAATTTCTCACCACCCCTCCCACATTTACCCACTTTTAAAAATCTCTCTAGGGTAAACATGAGTTGAGTGTCACTATGATATGACATGACCTCCAAGTTCAAGTTATGGAAGTGGGGCCTACACACCGAAAACAAACTGACATCACTCAGAGACTATAGATCACTCAAGAGCTTAGAAACCACCCTAGGTGATCAATCCCTGAGCTGGAACTCGTTTTCACAAGGTTTACTCTCCAACTGCACCCTTGACACACTGTGTGCGCGGTTATGAGGCTCCAACCGCACCCATAATTCTATCTGTGTGAGGTTATATCCCAAAATTTCTTGTTATGTGCATGTGGTCACGATATCTATGTCACTTTTTCAGGCTAGCCTCCTGACCACTGCCAAAAGCTGCTTGTAACTTTCCAGAATCATGAAAATGATTATAACAATGCTAAACAATCAAAACTTGAACAAAATCTTGACCTAGACATGCCTAATACAAGATATACATTTCATCAAACACATGAAAAACATATAAGCTACAGGTCATGAATTCATATTTGATCATAAACTTTTGAACTTCATCTGAAAATAACCAAGAAGGTTTTATGCCCTCTCTAGATAGTTGCAACAACACTTGTTAGCCCACAAATTCATCAACTATTCAATAACTTATCAAATCATGAGAGAGATATATAGCTAAACCACATCATATAACCAGGTATATAACTAGCATATAACTAGAATAGAAACTATAACAAATTAGCATAAGATCGCCATAATAACTAGTACAAGTTCTCATAGATCAAAATAGGACAATAGCTCATATTAACATATAAAAATGCCAACCAAGTCAGGGACTTCCACATACCACCTGACCATAGATTGGTCTGAACCAAAATCTCTCTTTTAGCCAATCACCCTCGCACCAAAATTTCGAGCATAAATGTGGGATCATAACGGTTAAACGAAAAAATAACCAACCAGGGCTTCCAAAGTCCAAACCAGCTCAACCCTGTACCACATTGATCTCACCTGTACGGTAAAAAAATCATGAACATCAACTAGATTGGTTTCTATGTCCAAGTTGTCCAAGGTTCTAGGAGCTAGTAACTCAACCCATAGCCTTCGGGGAACCCAATTTGTTTCGGGGATCCAGAGTGTTTTTCCCAACCGACAAGCTCCAGGGACTAGTAACTCAATCCACAACCTCCAATGAATCCAAGTTGTTTCATGGTTCCAGAGAATTTGTTCCAACCCAGAGCCATATAAAACCTAAGAACGAATCAGAAAAACCAAGTGGGGAACCCACTACACCATGGTTATCCAAGAAATGGAAAGGCGAGGCTGAAAATAGTGTCAACCCATGCAAATTTCCATGCCAATGACAACACATAACCAAGGAACCACACGCATATACCACGCATCCAAAAACCATCAAGGAGATCACACATGCAACTTGTTACCTACAATGTAAGCCTATTGTATTTTTTGATCCAACTATCTCCTTGCTCGTCCTTGCTTTCCCTTGCTTTCTTTCTCCAAATCCAAGTGAATGCTCTAAGAATGTTCTAAGCGTGAAAAAGTGTATGAGAGAAAGAATGAAAGGAGAGATCCAAAACTAAACTAACAAAAGCTAAGCCCAAAAGTTGTGAATTTTTTCTTTCATGTCTTTTATCATTTATGTCTCCTTTTTCTTCATTTTCCTTCATTTTTCATCTAATTTCCCTTGCATGAAAATTTGTGTCTCTTCATCTTCCTTTTATCCTATTTTCCTTTATTTCATAATTAAATGAAAATTATTGCCTCTTTTCCTTTTCTAATTGACATAGCCATTATTAATCCACAAATGATGCCCACTATAATTGTTTCCCACCATTCTTCTTGGTATATGTGTCTCATGACCTTGGTCTTTATTTATTTACATGGAAAATCAACCCAGGGTTGTTACAGGTCCAGTGGCCTCTACACAGTCATATAGAATGCTTTTCCAATTCACAAATCACATGGCTAATTCATGCCCAAATTTTGTTCCTACTAACTTCACACAAAAAAATTGACACGTATATCCTCTCTAATGTGTTTCCCCAAAGCTCCCTTGTTTTTCAATCTCTAACGCTTTGTAGTCTCTTTGTGAGACAATATTCTAGACCAATCCTTCTATGATTCCCCACACACTTTGACTACTCTCTACCTTGTCTCTTCTTGTGATCATAGTTTGTTTTCCCTTGATGTTGTCATCCTATCTCAGCCATGTTCCATGAGGAAGGGGGATAGTATGGGAAGTGTCCTTCTCCCAATCTACCCATTCCAAAATTCATTTCCTGTAGTGAAATCTAGTCCTCACATCAGGTGGTCATTAATTAAGGTTGGTTTAGAATTCCCATATCCCTACATAAGCAACAAAAAAATAAATTAATAGGCACACAATGTTGAAAATTGGGTATCTAGGAAAATATTTCCAAGTGGATAAAACCCATATAAAGTGAGTTGGTTGGGAAAAGTAACCATGTGGTAGGGGTTTTGACCCAAAGTTGTGATTTTGTGACCTAATTTAATGATATTTAATATAATTTATGATTGAGTGTTAAAATAGGGGTTTCTTGAGGGACAAGGGAAACACCCAATATCACTCAAAAAAAAAGTATAAATAAGAGGCCAAAGGAAATGCATAATTGTGCACTTGTGAAGGACTACAATGTGTGGATAAAGTTAAGCCTATGTGACCTAGTTATAGCAAGGAGAGAGCTATAGCCTAAGGAGAAGGAGATTAGTCTCAGGAAGCCAATTTTTTGGAGTGTTTTGTCTTCAAGAAAGGTCAAGTTGAGCATCCTTGAGAAGGTTGAGCTTTGTGATTTTATTAGAGGTCTATCAATTTTTATTTCCAAGCTTTGTGATGGAGATCCTAGCCCCAAAAACAGGTTGAACGGACCCATGTTTAAGATATCTTTCATAGGAAAAGAAAGGTCTAAGTATTTATGTGCCTGAATGAGGGTTTTTTTAAGTTGATTAAGGTCTACTATAAGAATTCAAGGTGGAAAGGGGGCTTGGTCACAGGATGGCCTATTCCTAAGTGCAGGGTCAAGGGGCTATCAATCCTAAACAAACCTGGCTAAATTTAATTAAAGGTAGGTCGAGGATGCAAGGAGCAAGACTGAGGTTGATAGTGAGGGTTAAATTGTGGTCAAGGTTGACAGCAAGGAGGGCCTCTGGCTGGAGGTCCACAATTTCAGGGAAGAAAGTATCAGAGGGAAATTCTATGTGTTAAAGGGTAGTTGAGGGAAACATGAGTTTTCCACAAGTTGTCTTAGCCCAGTGAGAATAGATGGTAAGGTGAACATAACATTACAAGGGCTTGAGAATTTTGGAGAAGGGTGACTATGGGGATAAAAGGACCCCTGAAGGTGATCTGAGAGCAATAAGACTACCTAAAAAACAAGCTTAGGGCTAGATCGAGGGATTTTAGGATTGTTGAAGGAGTTAAGTATGAATTCTGTTAGGTGAAGGAAGAAATAGCAACATCATATCTAGTGTTGGCACTGTACAAGAGGAGTTGAAGGATAAGTTCATCTATGAGAAACAAACAAATATCAAAGGGAGTTTATTACTGTGTGAATATTAGAGGCAAAGGATAGCCAAAAGTAGCATACAAGAGGACTAAAAGGGATGACTACAAAATAATGCCATCAACAAGTAAGTCAAGTGGCTTATCTTTGTATTTTTGTGGCCAAATTAGGGATCTGGATGATTTGACTTCAAGACCTTTATGTTGTATGCTATGTATACTAGTTTGTATCAGGGTTTGTAAAGGTACATGATACCTATGATTGTTTTATTGACAGAATAATAAGAACAAGTTTTGGGCCAATATTTTTATGTATTATTTTTTATTTCACTATTGTTATATTTCCACTATGCAAAGTGCTTTTGTGTTTAGATTCTCTAGTGTGTTGTGTTCCTAGCTAGGGAACATACCATACCTAGAGGGCATGGAAATATCAACATGGTATCAGAAAAAATTTGAAGAGAATGTGGATCAGAGTGTGCATAGGAAGAATCTTAAGAGGGAGTTGTGAAACTACCAGACATGGGGATAATGTTTAGTAGATAATGTTCTTTGACATGGATGAAATAGCTCTTTGTGGATGGTAAATTAATCAAGATATTGTATCCTCAATGGGTTGCGTAGTTTCACATTTGATATTGGAGCCATGTACACACGAGGTATTTGAACTAGGAGGATGAGAACTCATGCAAAGTTGAGTTGTGGTAGTCTAGAGTGGATTAGACCCAGTGTTTGATCATAACTCGAGACTAACTTTGGAAGGACACAAGTTTAGTAGTAGCACTTTCTGGGAGGAAAAGAAAAGTGAGCAGTGAAGGTTGTGTAGGCTTGGAGGGAGTCTAGATTTAAAGGGAGGCTACAGAGGAAAACTAGTCACCCAGTGGAAGTGTGAACCTTCAGGTTCATGTGAGAGTGGATTTTTTAGCTCATGCAAGGGTAGTCATTAACCATGTGAGAACACTCTTTCTAGTGCAAGGAAATTCGTAGCTTGTACAAGGATATTTATGGAGCACGCAACGAAAATTCGTGTTGCATACGAGGAAAAATCATGCACCATGCAAGATAAATCTATGCCTAGTTCAAAAGAATACATGACACATGTGAGGAAATATATGGCCATGTAAGGAAAGTCATGACTCATGCGAGGAAAATCATGGGTATGCAAGGAAAGTCATGGAGCTATAGATTGCAAGGTGTGATGGAAATACCTTCCTCACTGAGAAGGAGTGTTGAAAATTGGGTAGCTAAGAAGGAATTTCTAAGTGGAGAAAACCCACCAAAAGTATGTTTTTTGGGAAAAGTACCTAAGTGGTTGGGGTTTTGACCCAAACTTGTGGGTTTGGAACCCAAGTTAATGATATTTAATCTAATTTTTGAATGGGTGGTAAAATAGAGGACTCTTGAGGGACAATGAAAACCCCCAATATAAATCACACAAAAGTATAAATTAGAGGCCAAAGGAGAGGCCTAATCACACACTTGTGAAGGACTACAAAGTTCAGCCAATGTGACCCAGCCACAGCAAGGAGAGAGCCACAACCTAGGGAGAAGGAGATCAATCTCAGGAAGTCAAGTATTTGGAGTATTTTTCTTCAAGAAAGGTTTATTTGACCATCCATGAGAAGGTCAAGCTCTGTGATTTTATTTCAGGTCTATCTATGTTGTTGGTTGAGCTTTGTGAGTGAGATTTGAACCCTATAATAGGGTTGGAAAAATCGTTATTCAAGATATATTCCATAGGAAAATAAAGGCTTGAGTATCTTTTTGTTTGAATGAGGGTTTTATGAACTTGATTAAGGTATAATATAAGAAGTCGAGGTGAAAAGGGGCTTTGGCCACAGGTCCAGGTTGATATTTTCTAAGGGTCATATGAAACTAGGGTTGGATAAAGGCTGCCCTAGCTCAAGGAGCAGGGTCGAGGGGCTATGAGGCCTAAACAGACTTGGCTAAAGTTAATTAATGGCATAATGAGGCTGCTAGGAGTAAGAACAGAGTTGAATGTGAGGGATTAAGTGTGGTATAGGTAGACAATAGGGAGGGCCTCAAGATGGAGGTATGAATTTGTAGGGAAGAAAGTATAGATGGTTTTTTCTATGTGTGAAAGGGAAGTTTAGAGAAATAAGGATTTTCCATATACTGCCTTGGCCAAAGGAGAAGAAGGTATAAGGTGAAAAGTGCAGGCCAAGGGCCTGAGAAGTTTGGAGAAGAGAACTGTTCAGATAAAATGAGCCTTGAAGGTGATCTAAGAGTAATAGGACTACCTAGGGAACAAGCTTAGGGCTAGATCAAGGGCTTTGAGGACTATTGAAGCAATTAAGTATAAATTTTGGTAAGTGAAGGAAGACCTAATAGCATGATACCTATTTTTGGTACAATATAGGAGGGGTTGAAGGAAAATATTCTCAGTGAGAAATAAACAAATATCTAAAGGGAGGTTATCACTATGTGAATATCGAAGGCAAAGAACAACTAGAAACATTGGAAAAGAGGACTGGAAGGGCTAACTGCAAAATAATTCCATCAACAATTAATTCAAGTGATTTTTCTTTGTATTTTTTTGGGCAGGTTGATGGTATGAAGGATGAGACCTCAAGCCCTAGCTATTGTATACAATGTATACTAGTTTGTATAAGGGATTGTAAAGGGTCATGACCCCTGGTATGAGAACCCTATGATTGTTTTATTGATGAACTAATAAGAAAAAAAATAGGCAATATTCTTGTGCATTGTTGTTGATTTCACAATTGTTATATTTTTGTTGTGCAAATTGCTTTTGTGTTGGGCTTCTCTATTATGTTTATATTGATAGGGTTTTATGAAAAAATGTTGTTATAGACCCAACCCCTTCAAAGGAACACCATTTTAAATTTTATATAAACAGAACAAAAAAATAGCCACTGAGCTTTATATTTGTATCTCTTACATTCATTTACAGAATTAAAAAAAATGGGTAAAGCATCCTCATTTGATTTTCCCTTTCACATGTGGCTTCATTTGGTTCAAAGTTCTTCCATTTCACCTCGACCTACTCTGTTAATCGATTTTGGAGCATAGTATACCTCCGGTCCAAGATGTATAGTGGTTCTAGTGGGAACTCTCCCTTGGGTTCCACTTGTATCACTGACCAATCAACAACATGATTAGTATCTCATACATACTTATTCAGAAAGGATATATGAAAAACATCATGTGCTTTCATTATGGGTGGTAAGGCCAACCTATAAGCCATCGACCCCACTCTTTCTAGAATTTGAAAGGGTCCACAAAATCTAGGTCCCAATTTAGCACAAGACCCCACTTTCAGTGAGATCTTCCTTGGCCTGATGCAGAGATACACATGCTCTCCCACTTCAAATTCCTTATGCATTCTATGTTTATTTGCATAACTCTATTTCCTATATTGGGTTACCTTCATTTTTTGCTAGATATGGAGCACTTCCTACTCTATTTCCTTTAACATGTCCAAGTTAAGGACCACCCTATTCAATGGGTCATCACGGTTAATAGGAGTGTTACATATTTAGTAGTATAAAGCATCGAAAGGGATCATCCATAGTGAATCTTGGTACCTGTTATTGTAGGCCCAGTGGAAATAATTATTCCTTCCTCTTTGGATGATGTATAACATACATTCTCAACATGTCCTCTAACATTTTGTTCGCTCTCTTGGTTTTTCCATTAGTCTAAGGATAATATGCCATACTAAAAGCTAGCTAGGTTCCAAAACTAACAAACAATGCCTTCCAAAATTTGGAATTAAACTTGGCATCATGATCCCAAATGACCTTCTTAGGTATGTCTTTCACTCTGCATATTTCCTTCATGAAAATTTGAGTTATGCCAATGCCTTTGTGAGTGGACTTGATCACTATAAAGTGAGATTCCTTATTGAATTTATCCACTACCACCATAATGGCATCATGATGCTTGGATGTCCTTTGAAATCTAGTGATGAAGTCCATATATATGAATTCCCACTTCCACTCAGGAATGCAGTTTGGTTGTAGAAATCCCATTCGGTGTTTGTGTTCCAATTTGACTTGTTAACATTCCATGAACTCGGAAATGTATTCAACAAATTTCCTTTTAATACCTAGTCAATAATATATTATATTTATGGTTTTTACCATTTTCTTATAACCAAGATGACTAGAGTAAGGTATTTTTTGTAACTCATCCTATATGAGCTTCTTCAAGTTCCCCATACAAGTTATATACCAATTGTCCTTGAATTTCAACATCCCATCATCTGTGAGTGTGTGGTTCCAACTCAATGGACCTTTTGGTTCCTGTTGCAACAGATCTTTCACATGTTGAAAGTGCTCATCTTGTATCAATGCTTCCTTGATATTTTCCTTTTATATTAAATACTAAGTACTCATGTTTGCCTAGTGAGCCACTTGCATAATTCCACTTACTACATCCACTACTTTTTTTCCTTTCCCGTAATGTGCTTTATCTCAAATTTGAACTCATTGATTAATTCCAACCATTATATCATTTAACTTGGGTTAGTCAAACAACTATTTCATCCCTCCATGGTCTAACTTCAACACAACCTTCCTCTCAAGAAAGAAGTGCTTCCACATTTTCAATGTGTGCAATATTGTTTCATAGCTCCAATTAATGAGTGACATAGTTATTCTGATTCTCATTTAATTTTCTTGACTCATAACAAACCACATGTACTTCCTTCATCAAGAGTCCACCTATTCCCTCCTTATAGGAATTTGTGTAGACAAAGAAATCCTATTATGGGTCAACTATCTACAAAATAGGTGCACATGTGAGAAATTTCTTAAGCCACTCAAATCTAGATGCACACTATGATGTCCAGTGGAATTTTATGTAGGGTTGTGATTGGATGACCAATATATGAAAAAAATTAAATAAATTGTATGTAATATCTAGCCAATTCCATGGAATATATCACTTCTAGGGAATTTATGGGAGTGGGCCACTCCATGATGGCCTTAATCTTCTTGGGATCCAAATCCATCCCTTCCCTTGAAATAACATGACCTAAGTATGAAATTTGTGATTGGAAGAAATCACATTTGTTAAGCTTGGCATAGATCTTGTGCTCTCTTAGCAACTGCAACATTGCTTTCAAATGTTCTTCAAGTTCTTCTTTGGTTTTCAAATAGACCAAGATTTCATCCATGAATACCAATATGAACTTGTCCAAATATGGGCTAATAACATTTTTCATCAGACATATAAATGTTTCAAGGGCATTGGTAAGCCTAAGTGGCACCACCACAAACTCGTAGTGTCCATATTTTGTCCTGAAAGATATTTTATGGATTTATTTATCCTTAATTTAGACTTGATGATAACTAGATATTAGGTCTATTTTTTAGAACACTTTAACCCCTCTCAAATTTTCAAACAATTCATCAACTCTGTGCATCGGGTACTTTTTCTTCATTGTTTCTTTATTTAGTTGTTTATAATCAATGCACAGTCAAAGTGTGCCATCCTTTTTCTTTACACATAGCATTGGGGCTCCCTAGGGTGACACACTAGGCCTGACATACCCCTGGTCCAATATTTCTGTCAATTGTAGCTTTAGCTCCACTAACTCTTGTGTGCTCATATGATATGAAACTTTCAAGATTGGCACTCATCTAGGAAGCAAATAAATGGAAATTTTGATTTCTTACCTCGATGTAAATCCCTACATTTCCTTTGGAAACACATCACTAAATTGATTTAAGACTAGGTGAGCTTCCATTTTATCCTCGCAATTATCTTATTTTTTGGTCACTTTGACCACATATAGGACACACCATTTTTGGTTGCATCTCTTTACGTGAAACACTGATATCCATCAGATAGAAATAGGCTTCTTTATCTCCTAAAGCAACATCTCCTCACCTTCATCACTAAGGCCTTCCAGTATCTTGTCATAAAAATATACTTTGGTTCTATGAGATGCTAGCCAATCCATATTGATTAGGACATCATAAGAGCATAATGATATGGGGTTGAGGGCGGTTGTAGTGGACATGCCACTCAGCTCCATGGGGCACAATTCCACTAAGTCCATCACTCGTGATTTAGCTCTCATGGCTAGTTGAACCATTCATGATTTTTTATGAGTCTTCCTTTGTAGAGCACATTTATATGCAGTATTTGGGTGAATATATTAGAGATTAGAAATTAGCTCAATTAAAATGAAAACAAGTTGGTTGAAAACCATACCTTACATTTCGATCATCGAGGCTTGATGATATCCTTACGTATTTTCCAAGGCCACATAAATTTGAGGCATGCTTTGTCCCACATTGTTCGTCATTTTTTCCTCTTGTGCATTGTACAACCTTGAGCCATTTTTTTTTGTTGAGGACAGCCTCTCAACAGGTGGTTTTCTCCACATGTTTATCATTGCAAAGGTCCTTCTCTGAACCCCTTGACCTCTTCTCTTGAAGTTTTATTGCGTAGGTATCTACTATTAGTAGTGAATTTTTGTTACACCTCACCCTTAGTGACAGTGGTGAAATTCATACTTCTCCCTCCTTCCTTGTATCCTAAGGATTTCAACCCTTTTCCCTTGAATCTAGCATTATCTCTCATTTTCTAGTCAGTTTGAAACTTAGCCCAGTGCTTAGAATACTTAGCCTTTCCCTGTAATATTGTGCTAGTCCACTAAGGTACCTTTGAATATTCACCTTCTCATCTTTGATGTATAGAACATACCTCAACAAATCCAAAAATACATTATTGTACTCATCAACAGTAATTTGTCATAGCTTATGCTCATGGAATTATTTAACTTTGATTTCATAATACCTCTCAAATAAGTACTTTACATGAAAGTATTTCTCAAAATTTATCCATGAAAACTCATTCTCTCTAATGCCCTTGACATTTCTTAAATCTTCCCACCATATGTCAACTTTACCCTTCAAGCTAAAAATAGCCACTTTGGCCTTCATATTGGTAAAGTAGTTATGGACTCTGAAATATTTCCTCATTCCCAATAGCTAAGCTTCTCCCTCTTTAGCCTTTTTTATTTTCTCCATCAAAGGTGGGAGACTTTAATTTCTTGAACTCCTCTATCATTTAGCTCTTCTAACTCCTCCTCTATTGATGGTGTCTCTTAATTGTTGCACTAGACATATGGTTATGTCTACTTGATTCTATTTCCATGGTATTGAGTGGAATTTCTCCCCTCGCCATGTATTCATTAGCTTGTGTGTGCCTCTTTTTTGACTTATTTACTTCCATTGTATTAGCTTCTAGTCCTTGCTTCTAGATTTCAGAAGGACTTTGCTTGGATTTTTTCCTGCTTAGATAGCTAGCACCAAACTCATGTTGCTTTATATTTTTATTTTTTACAATATCTACAAGATCACTACATTCACCTCTACTTTTATTTTTGTTCTTGGACAATCTTCTCATTGTCTTCCATGCAACTTCTCAATTCAACTCTCAAACTCCTAAGGGTTTCCAACCAGTCAAGGGAATTTTTCTCTATCCTCTTTCCAAGTGAGATCTATTCTTGATGATGATATGATCTAGGCATGTTGTAGTTTACCATTTTGTTGTTAATTTCTTTATCTTTGCTAGAATTTGTGCTCTCTCTCTCTCTCTCTCTCTCTCTCTCTCTCTCTCTCTCTCTCTCTTTGTTGTTGCACACACATGATTTTTAGTCAAATCAAATAAAAATCAACTAATTTATTCATCACCTTGGAATATCTACAATATTCATGTTCATTGGAAACTATATGAAAATTCAAATCCCATGTTAGCATGAAGGTTAGAAATTAAAATAACATGTTGTTAATCTATCAAACCAACAATCACGTCAATTGTAATTTCATCATTAGCACACATGTCATTAGGGGAATTTTGAGGTCTAAAATGGGCCTGCTAAGAAAAATGTACAACTAAATAAACTTTATAAGTACCAATAGGATTCAATATGATGATGTCAACCATGGGGGTTGATTCACCATTTTTTGAGTAAAAAAGTAAAAAGATAAAAAAATAAAATAAAATAATAAAATACTTTTTCAACTCATATTCTGAACTTATCTCCCTAAGGGTTTACTCAAATTTTGAGCGGGAATACTCGTTGCATGCAAAATTTAATTCCTCATCCAAGGAGTACCCATGTTGCATACTTTTGATGGACCTTGCTACACAAAAAATGAGAAATACATAAAAAATTGTGATTGCAATCATGTTTTTTATGTATTTCTCATTTTTCATGTAGCGGGGTCAATAAGAAGTATGCAACATGGGTACTCCTTGGATGAAAAATTAAATTTTGCATTCAACGAGTATTCCTGCTCGAAATTTGAGTAAACCCTTAGGGAGATAAGTTCAAAATACGAGTTGAAAAATTAGTTTTTTCTTTTTTCCCTCTAAAATTTGATGATGTAATAAAATCTTATTTTATTATTTCCACTATTATTTTATAATTTCCTTTTGAGGCCCATTTTAGACCTCAAAATTCCCCTAATGGTAGAAATTAAATTATCAGGTCAAACATTTTAGCTAGTGGGTGTGTATGAGACTCTTTGGATCCAAGGTTGAATCCCTTGATTCGTCATGGTGCACTTTGTGAATTTTAGTAGAGCTTCTAACTTTATTCCCAAAAGATCCAATGTTGAACCTTCACTTCATATGGTTTGTTTCTGGCCCTCCGAGCCTAGTGTTTGAACCAACACTTTGATACAAATCTATAACCACCTTCCTTCCAACCCATTAAAGTTTCTTGAGTTGGGGAGGTTGTTACTTATCGTTAACTTGATCTCCAAGGTATGTTATGAAGATGGAGTTAGAAAAATCCCTCATTTTTTAGAGTCTACATAATTAAGTTTTGACATCACCATCGTGTTCATCTCATCAAGATATTTTTAGTGGTACCAATTTTACCTCAATCTAATTCTATATTCAAAAGATACACTTTATTAAATTTTAGCCTATTAAAAGAAGCCATGTTAGCATATTGATAACATAGCAACTGTGTGGCCTTCATGAAGCTCTAACAGGTCATCATGGTGGGTCCTACTATGAATCCCACAGCATACCATTGTGGGTTATCATTTCCTATAACGTATGACATCAAATAAGGAGAAGGTGGTAGTGGGTGATGAGCAATGGTGAGGTTCCACAATGGAACTGCGTCTCAACTCTGCCAACATTCGTTGGCTCGCTCACATGAATTTTATGGTGTAATGATCACCAAAAAGAGAAATGAGTGACATGAAACATTTTTTCATTCCAATTTTTTTCCAGACCCCACCCTTAGACT
The DNA here is from genome assembly GCA_034641835.2 of Pinus albicaulis. Taxonomy (NCBI): domain Eukaryota; kingdom Viridiplantae; phylum Streptophyta; class Pinopsida; order Pinales; family Pinaceae; genus Pinus; species Pinus albicaulis. The sequence goes on from CM076576.1 coordinate 735,755,034, forward strand.
CTTTGGCTTCCACAAATCAATGTTGTTCAAGTGTATTCGCCCCTGCCTATTCCTCAAAATTGATCATTATGGTCAATGGCTAATGATTGGTGTTTTTTCATGCAGCATGGTTCCCTCAGGGCATGATTCCACTAGCTCCTACTCAATGTCATCCCACTATAATTAATGTGAGTCTAAACTCTATTTCCCATCAGTGCCAGTGACATACCATACATCATAGGGAACGAGGATCCTAGGGTAATTTTTGTGAATGAGGGGGATACCACCTCTCTCATGCCTGACATCTTGCAGTCTTAAGGAAATTCATGACTTGATGGCCTGAAGCCCAACCCATTGAACTCCATGAAAGTGTATCACATAAGGGTGGCCAAAACAGCTACTCCTAGAAACCATGGCCGAAATCCTTATGGTCTCAACCTCTCTACTCAAATGGATTAAAAATAATGTAGGATTAGTTTTAACTAAGTATTCATTCACATGCTATCAAAATAAATCTATGTAACCATAACACATAACTACACATTCATCATGAACGTAATAAATAAATAAAACACAATTCATGCATACATGGAAACCATGAGTTTACGAGATACCATTCCAATCACGGAAATAACAGCAAGCTTCAAAACTCAGGAAATCATTTAGATTTATAACACATAAGATAATGTGACATTGACACCTAACATAAATTAATCACAATCCATAAGAAAGTATTCACAAGCAAATTTACACTTATCTTTGTGTTTAAAAATGGTTGGAAATTGAAGGAGGGACTTGAATTCTCCACACAACCACAAACCTCCCACAATGTAGTATTTCTTGCAGTTAACCATCCTCGAACAAAATCCAAAGTTTGAGGGGATATTTATTCATGGAATTTCACATCCAAGGCTTAATCAAATAACCAGGAGAAGCATTCCACTATCCACATGGTTTATCAACTACTCTCTAACAGTAAGAATTGCAATGAATCACTAACTCTCTGGGTTAAAACACAAGGCTTCAGCCAAGATCAAATGGATTATATCTCAGCTCCATGAGGTGAAATCAACTACTTTTGGTGATTTATTAGTAATTGATTCATGGAAAGCACTGCAAGGGTACCTAATCTACTATCAAGGTGGCCTATCAGCCTCATATCAAGGACCACAATGACTTATATTTCCTTGTCCCAGTGGTTTATTAGACAAGAAACAATCTCTAGGTGGTTTATCATCCTCACAACAAGAACCACAGTGATCCAATTCCTCCACCAATTTCTCAGTGACCATTTAGGCTTAAACACATGATTTGGTGACCTTTATTAGGCCCCAAAGAATGCTTTCCAAATTCATAAAGTACAATTCAGTCACACCCATCTTTTGTTCCTACTACTTCCACACTAGTAACATGACACATAGCTCCTCTATAGTGTCTTTCCCTAGAGATCCCTTTTTTTTAGGTCTATGGCGATATACAGGCTCTCTACATAGCAAGCTTTTGCATTAATCCTTTCATGGTCCCCCACACACTTCGACTACTCCCCCCAACCCCCCTGTCTCTTCTCCTAACCATATTTTTTCCCCTCGAGGATACAATCATGTTTCGCCCACCTTCCACAAGGAAGGTGGATAGTATGGGTGGTGTCCTTCACCCAGTTTACCCATTCCACAATTCACTAATTGTCAGTGTAGGCCAACCCTCAAGTCAGGTGGTATTCAAGGTAATTTATTGAGGTAGGTGTGGCATACTCATAGAACTCTATAAGCAGCCAAATAAGCACACAACATGCACTTCATTAAGCACAAAATATCCCTCCCTTCAAATATTTGGATTTGTATGTCCTTTCCTTCTGCCAGTCATCAGTTTATTTTTTGCATAGACTTACATATATCTATAATTCACATATTTTTGTTTACATACACGAGGTGTTATGAAAAAGGGACTTTACGATTTTCTACATAAAAATTCACAATCTTTATATATTTTGGTTTATCAATCATAATTATACCATTGCTCTGCTAAAAAAGAGGCATACATATCTCTCTTCAAGAAGTGTATGAGTTCTCAATTCTTAAATTTTCTATCACTATGGGAAAGGAATCAAATGCATTAAATGTAGTTATACATGCCCCTACATGCTAGTTATATGAGACTTTGAACATTAGTTAACTAGTTCAACCGATGGTGGGTTTCCTTCATCCAAATTGCAATGAAAGAAACATTTTCTTATGCTTGATATCCTTCTCTTCTCCCTATTACTTCTACCAAAAAACTATTCATTTCTTTGGTGTTGATCTCTTGCACTATTGCAACTGCTTGGACACTTTTAGCTCATTGGGCTAGCAATGTAGGGAGATCTTCATCCTATTTAATATTAATGCTCCACAATTTTCTCTTGGTTATGTGATTTCTAGGTTGGAGTTATAATTGAAGTCACCAACACTTATCTTCCTAATGGCTACTCAACTTGAAGTGGTGGGAAAATTTCTTGGTGTTGTTGTATGGATTGTTTAATAATTTTGTTTCCTCCTTATTCCTCCAAATTTATTATTTGTTTGCGGAAATATTTTTTCCATTAATCCTATGAAAATAATATAACTTGTGACATGTGTCTTAATTATCCTAGAATATTATTCTAGATGGCCTTTCTTCCTGCAAAAGAAACATACTTTGACATACCAACAACTAGCAACTTTGATGACCTTTGTTCTTGCAATGGTGAAAATTAAGGGATGCCTTGATATACATTTCTTAGCCTTTGTCTTCTTGTTCTAACTAATCTTCAGGCTACTTCCTATAATTTCTAGTGGTTTCTATTTTGTAAAAGTGACTTGTGCACTATTTGAAAGAAATGGATGTCTCCTTGTGTAGGAGATTATGGAAAAAGGTTCATTTGTTTTTCCTTATTTAAAGCATATGATCTATTAATCATTGAAATGGAAGTGTGCATGTATACCATGTTACCGCTCAAACTAGTGGGGGTCCCAGGAGGTGACCCTATAGAGTGACTACTAGGTCAAGGGAAGTAATAGAGTGATATCCCATTGTCACCTCAGCTAAGGCTCCCTGTTCTTTATGAAAATTTCCCGATGGGAGGAGTCCCGGTATATGAGGAATCATAATAATGTATGATCAATGATACGATTGGGAGTGATTTCTATGGCCTATTCACAAGAGGGACCCAATTATAAGGCTTTATTTCTCGGAAATAAAGGTGATATGGTATCTAGGAGGGTCTAAGAGGATTCTCGAGGCTAAGGTTTGGGGATATATCTTCCAAAGGTGATTCCTAGGCCTAGAAATCCCTATGGATAATTGGCCTTTTTGTGATCTTTGTGAAATTGAAATTAGTAGGTTGTCGGACCACACGAGACCAAGCAAACCCAAAATTAAGTCAAGGGTATGTATTTGATCACCCAATGAGTGGCTTGACCTAATTAGGGAAGATAAGAAGATAAAAGGACAAATTTTTTTTGAGGTTTGAAATCAATGATCCCAACGAGGACACTAACCAAGGGAAATCTAGAATGAGAAATGGTCCTTGAGCTAGGGCTTTCTATATCTCGAGATCCCACCATCAGATTTGCTTAAAATTTGGAGGGCCTCTAGAGAAATCCTAGCGCATTTGTGGAACAAAAATCAAAGTGTTTGGATGGATAGAACGTGAGATCATTGATGCCCTGGATGAACTATGAAGGTTGGGCCTAGAAAGAAGAGGAGAGGTGAAAGAAATAATATTTAAAGTGATCACCTACGGATTATTAGTGTCTTTTCCTTTGGGAGAGATGGATTCAAGGACAATTTATGTTTTGTAAAGATTTCACCCAATAAAGGATTCCTTTAAACAACTTCGCATGGCATTAGGGCATGAGAGTAGTTGCTTCAAGGCTTTATACTTCGATTTGAAATAATTGATGACTTATCAAGATGCATTTAACATAAATTATCTCTAGGAACATTCAACCATTTCATGCATGGCCCATGACATTATGCAACTTTATATAAGATGACAATTTCCACCAATTCGTATACAAAAGCAGTAAATTTCATACTTGTATAGTGAAAATTCTAGCAGCATCCATGTGAAAAAAGTAGATAAAATGAATAAGCATGAAAGAGAATTTGCATGTAGAAAAGAGTGTATCCAATCATCAAAATATGCCAATAATAAAGCTCCAAGATAAGAGAGAGAAATCCAAACATAAAAATTCATCCATATCATCCAAACTCATTCTCCAAAAGCGATAGTGAAAATCTCACAAGAGATAAGAACCCAATCCAAGTGATGATGATGAAAATGAATCATCTCACTTCTATTTATACTATCCTCTAAGGGATTTGATTGGCCTAATTTGGACTAATAATGTTCCTAGATAAAATAATGTGCATAATAACAATAATTTTGGTGACAAGCCCACCATATAGCTTAATAACATAAGAGTCAACCTCTCAAGATGTTCAAATTATTAATAAAGTGAGTCGTTAGACCTTTGAGGATGCATAATGAAGTCTTGAGTGTGTCATGATGAGAGAATGGACATCAAACACAATGGACATGGTGGTGGCCCCTTGTTTTCCAAGCAATAACATGTGGTGCTCCCAAGTGGGTGTGGAGACACAATGACATCCTCATGGGTCTCCAAGTGGATCAAAAATGCGTGTAGGCCATTTGTAAGGGCTAGGATGATGATATAAGCCCTCCCTCTGCAGCGGGAGACATCCTCTGGACCTTGGAACATCTTCCAAGTGTATGGTGTAAGGGTGGAGTCACTCGGGCATGGTGAAAAAAGTGCATCATCTTCATCCAAAAGGTGGAACCCGAGCAATCTCCAATGAGTGGTGTTGTATATCCTTAAAGTACTCTTTGTTATGGTGGAGGCCCATGGCTCTCAACACCCACCCTACAAGTGCTAATGTGGCCCTCTAGAGGGCTAGGACCCCGTATAGGGAGACCAAGCCTCAAATGGAGACCCACCTTCAGTCCTGCTTAAGATCCAATGTGTCCCCTTACCCTCAAATACAACAAATCATAAAATTAATCAATTAAAAGAGCTTACAAGTCATGGAACCAATGGGTAACTTCATGGTGGCATTCCCTTCCATAGTGGGCCTTGACATGTACAAATGTATCCAAGCTCAATATGGGGTTAATCAAGGACTTTATTAGGTGGTTTGAACATGTAAAGGGGGTGACATGTCCATGGTACATCGGGCATCAAGTGGTCGGTGTAAAATGATATAGTAATGGAACCAAGTGGGGATCAAGGGAATCAGCTAGGCCACATGTCATGGTGCAAGGGTAGCTATAACGAGGGAAGCCCATACCTAGGTATATGAGTGTAGGAGGGAGAAAATCGTAGTACATGAGTTACCCAAACCTTTGTTTTTCTGCCCTTCTTCATATTCCTTTTGCATTTTATTGATTTGACTTCATAATTACTTGAGGCTCTAGGGGATGAGAACATGATGTGTAATATATAGCAGTGGATTCCCCCTTAAGGTGGGGTGGTTCATTTCCCACCAAGGATTTGGACAATCATGAGTTCCTTAATGATGGAGGGTCATCATCTAGGGCCCATAGGAACCAGGGTGGTGCCCATGGATAAGGGGTAGAGCTCATGTTTGGCATTTTCCCACGTGCTAAATTTGTATGTCCCATCCATAATTTGAAATTTGTGGTACATTTATTGCTGAGAGTGGTCAAATTATGCTTTTTATTTTCTTTTTAGTTGCATCAATCTTTGGGGCATCGTTCCAGGCCCAACCCAATGTGTGGACAAGGGGAGGGGGAGCCTAACCCTATGTAGACCCAGTGGACACATGTAGACCCGGATGGGGAAAGAGATGAATGGGTATAAAATGAGTGGAAGGAGGGTGATATATGTGATGTCAGGAAGAGGGACCAAGCAACCAAAATCAAGACTTCCCATGCAGTGCCAACCCTAAAGCCAATGGCTAGAAAAGGAGATTCCACGAGACTAGGATACAAGGTTCACCACAAAATTGGGCAATGGATACAAGAGTACATACCTAACCCACCATTTTCGTCGAATCGCCCCACCAATCCATGCCTAGAAGTGCACATTAAAAGTAAGGAAAATTACTCAAATATACCAATGAATAGTCATATCTTTGGGATCAGGAGGCCCACCTTTAAACATATAATCATAACAAGTGGGTGAGGGACCACAGGGTTGGCTCAGGTGGTGGAGATAATGGCACATCAAGTTATCTGGTGGCTACAAGGGGATATTGGCTGTCGGTTGAGGACCATCTAGGAGAAAAAATTTCTCTTATATACACTACCCACAGGTGGTGGGTAGCATACTCCAAAGTAGAGTCTCGATGAAGGTGGCTAGTTTTATATCCTTATCTAAGGATATGAGATATTTTATATAATTTTTCTTTGTCGTAAAGAGAGTGCTAACCCACAACCTTTGAAGTGGACTAGGATTTTTTTCCTGGCATTAAAATCAATAATTCGAGCTATTGTAACAAAATTTTCATTACAAGATCAATGAAACAAGTGTGTATCAATGTAGATATGAGCGCATAGTTGAAGATTTATCTCTATATTGATTGACAAGTTTATTGTAGATATGGTGGATGAAATCAATGGCGGTTGAACTGCTCCATTCTTCGAATTTCTTGGTGGAATTTTGAGAGAGAATGTGCTATTCTATATGGGAGATAGGTATGGGACTATCATGAGTGGTGTGGATGTGGTCTTTATAGATGTGATGAAGCTAAATGATGCAGGGGAATTAGACACTAGCCAGCAATGTAGGAGTTTTGTCCACATGTTGTGGCTAGGAGGGATCAAAATCATTCGGATTTGTAATAGCAAGGTCTCAATACCTTAGCTGCCTATTGCATTTAGGTCAGTTAGAGTCAGTAGAAGTCGAATAGTTTTAGGTTCATTCCATCTGTCATGTTCAGTTATTCGAATGAATGTAATTAGGCCTTTTGATAGATTAGAAATGGTCCTCGGAGAGGAACCGAAGAGACACATAATAATACATATAAATTGTATTCCCCGGATGCATTGAATAGAAGGATATTTCTGCAGTAAAATTTGAGTGTTGAGCAATTGCTTCCAGTTGAATAAATTTTGGTGCTCGTTGATTTTCAAATTGTCTTGAATTGATCTTTGTGAGGGAATTTGTTTAATTGCGGGGTGGTTGAACATTTTTTTGTGTAAAATTGTTGAATAGAGTTGCTGTGTAATCTCTTCATGCCTCTCTGTCCATTGTTGATCGTGGAATTCTCTTGAATCGTCGGAATAGGCTTTGTTGTATTAAATCTGTGGTAGAGGCCATATTCAGATGTAATTAATTCTCGTAATAGACTTACATTGTACCCAAACCGTCTCTGAGAATGAATCTGTAAAGATGTTGGTTGCAAGCTCTGGTTGTGAAAACCCGCTTACAGAGAATTAAGTTCGGTTGTGAACTGAGAGTGTTGTTCCAAGATTCGAACCTGAGTTAGTGAATCGGAGCGAATAGGAAGAAGGGTGTTAAACTCGGTTTAACCTACAGTCACCCCCTGTTCAAAAGCTGGAAGCGGTTTGATCGCACCACCTTTGAAAGGAAAGTTGTATTCCCAATTCGGACGTAATATATGTCATAGGCTGACACGTGGCCTTAAGTGGTTTGGGGATACCGCCCTCATCGCGTGCCATCAAGCGTTAACTATCAACTATGGACTCAGCGCGATATCGACGTCCGATCAGAGGCTGGCTCATCGAACAGTGATCGCTCTCAAAAGAGCTCGGAGGATAAGCCAAGGTATGGACGTTGAATTAAATTGAATTGCGTCGATTCTATAGGTGGGCCTAGGGCCTAAGGGTTGTTATAAGTGTTTTGATTGAATTGAGTCGGGCTATTGATATAAAGTCCCGAAGGTGGTAACCTTAGTTATAGAGTTCGACGATAGAGTTGAAGTCCGTAACCATACATGTTACCAAAGGTCTTAACATTGGAATGAATACAATATAATTTGCATACGTATATGACTGTGTGCGTGGGATTCAAGAGCACAAGTAGCAATATATAGGAGGATTATAACCAAAGTTGGTTATGGTATTTATTTGTCAATTTCTCTTAAATTGATAAATAAATTTGTAAAAGAGATTGAGAAGACTTCTTGTGTTGAATTAAACTAAATAAAGGGGCTCATGTACAAAAATTAGAGACCAGCTCTCCTTGGGGGCCAGATTCAATTTTTTTGCTGTCAATTGTGGTATTAGAGCTGTTTTTGAGTTGTTTTGCAGAAAATTAACATGGAAATCCGAGTTGGTAGAGGTGCTGACAGAAGAAGAGGCAAACTTGTTGCCAATGCAGAAGTGTTGGAGACCTTGCAGAGGTTCGAGGCCAGAATGGATGCCATAGAGCTAGGACAGCCCAGAGATCCTGAAGACATCAGTGAACCTGAAATAGAAGAAGCTGGAGAAAATGCTGAGCTTCCTCCTGAGATGAGGCTCCTCAGAACTGTTCTGGGATCTGCAGTTAAGCCCAAGATTTAAGTGTCAAGTTTTGCAGGAGGACTGAATCCAGAAGAGCTGGTGGATTGGATTAATGAAATGAACAAGTGCTTTGACTATGAAGAAATGAGCGAAGATAAGAAGGTCAAGTTTGCAGTAACAAGACTGAAGGGACATGCTGCACTTTGGTGGGATGGAGTGCAAGCAGAAAGAAGGAGAGCTGGCAAACAGCCTATCAAAAGCTGGACCAAAATGATGGCTAAGCTAAAAGGTAAATTATTGCCTAGTGATTATCAGCTAACATTGTTTAGACAAATGTAGAACCTGAGATAGAGATTTCTGACAGTAAAGGAATACACAGAAGAATTCTATAGAGTAAGTATAAGAGCTAGACAGTTTCAGGACACACTAGAGAAGACTGCCAGATATGTGAATGGTCTCAAGCTGGAGATCCAAGATGAAATTGGTCTTCTGTCTCCTAAGACAGTTGAAGAGGCCTATCAGATGGCCTTGAAAGCAGAGGAGAAACTCCTGAGAAAGCAGTCTGCCAAAGGGAGAGGTACTTTCCGTGGAAAGGGAAGTCAGGGTGGTAGAGGAAAGCCTACTGCACCTAGAGATGGAGCTAACAGTAGCTCACCTCATAATGCATCTACAGAGGATGATGCAAGAGGCAGAAGGGGTTCTTACAGAGGAAGAGAAGGCAAAGGCAGAGGTAGAGAATTGAGGTGCTATAGATGTCATCAAGTGGGACACAAGCACTATGAGTGCCCAGATAATATGAGTGTTGGTCCAAGAAATGCTATTGTTGCTCAGGATGGAGAAGAGGCAACAATTGAAGAAGAAATCCTACCAGAGAGGGGAGAATCCTTGGTGGTTAATAAGGTCTTGTTGAAACAAACCAAAGAGGTCACTGAGCCTGCACAAAGGAAGACTTTGTTTAGAAGCATATGCAAAGTCTAGGGGAAATGTTGTCAGCTATTCATTGATAGTGGCAGCACAGCCAATCTAGTTTCCACTGAGGTGATAGAGAAGTTGAAGCTGAAGACAAGGGAGCATCCAACTCCCTACAGGGTGTCCTGGCTACATAAAGGGCACCAGCTGATTGTAAAAGAACAGTGTGAGATAGAGCTGCAAATGGGAAACTATAAAGACAAAGTCCTGTGTGATGTGATGCCCATGGATGTGTGTCACATACTGCTGGGTAGACCTTGGCAGTTTGACAGAGCAGCAGTGCATGATGGCAAGAAGAACACTTACAAGTTCTTCAAAGATGGGGTACATCATACATTGATACCCATGGAAGAAGGAGAACCATCAAGCAGAGTGGCTGACCCAAAGACCTTGTTGCTGAGCGGGAAGGAATATCTATAGCAGATTGAAGAAGAAGAGGTAACCTTTGCTTTAGTTTGCAAGCCTAAGGCAGTTCTTACTTCTACAAAGATTTCTGATTTTCCAATAGAAATCCAAGAGATGTTAGATAGTTATTGTGACATTGTTGTGGACGATTTACCTGATGAGTTGCCGCCTGTGAGAAAGATCAGCCATCAAATAGATTTTATCCCTGGTTCAAATCTGCCAAATAAGGTAGCCTACAGAATGACTCCCACAGAAAATGAGGAAATCATGAAGCAAGTACAGGAATTGGTGGACAAAGGACTGATCAGAGAAAGTTTGAGTCCATGTGCAGTGCCAGCAGTATTGAGCCCAAAGAAAGATGGAGGCTGGAGAATGTGCACTGATTCCAAAGCAATCAATAAGATAACAATCAGGTACAGATTCCCTTTGCCCAGAGTTGAGGATTTAATGGATTGTTTGAGTGGTGCCAAATATTTTTCAAAGTTAGATTTAAAAAGTGGATATCATCAGATTAGAATAAAGGAGGGTGATGAATGGAAAACTGCTTTTAAAACGAATGAAGGACTGTATGAATGGATGGTAATGCCTTTTGGTTTGTCTAGTGCACCTAGCACTTTTATGAGACTTATGAATGAAGTGTTGAAAGAATTCATTGGTAAATTTGTGATAGTGTATCTGGATGATATATTAGTTTTCAGCAAAACTAAAGAAGAACATTTAAGGCATCTTAATTATGTCTTGAAGAAGCTGCACCAAGAGAAACTGTTGATAAACTTAAAGAAATGCTCATTCATGAAGGAAGAGTTGGTGTATTTGGGCTTTGTTGTCTCTGCAGAAGGATTGAAGATGGACCCAGAAAAGGTTAAGGCAATTGTGGAGTGGCCTTCACCCAGAAATGTTTTTGAGGTAAGAAGTTTCCATGGACTTGCCAGTTTTTATAGGAAATTTATAAGAAACTTCAGTAAGATTAATGCACCCATCATTGAGACAATAAAAAAGAGAAAACACCCATTTAAATGGATTGCTGAAGCAAAAAGAAACTTTAAACTTCTGAAGCAAAAGATAACTGAAAAGCCTATTTTGATTCTGCCTGATTTTGCTAAACCATTTCAAGTGAAGTGTGATGCCAATGGAGAAGCCATTGGAGCTGTGCTGAGTTAGGATGATAGGCCTGTAGCTTATTTCAGTGAAAATATGAATGACACCAGAAGGAATTATTCCTCTTATGAGAAGGAATTCTATGTAGTTGTTTAGGCATTGAAAAAATGGAGGCATTACTTAATGTCCAAAGAATTTGTATTATACTATGACAATCATGCTTTGCAGTACATTGTACAGCAACCTAAGTTAAATCATAAGCATTCCAAATGGGTTGAGTATCTCCAAAGTTTTAACTTTGTTTTGAAACATATAAGTGGCCAAGCAAATAAAGTAGCTGATGCTTTGAGTAGGAGGCACATGCTTGTTCAAGAAACCAATTTTGAAGTTGTAGGATTTGATTTTCTCAAAGAACTGTACAAAACAGATTTAGATTTTAAGGAAGCATTTGAAGCATGTTGTAACCCTGTTCTAACAGATAGAAGCCAGTGGCTGGATTATTTCTTGCAGGAGGACTTACTATTCAGAAGAAACCAACTGTGTGTACCAAAATGTTCCATGAGAGAAAATTTGATCAAGGAGAAGCACAGTGGTGGACTTGCTGGGCACTTTGGTACTGATAAAACTTATGAGCAGCTGAGTCACTTCTATTATTGGCCCAAGATGAGAGCAGAAGTGGACAAGTTTGTAAAGAATTGCAAAATTTGTCAATATGCCAAAGGAAGGAGCCAGAATGCAGGATTGTACACTCCCTTTCCTATTCCAGACAGGCCTTGGGATATCGTGAGTATGGATTTTGTTCTAGGATTGCCCAAGAATCAGAGAGGGAATGATGCAGTCTTCGTTGTAGTGGACAGATTTTCCAAAATGGCACATTTTATTCCATGTTATAAAACTAGTGATGCCACCCATGTTGCTAACTTGTTTTTCAAAGAAGTTGTTAGGTTGCATGGGTTGCCCAAAAGTATTGTTTCAGACAGAGACACCAGATTTGTGGGCCATTTTTTGGAGGAAACTGTGGAAGAAACTTGGTACCAAGCTGAATTTCAGGTCAGCTTATCATCCTCAGACTGACGGACAAACTGAGGTAGTGAATAGAAGTCTGGGAAATTTGTTGAGAAGTCTTGCAGGAGAGCATCCCAAGCAGTGGGATCATATTTTTCCCCAGGAAGAATATGCATATAATGACTCACCAAATAGAATAACAGGGCAGAGTCCATTCCATATTGTTTATGGAATGCACCCCAGAGGAACATCAGAGTTAAGAAATCTGGGAAAGGCAGAACTGAGGAGTGCTGATGGTGATGAATTTGCTTTAGAAATCCAAGCCATACATGAACAAGTGAAACAGCAGTTACAAGGCAGCAACATCAAATAAAAAGGAAGAGTAGACTTGAGCAGAAGAGAAATCCATTTTGAAGTAGGAGATCTGGTTTTGGCACACTTGAGAAAGGAGAGATTCCCAAAGAAGCAGTATAACAAACTGAAGTTTAAAAAGATTGGGCCATGCAAGATACTTAGAAAGTTTTCTGCTAATGCTTATGAGATTGAATTTCCTCCTGATGTTGGAATATCTCCCATTTTAAATGTTGCAGATTTGTACAAGTATGAAGATGATGGTGCAGGAGAAGAACCCGGCGGTCGGAAGGCAGTTGAATGGGTAAAGCAGCTACCTCCAGCACAACCATTACAACCAGAGAAGATATTGTACAAAAAAGTGTTCAAGAAGACCAGAGGACAAGAGTACTTTCAGTATTTAATCAAGTGGAAGGACCAGCCAGAGGAAGATGCCACTTGGATGACTGAAGGAATGTTGCAGAAGATAGGCAGATCAGTGGAAGAACTCATGGACAGGAGTCCATGAAAGAAAATTTCCCTCGGGAGTCTGATGCAAGGGCATTAGACACTAGCCAGCAATGTAGGAGTTTTGTTCACATGTTGTGGCTAGGAGGGATCAAAATCATTCGGATTTGTAACAGCAAGGTGGCAATACCTTAGCTGCCTGTTGCATTTAGGTCAGTTAGAGTCAGTAGAAGTCGAATAGTTTTAGGTTCAGTCCATCTGTCATGTTCAGTTATTCGAATAAATGTAATTAGGCCTTTTGATAGATTAGAAACGGTCCTCAGAGAGGAACCAAAGAGACACATAATAATACATATAAATTGTATTCCCCGGATGCATTGAATAGGAGGAGATTTCTGCAGTAAAATCTGAGTGTTGAGAAATTACTTCCAGTTGAATAAATTTCGGTGCTCGTTGATTTTAAAATTGTCTTGAATTGATCTTTGTGAGGTAATTTGTTTAATTGCGGGGTGGTTGAACACTATCCTGTGTAAAATTGTTGAATATAGTTGCTATGTAATCTCTGCATGCCTCTCTGTCCATTGTTGATCGTAGAATTCTCTTGAATCGTCAGAATAGGCTCTGTTGTATTAAATTCGTGGTAGAGGCCATAGTCAGATGTAATTAATTCTCGTAACAGACTTACATTTTACCCAAACCATCTTTGAGAATGAATCTGTAAAGATGTTGGTTGCAAGCTCTGGTTGTGAAAACCCACTTACAGAGAATTAAGTTCGGTTGTGAACTGAGAGTGTTATTCTGAGAGTCGAACCTGAGTTAGTGAATCGGAGCAAATAGGAAGAAGGGTGTTAACCTCGGTTTAACCTACAGTCACCCCCTATTCAAAAGCCGGAATTAGTTTGATCGCACTGCCTTTGAAAGGAAAGTTGTATTCCCAATTCGGACACAATCTACGTCAGAGGCTGACACGTGGCCTTAAGTGGTCTGGGGATACCGCCCTCATCGCCTGCCATCGCACGTTAACTGTCGACTGTGGACTCAGTGCGATATTGACGTACGTCGTCCGATCAGAGGCTGGCTCATTGAACGGTGATCGCTCTCGAAAGAGCTCGGAGGATAAGACAAGGTATGGACGTTGAATTAAATTGAATTGCGTCGATTGTATAGGTGGGCCTGGGGCCTGAGGGTTGTTATAAGTGTTTTGATTGAATCGAATCGGGCTATTGATATAAAGTCCCGAAGGTGGTAACCTTAGTTATAGGGTTCAACGATAGAGTTGAAGTCCGTAACCATACCTGTTACCAAAGGTCTTAACATTGGAATGAATACAATATAATTTGCATACGTATATTACTGTGTGCGTGGGATTCAAGAGCACAAGTAGCAATATATAGGAGGATTATAACCAAAGTTGGTTATGGTATTTATTTGTCAATTTCTCTTAAATTTATAAATAAATTTGTAAAAGAGATTGAGAAGACTTCTTGTGTTGAATTAAACTAAATAAAGGGGCTCATGTACAGAAATTAGAGACCAGCTCTCCTTGGGGGCCATATTCAATTTTGTTGCTGTCACTAAAGTTTGTACTGAATATGTCCTTGAAGTCTTGCCAATGTTTAGTTTCTCTTTATTTCATGTCTTGGAATTGATGATTTTCAATTATATGGAGTCTATCCAATTCAATTTGAGATATAGTGGTTTTGGGATACTCAAACAAATCACATGGAAATATAAGATAATGATTAGATAACAACATTGAATATGTCAAAGAGAAATATGCCCACGAAATGAACAATTGCAAAAAATAATTCCCATCTTATATGTCATGTATCTCTTGTTGGTAAATTGTAGTGTTGCAATATTTTGTGATGTAAAATTATTCATGAGTCTGCATAGCAGTATTGTAGCTAGAAAGGAGATATAGCTACATGTTTTGTTCCATAATCTATTTTTCAGGTGGTGCACTATAAGTTATCATTGGAGTGTGCATAGAAAAGTTAAGACTAAGACAAATACGTCTTATATCTAGGCTACTTTCCTAGGTAACTGACTAGTACAAAATATGGCAACCATGTATCATGATAGATGGAAGTATATCCATTGGATTGTCAGTTACTTTGTATTCATGGTCATATTGATGATAGTCCATGGAACACAACAGGTTCTCAGATAATTTAAGGTTTTAGTGGTGTGATTGGTTTTTAACTTGTAAGTGACAATAGTTCTTCAAGTGAAGGAAGAAGCATGAACATTGATGGATATGAGTTTCACTATTCTCACTTGAGAAAACTAGATGTTGATTGCAGCATGAATTTTTTGGAGTGGAATGACGAGTTTGTAGTAGGAAGGACAAAGAAGTCTTGGATATAGCAAAGAGTGTGTTGGAGCTTGGTATAAAAAAAAATGGTGATAATACTTATCATAAGCATTATAGTAGCATAGATTATTAATTGTTGTAGCAATATATGTTGGATAATGGTGGACAAATAAGGTAAAATTATGTGAGTTGAATAATAATAGGCGCATGGCCATATTGTAATGCAATCTATACATTGTAGTTGTAGCAAGTATGTATGTTATATTTTAATTTGGTGTATTTGTCCTTAAAAAATATGTACCTACTATCTACATGCCATGGCATGTGTAATGTATCTACATGTATCTTTTATGTACATGAAAAGGGCACATCATTGTAAGACTTGGAGAGGCATGCATACTCCTTTATCATATGTCCCCTATGACTTGATAGTTTGTCTAGTTTAGTTCAATAGCCTATATTAGGGATTTCTTTAACACTGAGAGGAGTGAGCTATATTTTGGTTGGACACTCTATGAGTGGACCATATTGGTCTTAGACTTTGGGAAATGAAGTTTTACATTAAAGGGAGTTCATCAAGAGGTTGAATAAACCATGTATACAAAGGACATCATAATATACCAATGGTTTCAGCTATTAGGTACACATGCATTTTGGTGGATGGTTGTTCCTTTATATGGATGTTGATAGTTTGGTGATGGGTGTATGATCGAGGTATATGGACTTTGTTATTGAGGAGGTCCTTCAAGTCATAGTGAGGCATTTGGTTCAAAGAGAAAAAGACAATGAAGTCTTAAACATATAAAGATTAAGAAAAACATTCTTTTAAAGAGAGTGTAGAGTATGTAACTCCTACTTGTCTTATATTAAGATAATTATTGAGATTATTGATAATTATTATGTAGAATTGGTTATTTACATAGAAAGTTTGATCATAATCTAAGAAGTAGTTAAACTTAGTTAAATGTAAAAATAAAACTTTATTTTATTTATATTTATACTTTTACATTATCAATGCATTTTTGTGTGGATAATAAAAATATACTCTCTAACTTAACAGCCTGTTCCCGAATCAACTTGACTGTGTTACAGCTTCACACGCTACATTTAATCATCTCCATGTTCCATGCACACATCTCCCAATTACTATTATTACTTTGATTAACCAATTCATTACTCATTTAATCTATATCCTTCTGCTAGCAATTTCTTCATTTCGGATTTCCTTCGATGTATAGCCCTGGAAAACATGGTGTGAAAGCTTTTAATAAACATAGCCTTTTCGATTCTAATATAATTAAAACCATCCAAAATTCTAGCTTCACCTATGACTGGATTGTTGGAATTATTTTCCATCTCCATGGATTTACAAACAATATATGTCTGTGCTAGAGCTGATCTTCGTTAACAACGATCGTCATATCCACAGTTTAATCCACAAACAGTGATTTATAACTTTTTAATTTATTTAATTATGTCATGCTGTAAATATACTCCTATATTCTTATGATTCTGGCTGGCATCGTTCATATTGTCAAGCCACCAGAGCAAGGAATCTTCTAAATACCATGGTGATACAGTTTTATGAGTTCTAAAGATATTTAAGCAGGTTCCTAAGTATATTAGGGTTTAAAAATCATATTTATATTTACACTAACAGGAAGTGGAAGTCTCATAAATACCGAGAGGAGTATAGAGGAGTATAATGGCTTATAGCAACTTCACATATTTGAGCAAAAACGTATTTATATCTTTTCCTCTTTAGAGTTCCGAAGATTTTGTTGATGTGTGGAAAAACATGATATAAGGATTTGGAATGGAGGGGTTTATTAGCTGTAGGGAAGTTGGTACAGATGTTAGCATATCTATATGATGTTAGTATATTACTCTTTGTAGTATCTAACGGACATGGTATAGAGTAAAGTTGATAATTCACTTTATTCATAAATAAAATCTGTATTCAAAATAAAAATACCCTGTCAAATGTTAGTATATTCTTTTTATAAAGGAATGGAGATAGAGATGCTTCAGTGAAAAGGACTTCAATTGATTGCAGAATTTAGGAATATCCAAAAACACAAATTTATATGAGCAATCCAGATAAGGATGCTCCCGTGATTTACTGTATATAAAAAGTAGAAAATGACATTGTTGCAGAATTTAGGAATATCCCAAAAAAAAAAAAAAATTATATGAGCAATCCAGATAAGGATGCTCCGGTGATTTACTATATATAAGGTAGAAAATGACTTCCATTGATTGCAGAATTTAGGAATATCCAAAAAAACAAATTTATATGAGCAATCCAGATAAGGATGCTCCGGTGATTTACTGTATATATAAAGTATACTTTATATAAGAGGGCCTCTCTGGATTTGTCTGACATGGTAATGCATAAAATAATTGAAAGAAACGTGATAAAGGATCGAAAATGGAGATATCAGTACATTACCTTATATTAGAAGGGTTTTTCTGGATTTCTCTGTCTAATAAGGTAACTAACCATTATGATATGTGGTGGTCAAGCTTCTATTCTTTTTAATAGATGTTATGTGAAGAGTTTAGTTTTAAAGAGGGACAATTTTGTTGGGAAAGGAATGGTTTTTTCAATAGGATTTGGATGAAATTTGGTTGAAATTTTTGAAAATTCAAATTATAGTTATCAAATTTTAAAATTTAATGTTTTTTTAGAAATTTTTGAGAGTACTAAATTTCTTTCTATTATTAAAAAACTATTTTTCACTTCTAGATTTTTTTTTTAAATAAACTCTTATTGTTATTTTTTTTTTTAATTTAATAATTAAAAATTAAAATGATTAAATACCTCCGCTCTCCCTTGTGGCCAATTTGATGAAAGCTTCATCTTAAGCCCTCTATCCAATTTTTGAGAACGAGAACGGAATGTCTTCGCTTGTGAATACTTTATATACATAAATCCAATTTGTGAGAGGAAGAACTGAATGCCTTCACCGAAAAATCCCCAAATAATGTTAAGTCTGTCAGCGAAAACGGTGAAGCCACGGTACTTCATTAGAAATGAAGAAATTCAGTTGAAGACAGTGAACACTGACTTTAGCAATCATGTTCAAAGCTTCATTAATTAGAAGTGATGTGGATAAACAGAGAACTTTACAAGTGATGTGTGATGTGAATAAACAGAGAACCGAACTGAAAGCTAAAAGGTTTTTAGTTTTCAATAATTGGATTGTTTAATGTTGTAGAGGGACAGTTTAGTTTAATGGGTGATCAAAGTAATTTGAAATTTAAAAAAATTGAAAAGAATACTAACCATAAATTCTAGAAATTTATTAATAATTAAGTGGCAAGAAAACTACTAAATTCCTTTAAATATATTTAAAATGTAAACGACCACAAGCTTGGCCACCCCATTGTTGAATTTCTCACCAGAACAACTTTCTGGTGCATCCTTAAAATGTATAACAGTTGGTTTGCAAACCAATGAAAACAAATTAGTATTTTCATCATTTTAAGATCGTGGGATGCTTCTTAGATTGCCCCTTTAGGTATTTTCAAGCTTCTTTCCGTTTCAGTGAAAAAAGATCCGAGATTTCTGGACTTGCATTTATTTTAGAGTAATTGATTTTATTTAAGGTTCCAGTAGATGTATTTATTTTATTTTGGTTTATTTTGGTTTAAGATTAGGATTAGTTTAGCTAGAGTTTTTAATGTTGGATGGAAAAATAATTCAGATGAGTTTTGCTATCAAGTTAGGTTTTGATATGTAAACTTTATTTTGAGTGTCTCTCTAAAAATTTTGAACTAAAAAACTAAACCTTATACAAACTAACTAATCTGTATTATTAAAAATAAAATAAAATTTAATTTAATTTTAAACCAAAAAACTAAACCTCATACCAACTAAAAACTAAATTAAATTTCAAATTTATTAAAACCTTTGATTAAATTCTATCCGTGACTAAACCAGCTAAGTTCAATACTTTCTTATCATGCATATTTGAATACTATCTCTAACATTTTAGTATGATATGAGGGAATATTGTTGAAAAGTGGGTGGAAATACCTATTCATACTCCAAGTTCATGTTGTAGAATTAATTGTGGTTCAAATTGTGTATTTAAACATAGTATTATGTTTTTAAATCCTCCTACGAGGGGAGTTGGTTGATTGGTTGATTACTATAGTAGATTGATTTGTGTATTAGATTGTTTTCTTCGGAGTTATTTATGCCATTTGTTGGGGTTTTGCATTAAATCACTTGTAGCCAATCTGTGTATTAGATTGTTTTCTTCGGAGTTATCTATGCCATTTGTTGGGGTTTTGCATTAAATCACTTGTAGCCAATCTGTGTATTAGTTTGCTTTCTTTGAAGTTATCTATGTTATTTGTTGGGGTTTTCATTAAATCACTTGTAGCCAACTGCGTAGTAAATATTGAAATAAAGTGGCTAAATAAAATGAGTATTATTACTGTAAACTCGTGAATTTCATGCAACAATAATAAAGTCCTAGCAAAGCTCATAAGAAAGGATGTGTATAGTTTACCAGTCCCAGTAGAGCTCAAATGGTGATCCATGTAAAGAGAATCACATATTAATACTGATGCATAGAATCACAAATTACATAAGCAATTAAAAATGAATTACAGAACTCATTCTTTATAATTAAAAATGTACTAGGAAAGCATTCTTTGGTATGCCTCTAAAAAGTATTATTATAGGATGTTGTCAATAATTACAAACTTCAACTCTGTTGATAAATGTTTTATGGTTATTAAGTCCCTATGAGAGAAATTAATATTCAGATCCTTTTCTTCATTTTGAAATAATATTCAACTCCATTAATAAAGGTTTTATGTTTATTAAGTCCCCACAAGAGAACTTGATATTCAATTCCCTTTCACCATTTTAAAATAAATGATGTAGGGGTGTATTGTGCCAAGAGAAGTTAGAAAATATTTGAAATATATATATATATATATATGAGTAATGGGTGTTTTTTTTAAGATAATTGTATTTAATATAGTTATATAAATTAAATGAATGATAAATATAAAAGACAAATTTAATAGCTGCAAAGTAGCATAGTCCCTGTCTCTATAGCTAATTAATTGATTTAAGCCATCAGCATTTCATCCTGAGCTAACTCCCACACTATAACTCTCTCTGCACAAGTTTCAACATTAGTTTAAAGACTAAGGATATGTAGCTCTGCAAGCTCTCCTTGGCATTTCGATTTCGTAAGCATAGTTTGCATTAGCGATTTCACAAACCTTGTTGGGAATTGCTAAGTAATAAATAATAGCACGATACACAGAACCCGTTGTAGAAAAACATGTTGATTGAATCTCACCTACGAAAATCAGCACTAATGACAAGAATTATGGGACAATGAATGTACAAAAAAAATATCTAGGAGGCCTCACTCTTAAATATTTGTGTTTTCGTTGTGCGGAATTTGTTTAATAATAATATTTATGTATTCATTGTTTTGAAGTGAGAACATTTTTGTTTAATAATAATATTTTTGTTTTCCTTGTAGAAGTGTGAACATTTTTGTTTAATAATAATATTTATGTTTTCATTGTGCGGAAGTGTGAATATTTTTGTTTAATAATAAAACTTGTGTTTTGATTGTGGGGAAGTGTGAAAAAACTATTTAATAATAATATTTGTGTTTTCATTGTGCGGAAGTATGAACATTTGTGTGAATATTTGTGCGGAAGTCTAAACATTTGTGTGGGACATTCAGGGCTTTTTTATTTTTTTGGTTATAAGAAAAATGAACATGTCAATAAACAACACACAAATGACAACGGGTTATGGCATCAATGGCCTCCACATTCCACACAGTGATTCCACCCATCGTCGTCTTCACTGTCGTGTTATGCAAATTACATGCATGGAATCCCAAACAATGTGTAGTGGTTTTGTGGTCCTATCGTACCTAATAAAACGCAGATATAAAATTTGCATGCCCCAGTGTGACATAGTTCACCTACGCATCGAAATTCATGGCGTTGGAATATAGATTCTCTCGCATGCGCATATATTATGTGAGACCATAATATAGTTTGGGGCATATGTATGTATCTTACGCCTTCAAAGTGAGTAATGTCAGGTTGAAGCCATGTGTATATGTGTGACATCACCACGATATAACCCAAACAAAAGAAATTCATTTTTGGGAACTAAATGCAATGTTTTAACATCAACAATGGGGACACAAGCTATGAAACTGACAAGAATTGAAAACCAAAAAGAAGTGGAGTAGAGGATTGCACTTCTGATTATTACGAATCAGTTAATTAAGATTACATTGGAAACATTAGTAATAAATGACTAAAGTGAAACTTGACTAAATTGGACTAAGTGAAACTGAACTGGACACTTGGATGGACGGTTTCGACACCTAGCAAGTGGATGGAATTAGATTTTCCATCACTCCCCCTTAATTACAACAACATAAAAATTTAATTAAGATACTTGTTCTTCTATTTCTCAGCCAGGCTTACAATTTAAAAAATTGACTTCAACTACATTTACTTTTCTTCATCTCTTCTTCTAGATCCTATAGCCTCTAAATTGTTGCATCTTTTTCTTCTTTTTGTATCCTTCAAACCTCAATTTCTTCATTTTTTGGTGCAGGTTCTTCATTTGTTGGTGCAGGTCTTCTACTGTTCCAATTTGTCTAAGCATGTCCTAGAATTCTTCAAGAAATGACTTGTATGTGGGACACTACCACATAGTATCTTTTATAGTGTGCTTTTCATCATCAAATTGTTGTAACATGAGATGAGAATAAAATTTTATCTCTTCAAAACTCCAATACCTAAAAATTTCACTGATGTGTTCATCATGCATGTTGTCTTCAACATTCATATCTACATCTTCTGTGTAGACCTCATCTAGACATGGTGTTGCAAGCCATGTTTCGAGGAACTTTAACTCTTCTTCATAATCATTATGTTTACCTACACATTGGAAATCAATGGTAAGTGTAAAAACATCTCCTAAACCACATTGGTTTTGTTCCTTCTGCTCTGCAATGAGAGCTTTCTCTTGTTGCACTTCCTTGAGTCTTCTTTTGCCTCTGTCTCTGTTTTATATTTGTGGGTTTCTTTCTTTGCATCTAGCTTTATCTTATTAAAAATTATGAGAGAACAGAAACGCACAGGATTCACACACAAATAATTAATTTCTATATCTAAATAATCAGAGATACATCAAATATATATAGGTGAACTAATTCTAATCTTAGAGAGAGAAGTTGAGAGAATCTCTCAACTTCCTCAACAACCCAATCCAAACTAAGTAAGCCTAATAATGGAGGCATTATCTCAAACACCCCCCCTTAATGCCTACATTACAGAAATGGAGAACACACTAAATTAATACAAACATTTGTATGCCCTGGTCTTCATTAACATTTGTACCCACTCTGAGATCTCATAGGAAACGCTCTTTTCTCCACCATTTTCGAGCTACCATTCAACCCATTTAAAATACATTTGTTTCTGACCAGCAATAATGAACTTTGCAAGATCAACAGTATTGACAACTCCGCTCGTCGGGGCTTCCGCAATAAGAGCTGACAAGTGATGAACCATCCTATGGACCAATCACCATCTGTCGGATATTTCGCTTTCGGCTATCCATCAGTGGCTAGGCAAATGGTCTGAATACTGAATGTGTTCAAGAGCTAATCTAACAACTTGACCTGCTTCACATCATACTGTAACCTGTAACTGATGCTCTTGGCCTGTAGCACAACAATATCAGCATATAACAAATTCACACAATCAAATTAGCCAATTGTTCTCTCGTCCCTGTAGAACGTCAAGAACGACTAATTTAAATTATGCTAAATTGTTCATGGTTGGTTCTCTTCTACACAAATCTCATAGTAATAAATCTCATTAAACTTCACACTATATTCCACACAACTATATTCCACGCTGAATTAAGTGGGTTAAAACTCGATAAACATTATAGTTGGTTTTCAAATTGAAGCAAACGCCGCCATGGCCAATCAGACCTCCGAAGCACATGGGACCTCCGAAGCACATGGCTCTGTTAGAGGCAACGAAACGGATCCAGGACGTCTCTAAACAAATGGCAAAAAACATTTTCAGCGTGGCAAGCGGGTTGCCTATTGATTTGGGCCATTTTCAGCATGGCAAGCGGGTTCTCTATTTCTGCCGACTTGGAAGCCTTGTTTTCTGTTTTGCATCGCATCATTTTTATTCAATATAGGACCTAATCTATGTTCGAGCAATATGTTTACTGTTTCGTTGAATTGGATTCTGAAGTCTGGATCTTTGAAATCATTATCAGTTACGAGAAATTGGGAAGACACAACATCAAGCTGGCTAAATAGACTGTCATAAAGAGCCATTAAGCCACTCTGACCAACAGCAGCACATGGCTTTCAATCAAGTTCAACCTGAGACTTTTGAAGATCTGCAGAGCTGCTATTAATTAGTCGTTGATACCAAAGTTTCTGCCTTCGAACATCTGTGACAAAACTGATTCAAATCATAGACTTAACAGAAATCCTTGGCCTACTTTATTCGGCAGGTATCTACACTTCTGGTAAAACTCCTCACGCTGTCACTGTCTCACAACCGATGTGTGGAGATCCCCCATAAAGGAATTGTCTCACAACCACGCAGAACTATTCTGCAATTTTTAGAAGAGTGAACTAGATCTGCAGTAACTGGATCATACCGGCGTAGGCAGAAAATGCACTCTCTGGATCCTTGGACGCAGTCACTCCTTCCACTACGTAGATCACACATGCAGGACCACTCTTCGCCTAATCGACTATCACTTGATTCTCAACAGTGCTTTAAAAGAAACATTATTCACAACAACCACGCAATCAGCTTGATCCACAGTGATCCGCATACGCAATTCCAAATCCTTCAGTGCGTCCTCCAACGAACCTTCTCGGCGAGAATATTGTGAAACCTTCGGCCTATTTAAAATTGGTGAAAACACAAACAAATACCACTGGGAATTGAAATCAAATAAAAGCTATATAAAACACATAAAACATTTCACTCAAATGCTTGCAACATAAACTCTCACATTTTCCTGGCCTTCCCGTGAGGGAATTAAGCCAGAACTGGCTCCGATACCATATTAAAAATTATGAGAGAACATAAACGCACAGGATTCACACACAAATAATTAATTTCTATATCTAAATAATCAGAGATACATCAAATATATATAGGTGAACTAATTCTAATCTTAGAGAGAGAAGTTGAGAGAATCTCTCAACTTCCTCAACAACCCAATCCAAACTAAGTAAGCCTAATAATGGAGGCATTATCTCAAACATATCTATGTTTCTATCTTTGTCTTTATCTTTGTTTCTATCTCTTCTTCACTAACTTGTGCTACTACAAACAAGTTGTTTACCACTTGGTTTTCAGACTCAACTGGGATTATCTCACCAAATAGCATCATGTTAATATGATGTTTTTGTTGCATCATCTACAACCAATAATTATTATCCAGAAATTATTTATCAAAGTTTACATCAACAATATTAATCGTTGGATTTACCATAGTAGTTTTACTCTCATCAGCAAGATTTGTTGTTCAATTCACCAAATCATCATCAACAAGCTATGTTGTTGGAATCAGCATATCATCATCAGCAAGCTCTATTGCTGGAATCACCAAATCATCATCAGCAAGCTTTGTTGCTTGAATCATCAGCAGCAAGCTATGTTGCTAGAATCACCATACATCCACTTGTTTTTGTGCATAGTGGGGTTCGCAAGAATCTATGTGCTCCTTCTCTCTTTCTTATGCAACTTCTTCACAGACATCATCCACTTATGGCTGAGCACAATGGGGCTCATGAGCATCTATGTGCTCCTCCTCTCTTGCGTCTGCAACTTCTTCACATACATTATCCACTTGTGGTTGAGCACAGTGGGATTCAACAAAATTTTCATATTGTTATATATTTGTTGCTATAGATCCACCTTCATCTTCAATTTCAATGCTCCCCTTTACACCAAAACACCTCTCAAGGGTATCCCAGGCTTCCTTGGTTGTCTTGGAATCTGATATCAGGGGAAGAATGTTTTCATCCACATATTCTTTTATGCATTTTAATGCGAAGGCATCATTTTTCCTCTTCACTTCAAAATCCAAAAAGATCTCAAACATATCCTATTGTCGCTTTAGCCTCTTGGATTTTCCCATTTTTTGAGTGTTTGCTCACTACAACTCAACAAGAAACACAAATTGTAGACATGACGTCATTGCTTGGCTTCCACAAAAAACCTTCTTGCAAAATCTTTTCTTTAAAATATTGCAATGCCCACAATCAATTTTATAGGCCTTCTAAGCATTGCATGAGCCATTTTTAAACCATACCTTGAAGCCCTCTATCTTTATAACAAATTATTAAAAAAAAAAAAAAAAAAAAAAACTTTTTATTCACTCTCCCTTTAAAAAAAAAAATTCAAACAAATCCCTTTTTTCTTAAAAATGGGCTTCCTCCCTTCTATGAATCGACTTTTAAAAAAGACTTTTAATTTCATTAAAAACGCAATTATGAATACAAATTGTTGATTTTCTGAAGAAAAAAAATACCTTCATGAAACTTTGGCGCATCATTTTTGTGGTGTGTGCTTTTCTAAATCACTTTAACGCAGTTGTTAGTGTTAAGGGGCCACATGTGATTGAAAATATCATAAGGAATGTGTACTAATGCATTTCATTGCAATGGAGTTTAGTGTTACAAACTCTTTGGACTAACATAGATCCATACTTCTGAAGTCCGTGTATAACACTCTGCTTTGATTGCCTGGAGTGCCTTACCCTTGCTTCATTTTTTCTTTAAAATATTTTCCTTCTTCTTAAACTGTCTTTCTCTCTGCTACTTTTAGGCAGGAGGTGTCTTCAAAATTCTTAAAACTTATGTTTCTCTCTCAAAGAATCTTATGCAGGCTTGCCTCTTCTCTCTATTGCTCCAACTTCACTCATGTTACTGCTCTCTCAGGGAGTCTTATGCAAACTATTTTTGATACCATGAGAAAAATTGAAAACCAAAAACAAGTGGAGCAGAGGATTTCACTTCTAATTATTACGAATCAGTTAAATAATATTACATTGGAAACATCCGTAATAAATTACTGAAGTGAAACTTGACTAAATTGGACTAAGTGAAATTGAATTGGGACACTTGGATGGACGGTTTCAACACCTAGCAGGTGGTTGGAATTAGATTCTCCAACAAAAACAAATCTTATTGAAACCTTTGGCTTCATATGCTTTGTTGTGTAGATCGTTGATCCCCCATCGACCAAGCGTAGTAGAAACCTTCCCGACGAGAAGGACTAACTTCCAACCCATTACCTTAATTATGTTAGTAGTAGTTAGGAATATGTTTTTGTTCACATTGTATGCTATGTCTCACGAGTTAACCAACTTATGAATATTTATATATATATGAAGTACAATAATATAAGTACATATAAGTATAATCAATGCATGTTATTTCACGAGTATAGCTCATTACAGTTTTTCCAAGTGACTCGAGTTATGTTGATTTAAAATGGATTTGTAAAATCTTGATTATCCAACATAGGTAGGTCATCTATGGTGATTATGGACCTTAATAGTTCTCAATGTCATATTAAAGAGAAGGGAAAGTTGAGACGACGAGCTTAACATATAACTAAGATAATTCTCCATATTATGCACTTTTCACACACGAATGAGTTAACGAGTAAGGGCTAGTCAACAATTAGGTGTGATAATACCAGTGTTAATGCACCAGATCATAAATCTGCAATTAAGCATGCTTGGGCTAGAGTATTATTGGGATGGGTGACCTCCTGAGAAGGCCTAGTGTTGCACCCTCCCCCATTTTTTAAAAATGGGCTAGTGGACAACTACCAGCATGTATAAGTTGTGTCATTTACAAGAGTGAGGTTATTTGTTTACATTGAGATTTAAAATTCAAATTTATTGTAGTACACAAAATTTAATAACATGTAGCAAAGACCCCATAATTTCCAAAGTGTTCACCTAATGTTAGGGTTAGTTGATTAGTCAAAGGAATTCAATTCATGAGTTGGCACCCCCCATGGCTAGGGGGAGTGATTAAGCTTTGCACAACGGAATTCCTCTTGTATTATTAGCTTGATATTGGTGTGTGGGGATCCAAACATTTGGAATGAAATAACACAGCTAGCTTAAGACATGTTCAGTGTGCAGAATTTCTTCACAATTTTTGGTGGTCCCTACAAATGGCATCTTTGCTTGTGTGGAGTTGTGCAGAAATTTCCATGCGCATAAAGCTCTGCACAAGAAAAACTTTGCACACTCGAAAACAAACTCCCATATATTGTATCTATGTCACCATCACAGAGCGTGTGTGAATATTATGATCATACTCCAGATGGTTATGGAGATTCAATTGAGGAGTGGAAGCATGATATAAATCATAAGGTCTCGAAGGTACATGTTAATTTTGTAGCAAAAATTTGGTTATGGGAATTAATGGCATATCACTCCAATTCTCTGATTCAATATTTGTAGGTTGTTCCCATGCAAAACATCAAGTTGATGTAATCCAAAGCATGGAAATGACGTTGGACATACAATAGGGATGCCTCATCAATTATGCAAGAAATCCGTAAATAAGGAATGGATTCCATAAATATTGGATGACAAGGCAGCAGTATACAAGATTGGAATCCAAAATTATAAATTAACTCAATATCTAGAGAGGTAAGAGTAGTTCTAAATTATTTTTATCATTGGTGCCTTCTTGTAATGTGTTGGTTTTCAATCTAGTTGTGAAGGGTTGTTAAAATTGGAAACTAGGGCCAAATTTCACTTTGGACAGCTCATTTGATGGAGATTATTATTTCATTGAATTCCTCTTTTTGAGAGGACCAAAATTGACCTAAATATCATCAAATTTGGAGAAGGGAAAAAATATTTTTGAGGTCAAGCCCACACATGTGAAAATTATCAAGGTCAGCCACATCATCATGTAGGCTCATGAAGCCGAATGGACATGTCACTTGAGCCCCAACGACTTGTATAAATATGAGAGACCTCAAACCTCATTTGGCATCATCTCATCTCACACATTCTTCTCTCTCCTCATCTGATTGGTTTGTACATTTATTAGGCATTCAAATTCTCTCACACGTATGGCAAGAAGGAGGACAAATGGTAGGGCCTAAATTTTAGAGTCTGTTGTAGGTTTGATCTGTGTTGGAAAGGGGTTTTTTGACCATTTTGACTGTTATTTTCTTCCACAATTTTTATCTTTGGAGGCCGCACCTATTGGCACAAAAACCAAGGTATTTTGGGCACGTTGACTGAGGCTAGCCGCAGAATTCAAGAGCATAATTTGACCAAGCTTGACCGTTGTTTTATGAACTATTTTAGGTTGAATTTGACCTACATAAGAGTTAGCTTTTGATTGTGGATTTACTGAGGTGTTTTCATATAATTTTGATTGTTGTTGAATTTCTGGTTAGGGTTGAATTTGAGTGTTGTTGATTGCAGATTTGACAGGGTTGTTCTGACTGTGATTTGGCAAGTCAATTTTGACTTTTGTACTCTCTCTCTCTCTCTCTCTCTCTCTCTCTCTCTCTCTCTCTGTTGAATGTTTGATGTAATAATAAAAAGAATTGATCAAAATGGTTTTCCCCCTCTTTGGGTTTTTCCTTAGCATTAGCCAAATCTGGTGTTCTCGTCTTGGCTTGTCTTCTGCATTTTATTGTTCATGTTCTATCTACAGTTACTATCAATGTGATTTATGGTTAATGTGATTGCTGTTGGAAAACTAAATTGGAAATTATCATTGGGCTGCTAAAATGAAATTGAAGTAATTGTGCTAATAATATAACATACCATTGTTAACTAAAATTAACATGGTATGAAAGCCCAGGTGAAGACAAAGCCCAAGCAAGAGAGGGAAAAGAAATCACTAAGAGAGATCTATAGGACAAGTCCCCATGGAATCTACATCTTACTTCAAGACTAAGGATAATCTCAATGAAAAGTTTAACTATCATGCATGGAAGATGACTTTAGACCTCACTTTGGAGAAGCATGAAGTATTGGACTATGTGCAGGAAAAAGTGGTAGAGCCTCAATCAAATGCATCGGTTGCTACTAAGACAAAGTATAGAAAAGGTGAGGTCAAAGCAAAGAAAATCTTGATTGAATTTATTCAAAAGCATATGGTTTCCTAAATTTATAATTTGGGAACTTCTAAGGATATATATGATAACCTAATTGGGATGTTCAAAGTGAACAATGTAAATCAAATCTTCTTTCTCAAGAACAAATTGAAGGATATCAAGATGGATAAACGGGAGTCTATCCAATCCTACTTCATGGGAATAACACAATCAAGAATGACTTACTATCTATTGAAGAAGTTATTGCTGACAGGGAGCTCACTCTCATTGCACTTGTAGGTCTTTCAATACCTTAGGATGTATTTGTCACCATTATTCTCAACAATGATAGGATACCTATTTTTGATCAGTTATTGGCTAGATTCACTCAAGAGGAGACAAGGATGATGGAGAGAGATGAGACCTCCAATGGAAATGATCCTACGTCCTTCTTTGCTCGTGAAAAATAAAGAATAATGTTGGTCCAAGGAGACGAGATCAAGGATCTAAGAATAGAAGAAAAGGTGGAAGAAAAGGAAGGTGCTACAATTGTAACAGGTTCGACCACTATGCTAGAGAGTGACCTCACAACAAGAATTCTCCAAGGGATGAAAACAAAAACAACCACAACAATTTCAAAGGCAATGGAAAACAAAGGAACAATAGGTTCAACAACAAATAAAAGAGGAATGCCCCCGTTGCTCGAAATGGAAATGGTCGACCTCCCAAAAGGAAAAGAAATGCCAAGTATGATGAAAATAATGTTTTATAAAAACAGGATGAGTTTTATCTTACTTCTACTCTATCTATTGCCTCTCCTCTAGATACATTGGATCATTGGTTGATTTATAGTGGAGCCTCAAGGCACTTCACTAAGTACAAGGAGGCCCTCTCAAATTTGGTTGAAAACAAAACTAATCTAGAAATAATATTTGGAGATAATGCCACCTACCATGTGAAAGGGATAGGTACTCTCACTCTTCACTTGAATCAAGTTCAAACCATTCATCTACAAGATGTGTTATATGTGCCCAATTTGAAGAAAAACTTGGTATCTATTTCTGCGATGGAAGACAAAGGGTTCAAGGTAGCATTCGTTGATGGAAAGGTACGTATTTGAAAAAGAAACCCCAAAGATGCATTTACTCTTGGATTTAGGATTAATGATCTCTATAAAGTTGTAGGAAGTCCTTTGGGAGCTTTGGCAAGTTGTACTTCTCTTATATCTAAGTTATGGCATCGAAGGTTTTCCCACATGCATTACAAGGCCTTACCTTGGGTAAGGAAGATGGTTACAAGGATGCCTAAATTTAATATGAACCATGAAGGATTTTTCTAGGGATGTGCAGTTGGGAAACATACAAAGGGGCCATTCCCTTCTAGTGAAATCTAGAAAACTAATGTTCTTCAATTGGTCCATTCTGACCTATCTAGTACCCTGCCCGTAACCTCATTGGGAGGATACAAATATTATGAAATATTTGTGGATGACTTCTCACGCAAAACACGGATCTATTTCTTAAAGAGGAAGGATGAAGTGTTCAAATGGTTTCATTCTTTCAAAGCATTGGTGGAGAATCAAATAGGGAACAAGATCAATATATTGAGTACCGACAATGGAACCAAATATGAATCAAAGAAATTCAATGAATTTTGCAGAGAGGTTGGTATCAAGAGGGATACAATTGTTCTATACACTCTTGAGAAAAATGGAGTTTTTTAAAGAAATAATTGAACAATTATGGAAGCCACTTATTCCATGCTTCATGATCAAGGTCTACCTAAGTTCTTATGGGGATAAGTTTCCATTACTGTCGTATATGTTCAAAATAGGAGCCTGCATCAAGCATTGGATTTCAAGACACCCAAGGAAGCTTTCACTGGTAATAAACATGATGTTTCTCATTTTAGAATTTTTGGTTGTCTTGTGTACTTTCATATGCCTAAAGAGAAAAGAAAAAAGTTGGAATAATATGGGAAGAAAGGTATATTTGTTGGCTACAGTGAAAATTCGAAAGCATATAGGATCTATGTATCTGTTCAAAGAGATGTGGAAGTAAGTCGTAATATCACCTTTGATGAATATATTTCCCTTGGGAAAGCCAAAGATCTCCCTATCCCAAGGAAGGACAATGATGATGTTGCGAAAAAACAGGATGAACCTTAGATAGATGAGCCTATTCCTGATGCTCATGTTCTGATGGATCTTATTGATCCACCTCCTAGTGATCCTTCTACCTCTATCAACTGACCACTATGGCTCAAATATACTCTTGAATATGTTAAAAGACATATTTCTCCAAGAGGGACATTTCGCGAAAGTAATAATTTGAATAGGTATCAAGGGTACTTGGATGCTATGATTACTATCCTTCAAGATGAACCATGCACATTCAAAGAAGTTGTATGGAAGGATGCGATGAATGAGGAATGTGAATCTATCATGAAGAATGATGTTTGGGACATGGTGCCTAGACATAAGGACAAGTTTGTGGTCTCCTCTAAATGGCTTTACAAAATTAAACATGGATTTGATAGAAGTGTTGAAAAATATAAGGCCAGGTTCATTGCTCAAGGCTTCTCTCAAAAGAAAGGAGTGGACTATGACAATATGTTTTCACCGGTTTCTCAATATACCACTATCTAATCTATTATTAATCTCACTGCCAACCAAGGATGGAGCCTACATCAAATGGACGCCAAGGCTGCTTTCTTCCATGGCTCACTTAAGGAGGAGGTCTACTTGGAACAACCTCAGGGGTTCGAAGTACAAAATCGAAGGAAACATGTATGCAGGTTGAAGAAATCCCTCTATGGGTTGAAACAAGCCCCTAGGGCTTGGTATGAGAATTGATTGTCATCTTATGAAGCTGGGATTTACAAGGAGCTATGTTGATCCTAACCTATATTTCAAGGTTGAAAAGGACATGCCTCTCATTTTGGTCCTTTGTGTTGATGATCTCTTTCTGACAAGTGCAAACCCTCTCATTTATCAATGAAGAGGGAGTTGACTTCCAAGTTCGAGATGGAGGACCTAGGACTAATGCACTACTTCCTAGGCCTTGAGGTATGGCAAAAGCCAGGGGAGATTTTCCTTTCTCAAGGAAAATACATTATGAAGTTGATAGAGAGATGTGGGATGGTGGATTGCAATTTTTTGTCTACTCTGATGGAACTCAACTTCAAGAAGCTAACTAGAAGTGTTGTTGGGGCCAAATTGGCAAACCATTACGAGTATCGACAACTTGTGGGGGGGGGCTAATGTTCTTGGTAAACTCCTAACCAGACATATGCTTCATAGTGAATACTTTAATTCAGTTTATGGTTGAGCCTCGTCACATACATTGGATTCCTACTAAGAACCCCTTGAGTTATCTATGTGGCACAATCAACTATGGGTTCAAATACGTTGTCGGTAATTTCATGTTACATGGATATTTTGATGATGACTGGACTGGTAGTGTGGTGGATAGAAAGAGAATGTCTATATGTTGCTTCTCATTGGGGTCTGCTTCGATCTCTTGGATGAGTAGGAAGCAAAAATCGGTTTCTCTAAGCACCATCGAGGTCGAATACATTGCTGCTAGTATGGCCTG
Source organism: Pinus albicaulis (assembly GCA_034641835.2). Classification (NCBI taxonomy): domain Eukaryota; kingdom Viridiplantae; phylum Streptophyta; class Pinopsida; order Pinales; family Pinaceae; genus Pinus; species Pinus albicaulis. The sequence goes on from CM076576.1 coordinate 735,787,822, forward strand.
TTGTGAAGCTATATAGTTGAGGAAGCTTTTCAGTGAGATATGTGAGCACATGCTGGATACCACTGTGATATATTGCGACAACCAGAGTGGGATTCGTCTTTCATAGAATCTCGTGATGCATAACCGCTCCAAGCACATTAATATCAGGTATCACTTTAACTGGGATATGGTACAAAGGAGAGAAATAATGCTCGAACACATCAAGACTGATGAGAAGGTTGCAGACATACTCGCGAATCCCTTGGGGAAGTTCAAATTCTTATCCTTCCGAAAGAGACTTGGAGTCCTGGAAGGACCCTCCAATGAGGGTCCTGCTTGAGTTGGACATTGAGCTCTGAGAGCTCCTAGGGGCTTGGGGTACTTCTTGGAGCTATGTTTGACCATAGAGTGAGTGGTTCACCTTCCTCTATAGTTACACTGCATACAGGTTGAGTGGTTCTCCTTCCCTTGCGATACCCCATTATGGTTGACATGTGTGTGGGGCGAGTGGTCCACCTTCCCCTATGATTGATGGCACATGTGTGTAGGGTGAGTGGTTCACCTTCTCCTATGATTGATGATATATGCATAGGATGAGTGGTTTACCTTCTCCTGTGAATGACCCAACATACATCCTACACATGTAGTTTGGGACTCATGGGAAGTACCTCTCATATGGTCAATGAGTTGGGAAAATAAGATAGGGACCATAGAACTACAGATGGACACGTCGTGTACTTTCGTACTCCCTATGTCTAGGATGCATGGTGTTCAACAACTTGATATGGGATCAAGACTTATGGGTTTCTACTCTTGGATTGACTTTTGTCAATGGAGAATGGTAAGGTCTTGTGACTCACTCTCGATCAATTCTTCTTCATTATTTATATCATTGTTCAGCAAAGTTGATATTAGATGAAAATATGGTACATGATGATAGGATGGCATGATGATGGATGGGTTGGCAAGTGGAATTCACCCTAGTTGAGAGGGAATGTTAAAATTGGAAACTAGGGCCAAATTCCACTTTGGACATCTCATTTGATGGAGATGATTATTGCATTGAATTCCTCTTTTCAAGAGGACCAAAATCTACCTAAAGATCATCAAATTTGGATAAGGGAAAATATGTTTTTGAGGTCAAGCCCACGCATGTGCAAATTTTCAAGGTCAGCCACATCATCATGTAGGCTCATGAAGCCCAATGTACATGTCACTTGAGCCCCAATGACTTGTATAAATATGAGAGACCTCAAACCTCATTTGGCATCATCTCATATCACACATTATTATCTATCCTCTTCTAATTGGTTCGTATAGCTACTGGGAAGTCAAATTCTATCACACATATGGCAAGAAGGAGGACAAATTACAGGGTAGAAATTTCAGAGTCTATTGAAGGTTTGACTAGTATTGACCAGGGGTGTTTTGACCACATTTGATTGTGATTTTCTTCCAGAATTTTGATCTTTTGAGGCCACACATATTGGCACAAAAATGAGGTATTCTAAGCACGTTGACCATAGGCTTGACTGCAAAATTCAAGAGTATACTTTGACCAAATTTAATCATTGTTTTATGAATTGTTTTGGGTTGAATTTGACCTACATAAGAGGCCAAGTTTGACTATAGATTGACTGAACCGTTTTGGGAGAAGTTTGACTGTTGTTAACTTTCTGGTTAGGGTTGAATTTTACTTTTGTTGATTGTATATTTTGCAAGTCAATTTTGACTTTTGTACTTTCTCTCTGTTGAACATTTGATATAATAATCAGAATAATTGATCAAGGGTTTTCCTCATCTTGGGGTTTTCCCCTGGCATTAGCCAAATCTAGTGTTCCCTTATCTTGGCTTGTCTTCTGCATTTTATTGTTCATATTCTATCTACAGTTATTTTCAATGTGATTTATTATTAATGTGTTTGATATTGGAAAACTAAATTGGAAATTTTCATTGGAGTGACTAAAATGACATTGAAATAATTGTTTTAAGCATAGAACATACCATTGTTAACTAAAACTAACAAGATTAGATGGTTCAAATTGTAAATTGAAGAAATTGTATGGAAACTTTAGGTAGAGGATGGCATTAAAGTTGTATTTGAACATAACTTGGTCATGGTCTCTATTTCATATGGGACGAATTAGGCAATGGAATCTCAATCGCAATTTGATGCCTAGAACACCACATGGTTCATTCCAATTATGAGTGAAAAAAAATTTATTTCGATATGTCAAGTTAACCTTTAGCATCGGGCATGTATTTCCCTTGTTAATCAATGGTCCTATAAATACTATTGATGAGCTTGTTGTTAATCGAAGGCATTTACTTCCCTGGAAGCATCTCATATGGTGATTTATTGTCGGACCCGTGCCTTATAAGAATATGTTGTAAAAGTTTCCTCAAAACAAGAGGCTCGTATTTCTTGAAGAATCCATTGTCTTGGAAACATCTGATAAGTTGATTTATTGACAGGCCCATGAATTGCAAGTTGCAGATATTCAGTTCTTGATTGGAGACGAGATATTTCACATTTCATCATGACAAGCTTAGTTACTGTGATGTAAAAGCATATGTTGTCTACATTCTCTAACATTTATGAATGCTCCATCTATGAGGAAAATTGGGATCATAATCAAATAGGCACGAAGCCTAAATCTCGTCCAATATTTCAACACTTCTTTCTTATTCTACTGCAAATTCATTATTCAATCTTCTTCATACTTCTCTCTTCAAAAATATTAACTTTACTCGTTTTCATTGTGGCCTTAACAATTTGATAAATTGTGTATAAAACAAAATATACACCAATACCTTCAACGTCGCATGTCTCATGCAATACTCCACTTCAACTATGCAATGTTCTTCCCTACCCTGCCGCCTGGAGTGGGAGGACCTGTTCTGCAAGTTCGATGATGGGAAAATTTCGAAATCAGAACTGAGGTGCATCCTCAATTGCAGTGCTATGGAGGAGGATATTGATGGCGTAGTGAAGGACGTGGACTCCGACAAAGACGGCTCCATCAACTTCTACGAGTTCATGGCCAAATACCCTAGTTTTTTTCAAAACATTGAATAATATAAAATTATCAAGTTATACTTCGGGGATCCACAACATTGTGTGAAGGAGATTTGTGCGGTTATGGATTTGGAGGCTTTCAATTGTTAATCTATCTTCGCACAAACTCGGGAGTTTGGAGAATCGTATTGTGCGGGGATTTGGAAGTTGTTTGAGACTAATTTGTTTGGAGAATTGTAATGTGTGGGAAGCCATTGTGCAAAGCTTTTCTCTTCAGCGGTGTGTGAAGCTCTCCAACCCCTTCACCTATGTAAGGGACTTGAAACTTTGGGAAGAGCAGTAGCAGTTTCAGGAAAAGCAAGACAATGTCAATGTCAAAGCACTCACGGCGGGCTAGCCACTCAAAAAAATAGTTTTTTTTAGTTTTAAAATGAATTCTCACTGAGTGATAAATACTGAAAATAAAACACTCTTCTTAAAGGGAATTATGTTCCATCAAAGCTCACTAAGCCAATCAAAAATTAGAAATAATATTTCCAAAAGATTGCAAAATTATTTTTGAATTTCTAGGAAAACAGAAATATTTAGCATTTTCATGAAACTTTGGTTAAAATTGAAATAAACTCGGGAAAAATATTGAGAGTGAATGCATGTCAACACCAGGTGAATGTTATGGTCCCTGATAAGGCAGGGACTAATAAACATTAAAACAATTTTTTAAGTCAAAAAAATTCATTTATGCAAAAATACTACATGGTTTCTCACTATTTTCCAAACTTCTACCAGCATCACTCATACCAAATTTGTTTCCCAGTGGGTAGTTTCTAAAAATGATTACACCATGACAAAAGGATTTTATAGTAAAAAGCTAGAGGGGAACACAAAACCAAAAAACAAGGGATATCAAGACACAACAAAGAGTCATTATGATTCTAATGAATTTACTGAAGCAGGATTCTCTAGTAGCGAACTGGGGTGTGGAGGTTGGAATTCACAATGTGTGTGTTTTTCCATATGGGTCAATCAGGGATACAAATGTTTGCCAAGTTGTCCTACATATGCCACTAGTTCCTTTGAAGGTCATTCATGAAAGAAATAATTGCATTTTGGTCCTCATGCCTATCTTTAAGGAGATGCTCAGAAGTGTTTTGAGGTGTCTATGATGGCAGCAAGTGTTCTCCAATCCATGGGTGTTTTTAAGTAGGCTAGAATTAGATGGGTGAAAGGCACTTCCTCTTCCTAGGAAAAATCCTTTGAGTGAGGTCAACTTGGGTGTTCCCTCTCACCAATCCCCCAACGAGCTTGGCCACACTAACGAGGCATGGTATAGCTATCCAAGGACCAAGTAGACCAAAGATTGGGGAGTGCACAAATAGGCCTCAAGAGAAGAGCCTCTCGCGCCACCAAAGAAGAAAACCTCTGTAGGAAATAATGGACGCCCATATAACCTCTGGAGTATGACTTACCTTAGTCCCACGGAATCAGAGGACAATGAAAACCCCCTATCCATAGGTAAGGCTGACGCAATACAGATAATTTCTCTGCAACTAGGCTAGTGCCAGGCCATTGAAGGAGATATCGGTTAATTGGAAATCAAACATCCTACGCCTTATCTTTTTGGCTAAACAGAAGTGACTGAACTGATAAATATTACACAAAGCCAACTATAATAGACTAGGTAGACCATAAAATCCAATACATAGTTTAGAGTGAGAGAGGAGCAAAGACCCAAAATTAATCCATCATAACTCTACAACAAGAATTGAAAACCATGCCAACAAGAGATTCTAAGTTGCCTCATAGACTAATTGAGTGAAAGGAGGGGGGCTCAAGTGTGGGTTCACTATGAAGATATGAACCACATTCCATGCCCTTTTAGCACCCAACTGCTGCCGAGAGTTCATAGTTTCCCATGTATAATGGTCCCAAATTTCACTATCATGTGTTTTTTAGCCACTGAGTTACATAAGGAAATACCACTGAGACAAGAGCCTACCTTCATAGCAATTAAGAACCAATAATACAGGGCCACATTGGATCCCACCTTTTCACCCCTTGAAACACCAGACCACCTACATCGAAAACCATCACAAGGAAGGATAACAAAACTCTGCTCTACAGTTACCATGGTATGAAGAGTAATGGTTCATGTATAGTGCATGGGGGAGGGGGGTGCATTCCATGCCACCCTTCCTCTTTATGACCCTTTGGATTCGATGGGGTGGATGACGCCCCCTTGACCACACCATTTCTTCATTCATCCTCCCTCGTTGAGGTACCACTATCCCCTGCCAAGGTGGTGGGCATATGATCAAATCTATCAAAAGGACTTAGGTGAGGCCATGGGGAGTTAAAGGCATGTCTCATACTCAAGTGCCCAATTTAGTGAACATGTATGCTACCTTATTTCCTATCCTATGAGTGTGGTAGGTGATTACATAGGACATACACAAAAGCAACCTTTGTATGTCGGAGACAAGCAGTTCCAATATCCATATCTTTATTAGTTTGGTGATAAGAGATTTGTAAATAAGCTTTTGGAGTGTGGAAATAACCAATTGTGAATCCAAGTCCACTTCAATATTCATATAAACAATTTATATAGGTATTTGTAGGCCCCTCTTGAAAAATGAAAATTTAGCCACAGTATGGCTATTTATGTCACGGTTTCCTACAGATGCCCTCAATGCCTTACCTTCCCAATCTCAAAATATTCCTTTGAAACCTTCCAAATCTAGATTACTCTTGGAGGCTCCATCAAAGTTTAGTTTGATAAAACCATTAGGAGGGAGATTAAAGCACGATGGAGGAGAGGTGGTATGGTTGGGATGTCTAGATATGCCAGGTGCTAGCACATATTATGCAATTTCCAAAAGATTTAATATTGAAGCCTCTTGTTGTGATACTTTCCAATCCTCATAATACCAGGACTCAAATAGGATTTTCTCCTTGATATTCATTTTACCATCTTCCGGACTATGTCGTTGGATGACTACTTGTCTTGAAATATCCACTTATTGAATTCCTTCCAAACTTCCCATAGATAAAATCCTAAGGGCGTGATTCAGGCTCTACATACAACATGGTTGTTGAAAAGGGAAAAGTACATGTTCTCCAAATTTTCCTGCAAATTGTTAGGGGATCAATCCAAATTCCCAAATAATTGCTGAAGTTTATTCCAAATTTATTTAATAAAAGGGTGAGTATTTAGAATGTGTTGCAATGCCTCTTCTTTCCCTCTGCATATGAAACAGAGGGATGGGATCTAGAAACCCTTATTGCAAATATTATCCCATGTAAGTAGATTTCTTCTTCCAATAAGCCACAATAAGTGAGACACTTTTGGCCACAAGTTGATTTTCCAAATCCTGTACCATAAGGGCTCTCTGGGGAGGCTCTAATGGCATCTAGAGGCATATTGTTGGGAGAATTAAGCCATTATATCTTCAATGGGTACATATTCTAGTCTTACAACACCATATTGGATAAGTTGGTGAATGAAGTGGATATGGATCTCAATATGTTTGGTCCTTTGATGCTCCACAAGATTTCTAGAAATATGTATTTCACTTTCATTGCCACACCATATAATAGTAGGTTGATCCTACTAAATGCAAACTCATCCAATAATGGTTGCAACCAAAGAATTTCTTGACTTATGATAAATGTAGCTAGATACTTAGCTTCTTTCCTAGATAGTGCAATTTATGATTGTTTCTTATATTACTAAGCAATAGGAGCATAACCAAGATAGAAAATAAAAGTAGAAGTGAAATTTTGGTCATCAATTGAGTTGGCCTTGTCAAAATCTATGAAACCCATAGGCTTAAAAGAACTATCATTATACTGGATGCCAAAATTTGAAGTCCCCTGAATATATCTTAGAATATGCTTTGCTACTTTCTAGTGGCTCTAATGAGGATCCTGGGAGAATTGAGAAAACAACCCTACTATATAAGAAATTTCAGGTTGGGCGTGAGTCAAATAGAGTCGACTACCAACTAGTTATTGATATAATGTGTGATCCACCTATGGTGAGTTGCAACTAGTGGTAAGAATAGCACTCGACTGAAGATGAGTAGGTGCATGCTTACAATTAACCATGCCAAAGTGTTGAAGTAAATCCGAAGGGTATTTTTTATAGGAAGATGGTAATCCCTTCCAAATATTGGTGAACCTGCTATCCAAGAAAGTAATGTAGCAGACCAAGGTTAGTCATAGAAAATTTTCCCATCAATGTTTCCTTAACACTCTAAATCATAGATGAATAACTCTCTACGAGGATCAAAGCATCCATGTTCATAACTAGAATCAATAAATTAGATTCATGTATTTAATTGTAAAATGTAGGATCATAATGACAAAAATTAAACATTGATTCAAGTAGAAATCTATCCATATTCTCATACCAAGATCTAGGATATTGTTTGAGACCATACAAGGAACATCGAAGACTACAGACAAGTGATTGATACTTCACAAAACTAGGATTTTGCTCCATGTAAATATCCTAATGTATATTTCCATGTGAAAAACACTCTTTACATCAATTTGGTAAACTGACTGGCCTTGGGAGGTAGCTGAAGAAAGTACAGGAAATATAGAATCCATGTTGGAAATAGGGGCAAAGGTTTCAGAATAATCAATCCCTTTAACCTATGAAAATCCCTTGGCTAGAATACATGCCTTATATTTTTCAATAGATCCATCAATAGCATATGTGGTTCTATAGACCCACTTGCAATGGACCAACTTACATCCCTTAGGAAGAGAAACAAGATCTCAACTGTGATTCTTCATTAAATAATAATACTCATATGTCATGGTAACCTCCCACTTATGTATTCCAACAACATCACATCTTCTCAAATTGCATGAATTAAAAGAGATATTCCTCACGATTGTGATTGATTTAAGGAAATATAACTAAAATCAATTTCCTCATAGCCATATCTATCAGGTTGCTTCCTATTGTGAAGGCTCCACCTCAGTTTTTTAAACAAGTTGTTCTTGATTTAATTGCTCAAGTTATAGTGGTGTTGTTGGTAAATGTTCTTCTAGCTAATTACAATCAAAAAAACTTTCTTCATATTCTAGATCTACAAAACCATCACCATGATCAAAACCATTATCAACAGTAAAAGTTAAGGAAGGAAGAGAACACATTATTGGATTAATGTTCTCATCAAAATGAATATGTCTTTGGAACAACACTTCCTTAGAGGTAGAATCAAAGAGCCTATAAACCTTCATGTTCTCACAGTATCCAACAAATATCAGTTGTTAACTTTTATTTTCCATGTTTTTGTGCTTTTCATTCGAAATCAATGCCCAAAAGGTACTTCCAAATACCCTAAAAGAAGAGACATTAGGATTCACATTTATTCAATATTCAACCGGAGGCATATATTGAACTTCCTTATGAGGCATCATGTTTTTAATATAATTGGCACAATTAACTACTTGGCCCAAAAGGAAAGTGAATGTTCTTAGACCGAATCATGCGATCTCCTTGTGTGTTCAGTTCTTCCTTATAACACACCATTTTGTTGAGGAGTCTAGGGAACAAAGTTTTGATGAATAATGTCATGTTATCTACATAAATCTTCAAATTCCTTATTGATATAGCCCCCATCATCAGTGTGTAGCTTCTTAATGGATCATGATGATTGTTTCTCAACAAAAGCTTTAAATGTCTTCAATGTTGCAAATATTTCTCTTTTACTTTAGGAATTACATCTAAGAGTGTCACGAGAAATAATTAATAAAGGTTAGTGCATACTTGGCACCTGAAAAATAAAGAGTTGGAAATGATATCAAATCACTATGCACCAAATCAAGAGGTATAGTTTCTCTTAAAAGTTTTCCCTTTAGGAAAGGGATCTTAGTGTTTGTTTTCAAGAGAACAACCTACACACACCCCATTAGTACAAGAAATGTTTGGAATATCATAAACCAAATTTTGAGTAAATGTCTACTAGAAATATCTATAATTTAGATGGCCAAATATTCCATGCCAAATATTATTTGAAAAATCATCATGAGCTATGAAATAATAAGTTGTTGAAGGTTGAAAGCTAACAAACTTATATAATATGAAGGCATGATCAACCTGAACAATAGAAACAACTGATTGTTGGATCATGTAATTCTCCAATAACAACATAATTTGGAGAAAATTCAATCATTTTCCCAACACCAAAATGAAAAATTTGATAAATGGATAATAAATTTTCAAAGGTCTTAAGGAGAAAGAGTACATTGTTAATTCACCCATTAGTCAATTGTAAAGTACCTAACCCCAAGACTTCAAGCTTAATGGATTTTATTTATATTTACAAATAACTCCCATTTTATTACCTAATATCGAGGTAGTAAAGAGATATCGAGGTGTGTGTGTGTGTGTGTGTGTGTGTGTGTGTGTGTGTGTGTGTATATATATATATAAGTCTTTGTAAGATAGGGAATGCAATTTTTTATATGTCTATGTCTCTTTGTCTCTACTGAAAGAGATCATATGGGTTCAATATGGCCGTGGAAAGCATCTACTTTGAATATCCTTGCTATGATCTTACCTCAAAAAATCACTATGGTGCACCTGTCTTAACTTTTTATGTGATATGATTTTGGAGATTATCACATGAAATGTTTTTTTTGAGTGCAACCATCTCATGAAATATGACACCCTTCATGTGCATGGCATGAAAAATTATTTGGAGTACAACATGTTTTATTTTTTCTTCTTTCTTTATTGTTTTAAACATTGTGTATCACACTCAAGACAATTTTGGATGTGACATGTCTTTGGAGCATTATATCACACTTAAAACAAATTTGGGTAAGAAATGTCTTTGTAACATATGTATCACAAAAAAACATTTTTTTCGTGTAACACATCATGCTCTTACAAAAAAAAATTCCATGAGATATGTTGCATGTGTGAATGTCTTGTTTGTGATACACTAGGAGAGGAAAAAAAATTGGAAGTGTGTCATACGGAAAGAAACTTTGTAGTGGCATGATATGGCAAAACAAAAGAAAGCTTTAGGAACCAAGATATATTGCAAGAAAGTAAACTTTTTCATGATGTGACATGTCATGAATAAAAGTGGTTTTCATGCATATGTATTTTATTGTGAATAAGGTCACTTTTGGTGCAATATGTGCTATGTTGCAAGTTAAATAATTTTTTTGTGATACAAAATCTAAGGAAAAGCTCTCTCCATATTTTTTTTTTTATGGAAAGGAAAATATTTCATAAATTTCTTTAGGAAACCCACTTGATTTTGGAGTGTATCGCATGAAATAAAGTTTTGGTTGCCTATATATTATGAAACAAGTACTTATGCATCCCCTATGTGTATTGCACCAAAAGTTATTTAAAGTGTGACATGTTTTTTTTCACAAAAACCTTGTGTATCACACTTCAAAATTTGGATGTGACATTTCTTTGGAGCATTGTGTACTCTATTTCAAATAATTTTGGGACTGATATGTTGCTACAACATGGGTATCATAAGAAAAACAAAATTGACACATCACAACTTGTTAAATTTTTGCTCCATGTGATATGTTGTTGATTTTTCGTATGCGTTTTATTTGATAATTACTTCTAATGATATTCACTTTAGATTCTTTCATATTCGCATTAATCAATAAGCAAAAAATATATTCAACAATAGACATTAGGATCATATAGAGACATCCAAATCAAGAACACAAGCAATTACCCTAGGAAAAACCCACATGGGGGAAACACCCAACAACCTTTTCCTTAGAGAAATTCTTAAGTTCAACAAGAGACACACCTATATCATGTAGTCAACCATAAGGTCAATCTTACCAGCAAAGTAGACTTGGTAAAACTTGGTCCAAATTCATCATAGTCAAGACAAACATATTCCCAAGAGATTCAGTTTGGTCTGCTCTACTAGGGTAGAAATTCGGTATATTTCCTTTCCTCAAGAATTCAGTCCTTCGCCATCCTTAGAGACTTGGTTTTTTTCCTTAAGAGATTCGGTCCTACATCATGCTTAGATATTTAGTCTTGTTGCTTCAAATATTCGGTCCCGCATCATGTCATCAATCCATTCTTAGATTTGTCCTTGAGGTGAATTGAACTCTGCCTCAAAAGTGACTTCTTCCGTACCTCGGATCAACTTCCTCTTTATCTCAGATCGAATTCTTATTTACCTTAGAAATTCTAAGTTACTTGCTTGAGAGGAGGACGAAACGCATCTATATATAGTCATCTTGTGATGTTGAATGGGTGCCTTCTTGACTAGGTTGACTTGACTATGAGGACGGATGACATGGCTTCTTTGGAGCAAAACATTTATATCAAAAGTTCAAATTTTCTCTTTTAAAACTAACATGAAGAACATGACACATATTTTCTCTTTTGACAAGGTCATCAAGAACATGCCTTCTATTTATTATTTCAAATACATCAACAGTTAAAATATTAATTATGAAGGCCAAACAACGATACAAACTTCAACATATGACACATGCCTGAAATTTTCTTTACAATACAATGGGAAAGAGAAAACATAGGGAATTATGGTGTGTCACATAGAAAGAAACATTGGATCGATGCAATATGTCATGACAAAGAAAAGTTTGAGGGAGTGTGATATATCACAAGAAAGTAAATTTTGGCACAATGTGTTATGACATGACAAAAAGTGGTTTTAATGGAACGCGTGATGTGTCATGATTAAAGTCATTGCTAGTGTGATACATATTGTGTCATGAGTAAAGTCATTTTTTGTGTGATTTGTTCTATGTTGTGACCAAAATAAAATTGAGTTTTATAAAACACAAGCAGGCAATGTTTTGCGAGATGTAAAACTCAATTCATTGCATTTTTGGAAATTTTAAAGGGTTAAAAAAAGTAACTTTCTCGGAGGATGAGGAAATATCAAAGCAAGTATTTAAAAGGAGCATGGTGAGAAGTTAGATAATACCTCAATATTAGCTTATTAGTTTTAAGTTCAAATTTGTAATCATTTCACTAGCAAAAATTCTATGAATTTTTGTTATATATTGTGTATATATTGTTTAATAGTAATCTTATGGTGGGAGATATTTTTCCACCATAGCTATAATAACAACATTTTAGGTCTTGTAAGTAGCCTTGGGAATTCTAAGTTTCCTTAAACGCAATCGCGACATTAACATTTTTCATTAAACGTTACTAAATGGTCAACCTTATACTTTTCATTCACAAGAGGATTGACTAAAATTCTTTGTTTGGGATTGTTGAACATTCTAAAAGAAAACAATCCACTATAAAATTTCATTTATTTGTATTATCTATCTACCCTATTTATGAATATCAAGATTGTTTATGGCAACAATAATTAGAAATGTCAATTATAGTAATAGTATGAAACTTGAAATGAGATTGAGAATTAGTTTTAGTTGCACCATTAGCATCCCAACAAGCAAAATTATAAATAATCTAAGCAAAGCCACTAAGAATATAACTTGTGAAGCTTAAGGTTTGATAGCTTAGATAGCTAGATTAGTGTAGATATTTGGATTGGAGAACTTTCCTTGATAGGTGGAGATAGCACATAGCACAGCCTAATATCTCAACTAAGTACATGCATTTCTTGTCACATTTATGCATTACTATGATGTATGTATAGAGAACTTTCCTTATTAGATTGAGATAGCATGACTTAAGAGCTCAATAAAGAGCTTGCCTCTCATATTACTTGAACATTGAACATAAGCCACAAAGTTTCAAAGAACCAATATTTTGATATATATATATAGATTCAAAATACTTTAAAAAAATTATTATGCTTACATGTACGATGCAATGTAAGAGGACTAAACTATTATCACAGCCATGAAAGCGGCTAAGAGAGAATACCATGAAAATGGCTAAGAGAAAATTATTATGCTTACATGTACGATGCAATGTAAGAGGACTAAACTATTATCACAGCCATGAAAGCGGCTAAGAGAGAATACCATGAAAATGGCTAAGAGAAAATTATTATGCTTACATGTACGATGCAATGTAAGAAGACTAAACTATTATCACAACCATGAATAGCTAAAATGAGAATTGCAAAGTCAATCGAAATAATAGATCCTCAATGATGAAACAACGGCATATACCATTGAAATATGTTATGATAACATAATAGCCACATTGCACTAGACATAAACGACTAGTTATGGTGAGAAGTAAATAAAACACCCAATATATGATTACTCAAAACAATTAGCTATGGTGGTTAGTAAATAAAACACCCAACATATGAATAATTACTCAATGTCAATAGCATGTAAATGAAATATCTTTGGATCACGTACCTTAGTGCCACAAACCAGTCATTTTACACCTATATCCTATTTCTCCATTTACAGAATTGATTTGGTAGGTTAACCCCAAGATAAAGAACCTTTGACTTGTTTATCTTGTGTATTATTTGATAACTATATCCTAATTCTCTAATGGCATGCACTTTTCCTATTCAAATCAAAACATGAAATTTACACATAAATAGAGGAACTTTGCGTCCTCCACACATCAAAAAGTGTTACATAATCTGATCATGCAAATTCACACACAGAGTTTAATGTCCGCATTAATTTCTCTCTTAGGTGTGGAGGTTGGTGGGAATGACTACACGCATGCTTTGCACATTATGAAAGCTTACTTTGATGATAGATGCCCATAGTGATGAGTGTATTTAACATGTGTTAATGATAATCCACACAAATGATGAGATGTGATGGTTTATTTTAATGATATGTGATTATGCCAAGGATCATATGTATTGGGAAATTTCACATGATGACATGGATATTTTTGAAAAACCATTTACCGTTGGTAACAATTATATAATGATGTAGTATGGCATTTATGTGATGTGTACATGTCATACCATTTGAAAATGCATAATATTGGCCATTTATATAATGATGAATATATTATTATAATAATTATTTTTAGGTAATGATCCATATATGGTTATATAATTCCACTTAGAGGATATTTATCACATTCAACTCGTGAAATAAATGATAGTATATATGTGTTCATGTTTGACATCTCAAGTTGCTGGTTGAATGAGGAAATAGATCATATTTAGTTATAACCAAAACCAAACCCTCTACCTTGGGGGTGTGGACATAATAATATGATTTATTTTTATTTATACATGTGTGGGTTGGTGAAATAAATGATAGTCTATATGGGTTTATGTTTGACAATGATATTCTATATGGGTTTATGTTTGACATTTCAAGTTGCTGGTTGAATAAGAAAATAAATCATATTTAGCTATTGTTAAAGTTGTTGGTTAAATAAGAAAATAAATTATATTTAGTTATTGTTAAAGTGGTTGGTTAAATAATAAGAAAATAATCATATTTAGTTATTGCTAAAGTTGTTGGTTGAATAAGAAAATAAATCATATTTAGTTATTGTTAAAGTTGTTGGTTAAATAAGAAAATATTTCATATTTAGTTACTATTAAAGTTGTTGGTTAAATAAGAAAATAAATCATCTTTAGTTATTACTAAACCATCTACTTTGACGTTGTGGACATAATAATATGATTTATTTTTAGTTATGAAGATGCATGTGTGATATTTTGATATGTGATGTATTTGTGGTTGACTTCATTAATATGTGATGTATTTGTGGTTGACTTCATTGATGGCCATCAAAATTATTGTGTTCATTAATATGTGATGTATTTGTACTTGACTTTATTAATGACAATGATTTTGACATTTGTTAATAATATATATAAATTTCTTTATTTTGAGGATGTTATATGAATTTTTATTATGGTTTAAAGTTCATGGTCAAATTAACCATATGGGTGTGGGATTTATTAGAAGTGCACCATTCTTAACTATGACCTTTGTTACAACAAAGTCTTGTATAGAATTAATGTTTAAAAAAGGTATCATACACATATTGAATCAAGATAACTTTTATTTCCAATGAATATTGTAAGTGTAGATACTTTGTATATGTTACAAATGTTGCAATGGTGCCGATTGGAAATGTAAATTTGTATGTTGTAAGCTTAATTATTAGATTTTAGACCAGAGGTGAAGAAATTAAGAGGGAAATATTTGTATTCGTAAATGCAGACCACAAGAGAAAGAAAAGGAAACAAAGCAAGTTTGCTAACATAAAAAACAAAAAAAGGGAAACCCTAACATAAAATATTAAAAGACAAAGCTATACATGAAATTAATAAAAATAATTCCAAGAATAAAAATGATATTATACTAAAAGAAGTCTAATAAATTATAGTATCAATATTAGAACGAAGTTAATATTATAAATTATTAATATTATAGATATTAATTATAATATTAATATAATAGAAATATTAATAATATTATTATAAGTACTACCAATTAATAATACTATTAGTAATAACATCAATAATATTAAAAATATAAGCAGTAATGTAGTAATAAACATTAATAGATCATGAGAATAGAAAAAAATATAAACAATAGTATCAATAATATAAATGTTAGTAATAACACCATAGTATTATTTCATTTATTACTCTCAATATTATAATTCTGTTAATAAAGAAGTAATAGTAGTAAAGAAATAATAAATATATATATATATATATATATATATGATAGTATGAAAGTAATAAATATATATGATAGTATGAAAGTATTGTTCACTAGAAATCAATACTATAGTATTATAAATAATAGATTAGGTTAAGGTAAAAAAAGAGGATGAATCAATAAAGGCAGAGACAATGGAGGAGAAGGAAAAGAGAAAGGGGACAAATGGAAACAAGATAGCAAAGGAATAAGGAAATGGAGATGTGAATCACACTTGATTGTTAAATAATGGAAGCTAACTTCTACTCATCTCTAAACCACCATCTCTATTCATGATATTATGGTTTTTCATAATTTTTAAGGATTCTTTTAGGCACCATTTGTAATAATGATTTTCTTGAGCAAGGATTTGAGTGTCTTCCAAGCATGCATGATCTTTTGTTTTGATAGAATGTTTCGCAAAGGCTAAGGAGTGAACTCTTTCATTTTTTAGATTACCTCCATGTTCTTTCATCCTGATTTTGAAATACCTTCTTGTTTATCCAATATATCATAGACCACAAAGGCAATGGATTTTGCAAATGCCTTTTTGTTGTTGGATATCAATGATGTCCTTCATTGATCTCATTCTGTCTCATTGTTATTAATGACTTGAATGATATTTGTATACCCTTCTTTCTCAAAACTTCGGCAACCCTATCAGTTGCTCCTTAAACATAAGGGAGGTATGCCTTTTTTACATCATTGTTGGGTGGATTGGTATTGTGGGATTGTGTCTTTCCTCTCGTCTTATCGAAATCTGTCTTTATATATTTTTTCTTGTAACCAGTAGTTATGAATACTTTTATTATGTGTGTTTTTCTTATTCTAGGTGCTCATTCTCAAATATTCTTAATGTTATTGTGGCTAGTTTTTTCAAAACTCGAACCTTCTACAAAAAGTGGTGATGAGAGATAGCATGTAAGTAGATTTTTGTGTGGGTTTTCTTTCTAAAAACCTATTTTCAAATGTCCTATATTTTCTTTTGGTAAACAATACATCTAGGAAAGGAATGTTATTATTTTCCTCAAGTTCCATAGTAAACTATATGTCATTTGATATTCCATTGAGGTAAGCCAAAAAAAATTAAGCCCTTCTTCTACATATGTCTACTTCACATTGGTATCATAAACAAACCTTTTCATACATGTTGGGTTAAGGGGTTATGAATAAAGGGATTTTCTTTTGAATTTTTTGATGAACAGGTTTGCTACAATGGGGTAAAGTGGGGTTCCCATTTCCACCCTGCTTATCTACTCCTTGTACTCTCCTTGGAAGCTCAATAATGTAGAACTAAGAAATACTTTTGCTAGTTGGACGGTATTAGGATCTATAACTTCTTTGACAACTTGTATAGCTTCCTAAAGAGGGATTTTGGTAAGAGTTCGACCACATCAAAGTTAATGATCAAGTCCTTCAAATCCACTCTTTCTCCCTTAATGAGGTTAAGGAAATCGAAAGATTATTTCATGTATGAATCAATGTTATCGACCAAGGGGTCCAAGATCTTCGCAATGTATTTTCTAGATCATAAGTAGAAGAGATAATGGTGTTAACAATTGTTTCTCAAATGAACCCTTGGCTTATGTATTTTGGGGATTACATAAATCCTAGGGGTAATATCTAATATAAGCCCCAATATTTTCTTCAACAATTAATCAAGGTTGGATTCCTTTATGACCTTCCTAACTTCTTTAATTACCTATAAGATTGGGTTACTTGTAAGCTTCTTGTATCTCCCACTAGTGTTGAGGTGCTCGTACATTTTTTCCAAGTAATATGTTTTGTTCATAACTAAATTAGATCCTCCTTTGTCATCTTTTAATACAACAATGTTCTCATTGTTTCTTAAACTTTTAAGTGTTATCTGCTTATTCTTCATAAGGATGTTACATGGTGGCTTAGATTCCCTCAATATACACCTCCCAAAACTATATAATCTAGTAGTTCCTATGAAACCAATTGTTAACATCGTTGGCTCTCATACCTATGAGCTAGAAAAATACATTGCCAATATTTTGACCCCCATATTCAACACTAACTCATATGTGAAATGCTCTTTCCATTTTATTAACCTCATTAAGGAAGAAAGAGTAGAACTAAAATATTTAATCATTAGCTTTGATGTGATCTAACTCTTAAGGAATTTATACAAGTTTTTAGGGAAGTTACAGATCCTGATACTACCAAACTAGCAAAAGTATTTCTTCATTCTACATTTTAGGCTTTAAAGGAGAGTATTATAAGTATATAAGTGGGGTGGTAATGGGATCCCCCTTTCCACCATTGTATAAAACATGTTCATGGAAAAATTCAAAATAAAGTCCCTTTATTCCTACCCCCTTAAGCCAACACACTGAAAATGTGTGTTGATGATGCCAATGTGAAGTGGAAAAATGGAGAAGAAGAGCTTAATTTTTTTTTTACCTCACCTCAATGGAATCTCAAATGAAATGTAATTTACTATATAACTTGAGGAAAACAAGAGCATTCCTTTCCTAGACATATTTTTGACCATAATAAAGAATGGGACCTTTGAGCATCATGTTTTCAAAAATAAAATCCACACCAAAAACTAATTGCATGCCAGCTCTCATCGCCACCCTTTGCACAAGGTTGGATATTTTAAAACACTAGCAACAAGAGCATTAAGAATATCTGACAATGAGAACTTGGAACAAGAAAAAAGACACCTAACAAAAGTCTTGAAAACTACTGGTTATAATAAAAAAGATATAAAGAATGGTTTTAATAAGACAAGAGGAAAGACACAATCCCATAATACTAATTAACCCAACAATGATGTCAAAAAGGCCTACCTCTCTTATATTCAAAGAGTGACTGATAGTATTTCCAAAGTATTGAGAAGGAAGGGTATCAAAACCTCATCTAAACCCTTAATAATAGTGATATAAAGAATGAGATTAGTGAATGATAATATTTATATTCATTAAAAAAATGTTTCTACAAAATCCCTTGCTCCTACGTTCTATGCAATATTTGAGAGACAATAATATTTTTTAAAATTGGGATGAAAGAACATGGGGTTGATATCAAAAATGAAAGAGTTTGCTCCTCAACACCTTTGGAACAATCTGTCAAAACAAAGCATCATGTATGTCTGGAGATAGTCAAATCCTTGCTCAAGAAAATAATTGCCACAAGGGATGCTTAAGAGAAGCCTTAGGAATTATAAAGAACCCTGATAACATGAACAAAGATGGTGGTTTGAGGATGAGAAAAAGTTGACATCCGTCATTTAACAATCAAGTTTGGTTGACATCTTCTTTCCCCCGTTCCTTTGTTACCATGTTTCCCTTTGTTCCCTTCTCTTTTCCTCCACCTCCCTTGTCTTTTCCTTTACTAGTTCATCCTATCTTGTTTACCTTAATGAAATATTTTATTTATAGCACTATATTACTAATTATTTTCTAGTGTGTAATACTTTAATACTATATATATATATATATATATATATATATATATATATATATATATATATATATATATATATATATATATATATATATATATAGTAAGTAATACTTTAATACTAATATATATATTTATTTCTATTATTTATTTTTTTTTTTTTTGTTATTATTACTTCTTTTGTTAATATACTTATATATATAAATATATATTAACAAAGAAGTAGTAATAGCAAAGAAATAATAGAAATAAATATATATATTAGTATTAAAGTATTACTCAATATATATATATATAACGTTATTAACAAAGAAGTAATAATAGTAAATAAATATGTATATTAGTATTAAAGTATTACTCACTAGATATAAATTTTAGTATTAATAAAAATACTATAGTATATTTATATTACTCTCTCTCTCTCTCTCTCTCTCTCTCTCTCTCTCTCTCTCTAATATATATATATATATATATATATATATATATATATATATATATATATATATATATATATGTTGAGAATTAGGTAGGGCTAGGTTTAATTCAAATTCTCTTCTTGATAATTACTTGTGAGCTTACTTCTTTTACTTATGTCTTCTCTTCCTAGCTTATTATGTCTTTCATCAAGTCAATTACCAAAAGACAAGAGACAAAAATTTAGGCTCTTCAAGCCAGGGCCAAAACCTATCCCTCTTAGAGAGGAAAACCCACAATAAATTTTTCTTCTTGTAGACTTTCAGTTGACAAGTACCATGACCATGACTTAGACTCTTGACCTATGTATGCCTCCAATACCTTTTCACTGCTTTCTTCTTGACTTCTTCTTGGTGATCCTTCCTTTAGCATTGCTCTGCACCAATACTAAGAAACTTGGTCCTTAGTGAATTCATTTAGTCCTATAGATTCTTCAGCACCTTGTAGTATCTTCTTCTATCCTCATTCTTCTAGATATACTTCAGCACCTTGATAACATTATCTTACCTTTCGGCCTTAATTTATGCATTGATATACACTTGCCTATTTAAAGAAACTAGATATCTATTCAGCAACTCTTAACTAAGTTATTTATGCTTTCAACAGTCTTCCTTTTTCACATTATATGAGACTCTTTTTACATCTTATATCTACACCCTTCTATACTTGCACCGAGTAGCACCAGTCCTGAAAACAGTCTTCAGACTTCTCTGTACTTGTAAGAATCGTATCACAGAATTTACTCCAAGATTATAGTGAACTATATTCACATTACTTCAGCTAGGATCTTCGCTTTATTTCATGTGCCTTGTATCTGTGATCCACACTCTAAATTGCAAACTTGTCATCGCTTTATTACTTGTGCCTTGTATCGGTGATCCACACTCTAAATTGCAGACTTTGTCTTAAGTTGTATTCATGTCTTTTCTGCACTGTATATATAGGGGTATATATAGTTGATCCTATATGTTAATTAGCCGACTAGTTATGGAGCCGACTTTATCAATGTTTATAGGTCGACTTGTAGGTTGTCTTGAAGAGTATTCCAACGCTAATCTTTGAGCAACATTTGATCTTGTCTTCAAGGCTTATATGACAAGGTCTTGAGCATACTTCTTTGACTAGACTCTTCATATACATGACTCTTAACTAGCACATTTATGACAAGATGAAAAATCTCTAAAATACATCAAGAAGAAGTATTTTGACCTATAATAAAAACCTTTCTCATGAAACCCATGAAGCAAGCATAACAAAAATATATTTTATTATCTTTGTCTTCTTCATTACATAAATACATAATTACATAGTCAATATGAAGATTGAACCTAGTTACACTTTCCAACGCTCCCTCTTAACTAGGGAGGTATTCATAATGGTACATGTTCACTTTCAATCTAAAGAATCTCATAAGAAGAATCGCATTGGTAATCGCATCTATATAACATCATATCAACCAAAATTTTCCTAGTGAAAGGCCTTGACTAATATCCCCATCTCTCAATGAGACAATGGGCTACAATGTTGGCGAGACACATGACTTATAGACACCATATTCATTATCTCTCCAAGGTACATACTCTACCCGGGTGTTCACAGAGTATGACCTTCTTAGACTATTCTTCTCTTAGGTAGCTAACCCTCAAAGAATATATGTCTCTGAATACTCTTATCTTGAATTCCTTATCTCATTATCAAAGAGTATCAGATGTCAGATAATTGCCCAATTCTCCATTTTTTCTTCCAGGTGAAGACCAGAATGATGTGTATATACATTATCTCCTCATGGCCTTCACTAAGACTTATGGTTGTTAGTCATGGTCTAGTGCATGACATATGAATTTAGAGAATCATATTCATCACTTCCTTTTAAATCGGTAATGACATACTTCAAGTTTCTTCCAACTAAGAAACTTACCACCAGTCTCCCTCTTAACCAAGGACCTGTAGCAACAATGGTGAGAAACCTAGATGCTCATGAATAATTCCTCCCCTCGATGTCATGGATTTTGATATTGATATATCTTCAACTTTTGGATTCATAGGGCAGAGGTAATCTATCACTTTCATATATGATTCATGTCATATACTAGAAAGTGATCCATTGGTCTTTCTCATCTGGTCCACCTTTATGCCATGTTTCTTTCCTTCGACCCATCTTCCAAGGATCTTACATCCTTCCACATGATTGGCAGCCCTGCATAAACTTATCCAGGTAAACACATACATAAGAAATCTTAAATCAAAATTTACCTCAATGATGATCTTTCACCATGACATCTTCCTGTAGGCATCGGCATCCTCTATTCAGATTGACACATTTCCTAAGGATATGTAATGTCAAGGGTCTTCTTGTTTACCATACTTATATCAAAGTTCGCATATATTCCTAGGAGATCTCCTAGTCACATCTTCTTAGCTTCCGGATGATAACCACCCCGTGACATGGTTGCACTTCTCTTCATTTCTTTCTCCACACGACTTCATTCTCAGGAACTTCCAGTATCCAGTTCCTTGTTTGCATACAATCACCTCATATTATATATGAGGACATATTTGATTTCATTTGTTAGTGTCAAATTTTTCACTAGAAGAGATACTCCTTCCTTTGATCATACTTCTAACGATAGAATCCCATCACCTGCAACCATATGACATGACTTCACAACATCCAGTGTTAGCATATATGAATATGTACCTCATCCTTTTTCATTTTGAGTCATCCTGCAGCAATTTCACTAGAATGAAGAACTTCATTCCCTTGACCTACTTTATCAACATTCCATCATGTTCTAATCCCTGAATTCTACAAGATAGAATCCTCGATGAAACCTTTTACTTTCTTTCTAGTCAGTGAATCCAAAGAGGAATCCATTGGAAAAATATCAGCACCTGTTTATTGATTATTGAATGATGACCCTTGATCTTGATGACTTTGTTCCATCAATGTAGTTATTAGTGAGGTTTCCAGGAGTTACTTCTTCAAGTGCTCCTTCCAAGCTTCTATCATGATGTTATTAATATACACTTCTTCCTATCATACTATTTTACAACCAACGGAAATCACTTAAAGAGGAATATTATCTCAATCATAGTAGAGATTTTTCGCTTCTTCTTTCTTAGATTTATTTGCATCAGGTTCTTCCCTTTCATTTGTGACATGGGCTTCTTCCTTTTTCCTCTTGTCCCTTTTAGATTTATGAAAATCCCTTTTATAATTCCCAAAATCATTACATCCAAAGCATCGTGTTTTGTACATATTTCTTCTTTTATTCTGAGGGCCAAATGTACTGAATCTTTCTTTCTTCCTATACATGGTTGCAAAGGCTTGATTCCTTTCACTTGATCCTATACTTTGGCTTTCAATCTTGTTTCTTCTATCTTACTTAGATCCTAGAATGGCATTGCTTCTTCTTTCCCATTGATGCTTGAAGTGAAACTTCCCCATTCTCTAGGTAGAGAATTTTGTACCATAGTGAGTATTTCTTCATCGGACATTACTTCTCCCAATTTTTGCAGTTGATCTTGTATTGTGAAAATATCCATAAGATATGGAATTATTCCTTCCTTTCTTGACATTCTCAATTTTTATATTTTTTGTCTTAGGGATATTATTTCCCCTACATAACCTTTCGAGAATGGCTCCACAAATTTATCATATATTTCTTTTGAGGATTCTAGATTTGATACATAGGGAATGATAGAGTCTTTTATGCATTCTATAAGAATCCTTTGGGCTCTTATGTCTCCCATCATGTATTTGATATATGCATGAATGTCTTCTTTTGAAGGTTAAATTATAGATCCTTCGATGTATCCCATAACTTCGTTTTAAATTATATTAAAATATGTCCTCTTCTTGCATGCACTAAAGTTTGATGACCCAACCAATTTGTTTCTCTCTTTACAATAAGTCATTTTGACATATTTAGATGAAGTCATAGATACTTACTTGAGTAGATTGACTTCCTCCCTCTAGCAGCTTCCTTGATGAAGATTAAGTTAGGAACTCCCTCTTAGATTGAATTCTCCAATGTAGATGTCTTCAAAGGTGTTGGATAATGTTGGATGGTGCTTGATGATGTGTCTTCCAACAATGTCTTCAATATCATAAATATTTGATGGCAGATATTATCTCGTTGATGAGTGAATCCTTTGAATGAGATTGAAGGTCTTCTTGAAATGGCTTGAGAATATTCCTTGAAAACTGATTTGACTTTTCAACGCAAATCTTCACCTTGAATTTTATTCTTTCTTCCTTGATTGTCTCCTTGCTAAGTATCCCTTGTATTTAGCACCTTAGCTCTAATACCATGTTCAGAATTAGGTAGGGCTAGGTTTAATTCAAATTCTCTTCTTGGTTATTACTTGTGAGCTTACTTATTTTACTAATGTCTTATTTTCTTAGCTTATTATGTCTTTCATCAAGTCAATTACCAAAACAAAAGAGACACAAATTTAGGCTCTTCAAGATAGGGCCAAAACGTCTCCCTCTTGGAGAGGAAAACCCATAAGAAATTCTTCTTATAGACTTTCAGTTGACAAGTACCATGACCATGACTCGGACCCTTGACCTATGTATGCCTCCAAGACCTTGTCATTGCTTTCTTCTTGACTTCTTCTTGGTGATCCTTCCTTTAGCATTGCTCTGCGCCAATACTAAGAAACTCGGTTCTTAGTGAATTCCTTTAGTCTTCCTATAGATTCTTCAACACCTTGTAGTATCTTATTCTAGCCTCGGTCTTCTAGATATACTTCAGCACCTTGATAACATTGTCTTACCTTTCGACCTTACTTTATGCGTTGATATGCACTTGTCTGACCTTACTTTAACAAGACAACTATTTTTAGTTCCAAGTGTCGTGGACAATTCAATATTATGTGTTATTGGATTGACTTTTACATTGTTAATAGTAATTTTTAATTTAAAAGGAGAAAATATGTATTTTACCATCTTATTGAAAATTTAAATAAATATTTAACAAATTTTTTATTTGAAATTGGTTTTAAGAATAGAGGTAGAATATGTATTTAATTATTTTCATTCATGTGGTTTAGGGATTGTGTGGAACCTTGTTATGTATATAGATTTAAATTTGCTCACTCTTGATCTCTTGTATGAGCTCAAGGTAGTTGCTTAACTTTTCTCCATTGATTTCCTTCCACTTAACTCATATCTCATTAAGAAAATTAATTATTTTAGACATGAATAGGATATTTTCATCTTTTAACTATTTTGTTTTGATATTTTGTTAGAGTTAGTGTATATTTTAATATTTGATCTAGCCTAGAGGTTCATTGAGTCTAGAGGATCATTCTACAACCCAGTATGAGGGGATGTGTAAGTTTGTCGGTCCGTTCATTCTCTTTAAAATAAAAATAAATAATAACAATTAAATTCTAAATAAAAAAATAATGTCTACTATAATAAAAAAATTGAATAGAAATATTTTTAAAAAATGTGCAAGATGTTTAAATTTTATACTTTTCAAAAATATTTCAACAAGAGATTTAAATAAATATTTGAAGATCTATGTTAACTAATTTATGTCGATATCAACTTCATATATATCTATATATAGAAAACAAATTGTTAAAATAAAACATGTTAATGTTGTATATAAAAAAATATTCAATGTAGGTTATCAATAAAATATTTTAATAAGAATTAATATTGACATATACTTAAAAATATATTAATAATAAAAAATCATTTTAATTTGTGTGATAAAATGTCTGGATATACATGTGAGGTAATATATTTTAATGTAAATTAGGTTTATATTATATATCATTTTTTTTTAAATTATGTATATAAATTGAAAAAAACAAGTTTTATGGTTAAAACATTTATTTGGTCCTATATATACTCTATTTAGTATTCAAAAATACAATTTAAAAAATGAAAAATAACACATTGTATTTTTCACTCTAAAGAAGTTTGCACATGAATAAATTTGATCCCTCTTGGCTCATGTTAGATCCCTACATAAAATGGATCTATGTTGGTTTAATCAAAATTATCATAAATTTTATTTTACTTTTTTGTTTTTTATTGAAATATATATTTATATATTATGTTTATGGTGTCTTGGATAGATGAGGATCATGTGTTTTATTAACGTGCTCATTGATGTGATTGATGTGAAGTCACTTCAATTCCTTGTCCTGATGAGGATGATATATTGGACATGATGAAGATGCAGTCTCGCCAAACTTACAGGAAGATATATATATATATATATATATATATATATATATATATATATATATATATATATATATATATATATTAAAAGTGTAAGTTTGGCGAGACTGCATCTTCATCATGTCCAATATATCATCCTCATCAGGACAAGCCAAGGAATTGAACTGACTTCACATCAATCACATCAATGAGTACGTTAACAAGTCACATCAATTACATCAATGAGTACGTTAACAAAACACATGATCCTCATCTATCCAAGACACCATAAACATAATATATAAATAAATATTTCAATAAAAAACAAAAAAAAAACAATATATATATATATATATATATATATCTTCCTGTAAGTTTGGTGGGGCTGCATCTTCATTATGTCCAATATATCATCCTCATCAGGACAAGCCAAGAAATTGAATGACTTCACATCAATCACATCAATGAGTACGTTAACAAAACACATGATCCTCATCTATCCAAGACACCATAAACATAATATATAAATAAATATTTCAATAAAAAACTATATATATGTGTGTGTGTGTGTGTGTGTGTATTATTGAAATTAATATTATTTATTATTACTATTATCCATATATTGAGACTAATTTTAATTTATTAGAACAATAAAAATAAGTTAATTAGTTTGATTCATTGGCTTGTTTTATTAATTGAATAACTTGGAAATAAAATAGTTTCCTTTGATTTTTATGAGTTAATAAAATGAGTTTAATTTTATTACAAGTATTTTGAAAATGAAATACAATGTCTTTGTAGGTTAAACACTCTCTGATAAAGTTATTTTCATCCTTTATATATATTCATCTCACTATGAAATTTATGAAAATTTGTTCTCATATTTCAAATATTAGATTTATTTCTTGAGATTGCAACAATAAAAAGTATTATTAAATATATAATAAATCAAATTTATGTGACTCTTTTGTGTAGCCTGTTGTGCATTGCTCAGCCCAACACCCTTTGTTGTGTTCCTCTCTTCATCGAAGATGGATCAAGGTTCAAGAGAGCCCTCGTCTCCTCCCCCATTTCCCCCTCCAAACATAGTGGCATTCAACGTCATTATTACTGGAGGGTCACTTTTCCAGAAGGTCAAATCCTCCAAATTTGTGAAGTAGATCGACAAAATTAAAAAGGTGGAGGTTCGCGTCTCTCAATTTGGATCGATGGCCCTGAAGCTTGCATATCAGGGTTTTATTGGTCAATTTATGGGCTTATGACCCTCTTCGAGATCCCTATGGGCATGGATTAATAAGAACTGTATACCTAAGATTAAAAATAAGGTTTCAACTTATTTTTGTGGATGAGGGTTTTGCACCTTCATGTTCGAAGACAAAGCATATTGAAATATCATCTTCAGGAATGGCCCCTACTTCATGGGGGGTCAAGGGTTATATTTGGACCATTGGAATCCATATTTTTATCATGAATGTAATGTTCTGGTGGCAGTCAAGCTTCCCTTCTTCTCACTACATTGATGGAATGAGGAAACTTTCAAGAGCATAGAAAATGCCCTCAGAAATTACATCAACCGAGATGAGCCACAAGAAGGATTGCAAGTTTGTGATAGGGTTTGTGTGGAGGTGAACCTAGAGAAGGGTTTAGTTAAAAGAAATTACACTTTCACTTTACTTTGTTTTTGTTAATTATGTTTTTTTTTTACCGATATTTTTTTTAAATGTATATTCAAATAATTACTATTTTTCAAATTGTCCTATATAAAGAATATTTTAAAACCATAATTAATAAATAAATAATAATTTAGACAAAAACCATATAGGATAGAAAAATGGAATATATATATATATATATATATATATATATATATATATATATATATATATATATATATATATATATATATATATATATATATATAATTTTAAAAAATAATGTTGTTGTTGTTGTTGTTTTTGTTGTCGTCTAATTTTTAATTTAATTTTTATTATTTTTAAATACATTATTTAATAATAATAAAATTATTTTAATTAAAATGATATTATTATTTTAAAATTTTTACTAAAATTGATGATAGATAAATTTATGCATTTACATGATCCAATCCACTCATATCCCCTTCTCCCTGAGCTTGCCTTCAACAACAGCTAGCTATGGAAAATTTTAAGGATGGAAATGTATCTTAAAGTTTAAAAATATTAGCAAATCTTACTAGTCCTTAATATGCAAGTTGTAAAATGTTTGGCAATATTTTTGTAAAAATATTCAAATTTCTAATGATTTTATATAGTTTCTATAAAAGTTTAGTGATTTTTAATATAACAAAATTTTTAACTATAAAATTTGGACTAATATTTTTTAGAAAAAATGGAAATTGGAAAAAAAGAATGGAAAAGCTTTGAAAATTAACTCACCTAAGAATATTAGCCCTTAAAATTTTCCTTGATAGAAAAACTTAAAAAAGAAGTATCAAAACATTGAATATGTACTTTAAAGAAAATTTCGTTGACTTCCTTTTTTTCATTTTTTTATAATAAGATGTGTATATATGTTGACTATGTATTTAGAGAGGAGATCCTTCAAAACATAGCCAAGGATGAGGAGACTTTCAAGAAAATTATTCGTTGCGTTGAATTTTACTTCAATGGTACAACAATCTTCCAAATGAAGGGGGAAGGGGGACACTGGTAGCAAATGGTTTTTAAATAATTATAATTATGTTGGACTTTTTCCTTTGTTAGTAAAATAAATGAATACATATTGTATGTGCATGGATCTAGTGAATTGTTTTATTAGTTTTAAGAAATTATATTTCAAAATTTAGAAGGAATCAAGTGCAGACTCAAATCAGGATAGACAGTTATTCAAATAGTTTGAAATGTTGGGGGATTGGAAAAACTATACCTCAATGGAGGTCATGAGATATGCCTGTGGGCTTGATGTCTAATAGTTTAGGTGAGATCCATGATCTGGAAGTTTGGCATCATACATTTACAAAGTTTATCAAACATTTCAAGAGCTAATGATGTCCAATGGTGTTGAATTATTTATAATAGAATATTTTTGTGATTTATTAAATGTATTTATGAGGTTGTTAAATCTAGTTAGACATACGATATTCTTTACACTAACTAGAAACTAATTTGATGTGTAGTTGAGATATTGTGTTAGTATAGTTAAGATATCATGACAAGCTCTAGTCAAAGCTTGTAAAATTTATATGTAACATTTTTGGTTGAATAAGGAAACTAAAAATCAATAAAATTGTTAATTAAAACCCTCTACAAGAGAGATTTTAATAGATTTGATATTGCATTGAATACATAATGGTATCCAAAATATAGCAATGGGAGAGGTGCAGTAGATAGCTATTACAATTAGGAGGATAAAGATGTCTAAGTGACTTTACAATTCACACTAGATATCTAAATTGGAAAAGAATGTAATGTTTATCTCTCTAGAAGAAAATAATGCATTGAAACAAAGTTATAGTGAACCTACTAAGATGATCATTTTAAAAGATAATTTTAATACCAGTCAAAAATTCTAACTTCCATAGGGTATATATTATAAATTATAGTGAACTAAATCATGATTTTTTTACCACCTAGAACCTCACAATTTCATATCTAGTCCTATCATCAATGAATATAAGGAAATAATACGTTCCCCAAGGTGACTTGGTTTGCATGGGACCACACACATTAATATGCATTACTCAAGAATTTATCGTTTCCTCTTTTATATACTTGTAGAAAATTATTATCTATGTTTTTTTCCTAGTGCACCTCCTTCATGTTCAACATGTTTCTTCTTAAAATTTGGAAGACACTCAACCATTTCTTTATTTTGAAGTAACATGAGGTCATTGTGATATAGGTGATCATTCCTTTGATGCCATAATTATTCTATTGGCATAGTTGTTGATTCCAATTCTTAATGATTCTTCCTTGTAACACCAAGCTTATATAGTCCTTCCACTCTAATTTCTCTTATTATAACTTTGTAATGGTGATGTATGTCCTTCATAACACATCATGACTTAACAAATTCAAATTTTAAATCTTGATTGGAAATGGTGGAAACTAACATTAAATTCTTGTTTATTCCTAGAACAAACATTACATTCTAAAGTTATTTCACTTACCCATTTGGAAAAGTCACACATGCATGTCTAGAAGCTCTAATTTAATGTGATTTATCATCTCCTAGATAGATATTAGTACAATCATTGTTATCATGATATGTTTCAAACCAATCCCTATTGAATGTATCATGAATAAAAGGGCCAAAATAAATACACCATTCATTAATATCATTAGTTTTTATTGATAAATTGGGATTTGAAATAAACAACATGATTTTTTCAAATCATCACTAACTATTTATTGTATATCAACAAATTAACATGTATGTCTTCTATATTTGGACTCATTAAACTTTCTTTTCTTGCAACCTCTAGCATAATGTCCAAACTTACTACAATAAAAACACCATTCATTCCTCTTCAAATTGGTATCTATTCTTGGTGGTGGTGTGCCTTGATGTAATTTTTCATGTGACTTACACCCTTTCTTTATTTCTCGTATCTTTCCTTTATATGGTTGTTTCCCATTGGCTATCAATTCCAACTTTGAACTTCTGAGATATATAATTAAGATTATTTATTTATTCTTTCTCTTGCAATGGAATACCTACCAATTCATCAAATGTACGTGTTTTTTCTCTAGCTATAAGATCGATGATATACATTTGATATTCACCCAACATTCCGTTCAATATAACTTTAACCAAATTAATGATTGAAATATTTTTGCCAATATCACCAACCTTATCTGTAAGCTCTTTGATTTTGAAAAGAAAAGTAATGACAATATCCTTTTCTTCCATTTTAAATGAGAAAAGTTTGATTTTAAAAAAAAAAACTCAATTTGCATTTTACATTTTATACACACATTTAAGTGTCTCCCAAGTTTCATGAGATGTTTTACATTTCTTGATATGCAAAATGATGTTGTCCTTGACAAGCATTCTCAAGAGAACCTTCGCTTTAGTCTATAGTTTCTCTAAATCCTAAACTAAGGTTGTTGGGGTTGCTAGTTTGGTTGTCTCCATATATAATTAACCAAACATTATACCTTTCCATCAAAGTCTACATATTCAACTTCTAATTTTCATAGCTTTCGTCATCTAACTTAGTTGATTTTCATTTATATATGAATCCACCAATGGATTTTCCATCTTATGAACTCAAAAAAAAATATTATTATATTTTTATAACTTCATTTAACCAGTTATTAATGAGTTGTCACAAAAATGCTCAATACAATGGAAGTAAAGGAAAAGAATATGAATAAAAAAAGGAAACCGCTATTTAGATCAAGTGCACATAAAATTTACCATTAAAAATTTACCTCCTACTATATTTCTAATAATCTCTTACTTCAAGGACCTTTAAACATATTTTTCCCTTAGGAACTGATGTAGGAGCATCCTTGGCCTCGGGAAATCCTCATCAACCAAAAACAATTTTATGTTGAGTTTGTAATAAGCGTTGTTACTCCCATGTGTTTTAAGTTGTTGATACACCTATTATGTAGTTGCTAATACACCCACCTAGTAGTTTATTCTACTCCTATAGCTACATTTTATCAAAATGACGACTACTTTTAAAGTGGATGACCCTCTCAAGATTGTGTGTTGATACTCCTACTGCGTATAGTTGCTGACACATCCAAAGATGATAGTTATTTAGTTGTGTTACTCTAGGAGAACCACTATTGGATGCGCTAAGAGGATTAGACATAGGTTACAAATTTGGTCTGTCCACACACTAAGAGGAATAAAATTCACTTAGTTCTAGAAGGCGAAGTTGTCGGTGGCAATGGAAGTGATTTTTTTAGTGGAATACAAAGAGTTCAACAACATGAGGATAAATTGAATGAACATGGAAGAAAAGGGGCTTTTGCTTTTGATTTTTTCTATTGGTTTTTTTTTGGTTCGTTCGAGATCCTTTCTCTTAGGATGTTGCCATTGGTTTGGATATTGCATGATTTTTAGAGAGTGTGATTGGCTATTGTATGATTTAGCGAAAGTGTTTGGCTTTTGTGCATGGTATTACTGCATAACATTGTGGGAATTTAAAGTACTCTGAGGAATCCACTCTCATATTTGTATTATTTTCCATAACAGCACATTTTGCATAAATAGAAGTATTTGAACCATTTTTGTGTTCTTGTGAGCATACTTAAACTACTCTATGTTTGTGCTATGTGATTTAGTCCTTGAATTAATTCATTTAATATCAAAATTCCAATGGCCTAGGTTTTGCGCTCTGTAACAGCAATCCATATTATGTAGGTGTTGTGAAAGCTATATAAACTAGGTTGTGTCAAGTGGTATCAAAGCGAGATTTTTTCTGGGATTTGTACCTTGGATTTTCTTCGTGTAACAGGGTACCGGGAAACCTTGTTCAATGATTTCACAACAGGAGTGCTAAAAGTAAAATTTGGATCACTGAATGTGGGTTGAGGTCTATGGATGTTGGTGAGACATTTACAACTTGTAAGTATGACATGAAGAGGAGCAGGATGAGGAGGTGGAGGAAATCGAGATCTATAAGAGTTAAGATGAATAATAGAATACTTGGAGCATATAAGAAATGGGGGCGCAGAAGTAGATTTAGAGCCCAAATAATAAATTGATGAAGAACAACAGGTTGAGGAGAGAGACCCAACAGTGAGGTTTATTTCATATTTGAGCAATAGAGGCAGTGAAAGAGTTGAATTTTCATGTTATGATGGAAATATGAGAGTTGATGTGCTCATCAATTGGATTTGGGAGCTCAAAATATACTTCAGGTATGAAAATTTTTAGGATCCAAATCGGGTGAAATATTCATGACAAAGTTGAAAGGTCATGTTGTACTATGGTGGGATATGCTATAGAAATACAAAGTAGATAATCAACTAGAGAAGATCAAGACTTAGAATAATATGGTCACAAAGATCAAGTATAAATTTCTGCATGTTGATTACCAGCAAAATTTGTATAGACAAGTCCAGAATCTAGGTCAAAAGGAGGCCTATGTTCGTGAGTAGACCGAGGATTTTTTCATACTATCACTTCGATATAGTATAAAGGAAACAATATTCCAAAAATTCACAAGTTATGTGAATGGATTGAAATACTTGATTCAAGATGAAATTAGTACACGTTATTTCTGGAATTTTGGTGAAGCTCATCACATTGCCTTGAAAATAAAGCAAAATTTGAATAGGAAAACATCGTAGAAAGGCAAAGGAAGAGGTTTTAGAGGAAGAAGAATTCTTGGAAGAGGAAAGGGAAAGTATGTAATTACTTGTTACCATTGTGGAGTTGAAGTACATAATAAATATGAGTGCCCGAAAGGACAACGTCTAGGGAGAAGAGGTGAATCCAAAACGAAATTTATGCAAGTTGATGAAGCTTATGTTGTTTGATAAAATGTGATCATGCTTCAACAAGGACAGGGAGAAATTTTGATGTTTCATAGAGTATTGTTCAATCCTAAGAAGAAGATAGTGGAAGAACCATAGCAAAGAAGGAAAGTTTTCAAAACTAAATGTAAGGTCCAAGGAAAGTGTCGTAACTTGGTTATAGATGGAAGAAGTACAAATAATTTAGTGTCCACTAAATTCATGGATAAGTTGAAACTCAAGAGTTTATTCTATCCAAATCCTTATAGAGTCTCATGGTTAAAAAAGGGACTATAGGTGGCTATGACTGAGAAATGTTTGGTGAATTTTTAATCGACATTCTTCATGAGCAAGTATTGTGTGATGTGGTTGATATGGACACATGCCACATAATTTTAGAAAGACTGTGGATTTTTGAAATACAAGTTCACCATGACGGTCGGGAGAATACATATGAGTTTAGGAAATATGGATAATGGTACAAACTCACCCTAATGTTGGAAAATATATTTGTAATAGTAGGATGTTATGGAAGTAGCAACACGTGTAACAGCAAGATTATGTTGTGTTTAGCAAAGGAGTTTGTACATGAGGAATGAAAGGTGAAATTTGTTTTAGCAGTGATTCCAAAGGTTGTGCCATAGGAAGTGAAATTAGGAACCATCCTTATAGAAATTAAATCCTTGTTAGATGAATTCGAGGAGATTTTTGTTGATGAATTTCCAAAAGGACTACCTCCCATGAGAACTATTTCTCATCAGATTGACTTGATTCCTGGATCAAGATTACCAAACAAGGCACCTTATAGGATGACCCCAGCAGAGACTAAGGAAGTAAATAAGTAGGTACATGAGCTATTTGATAGAGGATTGATAAGAGGCAATGTTGAGTCCATGTGTTGTACCAGTAGTATTGACTCCAAAGAAGACGGGTAAATGGAGAATGTGTAAAATTTCTAGATCCATTAATAGG
The DNA here is from genome assembly GCA_034641835.2 of Pinus albicaulis. Taxonomy (NCBI): domain Eukaryota; kingdom Viridiplantae; phylum Streptophyta; class Pinopsida; order Pinales; family Pinaceae; genus Pinus; species Pinus albicaulis. The sequence continues at coordinate 735,821,960 of CM076576.1, forward strand.
ATAACCATCAAGTGTCGATTTCCTTTACCAAGGATGGAGGATATTATGGACTGTTTGAGTGGGGATGTATATTTCACAAAGATAGACCTAAATAGTGGTTATCATTAAATCCAGATCAAAGAAGGTGATGAGTGGAATAATGCTTTCAAGAAAAAGGATGGATTGTTTCAATAGTTGGTAATGCCATTTGGGTTGGCCAATGCCCTAAGCACATTCATGAGGTTCATGAATGAGGTCTTGAAACCATTATTGGGGGGGGATTTTTGTAGTGTACTTGGATGACATTTTAATTTTTAGCAAAAGCAAAGAGGAGCACTTAGAGAATGTAAGGAAAGTGTTGCAGTAATTGAAGAAAGAGAAGTTGTTGAACAAATTGAAGAAATTCAGATTCATGCAAAATGAGTTAGTGTACTTGGGGTTTGTGATCTCCAAGGAAGGCTTGAATATCAATTCTGAAAAATGAAGGCTATATTGGATTGGACAACACCAAAGTCTACTTTTGAGGTCAAGATGTTCCATGGATTGGCTAGCTTACACCTAAAATTTATTAGAAAATTCAGCCATATTTGTGCACCTCTCACTGAGTGCATGAAGAAGGGGAATTTTAAATGGACAATAGCGATGGGGAAATAATTTACAGATCTGAAGAGGAAGGTGACAGAGAAACCTATTTTGGCACTTCCAAACTTTGATAATGTATTCCAAGTTTACTGTGATGCAATTGGGACAACAATTGGAGTAGTTTTAAGTCAAGAAGGAAAACCAATAGAATTCTTCAATGAGAAGTTGAATGAAGCTAAGAATAATTATTTTGTATATCATCAAAAATTGTATGCTATTGTGTAGGCTTTGAAGAATTGGAGACATTATTTTTTTCCCAAGGAATTTGTCTTGTTTACTGATCACGAGGAATTATAATATATCAACATTCAAGGTAAGTTGAATCAAAGGCATTCTAAATGGGTTGAATTCTTGCAAAGTTATACATTTGTTTTAAATCATAGGTCTGGAAAGTCAAACAAGATTGCAGATTATTTGAGCAGGAGAGTGTTGTTACTCAACACTTTTTTAATAGAAGTGGTGGGTTTGGAAAGCATGAAGCAGTTGTATACAAAATATATCAATTTTGGAGAAGCTTGGACAGCTTGTAAAGCACCTTGGACTGTGGAAAAAACCATGTTCTTGGATTACCATATCCAAAATGGTTTTTATTTAAAAATAAGCAATTATGCATTCCTTAAGGATCAATGAGGTTGAATCTTATTAAGGAGCTACATGGTGGAGGTTTGGGTGGAAATTTTGGCATGGATAAGACCGAAACGTTGGTAAAGGAGAGGTATTTTTGGCCTAGCATCAACAAGGATGCCATAAAGTTTGTTGAGTGCTATAGAGTTTACCAGATAGCCAAGGGTAGAAGTCAAAATACATGGTTGTATACTCCATTTTCGGTACCATAAAGGCCTTGGGAAGATGTGCGCATGGACTTTGTAATGGGACTACCAAGGATGCAGAGGAAGCATGATTCAGTGATGGTTGTTGTATATAGGTTTTCGAAGATAGAACATTTCATAGCATGCAAGAGAACAAGTGATGTTATTGAAGTAGTTCTTTTATTCTTCAAATAAGTAGTGTCTCATGGGTTTCCAAGTTCCATTACTTCAAACAAAGATACAATATTCTTGGGTCACTTTTGTAGGACGTTGTGGAAGAAGATGGGATCTAAATTTTTATACAATTCATCCTATCATCCATAGACATATGGACAGACTAAAGTCATGAACAGGAGTCTTTGGAATTTGCTGAGAAGCTTCAGTGGTGAAAATCCCAACCATTGGGATATGGTCTTAGCACAGGTAGATTTTGCATGCAATGACTCTGTGAATAAATACACTGGTAAGATTCCATTTTAGATTGTTTATGGGAAGTCACCGAAAGGTATTTTGGACCTAATACAGTTACCAGATTTGGGGGAAAGGAATATTGTTGATGCAAGTGATTTTGTAGACAGCATGCAACTGATACATGAACAGGTGAAGAAGTGATTATAGCAGATTAATAACAGGTATAAGGAGAAATAAAACTCTAAAAGAAGAGCAAAGGTTTTCACTGAAGGGGAAATGGTAATGGTGCATCTGTGGAAAGAGGGATTTCCCATAGGTACCTACAGCAAGTTGAAATACTAGAATATAAGCCCATGCATAATTATTCGAAAAAAAATTGAAAACGCCTACAAGTTGAAGCTACCAAGAGACTTGGATATCTCTCTAATATTCAATGTATTTGATCTATATGAGTTCCATGAAGGAGAAAGAAGTGAAGAGGTAGGTACACCCACTGAGTGGATGGAACAGTTACCAATCAAACTTGTTAAAAAAGTGGATGAAATTATGGCCATCAGGGTTGGAAAGAATGTCTATCGTGGGGAGTATCTAGAGTATTTTGTCAAATAAAATAATAGGGGATATAAAGATGCATCTTTGGTGACTAAGAAAGATATGGCATGCCTAAAAGGGACTTCAATCTTTGAAGGAAATACCACATGAGATGGTAGCTCATAATTTTTTACCAAGGGTTTCTGATGCAGGAGCATCCTTGGCCTCAAGCAATCCTCATCAACCGAAAACAAGTTTATGTTGGGTTAGTAATAAGTGTTGTTACTCCCATTTGTTTTAAGTTGTTGATACACCTATTATGTACTAGTTGTTGATACACCTAGATGGTAGTTGTTGCTACTCATGTAACCACATTTTATCGGAGTGATGACTAATTTTTAAGTGGTTGACGCTCTCAGGATCTCGTGTTGATACTCCTGTTGTGTATATTCGCTGACGCATCCAAATTCGAAATTTATTTAGTTGTGCTAGTAGAGGACAAACACTATTGAACGCGCTATGAGGATTAGAGGGAGGTTACAATTTTATTTTTTCCGCATAGTGAGAGGAAGTGAATCGACTCAATTCTAGAAGGCGGAGAAGTAAGCAGCAGGGGAAGTGATTTGTTTCAATGGAATATGAATAGGTCAACAGTGTGAGGATAAATTGCATGAACAAAAAAGAAAAGGGACATTTTACTTTTGTTTTTTGTTATTGGTTTTTTGTTGGTTCGTCCAAGCTCCTGGCTCTTGGGCTGTTGGCGTTGGTTTGGCTACTCCATGATTTTCAGAGAGTGTGACTGGTTCTTATACGAGTTAGTGAGGGTTTTTAGTTGTTGTGTGTAGCATTGTTGCGTAACAACATGGGAATTTCAAGTACTCTGAGGATTCCACTGTCATATTTGTATTCTTTTTTGTAACAACAGATTTTGAATAAACAAAAGTATTTGAATCCTTTTTGTGTTCTCGTGACCAAACTCGAATTACTCTTTGTTTTTTATATGTGATTTAGCCCTTGAAATAATTAATTTTATAGTCAAATTCCAATGCCCTAGGTTGTGTGCTATGTAACAACGATCCAGATTTTGTAGGTACTGTGAAAGCTACGGAACATGAATTGTGTCAGGAACTTGCCCATTAAATAAATGGCATCTCTTTTAATAATTATGAGCATCAACTACTATGAGAAAATTCCACTCAACTTCTCCATAACAAATCATGTAACTCAGGGGAGTCAAACCCAAGCTAATACCAAATCAAAAAAAACTACAAATTAAAAACATTCTATAAAAATGATTCTATCAAATATGTATAAGAGTATATGATATATATAGCAACAAGAAAAACACCATAGATAACTATTACAAATAGGAAAAATAAAAATACGTATATAAATTTATAAATCACATTAATTGTATTTATTGGAAATTGGAAACATTTTGGCTTTCTATTAAAAAAATATATTCCAACAATGACTTCAATTATTTATTCTAACTAAATAAAATACACTCAATTTATTTCTTACAGATAAAGGAATCATAGTTACTATCTTATATCCTTATAGATAGATTCATCAAGTTTGTGGTATGAAATATAGGAATGAACTTTTTAAAAAAAATCTCAACTATCAATATAAAATAGGTTTTTTTTTTTTTTTAAATAAATTTTAATTTGCTCTCTGAAAAGAGTTTTACACCAGCAAAGTAAAATAAGGAAAAATAAATATAATTTTTAAATTTGAAATAGGTTTATTAACATCTATTTAAAACAAAAAACAAAATCTCTACCTTTTCACCTCATCATAGGAAATTTACATATTATTTGTGAGAACTTAATTTAAGTCTCCAAAAAAAAATCCATCCAATCATTTAAACTATTTTTAATACATGTTTTGTATGAAAACAAAAGGGAAAAGAAATGAGTAACAAATTAGAATGAGTAAAAATTCATTTGTATTTATATAACTTGTGTTGAATGAAAAATTAGAATTTTATTAAAATTTATTAATTTTTAACAAATTAATTTAAGTATAAGGGGTTTTGCAGTGTATTATATTAGATATTATTTTTTGGATTCAACTAAATTAAGTAAGTCATTCATTTTTAACTATTTCCATGAGAGGTAGTCGTAACTGACTAGTCTATTTACCTTTCATGATTTTTGAATAGTCCACTTAGCACTCATTACATCCTGTGATGCTCATCGGGTAAAACTAATAAGAATAATAAAAGAAATGTTCTTTAGTATAAGATATATTATACTGCCAACAAGGGTTTGGTTCGACGGTGAAGAGTGTGTTGTTAAGACACTCGTGATGAAAAGGTCACCGATTTCAATCCCTCCAAAGGCAAAAAAAATCCAACCATGATAAGGTTGATGTGGCCGAGTCCGAGTCCAGATGCGATCCCCGGGTGATTTTGACGGCTTAGATGCCCCTCGATCGCAGATTCTCAGAAATCATGTAAAGACCCACACTACCAAACAAATATATATATATATATATATATATATATATATATATATATATATATATATATATATATATATATATATATATAATACTATTTGTAAATAAATATAAACATTTAAATGTTAGTTTAATACAAAATAAATATTATAATAGTTATAAAATAAACATTAAATCAAATAATAATAATAATAATAAAACATAATATCAGTTCAAGTTAAAAATAATAAATTCATTAAATTCCATTTAATACAATTACAAACATTTTTTCATAGAATTTAATAAATTTAATTAATAAACACACATAAATAAAAACATATTTTACCATATAAATTAAAACAATTATACATATTTATAATTATTATATTTCAAAATTTTATTTTTAAATTTAATTAATAAATATATAATAATAATAAATATTAAATAAATTTAATAATTATATAATAATAAAAAATATTAAAAAATAAATAAATTAATTTAAATTAATATTATATATAACTAAAAAATCAATACGATGTATATCACATAAAGAAATTATATATCATATGTTTAATTTTATTGAGAAAACTTATCATGTTTAATAATATATATATATATATATATATATATATATATATATATATATATATATAAAATAATGTAATTATATGTAGAGATAATATTATTATTAAATATGATAAGTTTTTTCAATTAAATATGTGAAATTTTTATAAGTATAAATAATATTATTAAGAACTAATATAAATTTATTTTATTTCGGAGTTTGTCAACTGGTTAAAAATCTTTTGAGGAATAAACATTTTTATGTTAAGATATTTGTTGCATTTAAAGTTAAGATGAATTTGTAATGATCATACTTATATAAATGAGTTTAACATATCAATTTAAAATAATAAAAAAATTAAGCTAATATTTATGGGGGAATTTGAGTGGATAACTTATTACAAAGAGTGTCTTAATGTATCCTTATTCACCATCAATTCAATATATATATAGAAATATATATACAATATGATAATGAAAAAAAAATTAAACAAATAAATAAAATTTAAATATTTTCCATTTCAAATTCTATAATACAATTTTATGTGCAAATTGTTACCTTAATATGATAATTTTGATGTAGATTTTATTCACTATATGAATTTTAATTTGAGGTTAAAGACTTTTAAATGAAGTTTTCCCTGAAGTGTTTTAAAACTTTAATTTGATTTTAAAGACCTTTAATTGAAGTTTTCACAAAAATGTCCAAAAATCGTTTTAGGGTTTAGTGACTAGATATATATTATATGATAAAGAAAAATAAATTTGGTATTATAAAAAATATTTGGGATGCAATGTTTAATAAAATAGTTATATTGATTTTAATAATAATATGACTTAAATTGTATTAAAGATATAATGATGATATAGTTTAAATTAATTTTAATGATAATATCGTTAAAATTGACTTAGTGTATTAATTAAAAGAATCATATTAAAAAATTGATTTGGTGAATTGATTTTAATAAAAATATAAAATTAATTTACAAATTATTTTTTTAATATCATTCTTTTAATTGATATATTAAATTAATTTGACTATATTATTATTATCAATAATTTTAAATTATATTTTTAATATTTATAAATTTGGTGAATTGATTTTAGTAAAAAGATAATATAGTCCGTGAGAATAGAATAAACAGTGAAAGAGTGTTTTGTTAAAGTATGTTGTAGTGTAAAGGTTATTAGTTCAAAATTATGTGGGAAAAAATCTAGTCATGCCAAGGGCTGGTGTGGCATAGGTCGAGTGCAAGCTACCGGTGATTTTGACGGCTTAGATGCCCCTGGGTCATGACTACTCAAACCACAGGTTAAGCATACTAATCATCACAGGACTCACATAACCTAGCAAACTCTTTCAAAGAAAAATAAAAATACAAACCAACCCTGTATGGAATGTATTGTTATGTAACATTTTGACTCAACCAAATAAAAATAAAATATAAATATAAATATAAAATGAAATATATATATATATATATATATATATATATATATATATATATATATATATATATATATATATATCCAACAAAAGAAATCAGCCCTTCCTTGATTGAGAAATCGCTGTGCTATACTATTGGTAGCAATCTAGCCTTGCACATACCTACTTAAGAGATCAATATAATGGCATGAAGCCTTTCACAACAATGTCAACTGTGTCACTATGGAGGATTTGAACTCTGTGGGAAGATTTGTCATTTCACCCACTTGAGATAACTCAAATCGTATATATATATATATATATATATATATATATATATATATATATATATATATATATATATATATATATATATATATCTTGAATCTCCGGACCTATCAAGGCAGTCAGGGGATCAAATCTCTTGATGTGTGAACCTGTCCTCAAGTTTTGCACTAAAAAAAGAGGTTTGTGCCTTGAGATATTTGATCCCTCTTGTCACTTGATAGATCCAAAGTTAAGATGAATCTAGATTGGTTATAACATTAAGATATACATAATATATTGATATATATAAAATATCGAATCAAAAATATATAAAATTCATAATTTAAATTATAAAAGATTATATATAATTGAAATGGAGTAGCTTTTTGTGAATACCCATTCCAAGCTCCTCCAACCAAATTAAAATTTTCATATAATTTCAAACCAAAGAAAAATAGCATATTCACAACACAATAATGTTTTTGACAGTAGCATATATATATATATATATATATATATATATATATATATATATATATATAATGTGACATATTTGATTTACAACAATTTACATAATTTAAGTCACAGGAAGAATACCTGGTTAGGTTAGGATGGCTTGGTTATGGTGTTCCTATTGGGACCACCCGATTGAATATGCAGCCCTGCCAATTAAGTAGTCTAGCCGACTTCCTAGCCCAAGAAACCTCCACAAGTGCCCTAGCCCTCCAAGCCCAAGTCCAACTGCAATCGTGGTGTGTCTGAAACCAATCCAATACCATCCCAAATACAAACCAAATCCAAGTCATAGTTCTCACTATCTCTCCTATTTTCCTCCGTCCTCTCATTTTTCCCCTCACCCTTCCTTCCCCATGATCCAAAATCCCCAAAACAAAACAAAAAACAAATTTTGTGATCCCCTTGACCTTTCTACTCCCTGTACTATGCCTCCCTTCCCCGTGAATGCAAACCAACCATCATAATTGTCACCCACTTCATATATGCCATAAATCTTCCCCATGTCTCTCCTCAAGCCCCTCCCACTCTCTTTTATCCTCGAATTAATTCGAGGGAACAACTTATCAGGCCAGAGATACATAAATAGTAAAATAATGAATAAATGAATAAAATATTAATATTGATTCATGTGAGTCACAAGAATCCAATCAAATAATCATGTTTAAATATAATTTATTAACTATAATTCAATATTAATCATTAAGTAAGCATCGGAACAACTTATCAGGCCAAAGAGACATAAATAGTAAAATAATGAATACAAGAATAAAATTTTAATATTTAATCATGTGTCACAAGAATCCAATCAATTAAATATTATATAATCATGTTTAAATATAATTTATTAACTATAATTCAAGATTAATCGTTAATTAAGGATTAATCAAGCTTAAAGATAACCATAATTTGATCATTGATCGGGCTTAAGGTTAATCATAGCTTATTCATAAATCAAGCTTAATTGTTAGTTAATTGTCTAGAATAATAACCTACAATATATTATCCTATTAGTGTACCTCATACGCTAATAATACTTATCAGAATCAAGCACAAATAACTATCATTATAGATTAACACAATATAAAATAATAGGTTCAAATAGAAACATTACACTTTTTAATATTATTCTAAATTATATACAATAATCATTAATTTTAATGTTATTTATATATATTACATCATTAAATTTTAAGTATTATTATTAATTATTATAATTGTATAAATAAATTTTAATATATATATATATATATATATATAAGCGTAGTCTAACTTATAGATGAAATGGCATTTTTCACGACATGTTTTCTAGTTAATTTTAATCAAAATCCCGTAGTGATTTTTAAAACCTTGAGTTTAAGTTGTTTAATTTGCATAATTCCAATGCCACAGGGGGGTTTTTCAAGGTGCTCAATCCATTTATGCATTCAAAATTGCATTCTAAACAACAAAAATCACATTCTTTTTTCGAAATTGTTTTTTCATATTCCGATGAAAAAAATCATTTCAAGACCATTTCATCTATAAGTTAGACCACAACCCCCTGAGAAATCCCATGCATGGCATAAGTTGCAATCACCATAGTCCATGAGAACATATCTCATTCAAGAACTCTATTAAAAAATATATGAGCATCCATCAGGTTACCACATTTGATATACATGTTGATAACCAAGTAATGGCATAATTTGCATATGATAAATTGCCTTTGACAGTCGAGAACAATTGGGTATATTGTGAATAAATTCTAAATCTGGATGGGAAGTGGAATCTCAAACTTTATGAGAAAAAGAAACTCTTCAACAATTTAATGGCAATATTTTTCTCTAAAATTCCTTGTGGTATTCATTATGTCAATAATATTTTTAATTTTAATGTAAGTAGTATGGCCCTCTGGATGTTATCAAAAACATGGCTACAATGTCTTCTTTTTGCTAAAATAACCAAAAACCAACTAGCCAAACTCTAGTTTCTAAATAAGGATTGTGTTGGAGAATTGCATTTATAAATTCATGATTTATGAAAATCACCTCTACATAAGCTTGTTAGCAATGGGTTGAGAATTATTTGATGTTTCTTCATTGTCTACACTATTGTGGATGATAATTATTTGTATTTTTCTTTCAAACTCCTCATAAGATTTAATTTTTGCAGCTAGTTTATAATCATGACCTAAATTTAAAGCCCTTGAATATTACTGCTCTAAATCGTTAGATGCCTATGGCGTTGTTACTGCAAATAATGACCAACTACTATAAATTATTAATGATTAAGTTCAAATTCTCAAGGCTTTCAAGAAAATCATGAAGAATTTGTTTTCATTAAGTAAAGAATTCCAATATCATTGTGCATATTTTATTAGTTTTACGTTGGCTTGACTTTTTTGTGAACAACATAAAATTAATGTTGCAAAGATACTTTGGGTTGGTTATTTTTGCACAAATTAACCATGTTTTCATCATGCTATTCATATTATGAAAATACCTAAGTTTTTAATATAAATGTTATGAACAAGTAGAAATATATTTTGTAATGTATACCCATAAGAACAAGAAGACTAATTTTGTAAAGCTTACATAGGAGAAGGTGAGTAATCCATTAGTTTTCTCTAGGTCTTAGCTTGCTTTGCTCCAAATCAAAGTTCATTATACCCTCTCAATTCACTATGAAATGGTCTTCTCAAAGTATGTGTCATATATCTAAGGAGTGGATTCTTACCAACCAAAATGGGTAACCCTATAGGGGAAACGTTTTCTCCTATATTTCACATCTAGCCAGCCATAAGCTCTACACACTTCCTCAGTAATGATGATATGTCACTCTCCTCTTCCATCTACACCAATCATACACCTCTCACCATTTAGCATCCTTATTTGATGAAGGTGCACTACCACTCAACATGTACTTTGATCATTTTGCAATCAAGTGTGTTTAATTAATGTTTTTGGAATTTAGTATGGATAAAGGTGTGATCTAGATGATTGACTAGTAATGATTGTAAACTTGTTTTCACACCTTGCCAAGGGGGTTAATATTTATCCCTAGTTTAGTGGGACTTCCCTTAATGGCGTGAGGGTTATAGGAGGTGAACTACTTGGAAAACTTGAATTGAAGTAGTGTGTCCATTTTTCCTTTTCCATACTTGGAATTTTCCATGTCACATTATTTCCCTTTAATATTGTCTCCTTTATTTGGGTTTAATTTTCATTGGTTCATAGCAATTTGGCACTCTCTTATCTGCATCCTTGTGTCAAGCCAAAAAACATTTCCTCGAGGTTGATGTAGTTGTAGAAATTAATGTGTAGATCTAAACTTCTCATGAAATTTACTAAATCACAAGACTTGAAGCTACTCTAATGATCTGTGGAAGCTAATTCACGATTGGGAACACAAAGCATTAACATGCAAAAAGAATCATCACATATGCACATTAATTTATCTAGGGAAAATAAACTTCTCAAAACCCCTTACTATATGTATTGTGTTAATCAAAGAATCTGGGTTAATACAATATGCTTGCTCAAGCTTGAGCATAACCTGCACATGTATCTTCTTTCCTATGCATGACTAACTGAACCTAACCAATACTTAGCCAATTTCAATCCTTCATAAGATCCTACTTCCTTGTGATGTTCCTCTAGGAAATTATCCCATATTAAATAGGAAATTCCCTCATATGGATTGTGTAATTCGTTTAGGTCCTTCCTATGACTACATTCACCATATGTACACTTTGGAATATGCTACAACTAATAGTACATTGCCTTGTAATCTCCATCTCAAATAGGTAACTCGGATTCTCTGCATGCATGAGTTAACTTAGGCTGATTGATAAGTTAAGTGGTTATACATTGAAGTTACACCCCACTACTAGACCTCCCACTAGTTCATTCAACAGTTGGAATTAGTTTAACTGGCCATAACTCAATTTAACTGAATTAAATTGTTACAAATAAAATTAACTCAACCTAGGCTCCTAAAATTTAGGAATCATTGTACACAAATCAATCTCATGCCCCCGACTCAAATTAACTAAGCTAACTGAGTGATAACAACTATATCACCTCAATTAACTCATTCAAGTTGTCTGTTGATGTGGAATTTCAAATTTCTCTTAATTTAATCAAGGGAAAATTAAAATAGGAATTTCTTGTTGCATTTTCAACACTCCCTCTCAACAAGAAAGGGAGTATCAACCACCCATATCCTCCACCTATGGAATGTACTTCATGAAACACCTCTTTTTGTTGTTGTTGTTTCTACTGTAACATTTGCAACTGAGAAGCATCCAAAAAAACATTGAATCAATTATGTCTGCAACTTTATACTGGGAAAGTTGTGTTGTTGTTAACTCTGCTACTGAGCCTCCTGCTCTATTGTCAACACTCATCTGCACTCCTCAGTATATGAATGACATTGTTCCTCCTGATACTGAATACTGGGGGGGGCCATAGCAAGGTAATGATCCATGAGGAGAACACCTCAGTGGACCCTAACTAAGGATCTAAAATTCTAGGACTAAGGATCTACATCGCCCCACCTCACTCCACGAGGTATAGCTGCATGCATGGTGAAATTTGATCTGGTAATATTGCTGCTACGACTGCTCTGTTGATGCTTTCGCATTTTTTCTGCAACTACTGCAATAATGAGTTTTATCTCCCCAGATCCCGAAGTACTAGCTTCCATATGGCTACTCCCTTTGAAACTAGACTCCCTTTGAGTCTCGATATCCCTGCGGGAAATATATTTGCTCCTAAATCTGCCAATATCAATAATCACAACTCCTTTTTGTTTCACTAAACATTGACTCACCGATCTACCCACTAGCATCATTCTTGCTTCGTTAAGAAGTTTTCACATAGGGTCTTATGGATCTACCTTGATATTGGGCTCCATCAACTCTGCCTCCTAACATCTCATTATTTCTTCAATGATAATTGTACATGAGGACTTCAATGATTGGTTCTAATGTGAATTTAGTTCCGATACCATGTATAAATTAATGTGTAGATTCTAAAGTACTCATGAAATTTACTAAATCACAAGACTAGAAGCTACTCTATTGATCTGCGGAAGCTAAATCATGATCAATAACACAAATAATTAACATGCAAAAGGAAACATCACGCATGCACATAAATTTATCTAAGGGAAAGCAACTCCGCAAAACCCCCTACTATTTGTATTGCATTAATCAAAGAAACTGGATGAATACAATATGCGTGCTCAAGCTTGAGCACATCCTGCACATGTGTCTTCTATCCTCTTCCTGACTGACTGAACCTAACCAATACTTAGCCAATTTCAAGCCTTCCCAAGATCCTAATTCCTTGTGTTGTTCCTCCAGGAAATTAGCCCCTATTAAATAGGAAATTCCCACATCTCTATTGCGCAATTCCTTTAGGTCCCTCCTCTAACTGCATGCACCATTTGTACACATTGGAATATGCTACAAATTGCCTTGGAATATCCATCTCAACTAGGTAACTTGAATTCTCTGCATGCATGAGTTAATTTAGGTTGATTGATAAGTTAATTGGTTAAACACTGAAGTTACACTCCACTACTAGACCTCCCACTAGTTCCTCCAACATTTGGAACTAGTTTAACTGACCATAACTCAATTTAACTGAATTAAATTGTTACGACTGAAATTAACTCAACCTAGTCTCCTAAAATTCAGGAATTGTTGTACACAACTCATTTTCATGCCCCAAACTCGAATTAACTAAGCTAACTGAGTGATAAAAACTATATCACCTCAATTAACTCATTCAATTTGTCTATTGATGTGGAATTTCGAATTTCTCCTAATTTAATCAACGAAAAATTAAATTAGGAATTCCTTGTTGAATTTTCAACAATGTCTAAAAGAATGAAAAAGCATAAGATGGCCACAATGAAAGAAATAAAATTTAAAATGAAAAATATGATGAGGAAAAACATTATCACGTGGGGAAAAGCCTAGCATTAGCTCTACCCCATTCATTACCCATCACTTGATTCCTAAGAACTTGATGCTCCATCCATTAAAAGGAACCATTGCATGTCCTAACTCTTGTGAGGGAGAGTCTGCCTCATCTTAAGGAGTAAAACAAATGCTACATCATAAAGAGAAATTTTGTATCCTTGAGTTATGCGACAATTAAAAAGCATTATCAGAAAGAAGTAAAAGGTGCACCAGAGGGGTGAAGAAATCAAACCAAGATGGTAACTCGTGCCTCTGCAATTTCTCCCTCCAATAAATATATACACTCAGGATGTAGACTCTCATTAGTTGGTTCCTTTCCCATGGCACTTGGCCACAAATTCCTTCACATCCAGTGTCACCTACTTTCACTAACACCTGTGGATTGAAGGGTTGACCTTGTAAATGACACCTCCCCTTAGGCACTAGAAGAACCTAATAAGGTTGACTACTTAGCCACCCCTAGAAAGGTAGGGAACACTTTTACGGGACTTGTTATATTTATATATTTGAAGGTGATCCTAATTTGAAGTATTAATATACCATTAACACTAAAGTATGGTCCACTTAGATTCATTTATGATCTTAGTATCTAATGAGTGATTGTTTTCACACGAGTTTGAGATGGTTTTCTAGGTGGTTTGGAGTAGTTAAAGACTTGAGGGTACCCTACTCCACATAATTACCACGCCACATCATATTCCCTGAGAGAATGATGATCTAGAAGATGCAGTGTTGCCCCTTTATAGCAGTGTTGGGAACTTTGATGACCTATGTAGTTGGCGGATATACCAAATGCTAAAATTTTGAGCTTCTCTTACTTGGAATGGAGGATTCTTGATGATGTACCAATGGACCCAGCATATCCCCAGGATCGCCTTGACACTTCTTGATGGCCATGCCTTGATCTAAAGCCCAAATGAGGATGGCCATTTCCCTAGGATGGTTGAGGAGTACTTGTTGCACCTGATGGATCCCCAATGTTGGAGAGAGAGAGTACCACGTTATCTACTTCGCCCCCATGGAGATGACACAGGGCACCCACAACTAGATTTTCGACACATGGAGATGTTTTGTGGCTTGATTTAAGTACCTTCCCTCAAATTAAGGAAGGTTGTGATTCTTAGAAACCTTTGTATCCTTTATTTTTCATTGATGGAGCATTTGGAGCCCTAAAAGGGCATGATGTCATCCCTTTTTTAGGTTTATGGCTCACACGTCTAGGATTTTATTAGCATATTCTATTGTTGAGCTAGTGGGTTGGCTTGTAACCCAATTTCACTTTATGTCTACTCAAAAATAAATCTCATGTAGGGGATTCTAGTCATTAATTGGAGGTGATAAACCTCATATATGTAGAAAATCACCAAAATCATTTTTTTTTCATTGCATTTGTGGAAGTCAAACTATATATAATAAACTTGACTTGCTATTTGTACTTCACTACTTGTGGAGATATGATCTTATGTTGATTTTTTCTATTGGGGACTAGTTTTTGTTGTGGAGATGTCATTTTGGGATTGAAAGAAGGCATATTCTTGGATATATTGTGAGTATTTGTGTTGAATATCTTTCATGGTTACGTATATAATGGAATATTTCTAGGGTTTATATTTTCCTTGTCTAAATGCATATTTTTATATGAAATTCTTGGGAATTATTGCATGCTTAATATTGTATCCTTTAATTCCCTAGTGTTGTGTAGGTAAATCCTCCAGGTAAATCCTCTCTACAGACAGAGACGATCCCTCTAACCCTAGGGTGGGTCTAGCAACAAGAGAACAAGCTAATTTGTTGGTTCCTATTTAACGAATGAAATAGGTTGGGATAGATTGTCCTACCTATAGTCCAATGTGATTATTGCAGCTATCGCAATGACAGCCTCTTGATCTCTGCCTCGACAGGCCATGGTCCTTCAGCAATGGTACTCGGATGTTTGCACAAAGATCAAAGGACAAAAACTACGTACAAGATAATAAATGCATTCATAACTAGCTAATCAGTCAAGGGAGATTAAACATATTGCGTAAAATAAACCATATTAACACAAGATGGGAACCAAACATCAGTCATGTATATATTAATGGAAAGAAAGAGATTACAACTGGAGCCTTGACGTTGCAACCTCCTTTAGTGGGTTCAGTCGAAGCGCGTATCGAAGGTTTTTCGGGGAATTGGGACGAGGCGAGGACACAAGCCTAAGCTCTCTCTCGACAAGGGTCTCTGTTGTGTAACCAGCTCCAAAAATAGAAGAAAAGAGATATCAACGCCTTAGAAATAAGCCACTTCGAGGGGGAAACCTCCAATACATTACATAAATGAACAATTCTTGGATGATCCAATTTACAAAACCTCCTTTATATGTATAGGAGTCCATGGGGCCATAATGTAATCCTAGTGGCCCACAATGTAATCCTAGCCGACCTAACATTAATAATTTAAGGGCACAATAATAATAAAATGGGGGTTACAAGGGTACAATAATAACAATAAGGGGATTACACTAACAACAATAAGGGACTATACTAGTAATATAGGGACCTAACAGTCTCTTTCTCTGCTCTATCTCACCAGCTATCAAAATATTCAACAATTCCTCTTCAGCTATTCAGTTGTTCAGCTACTGTATCAATGGGATATAGGTTTATTTATAAAGGGAGAGGAGGAGGTTTGGATCCCTCAAATGGTGGAAGGGAGGCCTTATCCTTTGGGAGGTTCCCCCAAAAGGTGGAAACAAGAGGCCAAAGGAAGGTGTTTGTGGTTATGCAGGTGAACAACCCAAGCTGACTTGCTCACGAAGTGGTTAGCATAGAAACTTCGCCTCTATATTTAAAAAACATTCCAAAAACAGCTTGGTGTGGGTAGCTCACTGGGACAGAGTGTTAATGGGCATGGGGCCCAGTGTTAATTTCCTTCATTGGCGCAAGGGCATAACGGTCTACCAGCGCCAACCCAAAAACATGTGTTTTTGATGGTCTACTCATGGAAAATTCAAAAGAGGAAATGTTTTCTTCATGGCAAGGGATGCAATGATGGTCTTTGCAACGCATGACACTTCATATAAGTCACAGGAATGGTCCTCCAATGTGTGGTATGGGGATTGCAGGGACGGTGACAAAATGTTGTGTAACAGATGCCCCTAAAGCATGAAGCCCGAGAGAGAGGGAGGGGTGAAATGCTTTATGAGAACGCATTCGAACCAAACACCGCTAGTGGAAAACCTACAAGTACAAATACAACTGATGTCTCTGATACATGAACATGTGGCATGGGTGCAGCCATCCATAATAGAGTACATATATAAACTGAGATTCAAGGTATGGACGCAGCCATCCAGCAGTAAGGATCAACAAATAGACTCAGGTATGGTCGCAGCCATTCAATCAAAGAGTCATGCAAAAATTCATGATAAAACGAAATATTCTGCAGCCTAGATCTTATTAGAAAAAACCTAGGGTCTTGCGCTCCATCTCAACCCGAAGAAGTAAAAATTAGAGCATGCGAATATGTGAGTTGAAGTCGAACATGCAATAAAGTTACCTGATTACCATCCAATGATGAAAGTTGTTAACAGGCACAAGAGAAACCACCAATAATGACAATGGCTCTCAAGGTACAATAGGTACAATCCACGGAATGTGAACAGTGATCTGGCATTGAACACCCGCAGAGTCACATGATCGAAGGCAAATGATGTGGACCTGTCGTCGAATGTGAAGAACTTTCCATTGAGGCATGCAAGCTCCAAGGTACCGAAAGGGAGTCGCTAGGTCAGCTTCTTGGATAATGATTTTAAATCAACAGGAAGTGACCCAGTCGAGGGAGGGTCATAATTGTTCCCACATCATCGACACGAGACAGAGGAACATGATGATAATCAATCAGGACCAAACAAAGGATCAGAGGGAGGTTGAAAACTACAATCGAAAAATTCTCTTGAACATATCAGCGACACGTTTCTAGATTTGGTAGTATTTGACATCAAGGGATCTGAGGTCATGATGATGCGGAAAAGAGAAAATGAGAGGTCAAAAGAGAATACCCAAACCCATGGAGGAAAAAATGATGAAATGAGATGTCCCCAACGCGACACGAATGCAGAGGAGTGTCATGTTCAAGAGCGAGATACTGCCAACACAACTAAGAACTGGTTCCATTTTCCCCCACCATTGCTGGTGAGTACCCAAATTATCTTTGAAAAACAAGATTGAAGGGGATAACATATGCTTGTCATGTAAGTTTTCCTTTGGACAAATCCATCCTAGTACATTTTACGAGCCCTAGGAAGGAGGAACTCGGTTAACGTCATGATGACGATTTCTGATGTCATTTAGGGTCTAACGAGTCTGTAAAAGGAAGAACTCGGCAAATTTTCATGTTTAGAGAGTTTGAAAAGAAGCGGAAAAGAAAACTCATACAGTCCCTTTTTGTAGATAGTCTCACATATCCAAAAAGGTAGAAAACTGTGTCTGAGAGAACCTCTTAGTTGTGATAGGCTAAGGTATTCCTTTTTCGTAAATAATCTATCCCAGCCCAAAAAAGGGGTAAACGTATACTGGGTAGATATTGTTTCGCAGCCATTTAACAAGTTCAAAATGACAAGAGTCTCGGCAATATTTGCAATTTTTGAGAGTCAGAAAAGAGCTGAAAGTTGACTCCTCCCAGAGGAACGGGTGGCATTAAGGGTAGCAACTGGTTCTGGTGATGGTGGAACTGCTCATAACAAGTAAAGGTTAAAAGGTTGGCTAACAAGACCACTCATTGCAGCGGTTCCTCGGGAATGGGTAAAACAACCAAGTGAAGGTGTATGATTGGCCAAGTAGATGGTGACGATGGAATGAGAAAACCAAGGCTCATCTAGAAAAACAGGCTGATAAAATGGAAATCATGAGAGGTATTGGTTTCATTTTTACACAAGATTGAAATTAGGAAACTCTGCTTGAAATTGGTTCCATTTTTACACAAGCTTGAAACAAAGATAAATTGTTCTTGAAGTTGGTTTCATTTTTACACAAGCTTGAAACAAAGATAAACTATGCTTGAAAAAGTTTTCATGCCCCCAGCATGGTGACTCAATTCGAGGTACATGCCCCTCAAGCTTCAGTGCATTCACCGGAGTAGACTACTAGTTACTAACAGGTGGATGGAATGAAGTTTCAAACACGAGATCAAGAGAAAGACTCGACTGGGATTTTATGAGATCTAATCAAAAGCTCGAAATGAAAAGGGAACCTCTTTCATTTTTTAACGAGGTTGACACGATAAAATGATTATCCTCATGACACCTTGTTTCATGTTTTAAGGAGCTTGACACAAGAAAAACGAACTCTTCTCCAAAGAGCTTGTTTCATTTTTTAAGGAGCTTGACACAAGAAAACGAACTCTACTCTGAAGACCTTGTTTCATTTTTTAAGGAGCTTGACACAAGAAAACGATCTCTGCTACAAAGACCTTGTTTCATTTTTTAAGGAGCTTGATACAAGAAAACGAACTCTTCTCTGCACGACCTTTCATCATGATGAATAATAATTCATGGCTTCTAAGAGGTGCGCATCTGATGGGAGAAGAACATCTTGGAAATCGCGATCGAATGCCCCCAGTATATGATACTCGATGGAACTATCACTGAAAGAGGGCAATGAACAAGTGGCCACATAATTAACCCGTGGCGGGGAAGATACAACCGATGGATAAAGACATGGAAAGGACGATGGTGGGCCAGCTGCCACCTCTGGACCAAAGAATGAAAGTTGATCAATGTTCATGATCCAACCTTTGTGTGGAAAACAGATCACACGAAAGAGGGAGGAGACAAGTGCACCCATGGCATAAGCATAGTCACGCACCAAGATTAAATTGAAATCCAAGGGGTCTGGAACAACTATCACGTCTACACAAATGGTTTTCCCTCCCAAAGTGATAGGCAACTTCGGAAGGATCCCTAATGGTTGACTGGTTCCTCTATTAAATGCCAACATATTGTACGTAACAGGCACAAGCAGTGGAGAACCAAAAGCTTGCCAAGTAGTCGAAGACAGAACACTAACAGATGTGCCTTCATCTATAATTGTGCTAGGTACGACCATATCGAAGGTCTGTACCGTGATCTCAAAAGGCACGTAAGAAGGAAGGTGGTATCCAAAAAATCGACTCCAATCAAAGGAAGCGACCAAACTACTTGGATGGGGTACCATTGAACTAAGATGGTCATCCCCTGGTGTTACCGGAGTAAGAGGAGCATCCTCCTGGACCTTAGACATGGGAGAAGGAAGAGTAACTTCTCGAGTCACAGGGATGGGAGGATCTTTCTCCAAGTCTAAGGAATATGAAGAAACAAGAAGAACGTGGGGGGTATGAGATCCACTCTTCATGGAAAATACCTGATGAACCATGGGCAGGATCAGTTCGACCAATGGTTGGTTGGGAATGGATTCTTGAATTTGAATTTCCGAGGAAACGAGATCGACCAAGGATGAAACTTAACTGATCATGGAATCAACTAGCAGAGGACTCAAAGAAAGCTTTTGGTAACCAACCGGAAGGCAAGGTGCAGAAACAGTAGGATTTTCCAACACTCTCGTAGCTTCATCCATGTACAGACAAAGGTGAATGGGATGATTCCCTTCACACAACTTACAGGGATTGGTAATCTTACCCTATTTCTTATGAGTCTTATCATTTCTAGTCGAAGATATGCCACTAATATGACTTCCAGAAGCCAAAGGCAACGGCAGACGGCCGTCAGACCATGCTTCAAGTACCTTGGGAATGCTAGGGAAATCTCAAAGAAAGTGGTCACCTTTGCACAGCATGCAAGGGAACTTGACTTTCTGTGGAAGGTTGGATGATTTATCAAGGGAATTTTTCTTAGGCGCAATAGCCACAGAGTTGGCCTCTCTCTTATCTGACTTCTTCTTTTTCGTATGCTTCTTCTTCTTCTTAGCCACCTGGTTACTAGAATCCAGACTGTCACCAGGCGAAGTAGAAGACGAGGACGAAGTAATATGCGAAGAAGGGGAGAGGTCCAACTTAGAATCAACATGATGTTTTTCAGGTGGGGGAGATGGTTGTATAGAAGGTGGAAAACTCGATACCACGGAGGTGGATAATAACCACACAGGAAAACCAACAGTTAACCATGGAAGGGACAATGTTGCCATATAAGGAGCACCAACATTCCCAAAAGAAGGAAAAGGACCAGGATTCCCTTTGGAGGGGATTCCTTGGTTAGTAAACTCTGGAAAAGTTTCCATTGGAAACAACCTTCAAAAAATCACTAAGGAATATAACTTTAACCAAGAATATTTCATCGGCAGTTAATATTTTAAGACATTGAAACAAAACTCTGTCGTTTCATATTTTAAGAGTCGAGAAACAGGCAAAAGGTGACTCTATCACTTTCAGGTTGAAACGAGCGTGAAAGGACAAGAGCTCGATGATATTTTCTTTTTTAGAGAGTCATGAAAAGATCAAAATGACTACTCAGGTAATCTAAGCAAGAGGGTGTACCAAGTTTCCTTAAACTTCCATATACACCTTGGTGATCAAATGAAAGAGAAATGACCAAGGACTTAGGGTACGTGCAGGTAGTCTCCCTGAATGTTGTGTTCGGTGTTTCACGGTTACAGGGTGGAAAACTCGGCTTCCTATGGATAAAGGATGGAAACCTATGAGGGTCTCCCTTCATATACGCGACGGTACGGGGAGCACAAGTCCATACTAGCGCTGTCTAATGCTAGATGGCGAATGATAGCTACTAGGTTTAACGACGTCGGAACATGTCACTAGCCTAGACCTCTAAAAATATTCACGTTAGGTTCCAATGTTTCCTTAGATTAATTGAGTTGATTTTAAGGTTTATCATGGATTAATGTTTCAGTTTCAAGGCCCTACCGAATGGGATCTCAAATTTCTGAATGCACACTACATGAAAAAGAACGCCATTTCCGTTTGCTGAATGCTAACTAAGAGAAGAATAGGGATCTTTTAAAAAGTAGCAAACAACGAAAACATAAGAAGAAATACATTAATGCACCTAATACAACTAAACGAGAAACGAAAAACTCTTTCCTAGTTCACTAAGAGCTAGTTATGCAAAACAATTTTTTCATTTTCAATGCAAATGAAAGAATGCAATTTTTTGTGTATTTTAAATGAATGAACCACACAATGCACTAAAAAACAAAGTGAACACTAGTTTTGAGCACTACGAATGTAAATATTTTAAAATGAATAATTCAAAAGAAATACAAACATAAAAACGCACTCAAACCAATGATGCACTATTTCAAGCAAACAGAAGGCTTTCAAAATGACCCAAACGAGCAATGTGATCTATGCTCGAAGTGACGAAATGGAGAGTCAAACAAAAATGAAGGTAATCATTCAACAAACTGAAAACGCAAAGTATCAAGAAATACCAACTCAAATCGATCATGGAATCAAACTGATGAAAATCAAAAAGAATCGAACTTCAATCAAAAGGCTCAATGAGCAAAAGACACCTAGAAACCCTAGGGCTACGAACTACACCGATGAGGCAATGGAAAAATAGTTGAGAAGAACAAGCCTACAAAGTCAAAAACAATCCCAAAAGACCAATTGAAAATCAAAGAAACAACCCAGACCTAAGAACTATTGACCAAAGACTCAGAAATAAGGTCAAACCAAATCCTACAGGATTCGGCACAACTGTCATGCGGTAATCCGCGCCAAACAGGGGTTGGCGCTACTACAACAAAGGCAACAAGCGCCAATTGGCGCGACTGTTCAAAGAGAAAATGCGCCAAGCTGGAAAACTATCGGAAAAGGAGAAAACCAAATAGCATAGGTCAATCTTGACACTCTAGATCTGAACAGGAGGATTCCAAACAGTCAAGCAAGACAGAAAAACAATCAAACGACCAAATTCAACTCGACAAGGAAAATTCCTAATGGGCAATGAGATGACCAACTCACACTGATCCCCAGCAGAGTCACCAACTTGTTGTGTAGGTAAATCCTCTCTGTAGACAGAAATGATCTCTCTAGCCCTAGGGTGGGTCTAGCAACAAGGGAACAAGATAATGTGTTGGTTCCTAGTTAACGAATGAAATAGGTTGGGATAGATTGTCCTAACTGTATTCCAATCCGATTGTCACAGCTATAGCAGTGACGACCTCTTGATCTCTACTTCGACAAGTCGCGGTCCTTCAGCAATGGTACTCAGATGCCTGCACAAAGATCAAAGGACAAAAACAGTGTACAAGACAATAATTGCATTCATAACTAGCTAATCAGTCAAGGAAGATTAAACATATTGTGTAAAATACACCATATTAACACAAGATGGGAACCAAGTATTAGTCGTGTATTTATTAATGGAAAGAAAGATATTACAACCAGAGCCTTGACATCGCAGGCTCCTTCAGTGGGTTCAGTCGAAGCATGTCTCGAAGGTTCTTTGGGGAATTGGGATGAGGCGAGGACACAAGTCTAAGATCTCTCTCGACAAGGGTCTCTTTCTCTGCTTTATCTCACCAGTTATCAAAATGTTCAACAATTCCTCTTCAACTATTCAATTGTTTAGCTAGTGTATTAATAGGAGATAGGTTTATTTATAGAGGGAGAGGAGGAGGTTGGGATCCCTCAAATGGTGGGAGGGAGGCCTTATCCTTTGGGAGGTTCCCCCAAAAGGTGGAAACAAGAGGCCAAAGGAAGGTGTTCATGGTTATGCAGGCGAACAACCCAAGATGACTCGCTCACGAAGTGTTTAGCATATAAACTTCGCATCTATATTTAAAAACATTCCAAAAACAGCTTGGCACGGTCCAGTGTTAATTTCCTTCACTGGCGCGAGGGCATAACGGTCTACCAGCGCCAACCCAAAAACATGTGTTTCTGATGGTCTGCTCATGGAAAAGTAAACAGAGGAAATGTTGTCTTCATGGCAAGGGATGCAATGATGGTCTTTGCAAGGCATGACACTTCATGTAAGTCACGGGAATGGTCCTCCAATGTGCGGGACGAGGATTGCAGAGACGGTGACAAAATGTTGTGTAACACCTATAAAACCTCCTACAAAGTCTTTTTCTAGTGAATTTATCCCCTTATAAAATGATAGCTAGGATTAGGAAGTGAAAATTAGGGTTTTCCCGTTACTCCCTTCAAATATCTGATATTTTCGTGGTTGAAGTTCCCAAGACTCCATCACCCAAGTACGGAAAAGGCACTAGGAACCCATTTGATGATAAAAAATTCTAATTCTTTATATTTTACCTATATTTTCCTATTTTTTGTCCTTCAAGGTAAGCCGTTAAGGGTAGGGCTAAGGATAAATTCAACTAAGGCTTGAATTATTAGAACATTGGAGTTGATTTGGAATTCTCCCACCTTGCTTGAGCTCACATACTCAAAATATAGCATATTATATGGTAAAAAGTGACTCATTAGGGTAGACATCATCAACCCTAGGTAATTTAAGGCCCAATTTCAGTGTATGATCTATTTCGATAACAATGAGAAAAATTAGCCTAGGATTAAAATTTTCACTAACCTATAAGCCTATGAATTTGAAAAGTGTTTATGGCCATGTGGTATTGCCCTTTCATTATGGACATGGACCTCACCGTTTGTCACAAGTTTTATAGGTTAATAATTTCATTTTAATATTTCAAAATATTGAATCAATTAAAATAAAGTTAAATCTCTATTTTTTTATTTTTATTAAGAATAAAAATATATATTTAATATGATGATAAATTTGTTTTAATTAACTATTTATTGGATATTGAATTAAATGAAACATGTTGTTGGGTCTCGTAATTCATCATGTTTATCCTCGCCATTCCTCACATTCCATTACCTCATTTAACCATTTAGCATACCATCTCCATGGGTTCACCTCATTATTTTCCAATTTATTTATTTTTAATATTATTAGAGAATGTGTGATTAATTATTGGAAAATTGACATATTTTACTAATATCTTAAATGTGGATGAGCTTTGTAAATGTGTAGGATTATTTGGAAGAATAATTCAAAATCCTCTTGAATATTTCCTCCACCATTTCAATAATTCAAAGGATAATTGTTCAAGATTATTCTAAGGATAAGATGATGGAGATTCCAAGGAGAAGATCATGGAAGATTCCAAGGAGAAGATCATGGAGATTTGGATAACATATCTTATCCAAGATTTGTGAGAGATGAGTGAGGATTTGAAGGGATCATATCTTGTAATTATAGGGATATTGGTTGAGAGAGAAGTGGATTTGTAATTATGAGTTGCTTATCTTGTTTTCAAAGCACTCATGTATAAATAGGAGTGCTCTTTCTCCAAGTGGAGATAGTAGAGTATGAGATTGGAACTTGTATGACTTATTATTATTATCTTTGAGACTTGAAGACATAATAGAAGATTTGTTCTACCATATTTTGATGCTGTTACATGTTGATTGATGGCTTGAAGTCTTGAGTAGTTGAGTTTACCTTTAGTGTGAGGCAAGGGTGGAAGGGCCCCCACACCGAGCTAAGTACACTTCTTAGTTTTTATAGCTGTAATTTGTGAATTAGTTTGCTTAGATTTATTATTTCCTGATTTCATGATTTCGCAATAGTGTTAATGATATAATGCAACCAGTAATTAAGGACAACCGAGATCTCTGAACATAGAGCCTCTTGATTATTATTCCATATATCTTAACCTATTGTTTAAGTGCTAGATTTCCTGCTTTCATGTTTTCACAATGGTATTAATGATATAATGCAACTAGTAATTAAGGACAACCGGGATCTCTGAACATAGAGCCTCTTGATTATTATTCCATATATCTTAATCCATTGTTTAGAAGTTAAATTTACTTCTTTCATGATTTCGCAATAGTGTTAATGATATAACGCAACTAGTAATTAAGGACAACCGAGATCTCTGAACATAGAGCCTCTTGATTATTATTCCATATATCTTAACCTATTGTTTAGTATTAGATTTCCTGCTTTCATGTCTTCACAATGGTATTAATGATGTAATGGAACCAGTAATTAAGGACAACCCGGATCTCTGAACATAGATCCTCTTGATTATTATTCCATATATCTTAATCCATTGTTTAGAAATTAATTAAGTTAGTTTTTATATTTGTAATATGCATTTCACTAACCATCAATAAGTTCATCTTCTAAATTTGATTGTGATTGAAACCCATATACTTTGGGGATGCTTCTAAGTTCACCAACTTGGATTGATATTAAATACGTGTGTTAATTTGCAACAGTAAATTGACCCAACACGTGTAAGGAAATTAAACTATATATTTTCAATTTAGCGGGACAAAGGATCTAATTTTCATCCACGAGGGCTAAGGAGGCAATCGAAATAAAGAGGTGAAATTTTTCAGTTATCTAGAGATTGTATGGTTGAATGTAATACTAGCCCTACCGTGGATGTTGCAATTGCGTCACCTAATTTAGAAAAAATTCACTAATACAAAAGATTTTTTTTGTTTTGTTTTTCAATATTGTACTATGTTTTGTTTTTACCTTCTATTTTTTCATATTTGTTTACAAATATTTATACACTTTAAATGCAATGGTTGTATTACAGCTTTACTTTTTTATGAATATTTTCTTTATCGGTTTACTTTTAAGAAAATCAATCCAAAAAATCATGTGGAGGTTCTATTCTAATGTGGATATTTTTATAAGATTTATTTGAGTTTTTTTAGTGAATTGGATTGAGCTTTGTAAGTAAATTAGATGTGTAAATATAACTATTCTAGATTTATTATAAGTTTGGATTTACTAAGCTTTAAGAGGGATCAAATCTTTTTCCACTTTAAAAAGAGGTTTGCATCTCAAGGGATTTGATCTCTTTAGGTTGGTTTAATTTCCCCCTTTAAATAGACTATACTCCACATAAATACCATAGGTCAATACTATAGATTCTCAATACCATGTACAATTTTTATTATTATTATTATTATTATTTTATTTTTATAGGTTTATTTTTATTTTGTTATTTTTATTTTATTTTTATTTTGAAATGAGTTAAAAGATTTACATTACATTCCATTAATTTTTTTATTTTATTTTATTTAATTTTATTTTAATATATAATTTGACTTAGTCAAAATGTTTAACATTACATTACAACATCTCTACTATACTCACCTCTGAACTCAATAATTATGTTACTTTAAAAACAATTATATTCATTTTTTCTCAAATATATATAAACTTATATTAATTTATTAATTTTAAATTCAAAAAGGAAAAGGTTGTGATTGTTGAATCATATCTAAGTCTCAAATGAGTAATCACCATTTCTATTGAAAGGCATTTTAGTCTCTGAATAAATGGCTTTCAATGAATGGTTTCTTTATTTAGTAAATTTTCATTTCAAATAATGTATTTCTTTAATTCTTGTATTTGGTGTTCAAATATTACATTGAAAGGTGCTTAATATTTGAAAGCAAGCTCAACCTTAGATTTATTGTTGATTTTTGTAGCATCCGAAAGTGTTCCAAGTCTCAAACTTTATAGGAAGGCTTGGATTGCAGCATTCCAAAGAACCTAGAAACAATTTGTGGAAATTCCACTCGGTTCAAGACTTATTAAAATAATTAATTATTTTAATGGAGACCCTAAGTCCAAACTTAGGGAAATGAAATAATTAAAGGGTATTAATAAGTCAGAGTGTGAATATTCTAGAAAACATGGATCAAGTCAAGATTTAATCTATAACCTGGGAAACTCTTTCGGAAGAAACCTAGCTGGAATGTAAGGTTGCTTTGTTATCTTTCTCTAAATGAAAAATGGATGCAAGTACAAAGTAGTGAGATATGTGGCTTGTTGGCTACTATAGTATACAGACCCTCTTTGTTTTATCTCTCCCTATCCACGATCGATTACTCTACTTATTTATTGAACAAAAAGCACTCAAATAGAATGGAACCCTTTTTCCTCCTAGTGGCCCAATTATAACACAACCCAATAGCCTACTAATGGTTAAACTTGACTCCTTCAACTCTTGACTAGAGTTAGAATATCAACTCTTCTATATTTATATCAAAGGTGTCCCTTTTTGGAATTGGTTAGGCTAGGCATTGTCTACCTTTTCCATTTGACATTTGTTCGTCTGTTGTTTTGACATGGTTCAACTTTAACTTAAGAAAAAAAAATTAATTACACATCATATTATAAAATGGACCACATTTTAGTGAGAACCAACACGAGGAAAAGAGCAACAATCAAGGACTAGGTGGAACTAATTCGCCTCATGTATCTGAGAGCTCAGATTCAGATAAATAAATCTAAAACATCCCAAGAAATAATGAGTTGGCAATTGTTTCAGCTACTCCATCCCTTGGGGTTTGACAAAAAGCCCAAAATAAAAAAGGCAAAAAAGAGAAAACCAGTATATCTGGCCATTTGTAATTTATTTTTTATATTCTTTTTAGTAGCTTTGCTACTTTGAGTGCTTAAGGCACATCCCCTGGTCCCTTGGGACAATACTTTATTTCACTTTGTGCGTCTACTACAATGTAACTTTTTATTTGTCTTTAATAGAAAGTTGTTGATTTTTCCATGGAAAAAAAAAATGGACCATTTTGCTAAATAAAATTTGCTTATATATAAATGAATGCTATAAATAATAATGAGGAACTTATTAGAATTGGAATAATCTCAAATCCCTAAGAAATTGGTGGGTGGGGAGCCACGTGGCACGAATCTAAATTTTACATATATCCATTTGCATATATGAGCTCAATAACACATAAGATCTAAACACTAATTAGCATACAAAGATACACATGCCCAGAACAAAGTTACCAATCAAACAAGAAAATTACCAATTACCCGTTTTTTTTAGGTAGCAAAAAAAGCACCCGATTTTGAAAAGTGGTGATGTAGAATCGCCCTTTTTTTAGCATATTTTTGGCACTTAATTTTTTATTTTTTATTTTTTATTTTTTATTTTTTTATGTCATGATTTTCATGTCGATTTTGAAAAGTGTTGATGCAGAATCACCCCCTTTTTTTTAGAGGGTTGATTTTGACACTTTACATTTTCTAATGTCTTCTTCTTCCCTGAGATGTTTATTTTTAAGTGTATTTATGTACTTGTTTTTTTTTTGTTTTTTTTGTAATGAAATTTTCATTTTTTTCACATAGTTAAAAAAAATAAAAAAAGAGCAATATTTTAAAGTTAGGATTTTCTATATGATTATGTATTGTTAATTAATATTTCAATGCACATCAAATAATCGTCGCTAAAAACCCAATATTTTTAACCATATGATTAAAAAATGCACATTTTCAATATAAATACAATGAAAAAAATACACATTTTGAGACTTTTTGTTAAAAATAACATGTTAAATAAACGATTTTTTTTTTTTTAATCTTAACAAAAAACAACTTACAAAAATAGCATTTTTTATTAACTTTATGTCAAAAATTAATAGTAATCACAGTTTTTTTGCAAAAAATAATGATTCTTCTCATAAAATCTCAAATTCTAAACATTACAGGTAAAATTGATTAATACCTCTCAAAATTGAGCTTTATTTGCAAGCATAACTTAAAGCTAATCAATAATATCAACTAATCCATGTTCAACATCTTCTAGACCAACAATATTAATGTCTTCTTCCACAACATTTTCTGCTTCACTTTGGTCATTGTTCTCTTCTAATGGATCTTTGATGTCTGCAAATCTTCCAAAGTGTCATTTTTCAATCATTCCATATAACGTTGGTTGAGGTTCCTTTTCCTTTTTTGCCACATGTGATTCATCAAAATCCCCTTTCCTAAAACCAACTTCTTGCATTGCATCTGGGAGAAATTGAAGAGCATTAATTCTTTGTTGAATAAATTTGCATTGCACTAAGTCTTTCTCAATGGAAATTCAGTTTCTTCCTTTTTGTAGGCAACATGCTATTGTTGTACCTAATCATAAAGCACAAAAGAAATAATTAAACAAATTAGTAAAAACATATAAAAAATAAAAAATAAAATATTTAAATTCAATTTTATATAATAAAACTTACCTGAACCTGAGAATAAATCCATAACTCGATCTCTTTCATTTGAACATAGATCTATAAGATAGTTAATCAATGCTTGCAGTTTTAGATAAATTTTATTATTCTCTCATTTTGCATCTTTATCCTCATATGTTTGTTTTCTTACAACAACGTCGTGAACCAGTACTTGACTATGACTCTTCCCATCTACTCAATTCAGAAGAATAGGATTATAGGTATCCTTTTTTGTCCAACATTCAACATGGATGAACTCACAATCATTTATAATAGGTTGATCTTAAGAAACAAGATTTGACTTCTGCATGTAACATGACATAGTAAAAGCTCAATTAAATTGTACATAAATAATAATAAAATAACATTAATCAAACATACAATTTAAATTTCTTACCATGTAAGTTGCGTAATTGAGTTTGCTTTTCCCTTGAATCTTGTTAATAACATTGCAAATTGTGTTTCTGAATGAAATGTCACAAATCTCCAAAGTGGTGATGTTGTGACTTCTTGAAATCATGTAACCACTTTACTAAAAGCTTGATAAGTATATGGTTCATTATCATATTCAATGTCTGGGAAATTGAAACCATGAGGAATATCTGCAATAAATAGGGCATATTCCCTTTTAGGTATGAGTTTTGAAACGTCTTCACAATCACCTGATATTATTTGATATTAGATAGTGTCAAGCCCATTCCAAATGAAATGATTAAGAGTAGGATCAAGTTCAACATTCATAAGATGGTTCTTTCTCATCTTTTCCAACTTAACTTTTTTAATAAACTTTTGAAAGTATTTGTACTCCATTTGCATCCTTCTTCGACATCTTTAATGACATAAAAAAATATGTGTGTATAAGTAATAAAATAAAAATAGTTTACATATGAATAACATGAATGTATAAGTCAACATGCCTTATTGAATGCAAGATAAAAATCTTTAAGTGTTGTTGTAGAACTTGATTCTGGGTAGTTGTGCACAACATCATCCCAATTGTCTTCATTCAAAATTTTAACCATATGTTCTTGCATTTTCATATAAATCTTCTAACTGAATAAATAAAGTAAAAACTGTTAATATAGTGATATGTATAACAAATTCTACCAACAAAAATATGTTATATTTAAAAGAAAATTATAATCAGAGAAAAAGTAAAAATAATTCAACAAACTTACTTCTGAAATTCTGCACACATTTCATCCATTGATAATTCCCCTGACTTCGCATGCCATAGTATTGATTTGACTATTTTCTCATCCTTCACTCCTTGCACTCCTTGCATTGTTCTCCAAGGTGTGATAGTCATATCCTATTGAAGTTTCTTCATTTCAGGACTTGTCTTACTGTTGGTACATATTATGGGTTTACACTTTTTAACCTTCTAATTTTTTATGGAAATATTTTCCCACTGCTCAAAAATTTCATCAATCAATTCCCATATCTCCCTAGTTCTAAATGCCAACTGAAAAATGTTATCCATGTCTCTGAATATATTTGAATGTATTTTTCCACCTTTTGAATTGATTTTATCCTTAATTTGATAACTTATTTCCATTAAATATTCCTTTTGAAAACTTAGGTTGACTTTTGCCTTATCCTCGCCACACTATTCTACCAATTCATTATGAATAAATATGACCTTTTGGATTAAAGTCATAGACATTTTGTACGCATTATCTGCATTATGATCCCATGCTAATAGATTTTCTTTTGTTTCTGGTAAACCAGTGTAAATGATGCAATTCATTGTTTCAAAAAGAGATTTATTAGGATATTACTCGAGCAATTGTCTTTTAGCCTATGTCGAATGGTTCCCTCCAATTACATAATATTAATATTCAAAATATTATGTCTTTTCAAATGCCTGTTTTTTGGGAACCAGATTTGGATCAACAAGAACCACATAATCCACCACATGCGCATATGGATTGAACCTTAACAATGTTTTCAAATTATGTACATGTAGGTGATGTGTCTTTCTAATTTGATATTGAGATTGTCCTTAATCTAGCATATAGAATTGGCTGACATCAAGTTCAAATGTTTGGCCACCATTAATTAATTTATTCTTCCTCAACTGATATCGAATGGAATTTTTTTTATTTTAATAATGCCATCCTCTAATACAAAACCTAGTGTTATGATTTCTCTGTTGCCTTTAGAGCTTCCAGTTTGCTCTTCACTGCTGCTCATGACTTTTACAGGTTGACCAAAATTTGATTTCTTCTTCTTACTGGTTAACATATCCTATTTTTTATAAACAAGCTCTTCACCGTCAACTAGAAGAGAGACATCTTTGGCCATTATTCTTTTTGGCATTTTATTTTTTTTCTCCTTTTCAACAATAGTTATAATCTCCTCTCACTGATGCTAACATGTTTCTCAGCTTCATCTTCCACATCTTCAAAAGCAACATGTTTAGCTTTACTAGATTGACCCACCTTAGTGATTCTTTGTTGATCCCTTCTTTGTACTATTGCAGTATCACGAGCTATTGATCTTTGCTTCCTTATCCTTTCTTCTTTTGTCGTTGTGTGTAAAGTCTTAATCAAAGTCATA
Source organism: Pinus albicaulis (assembly GCA_034641835.2). Classification (NCBI taxonomy): domain Eukaryota; kingdom Viridiplantae; phylum Streptophyta; class Pinopsida; order Pinales; family Pinaceae; genus Pinus; species Pinus albicaulis. Next base: position 735,854,103 of record CM076576.1, read on the forward strand.
AAATTTGGCTCCAGATAATAAATACCCTCCAACATGTGAGAAATACTCTCAGCAAAATCCTATGAAATAAAATACAATATGTCAATGATCAATAATTTGTAAAAATTTGAATGATCCTTACAATAATTCATAACAAAAATATAAATAAGCATACTTACAATGTTATTTGAAATGTTTCTTGCGATTTCTGCACACAACTGTGTAGATTCTTCATCTTTGTCATACTTGACCTTTGATAGACGATATCTAACATTTTCACATGTATTATCCATTCTTGCAAGAACATAAACATTGTTTGTATTTAGCAACAAACATATGTCTCGTACTCTTCCCATCACCTCATATGATTTACCAAAGTTAATCATACCATAATACAGATAGTATGTACACCATCATCGGTTTCATTGTCTTGAAGATGCCATGAAATATATATATATATATATATATATATATATATATATATATATATATATATATATTATGTGCATTCTTCCATCCAAAAATAATCTTGAATGTACTTGATCGGCCACTTTCTTGACTTTTATTACATTTCTCAGTTTTTGTGTGTTCAACAATATTCATAGTGCGTTCAACAGTATCCATAATGCCTCCAGCGGTATCCATAGTGTGTCCAGCAATATCCTTAGTGTGACCAGCAGTATTCATAGTGTGTCCAGCAATATCCTTAGTGCGTCAGGTCCAACTTTAGATTTGGAAATTATTGCCCTTGGTCCAGAAACATTCACAGAGATCTTCTTTGATGTCCCCTTCCTGCTATATATATATATTAGTTAATGAAAAAACACATATCTTAATTAAACAAATTTTTGTTTTAAAAGTTTACCAATATAAATTCAAATTCAAATTAATAATAATAATAATAATGTTTTTTTAAACTATATAAATCAAAAAAATTAAAAATATAATTATATATATTTTTAAAATTAATCGAAAATCAATTTCTATAAAATAAATTTTAAAAAAAATATACAATTTTTTTTAAAACCATATAAATTAAATTTAAAAAAATAAATAACTATATAATTTATTCAAATATAACTATATATTTTTAAACTTATAATAACATATATATATTTTTCATTTAAAAACAAACAAATTTAAAAAATATGTATATATAAAACATTTTTTTTAATTATGTATAATCTTTTAAATATTTATAATTTTTATTATATTTATTTCAATTTAAAAAAAAAAAATTAATATTGTTTTTAATTATTTTAATTTATATATATAATATTCTAAATATATAATAAAAAATTTCCCAGCCAGGGGCCGGCGCAACGCCACCCAACCGGCCTCCTGTCCCTGGTTGGGCGCAGTCCAATTTACCAGAGTGCAAAATAGACAAATGAGAGTACAAAATAGACACAAAGAGAACAAGCTCAGTAATCCACTGAAACACAAAGATGTTTTCTATTATAAAAACATGCGGAAATTTACAAGTGTCTTGTGATGAGTTTTCATCCTTCTTATATGGGGCAAAACACCCTCGGATCCCCTTAGTACTAGATTTGAAAACCCCTCACAAACTTACTTTGTTTGTCCTTAAAGTAAAGGATGACCATTACACAGTGGAGATTTCATTATGAGAAACCCACGAAAACATGTGCTTGAAGAGATTGACAACTGACAAATATCCTTAAAGAAGATATACAGTAGCGATTCCATCATGAGGAACCCATGATAACATGTACTTAAAGCTAAAGAAAACTGAAAAATGTCCTTAAAGTAAGAAAAATAATCACACAGTAGAGATTCCATCATGAGAAACCCACGAAAGCAAGTACTTAAAGTTTTAAACATCGAGGAGATTCTTTACAAAGAACCATCAGAAGCCAAAAAAGCATAAATTATTTTCCTTTGCAAAATATACCAGTTTGATTATTTGGGACTTCTGCCAGAATCGTTACCAGAATCATTGATATCTTAATTATGATCTGAATTTTATAGACCTAGATCAATGTCAAGAATAATATGTTGTATCCAGGGTGGTTCATGCCCGAAGCAAGCATGGAAATATGAGAATGACATTTAAGGATGAAGGTTTTATGGGGTAATTCCCACTTCTCCAAAGTATTATATGCTAATAGTGAATTTGTGACCAATTGGAGAGTTGTCATGATTGATTTCAACTCTAGTTCCTTTGTATAGGAGGTCAAAATCAAAAATTTCATATCTGAGGGCCCCTTCTTCCATTTCCTTGTGTAGAGTTGATAGTGTCCCTGACAGACTTCTGCAATCAAAATCTTCCTTTCTCGAAGTATATGAAAACATTAAAAGTTTCATCCACCTACTCCAATGTATGAAAGGGGATATGATATCCTCACAATACATAATCATGGAAATCCTTTCAAATGTTGTGGCATAATGATGTATTCCATAGTACTCCATCCAAGTGATAATTGGATCAAAAATATAGACAAATCTGGAATATGGTGCTCTGGCTTGGCCGAAGTAGACATGATAATTATTTATGAGATTCCAGTTAATATTATAACAATATCTTCCTTCTAATGAATTGAACCATTTTTCTAATATTAACTTCTGGATCTCAACTGGCAGAGATTTGATTGTATTATTAAATCATTCTCAGCAATAAGTATAATGACATGAAGGAAATAGGTCGACTTGATACCTAGGCTTAGAAGAGCTTTCTCCCTTTTCAAATTTTTTCACTGAAATAACCTTGATATCATATGCACCTTCTCTGGTTAACATATCAGCAAGGTAATTTTATTTTCCTGCTTTGTAAATTATATCAAACTCAAAACCTTCTAACCAGAGTGCCCATCTAAGAACTCAGGAATTTCCTTGTTCTAACAATCTTTTATTCTACAGCATGCCTTTCATGTTTTTGAGATCTGTTTTAACAGTGAAATGCACACTTTGCATATATAAATGAAATCTCTTAATCCCATTTTTAACAACAGGGATTTCTTTATGGGAAGATGGATACTTGATCTCTGTTTCTGAAAAATTCCTTGAAGCATAAGCACATATTTCATCTTTTTTATGATGCTTTTGTAGGATAATTGCATCCCAATAGGAGTTAGAAGCATCGGTTTCTAATATGAAAGGAAGATGTTGATCAAGAAGTGATACAGACGGCAGATTTTGAATTTTAGTCTCTATGTGTTGGACCACTTATGTCATTTGTGGTGTCCATTTTGAATCCTTCTTCAATATTTGTTTAAGGATTTGGGTATCTATAGCCTATTCTAGATAGAATTGTCGAATATAATTAAGACATCCTAAAAAAAATTGGATAGATTTGATGTCAGGAAGTTTATCTGGAAATTTCAATAAGGACCGCAAGACATGAGATTGTAACTGGATCTTTCCTTGATATATATACAATCCAAGATATTCAATCTTGGTCTGAGAAATAATGAATTTATCTGGCGAAGAAGATAATACCAAACTATGCTTAAAACAACCTGATAAAACAATTATAAAAGTCTTTTATGTTCATGTATATCCTTGTTGAAAACTAGAAAATCATCAATACATACAATAATAAAATCAAAATCATGAAAAATGCCTTCCATACGCTTATGGAATTCAGAAGGCGTATTCTTCAAGCCAAAGGGAATAACAGTCCATTGATATTGGCCACCTGGAACAACAAAGGATGTTTTGTATCTATATTTTGGATCTATAATTATTTGCAGAATCCACTTGTCATATCAAACTTGCTGAAAACATTAGCACCAAAGACTTTGGCAAGAAGCATCTCTTTGCTAGGTACTAGATATCTAATAGGTTCTAATGCTTCATTCAGATCTTTGTATTTTATCACCAACCTATTTTTTCCTCTTTTCTGCTCTGAATGTTTATTAACATAAAATTTTGGACAATCCCATGAGCTTTTGGAGGGCTCAATCAGTTTCCTCTCCAGGAGGTGTTTAATCTCTTCTTTGCATAGTTTTTTCTCTGCATGACTCATATGATTTGCAGAGGCCTTCTGAGCTTTGGGATGATACACTTCTCTACAAGGAAGTGAAACAAAATACTTTTCTCTGAACCAAAATGCATCAGGGTGCTCAGTTGTGCAATATGTCCTGAAATTTTGAGCAATGTTTCTTAAGACTTCTTGTCCGTGAAGGTCGGAATGCTTGGTAGTATTTTTTATTTTTTATAAATATTTAATTTCTTCTTCAACAGTTTCCACTCTATCAGGCTGAATCCTGATAGTGTATGTATTTTTTAACAGGAACATATATTAAAATTTATTCAATGTGATGGATCCGGAAGCAAAACCAAAAAAAAATATAGATCGCAGAAGTTTGAAATCTGAAAAAGGAATAGATATTCTACATTTTGAACACTTAATGTTATCTTGTCTTTATCAATGATTATAGGCATGTATCTTTTGAAAATATCTTAGCCAAGAAGTATGTCAGACCTAGTATCATAATTATATAAGGTTAGATATACCATTTTTGAATTAATATGCAGAGGAAAATCGAGAGCAACATAAGAAATTTGCATAAGTTGTTTGTTAACAACTTTAAAGTGTACCTTTGTCAGTTTCCAGTAGTAGGCTGGAATAGCCTTATACTAGCAACAGCTTCTCATGGCCCTTGTATCTACTTGAGCATCCAACTAGTATCTCTTATAACCTGGTAATTTAATGGCTACTGGAATGGCCATCCTATCTCCAATTCCATTGATCTCTTTGATTGAGTCTCCTTCTATCTAGTTTGTACATAAATCGAATGGTGTGTGTGTTTTATCAAACATTGATAAAACAAATCTTGAATTGAGCTCATCTAGGTTTTGTAATTTTTGTTGGATTTGTTCAACTATTTTAGCCCTATGTTTCCAGTCTTCTTGTAGACTTTATTCAATATTTCTGATTTCTTCAAGAATCTCATTACAACTCGGTTTTTGTTTAGAATTTATTAAGCTAGATTATGTACTAGGCTTAAACCATTCTTCAGGATCAACTTCTTCTTTAGAGAGGGAATATTCAGTCATCGTTTCATTGATTTTATCAATCTTTTCTTGGATCCTTCTTCTAGGAATAATTAGGCTAGGATCAAGGGAATCATTTTGCTTTTGGAGACTTGTGATTTTTTGCTTTAGATTATTGAAAGAAAACATGAAACGGTTAGAAATGTATGTACAATCATCTTCACTTTCATTGTTGTCTATAATTTTGATCTTTTGGAAATCATTTTCAACTTCACTATCAGAATCGGTATTTACAGAGAAATATTCACATTCAGAGTCTGACGCAGAAACTAGGTCCCAATTAGTTGGATCATAAGTAGATTTGAATAATTCCATAACTTTGTTCTAAATTCCTTTCTTATTTTTCTTTGGAAATTTATTTTCCCAATGGTATCCTCTTCCACAAATAAAGCACTTAGATTATCTTGCAGGTCTTGACCTTCTTCTGAATACATATCTTTTGTTAGGAGATTTGCTTTCTTAGTAATAATGTATCCTAGAATTCTAAGAGAATATACCCTTTTGTTTGGAACACTTACACATCTGAATTTAGGATATATGAGAAAATTTCTTGGAATAATTCTTAAAACATCCAAAGTCATAAGTTTCTGAAAAGCAATTATAGAGATTAGGGTTGAAACCCAACTGCTTCTTTACGTTCTTACGGGTTTTATATGTTTCACATTCATTCCATAGAATTGTAAGAATATGTTGTTGTAAAGAAACTAAAGGCATAGTTTCAACTGACACCCCTTGAGTAGACCATTTTTGGTGAAATAAATATGGAACTTTGTCTGTAATTGATTCTATATAATGTCGTAAGTAAGCAGAATTTTGATCATCTGGGATTTTCTAGTACAACTTCTACATGGTGCAGTAATATTCATCTAACAGATCTAGGCTACATAATATTTGACTCGTGAACGTTTGAGCATAATGATCATAATAATTTGATAGAGTTCCTATAAATTCATGAGATAATTCCATTAAAATTGCTTGGAGGGGATCTTAATTATCTAATATTTCAACTTGTTTTTTTCTCTTAAAAATTTTCCCACCAAAGCCTAGCATTTCGTGTTAATTCCCATGTTATCTTAATAAATACATCTTTTCATGTAGTTTTAAGCTATGATTTCCTTTGACTGGCCCATGCATTAACCTTTTGTAATAATATAAATGTTTGGTCTCTATCTAAACAATCAAAATTAATAAAAAAAAGGTTGAACCATGACTGCTTATATCAGGAAGAGACTCATCTCTAGTTTCTGGTGTGGACATATGACGAGCCCATTTGGAAAACGTACTGGATTGAGATTGTGAACCTATGTTAGAACCTGTAGTTCTTGGAGCTTTATGTGAGAAATTTAATGATTCATTTCTCTTATGCTTAAAATATTCATGAATGTCTTATTGTCCTGCCATCTTCATTTCATAGATCTTGAATTTTTCTATTTTAGTTTTAAGTAAATATAGCTTTTCTCTAGCTAGAGTAGCTCCATTGACCAATTGTATCATAGTTTCAGGATTGAAAAATTCTTCAGAGATAAATTTCAAAGATAAACTTGAGGAAGGCTAATAATTTTTAAAATAAGTAAACTTTTGGCCTTCATTCTCAACTTATTCATAGTTAGGAGGAGAGTTGGGTCTAGGAAGAGAACCCTAGAAACTTGAAACAGCTTTACTGATAACTCCTAATTATATCATAATCTCTTTTAATTGATTCTCTTGGGTATTTTTTTGAGCATACATGATGTCATATGTTTGGTGAATCATTTTCACATGCTCCTTAACTTCTAGAACATCTTTGGCTAAATCATCCAAATTTTGTGCCAAACATATAGATTGGTAGTTATTATAGGTGAGAAACTTGACTGGTTCTTCTGGTTCTACCTCTGGAGGAGATCTATAATGTAGGAATTATAGATCACTTTGGACTGAACCATTCCTGAATTTTGGAGTAATATTTGTTGGCTCGACACTTATTTCAGGAAGTTGAATTTTTTTCCAGTATTTTCTCTAGGGAGACTATACATTTTTGTCTCTGAGATAGGAAGCATGACACAATAAGGACAGTTTGGATGTTTTTCTTTATGGGATGTATATGATTGTCCTGTTTCTAAAGTCTGATATTTTTTATTTTAATTTTTGCAATACACACGTGAACTGGAAGGATGACTATGGTGACTCTATGTATGAAAGTACTCATTTGTTGACATATGTATTTCTGAAATTCTGGGAGGAATATTTACAGATGGAGAGGCATGGAGTGAATGGCTCAAGCTAAAGGATTTATGCCTTTAAACTGGATTTGGTACGTTCCATCAGATCTGGTGACAACTTGCAATTGGTGTGATGTATTTGCTAGTTGGGAATATTTTAGGGATAAAGGTTGGTAGTAACTATTCCATTCTTCTGGTAATGTGACTTGGTTGAATCCAAGTTCAAGTAGAGGTGTATTGCGAGGACCAACAATCACCCCTTCCTTGAGAGATTTTTTATACAGATTTGGATTAATGGGTGGCATATTACTAGTTACAAACCATATGTAGATAGTAGTATGTAACTAGGTGATATGGGACTGTGGTCTACATTAAACCCATTAAATTGGATGAAGGCTTGTAAGAAATCATTAATGTACGAATCTCTTAATGAGACTTGATAACTTGGGAGAAACGAAGACCAAACTGGACCATTATTTAGAGGGTTTTGAAAACCACCTAATAATGCATCTTGAAAATAATTATATCGAGTATCCAAGACACAGGTAAGGCAAGAAGTATTAAGGCCTGGTCAGACTAGTGGATTTATACCAAATTGAAACAACCCAAGATGAATATACTTGTATCCATTTTCTATTGCCCACTCAATATCATCTTTCAGAATAAGAGGAACTTGGTAGACCGACTGAGACAAATAAATTGGAACATTTACAGAAGTAAAGCGGAAAATACTTGCAGCACGAAATTTAAATTTAGGAAGGTTATATATCTTATCTAATTCTATATATGGCAGTGTCAAATTTGGTTTGCGATCAAATTCTCACGAGATAACATGAGAATACTTGCAGCACGAAATTTAAACATAGGAAGGTTATATATCTTATCTGCTTATATATCTAGTAGTGTCCAATTCGGTTGGCGATCAAATTATTGTGAGATAACACAAGAATTATAGATGCGGTCTTTCTGATATTTATTAAGAAATTTTTTAAGAAAGGACCAACGTTTTTCATGAGCCAATTTATGATTCTCAGAAAAATCATAACTTTTCTTAGACGCCATTCTATCAAAATAAAGGTATTATACGCACCTGAAAATTTTGCAGAGATGCAATTCGTGGTCGCACACTAACGCCAAAACAAGCCAACCCTCGGAAACAAACATGACTTATCGTTGATTCAACCTTCAGTATTTGCCTACAACATATGTTTTTCTCCTTTAATTCAACAAGATAGCTATGATACCAATTTCCAGAGAGCGCAAAATAGACACATCAGAGTGCAAAATAGACACAAAGATAACAAGCTCAGTAATCCATGGAAATACATAGATGTTTCTATTATAAAAACACATGGAAATACATAGATGTTTCTATTATAAAAACACATGGAAATTTACAAGTGTATTGTGATGACTTTTCATCCTTCTTATATAGGGAAAAAAAACCCTCGGATCCCCTTAGTACTAGATCCGAGAACCCCTCAAAATCTTACTTTGGTTGTCCTTAAATTAAAGGATGACCATTACATAGTGGATATTTCATCATGATAAGCCCACGAAAACATGTGCTTGAAGGGATTGACAACTGAAAAAATTTCCTTAAAGAAGATATACAGAGGAGATTTCATCATGAGGAGCCCATGATAACATGTACTTAAAGCTAAAGAAAACCGACAAATGTCCTTAAAGTAAGAGAAAATAATCACACAGTGGAGATTCCATCATGAGGAACCCATGAAATAAAGTATTTAAAGTTTTGTACACTGAGGAGATTATTTACGAAGAACCCTCGAAATCCAAAAAAGGATAAATGATTGTCCTTTTCAAAATCTACTTGTTTGATTCTTTGGAACTTATCTTAGAATCATAATCAGAATCATTGATATCTTCATTATGATCTAAATTGTATAGTCATAGATCAATGTCGGGAATAATGTGTTGTAGCCAGGGTGATTCATTCCCAAAGAAAGCATAGAAAGGCAAGAATGACATGTAAGGATCAAGGTTTTCTGGGAGAATTCCCACTTCTCCAAATTATTCTATGCTAATTGTGAATTTGTGACCAGTTGGAGAGTTTTCATGATTGATTTCAACTATAGTTCCTTTGTATATGATTTCAAACTCAAAAATGTCATATCTGAGGGCCCCTTCTTCCATTTCCTTATGTAGAGATGATAATTTTCCTAATGGACTTCTACAATCAAAATCTTCTTTTCTTAGAGTATAGGAAAACATTAAAATATTCATCCACCTACTCTAATGTCTGAAAGGGGATATGATATCCTCATAATACATAATAAGGGAAATTCTTTCAAATGCTCTTGCATATTCATGTATTCCATAGTACTCCATCCAAGTGATACTTGGATCAAAAATATAGACAACTCTAGAATATGGTGCTATGGCTTGCCCGAAGTAGACATGATAATTATTTATGAGATTCAAGTTAATATTATAACTATATCTTCCTCCTAATGAATTGAACCCTTTTTCTAATATTAACTTCTGGATCTCAACTAGAAAATATTTGATGGTATCAGTAAAGCATTCCCAGCAATAAGTATAATGACATGAAGGACATAAGTCGACTTGAGACCTAGCCTTAGAAGAGCTTTCTCCCTTTTCAATTTTTTTCACTGAAATAACCTTGATATCCTCTGCACCTTCTCTAGTCAACATATCAATGAGGTAATTTTATTTTCCTGCTTTGTAAATGAGATCAAACTCAAAACCTTCTCACTATAGTTCCCATCTGAGAACTCGGGAATTTCCTTTTTCTAACAATCTTTTATTCTGCAACATGCCTTTCATATGTTTGAGATCAGTTTTAATAGTGAAATGCACACTTTTCAGATATAAACGAAATATCTTAATCCCATTTTTAACGGCGAGGATTTCTTTATGAGAAAATGGATATTTGATATTTTTTTTCTGAAAAATCCCCTAAAGCATAATCAATATTTCATCTTTTTTATGATGCTTTTGTAGGAGACTTTCATCCCAATAGGAGTCATAATAATTGGTTTCTAATATGAAAGGCGGATTTTGATTAGGAAGTGATAGAGATGGCAAACCTTGAATTTTAGCCTTGATGCGTTGGACTGCTTATGTCATTTGTGGTGTCCATTTTGAATCCTTCTTCAATATTTGTTGAAGGATTTGGGTGTTTCTAGCATGTTATGGATATAATTGTCAAATATAATTGAGACATCCTTAAAAAATTTGATAGATTTGATGTCAGGAAATTGATCTGGAAATTTCAATAAGGACTGCAAGACATGAGGTTATAACTGGATCTTTCCTTGATATATATACAATCCAAGATATTCAATCTTGGTCTAAGAAATAATGAATTTATCTGGTGAAGAATATAATACCAAACCATGCTTAAAAACAACCTGATAAAACAATTCTACATGGCTTTTATGTTCTTGCATATCCCTACTAAAAACTAGCAAATCATCAATATATACAATAATAAAATCAAAATCATGAAAAATGTCTTCCATATGCTTCTGGAATTTAGAAGGCGCATTCTTCAAGCTGAAGGGAATAACAGTTTGTTGATATTAGCCACCTGTAACAACAAAGGTTGTTTTGTATCTATCTTCTGGATTTATGCCTATTTGCGAGAAACGACTTTTCAAATCAAACTTGCTAAAAACATTAGTACCATATATTTTGGCAAGAAGCATGTATTTTATAGGTAGTGGATATCTGATAGGTTTGAATGCTTCATTCGGTGCTTTGTATTTTATCACAAACCTATTTTTTCCTATTTTTTCCTTTGAATTTTTATTAATGTAAAAGGTTGGACAAACCCATGAGATTTTGCAGGGCTCAATCAGTTTCCTCTCCAGGAGGTGTTTAATCTCTTCTTGGCATACTTTTTGTTCTGTAGGACTCATATGCTTTGAAGAGACCTTTTGAGCTTTATGATCATGCCCTTCTCTAAAACTAAGTGAAATAAAATACTTTTCTATGAACCAAAATGCATCAGGGTGCTCGGTTGTGCTTTTTGTCTTAAGCTTTTGAGCAAATTTTCTTAAGAATTCTTGTTAGTGAAGGTCGGCATGGTTGATAATATTATTTATTTTTGATAAATCTTAAATTTCTTCTTCAACAGTGTCCACTTTATCATATTGAATCCTGATAGTGTATGTATTCTTGGTAGGAACATATACTTTTGCATTCTGAACATTGAATGTTATATTTTCTTTATCAATGATTATAGGATTGTATATTTTGAAAAAACCTTGGGAAAGAAGTATGTCAGATCTAGTATAATAATTATATAAGGTTACATGTACCAGTTTTGAATTAATAAGCAGAGGAAAATCGGGAGCAACATAAGAAATTTTCATAAGTTGTTTGTTAACAAAGTTAAAGTGTACCTTTGTCAGTTTCCAGTAGTAGGCTGGAATAGCCTTATACTTGCAGCAGTTTTTCATGGCCCATGTATCTATTTGAGAATCCAAATGGTATCTATTATAACTTGGTACTTTAATGGATACTGGAATGACCATACTATCTCTAATTCCAATGATCTCTTTGACTGAGTCACCTTCTATCTGGTTTGTACATAAAGCGAATGGTGTGTGTGTTTTACCAAACATTGATGAAAAAAATCTAGAAAAGAGCTCATTTAGATTTTGTAATTTTTGTTAGATCTGTTCTATTATTTTAGCCATGTGTTTCCTGTATTCTTGTAGACTTTCTTCAATCTTTCTGGTTTCTTCAAGAATCTCACTATGACTGGGTTTTTGTTCAGGCTTTATTAAGCTAGATTTTGTACTAGGCTTAAACTATTCTTTAGGATCACCTTTTTCTTCATAGAGGGAATCTGCAGTCAATGTTTCTTTGATTTTATCAATATTTTCTTGGATCCTTCTTCTAGGAATAATAAGGCTAGGATCAAGGGAATCCTTTTTCTTTTGGAGACTTTTGTTTGTTGCTTTAGATTATTGAAAGAAAACATGAAACATTCAGAAATGTATGTACAATCATCTTCACTTTTGGTGTTTTTTACAATTGTGATATTTTGGAAATCATTTCAACTTCACTATCAGAATCAGTATTTACAGAGAAATATTCGCATTCAAAGTCTAATCCAGAAACTAGATCCCAATCTCCTGGATCATAAGTAGATTTGAATAATTCCATAAGTTTGTTATGAATTCCTTTCTTATTTTTCTCTGGACATTTATTTACCCAATGGTATTTTCTTCCAAAAATAAAGCACTTAGATTCTCTTGCAAGTCTTGACCTCCTTTTGAACGGATATATTTTCCTAGGAGATTTTCTTTCTTGGTAATAAGGTCTCTTAGAATTGTTAGAGAATCAACACTTTTTTTTGGAACACTTACACTTCTAACTTTGGGATATATGAGAACCTTGCTTGGAAGGGTTCTTAAAACATCCAAATTGGTAAGTTTCTAAAAATTAATTACATATATTACAGCCGAAACCCAAATGGTTCTTCACATTCTTACAGGTTTTATATGTTGCACATTCATTCCATAGAATTGTAATAATATGTTGATGTAAAGTAGCTAAAGATAGACTTTCAATTAGCACTCCTCTAGTAGTGTTAGGATATTCCGACACATAGGAAATAGTCTCCTATTGTGTCACCTTTGTAAATCATTCAATCCTATCCCAAGTTATTCTTAGGGGGGGATGTTAGGATATTCCAACACATAGGAAATAGCTAAGTATAACTTGGTCTAGCGTAGAGTTAGGTAAAGTGTGTTTCTTTACCATGTACATTTGTAACTTATAATCCGACGGTCACGATATGTAGTGATCCAACGGTTCATTCTCTCCTCGGTATTACTGACACTTGATCTGTGGCTTAACACCCGATTGGTCCAGGATCTCTATTTAAAGAGCATGGAGGTTCATTTGTCCGGTAACCATTTATGAGAGAAGCTTATGTAAATTTTCTTTATTTATATTAATAAATTTCTTGAAGTGGTCGTGTTGGCTCAAGTCGTGGACTATTTCCCTCTTTGAGGGTTTTAACCACGTCAAATACTGGTGTACTGATATGTGATATATTTGTGAGCAGTGACCTTTGGTGTTTTATCTAAGTAAATTACCTTGTAAATTCCTACATGGTATCAGAGTTGTTTTGAGGGCCGCATCCATTGTTGATCCAAATTTGAAGCTAGTTTGACTGCATGTGACTGTCGTTTTCCATATCTACTATTTCTAACCACTTTCGAGTCGGGAGAACTACTATGTTGTGTCTAGAGCCTCTATTACAATGAGGAACCCCTATCATTTCATGTGAAAAGTTTTTTGGTTACCCAAGTTATGTCATTTTAGATATAGAGGTTTAAAGCATTATTTTTTACAGTTATATTTATTAATCCCTCTGTTTATTTCAGTTTATAGTTTTTTTTATTACCGAATCTATACCCTCTTCTCTGCGTATGCTCTTTTCTCTGCATTGTGTGTGATCTGGAAAATTAGAAAGACGAAGACAGGATTTTCTTCTATGTATGCTCTTTCCCCGCGACTTTGTGCGATCTCATGAAATCCGAAAGAGTGAGAAAAAAATATATTTTTCGGACGGACTAACCGAAAATCTAACATTTTTCCATAAGGCTTGTATTTTTTTGTTGTTGTGTGCACAGTTATGTTTTTTTTTTGTGGGAAAAAGCACGCACATAAAAAAAATTAAAATCAAAAAAAAAAAAACATTCCTCCTTTCAAACAATTACAGAATCCTTTTACTAGATCACTTGATGTAAAGTTACTTTACGAGAATAGAGGTCTTGGGTTCAAGTCTCTTTGTCAAGCTTCTTTTTCTAAAAGGCTTTTTTTCAAGTTACTTTTTCTTAAAAAGCTTTTTGGAAAGTTGCTTTTAATAAAAAAAGGTTTTATTTAAAAAGCACATGTAAAAGTAACATTGTAAAAGTGACTCCCTCTTATTTATAAAAATGGGTCACATAAAGTAGTATTCTTTTTAAAAGTGAGCTTATTATGTTAAGTTTATAAAAATGGGGATTTTTTTTTTCTACATTGTTGTTGACCTAGACAGCGCCACCCCTACTGTGCGATTTCATCTTGCAGCAACTCCCACGGATGCTGGTGGGGGTGTCCTCCCTCCTCCCCCCTAGCCAGACCTCATCGCCTTTAAGAAATTCGTAGCTGGATCTTCCAAAAGACCGCTCTTTAAAACTCAGCAGAATTTTGTCAAAAAACTTGAATGCATTCCCTCAGTTGAGCTGTTGGTGGATGAAACATGTAGATCGGCCCTAAATTTGGCAAATAGAGGCCTCATTGGCCAGTTTACAGGCCTCTGGCCCTCCCCCAAAGCTGTGGAGGCGTGGGTACAGAGAAATTGGTCGCCTCTCATCTCTGAAGGGATTAAGAGCCATTTTGTAGGGAAAGGGTTCTTTGTATTTGTCTTCGAAAATGCAGAAGATAAAAATATCATCTTCAGAAATGGACCATACTTCATGGGACCACAAGGGTTATATCTAAATAAATGGACTCCTAACTTTGACCCAGCTCAAGATGTGCCCTTCGCGATCCCAGTCTGGGTTCGCCTCCCACGTCTTTCACTGCACTGTTGGAATCAGAAATCCTTACAAACCATTGGCAACTCGCTTGGAAAGTACATAGATCAAGCAGTGAGAAAAGATCAGTACTCTTGTGCTCGAATCTGTGTGGAGGTAGATCTGTAAGTAGGGTTACCGGAAGCAATAAAACTAACTGTCACAGACTGGATGACCATCCAAGAACTAGATTACAAACAGTTACCATTCAAGTGCCGGCACTACCACGGATATGGCCACTTCGCAAGGCATTGCAAAAAAAAAGATTGCTTAAGAAAGTGAAAACGGGAAAGCAATTCAATGGACTAAAGTGTAGAAAATTGGGACAGCAAAACCCCGATGCAAAGGTCTAATAAAAGAGAGCACAATCATGCCTACGGGACAAGATCAAGGAGATGGGACCAACAATCCAATGCCGACAACAGGAAACCAAACCTCAGAGATCACAAAAGAAGTAGCAGCAGCAGAAACAAATAAAGATAGCAGCAAGCAATCGAAGCCTCCCTCCAATGGAAAATAAAATGAGGAACAAGGGCAGATAGCAATAATTCCTGAAGTCTCCTTTTCCCCCTCATATGTAGATATAGCCAGAAAAAAAAAAAAAAAAAAAAAAAAAAAAAAAAAAAAAAAAAAAAAAAAAAAAAAAAAAAAAAAAAAAATTTAAAAATTAAAAAAATAAATAAATAAATAAACAATAAAATAAAATAAACAATAAACAATAAACAATAAATAAATAAATATAAAATAAACAATAAAATTAAAATTAAAAAATTAAATTAAATTAAAATAAAATTAAAATTAAAATTAAAATAAATAAATTAAAATTAAAATAAATTAAAAAAAATTAAAAAAATTAAAATTAAAATTAAAAAATAAATAAATAAAAATAAAAATAAAAATAAAATTATTGATTCGCCAAGCTCCTCAGAGGATGAGATCCTTGAAAGACCTGCTAAAAGAGCAGGAAGAAAGTCTCGCGGAGAAGCAAGGGAGGAAGAAGCAGAAAGACAAAAGACCCAAGGAAGCCAACCTACAATAGAAATGTCAATCAGAAGGAGCACCAGAACAAGGCCTCCAAAGGGAGGAGCTATGTCCACCCCCAATAGTAAGTAATGTGAATCGTCTCTTGGAACTGTAGAGGATTGGGAAACCCGTAAAAAATCGAAGCGGTCAAGGACCTAATGAAAACAGAACCAACATATATCCTCATGCTCCAAGAGACAAAAATCGAAGGGAAGCCCTTCTAGATATCAGTAAAAAGAAATGGCAGAAGAATGCAGGGAAAGCAGTAAGTGCAAGGGGATCCTCAGGAGGAATAGCCACCCTCTGGAAGGAAGATCAGTTCAAGCTAGTTATCTCCATCAACGCCCAGCATTGGAGCTACACCGAGCTGAAACACATAGCAAGTAAGTTAACCCTTGCTCTCTTCAATTTATATGGCCTAGTAATGTATGCAGAAAAGAAAGAGTGATGGCAATCATTAAATGAATTCCCCAAACAATATTATCATTGCTGGAGATCTCAACGTAGTGATGAATGTAAAAGAAAAAAGAGGAGGCAAAAGCAGAAAAGACCAAATGATACATGTGGTAGAAGATATAATGTTGCAGTGGGATTTAATGAATTTTAAACCAAAGACATGGACCAACATAAGGACAAGGGACAATCACATCTTGTCCAGATTGGATAGGTTCTTAGTACAAAGCAATATGTTGATGGAAAGAAGGCTCATTTCCGCAACCATTCTTCCCAAACTCACCTCGAATCACAAACCCATCCTTCTCTCGTTGGAAGAGGAAGAAAATATGGGGCCTATCCCATTCAGATTTAGTCCTTTATGGAGTGAAAAAAGTGGGTTTGCTAAGACATTCCAAATGGATTGGTCCACCACTGTCAGTGGATCCCCCGGCTATGTATGGGAACAAAGACTAAAACATACAAAAAATGCTCTTAAGAAATGGAGAAAACTACCTACAATCACTCCCAACAGCCAAAGAAAGGAAGCAGTGCAGCAATTGGGAAATCTACAAAGTGAAATAGACATCATAGATATAACAAAAACAGAATTGGATAGAGAGAAAGCGGCTCAATGCAATTCCTTTCGAGCCTTTCGGAATTAAGAAGAATACTGGAGGTTAAAGTCCCGCAGCCTCTGGCTAGAATCCGGTGATAGGAACACATCCTACTTTCGCCGACAGTGCAAAGCCCGACTATCCCGCAACCACATTTCAGAGATCAAAACCTTAGAATGGATGCTCTGCAAAGGTATAGATCAAATTAAAGCAGTTTTTGCCTCCCACTTCCAAAATCTCTACAGTAAAGGAGACGATGGCAGCGAAGAGGACAACATAGAGTTTCTTAACAACATCCCTTCCTTGGTAAATAAGGAGGACAACACAACCCTCATGAATAAAATCAATGAGGAAGACATTAGCAAAATCATCTGGTCCATGGATCCAAATAAAGCTCCCGGGCCGGATGGCTTTACTATTCACTTTTATAGGATATGTTGGGATATAATCAAATCAGATCTGGTTAGGATGATCAAAGGATTCCTACAAAAAGAAAAAATGGGGGGGAGCGCCAACTTTACTTTTTTATCTCTAATACCGAAAGAATCAAACCCTTGTTCCTTTGACAGGTTCAGCCCTATTTCTCTATGCAATGCCTCATATAAGATTATTGCAAAACTCCTTGCCAACTAAATAAAGCCTCTTCTTGGCAGCCTCATTTCCAACTCGCAAGGAGGCTTTGTTAAAGGAAGACATATATTGGATAACGTAATTCAAGTACAGGAAACCATGCACTCTAAGAATCTTAGAAAAGAGAAAGGCATGTTGGTCAAGTTGGATATGGCCAATGCCTTCGATAGGGTAAATTTGGCATTCCTCTAGAAAGTTCTTCCATCCTTCGGATTCTCACAAGAATTCGTCAATTTGATTAAAGCATGCACCAGCAGACCTTGGATTGATCCCTTGGTAAATGAGAGGCCATCTAGTTACTTCCAAGCAATGAGGGGGCTGAGGCAAGGATTCCCCCTCTCTCCTTTCCTATACATTATCTTAGCAATACTCTTTGCAGAAAATTGGAGAAGGACAAGGAAGATGGAGCTACTCTAGGATTGAGAATAATGAAGGAGCTAGACCCAATAAACCACGCTCTTTTTGTTGATGACTCCCTCATGTTGGGAGGAGCCTCCTGTATAATAGCCTTGGCGTTCAAAGTCACCCTCCAAGCTTATTGCAGAGTTTCTGGTGCATTGATTAACGAAAGGAAAAGCGTTATCTACAGTTGGAATGTGGAAGAGACAAAGGTGCAAAAAGTAGCCTGTATCCTGGGATTCAATGGATATTCCAAATGGGATAAGATAATTTATCTCGGCCTGCCTCTCACATTTGGTATTAACAAGTCTACACTATGGGAGGGAGTGCTAAATAAAATCTAAGGAAAAATTGGTGCCTGGGGAGGGCAGTGGCTAACATATGGAGGCAAGTTAATTTTGATTAAATCGGTCCTCTCTGCTCTACCAATCTACCAAGCTTCATATCTTTTGGCCCCTAAATCGATTAATGGGTAGATAAACAAGCTAATCTGAGATTTCTTGTGGCACGGTGGAAGAGGAAACTAGCGCAAAATGCATCTGGTGAAATGGGACACAGTCAAACGCTCCTTGCATGAGGGCGATCTCCAAATCAAAGATCCTGGGCACGCAAATACCTCATTGGGTTGCAAGCTACCGTGGCAGATGCATAGTGATTCAGCACACCCTGCAAGTTGCACCCTCAGGCACAAATACGTTCCAGAAGCAGCATTAAGGAACCTACAGGAATCCAACAGCAGAAAATGCACGCAATTGTGAAGCCTTTGCAATAAAGGAATTCAGTTCTTATGTTAGCATCTATATTGCATTCCAGGAAATGGTAGAAAAGTTAAATTCTGGAAAGATAAAATTATGGGTCACACTCCGCTCGAAACCAACGCCACCCTTGGGGAAATATGTGATTTGATGAAGAGAAAAGGCATCAAAATTCTATATGACATCTCCAATTGGGATGTTGATGGAAATTGGGCTTCCTGGAAATTCAACAACATACCAAACCACCTCATTCAACAGGAAAAAACGCTCAAGGTCGAGCTCAAGGATGTTTCCCTTATGCATAAAATTGTCGAAGATAAGTGGGGATGGGGACCCTCTGGAATTTATTCTTCTGCCAAAGGATATGCTCTTCTGCAAACATAGCGAGAAAGCCATCTCCCTGCAAGTCTTTGGGATCAAGTATGGGATAAAATGGAACTACCAAAAATAAATTTCTTTTTTTGGATACTTACGCACAAAAAAATATTGGCATGTGTGTAGAAATTATATAACTTATGTGTTATATGTCCAATATTCTCCTGATCTCACACCATTTTAGCTTCATGCAAAATACAGAATCTATTCCACCATTGATCATCACATGTGGAAATTAAATCAATTGCAATGCACACATGAAACAATAAAAATTCACACACATTAACACAGTTGTTTAACGCGAAAGCCTGAAGCTGAAAACCCCAAATATCTGTATATAATATATGTCATAGAGATCATGTAACAATCCTTATACAAAGCTTATCACAAGCTCTCAGTACAATACAATCGCTACACACTAATCAGGCCCGATCTTGCAAATCCATGCACCAATCCTTGCCACCTGCTAGCCTGCCTCTACTGCGCAATCCCTGCTGAAGAACGGCTCTGAATGAACTCAAATTGCTCCAGCCTTGCTCAGGAAATCCTCATTGGCATCTCCAATGAATGTGTGGTGCAAAAAATGCAACACTATAGTCACAACTGATAGTCACACTTGCTCTTTCACCTACCTCTCCACTGGTCTCCACTGTAACTACCATGCACTGTAGTTAACTAATGTATTATTCAGTTGATTAATGAGTTATTATTTATGAATTAATTAACTAATTAATTCACTCCACTCTCACTAGTGTATCATTCAGTTAGATTATATACAACTAGCTCAACTGAGTCTAACTGAGTTAAACTAAATACAACTCCATACACTACTCTTCAACTCTATCATAACCTTGCCACTTCAGTTCTAACTGAGTCCTCTATGCATGAAATCCAATAAACCCTTCGGAATTGCGTAATTCCTTCAGCCCACTGATTTGACAAATTTGTATACTGAAATTAAGTGCTCCAATAGAATAAGTTGATGTTTAGAGTCTGATTATTATTAAGAGCTAATAATAATCGACATGCATCTATTTTTAGATCAGCGATCTATAAATAGACTTCACCCAATCTTCTAAAAATAGAATCTCATCTATTTTTCACATTTGACCCGTATCTAAATAGCCTCCTATGACTCACCAGAATATGATCAACGTAACTAAAAGTAGACATAGTATAAAAATTAGACTTTAGCCAAAAATCACTGTGTGGGCCCCACCTAGTTTAGGTGATTATTTTCCAAATAGGATCAAGGATGATGTTTCAGGATGCCTCCTTCAATATTTCGTGTTGAAAAATTCAACACTCCCTCTACCACAACGGATTGTCTTGTATGCGACATGAAACTCCCAGAGATTGCCGCGCAACCTTTTCAAGCTACCCTCGCGACTCCGGCCATCTACTTACTATGACTCTTCCGAAACTGAAAGGCTCCAAAAAACTCAATCAGTCTAATGCATCTATCATCAAAGTCTTTGACTTCTGCTGGTACCAACTGCACATGTCTTCAGGAACCACTGCGTTGTTGAACTCTGCACCCATGCACTCTGCAGTTGCTGTCAACTCTGAACCGCGCTACAGTATCTGACACTGTCACTTTGATCTCACTGCATCAATCCAACTGATCATGCTACTACTGCTCTATGGGAACCTCGTATCCAGGTTCAATTCATGAGATCCACACCATCTCAATGAATCCTACCCAGAAATCTCCTCTTGGGATTACTCATGCATGTCGCCCCACCTCTCACCTGGTGGTATAGCTGCATGCACTCCCTCTGCCCATCTGGCATGAAATTTATCTGCATGAGTGGTTTCTACCACTCCATGATCCTCATCTTGTGGTTGCTCCACATCTCGAGGTTCACTCTTACCTGCATGCAAATCATGCTCCCTCTCAAGCATCAATTGCATGGCTTTCTTGCACTTCCCAACAGTAGGAAGCTCCATAGAAATCCCATCTACTTCTAGTCTGTAGAGATTCTTCGCTCGAATCCCAACCTTCTTGACATGTTTTGCTGCTTTGTACCGAAGGAAAACTTTTCCTTCACTAAAGACAAAATCATACCCTTTATTCTCTCACATTGCGACTGAGATTAAATTCTTATTTAAACCTAGAACATGCACTACATATTGTAAAATAATGAGTTTACCTGACTCCCTCTGAAAGGTAATGGTACCAATACCGGTCACATTGTATCGTCCATTGTCACCCAACTCAACATGCAACTGGAGATATTTCTCCACCAAGTCACTGAAAAGGTTCACATCTCCCGTCATGTGAAAGGAAGCACCACTATCAAAGTACCACCCCAATCCCAATGCACTAGACACCATGCATGCAATCAATGAGAAGTCCAGCTCAATTTGCGAGGCAAGAGCCTCACCAGTTGCATCTCCAGCAGCTTGCTTTTTCTTCTTCTTCTGTGGACAATTTGTGGCGAAATAGCCATGTTCGTGACAGTGAAAACACTTCACTTTGGACATGTCATGCTCTTTGCCATCTTCACCGGCCTCAAATATAGAATTGAATTTCTTCCCCTTCTTCTTCTTTTCCTTGGAAACCAAAGCGCAATCCTCTTCATCATCATGCTTTGATGAAGAGCCATCCTTGGTACTTCGCCTTATCTCCTCCTGCACAAGATCCGACCAAAGTCCCTCGCATCCTGGCAGTTTCTCTCGTCCATTGACAGAGTCTTCCTAGCTATGCCAACTCTTCAGAAACCCAAGGAGAGCCAAGCTCACCAAGTCTTCTTCATCCACACTAACTCCTACACTCCCAAGCTCATCCCTACAGTGGACAAACTTTGTCAAGTATACCGAATAGTGTCATTCTTCTCCATTTTTATTTTTCTGAGCTTGTCTTTAAGCGCCAACTTCCTCTGGTCACTTCTGCTTTGGAAAAAATATTTCAAATCCTTCCACATCAAGAATGGAGTGGCTTTCCTGTGAATTGTGGACACAATGTGGTCCTTCACACCTTCCAACAAAATCCTTCGACACTTTGCTACCTTCTTTTGCCATGCGTCAAGTGCGGCTGCATCGCTAGAAGCAGGCTTCGGAATATCAACATCTATGAACTCCTTCAACCCATTATCATCCAGCACCACCTCCATCCTGTCCTTCCATGCAATATAATTCAAGCTTCCCTCAAGGCCATACTCCAATCGCAATCTATTGAAATACATTTCAATGAATGCTCAACTTCGACACCAAAAAAACACTGCAGCAAATTCGAATTCCACCAGCACAAAACTCAACCGCTTCAATAATTGCAATCTCCTCCAATGATCAACTGCTCCGATACCATGTATAATTTATATAACTTATGTGTTATATGTCCAATATTCTCATGATCTCACACTATTTTAGCTTCATGTAAAATACAGAATCTATTCCACCATTGATCATCACATGCGGAAATTAAATCAATTGCAATGCAAAAATGAAACAATAAAAATTCACACACATTAACACAGTTGTTTAATGAGAAATACTGAAGCTAAAAACCCCAAATATCTGTATATAATATATTTCATAGAGATCATGTAACAATCCTCATACAAATCTTATCACAAGCTCTCAGTACAATACAATCGCTACACACTAATCAGGCCTGATCTTGCAAATCCATGCACCAATCCTTGCCACCTGCTAGCCTGCCTCTACTGCGCAATCCCTGCTGAAGAATGGCTCTGAATGAACTCCAATTTCTCCAGCCTTGCTCACACAATCCTTATTTTCATCTCCAATGAATGTGTGGTGCAAACAATGCAACACTATAGTCACAACTGATAGTCACACTTGCTCTTTCACCTACCTCTCCACTGGTCTCCACTGAAACTGCCATGCACTATAGTTAACTGATGTATTATTCAATTGATTAATGAGTTATTATTTATGAATTAATTAACTAATTAATTCACTCCACTCTCACTAGTGTATCATTCAGTTAGATTAGATACAATTAGCTCAACTGAGTCTAACTGAGTTAAACTAAATACAACTCCATAAACTACTCTTCCAACTCTGTCATAACCTTGCCACTTCAGTTCTAACTGAGTCCTCCATGCATGAACTCCAGTAAACCCTTAGGAATTGCATAATTCCTTTAGCCCACTGATTTGACAAATCTGTATACTGAAATTAAGTGCTCCAAGAGAATAAGTTGATGTTTAGAGTCTGATTATTATTAAGAGCTAATAATAATCGACATGCATCTATTTTTAGATCAGCGATCTATAAATAGACTTCACCCAATCTTCTAAAAATATAATCTCATCTATTTTTCACATTTGACCAACCATATACAAATAGCCTCCTACAACTCATAGAATATGATCGACATGTCTAAAAATAGACATAGTTTAAAAATAGACTTTGCGCCAAAAATCACCTGTGTGGGCCCCACCTAGTTTAGGTGATTATTTTCCAGCTAGGATCAAGGATGATGTTTCAGGATGCCTCCTTGATTTTTTCTTGTTTCAATATTCAACACTCCCTCTCAATAAGAAAGGACTGTCTTTGCATGCGACATGCAACTCCATGCATTTTCCCTGCAACCTTTTCAAGCGCCCTGCAACTCCATGCATCTGCTCTGCAACACTTCCGAAACTGAAAGGCTCCAAACAACTCAATCATTTTAATGCATCTATCATCAAAGTCTTCGACTTCTGCTGGTACCAACTACACATGTATTCAGGAACCACTGCGTTGTTGAACTCTGCACCCATGCACTCTGCAGTTGCTGTCAACTCTGAACTGCGCTCCAGTATCCGACACTGTCACTTTGATCTCACTACATCAATCCAACTGATCATGCTACTGCTTCTCTATGGGAACCTCGTATCCAGGGTCAATTCATGAGATCCACACCATCTCAATGAATCCTACCCAGAAATCTCCTCTTGGGATTACTCATGCATGTCGCCCCACCTCTCACCTGGTGGTATAGCTGCATGCACTCCCTCTGCCCATCTGGCATGAAATTTCTATGCATGAGTGGTTTCTACCACTCCATGATCCTCATCTTGTGGTTGCTCCACATCCTGAGGTTCACTCTTACCTCCATACAAATCGTGCTCCCTCTCAAGCATCAATTGCATGGCTTTCTTGCACTTCCCAATAGTAGGAAGCTCCGTAGAAATCCCATCTACTTTAAGTCTGTAGAGATTCTTCGCTCGAATCCCAACCTTCTTGACTTGTCTTGTTGCTTTGTACTGAAGGAAAACTATTCCTTCACTAAATACAACATCATACCCTTTATCCTCTAACATTGCGACTGAGGTTAAATTCTTCTTTAAACCTGGAACATGCACTACATCTTGTAAAAGAATGAGTTTACCTGACTCCCTCTGAAAGGTAATGGTACCAATACCGGTCGCATTGTATCGTCAATTTTCACCCAACTCAACATGCAACTGGAGATCCTTCTCCACCAAGTCACTGAAAAGGTTCACATCTCCCGTCATGTGAAAGGAAGCACCATTATCAAAGTACCACCCCGATCCCAATGCACTAGACACCATGCATGCAATCAACGAGAAGTCCAGCTCAAATTGCAAGGCAAGAGCCTCACCAGCTGCATCTCTAGTAGCCTGCTTGTTCTTCTTCTTCTGTGGACAATTTGTGGTGAAATAGCCATGTTCGTGACAGTGAAAACACTTCACTTTGGACATGTCACGCTCTTTGCCATCTTCACCGGCCTTAGATATAAAATGGAATTTCTTCCCCTTATTCTTCTTTTCCTTGGCAACCAAAGCAAAATCCTCTTCATCATCATGCTTTGATGAAGAGCTATCCCTGGTACTTCGCCTTATCTCCTCCTGCACAAGATCCAACCAAAGTCGCTCCCATCCTGGCAATTTCTCCCGTCCATTGACAGAGTCTTCGTAGCTATGCCAACTCTTCGGAAACCCAAGGAGAGCCAAGCTCACCAAGTATTCTTCATCCACACTGACTCCTACATGCCCAAGCTCATCCCTGCAATGGACAAACTTTGTCAAGTATACCGGAATAGTGTCATTCTTCTCCATTTTTATTTTTCTGATCTTGTCTTTAAGCGCCAACTTCCTCTGGTCACTTCTGCTTTGGAAAAAATCTGTCAAATCCTTCCACATCAAGAATGGAGTGGCTTTCCCGTGAAGTCTGGACACAATGTGGTCCTTCACACCTTCCAAAGGAATCCTTCGACACTTTGCTACCTTCTTTTTCCATGCGTCAAGTGCGGCTGCATCACAAGAAGCAGGCTTCGAAATATCAACATCTATGAACTCCTTCAACCCATTATCATCAAGCACCGCCTCCATCCTATCCTTCCATGCAATATAATTAGAGCTGCCCTCAAGGCCATACTCCAATCTCAATCCGTTGAAAGACATTTCAATGAATGCTCAACTTCGACACCAAGAAAACACGGCAGCAAATTCAAATTCCACCAGCACAAAACTCAACCGCTTCAATAATTGCAATCTCCTCCAATGATCAATTGCTCTGATACCATGTAGAAATTATATAACTTATGTGTTATATGTCCAATATTATCCTGATCTCACACTATTTTAGCTTCATTCAAAATACATAATCTATTCCACCATCGATCATCACATGCGGAAATTAAATCAATTGCAATGCACATATGAAACAATAAAAATTCACACACATTAACACATTTGTTTAACGGGAAAGCCTGAAGCTGAAAACCCCAACTATATGTATATAATATATGTCATATAGATCATGTAACAATCCTCATACAAAGCTTAACACAAGCTCTCAGTACAATACAATCGCTACACACTAATCAGGCCCGATCTTGCAAATCCATGCACCAATCTTTGCCACCTGCTAGCCTACCTCTACTGCGCAATCCCTGCTGAATAATGGCTCTGAATGAACTCAAATTTCTCCAGCCTTGCTCAGGCAATCCTCATTGGCATCTTCAATGAATGTGTGGTGCAAACAATGCAACACTATAGTCACAACTGATAGTCACACTTGCTCTTTCACCTACCTCTCCACTGGTCTCCACTGAAACTGCCATGCACTGTAGTTAACTGATGTATTATTCAGTTGATTAATGAGTTATTATTTATGAATTAATTAACTAATTAATTCACTCCACTCTCACTATTGTATCATTCAATTATATTAGATACAACTAGCTCAACTGAGTCTAACTGAGTTAAACTAAATACAACTCCATAAACTACTCTTCCAACCCTGTCATAACATTACCACTTCAGTTCTAACTAAGTCCTCCATGCATGAACTCTAGTAAACCCTAAGGAATTGCATAATTCCTTTAGCCCACTGATTTTACAAATCTGTATACTGAAATTAAGTGCTCCAAGAGAATAAGTTGATGTTTAGAGTCTGATTATTATTAAGAGCTAATAATAATCAACATGCATCTATTTTTAGATCAGCGATGTATAAATAGAATTCACCCAATCTTCTAAAAATAGAATCTCATCTATTTTTCACATTTGACCAACCATCTACAAAAGGCCTCCTGCAACTCATAGAATATGATCGACATGTCTAAAAATAGACATAGTTTAAAAATAGACTTTGCGCCAAAAATCACCTGTGTGGGCCCCACCTAGTTTAGGTGATTATTTTCCAACTAGGATCAAGGATGATGTTTCAGGATGCCTCCTTCACTGTTTCTTGTTTCAATATTCAACACTCCCTCTCAACAAGAAAGGACTGTCTTTGCATGCGACATGCAACTCCATGCATTTGCCCTGCAACCTTTTCAAGCGCCCTGCAACTCCATGCATCTGCTCTGCAACTCTTCCGAAACTGAAAGGCTCCAAAAAAATCTATCATTCTAATGCATCTATCATCAAATTATTTGACTTCTGCTGGTACCAACTACACATGTCCTCAGGAACCACTGCGCTATTGAAATCTGCACCCATGCACTCTGCAGTTGCTGTCAACTCTGAACCGTGCTCCAGTATCTGACACTGTCACTTTGATCTCACTACATCAATCCAACTGATCATGCTACTACTGCTCTATGGGCACCTCGTATCCAGGTTCAATTCATGAGATCCACACCATCTCAATGAATCCTACCCAGAAATCTCCTCTTGGGATTACTCATGCATGTCGCCCCACCTCTCACCTGGTCGTATAGCTGCATGCACTCCCTTTGCCCATCAAGCATGAAATTTCTCTACATGAGTGGTTTCTACCACTCCATGATCCTCATCTTGTGGTTTCTCCACATCCCAAGGTTCACTCTTACCTGCATGAAAATCATGCTCCCTCTCAAGCATCAATTGCATGGCTTTCTTACACTTCCCAACAGTAGGAAGCTCCGTAGAAATCCCATCTACTTCAAGTCTATAGAGATTCTTCGCTTGAATCCCAACCTTCTTGACTTTTCCTGTCACTTTGTACCAAAGGAAAAATTTTCCTTCACTAAAGACAACATCATACCCTTTATCCTCTAACATTGCGATTGAGATTAAATTCTTCTTTAAACCTGGAACATGCACTACATCTTGTAAAAGAATGAGTTTACCTGACTCCCTCTGAAAGGTAATGGTACCAATACCGGTCACATTGTATCGTCCATTGTCACCCAACTCAACATGCAACTGGAGATATTTCTCCACCAAGTCACTGAAAAGGTTCACATCTCCCGTCATGTGAAAGGAAGCACCACTATCAAAGTACCACCCCAATCCCAATGCACTAGACACCATGCATGCAATCAATGAGAAGTCCAGCTCAAATTGCAAGGCAAGAGCCTCACTAGATGCATCTCCAGCAGCCTGCTTGTTCTTCTTCTTCTGTGGACAATTTGTGGCGAAATAGCCATGTTCGTGACAATGAAAACACTTCACTTTGGACATGTCATGCTCTTTGCCGTCTTCACCGGCCTTAGATATAGAATGGAATTTCTTCCCCTTCTTCTTCTTTTCCTTGGAAACCAAAGTGTAATCCTCTTCATCATCATGCTTTGATGAAGAGCCATCCCTGGTACTTCGCCTTATCTCCTCCTGCACAAGATCCGACCAAAGTCGCTCCCATCCTGGCAGTTTCTCCCGTACATTGACAGAGTCTTCATAGCTATGCCAACTCTTCAGAAACCCAAGGAGAGCCAAGCTCACCAAGTCCTCTTCATCCACACTGACTCCTACACTCCCAAGCTCATCCTTGCAGTGGACAAACTTTGTCAAGTATACCGGAATGGTGTCATTCTTCTCCATTTTTATTTTTCTGAGCTTGTCTTTAAGCGCCAACTTCCTCTGGTCACTTCTGCTTTGGAAAAAATATGTCAAATCCTTCCACATCAAGAATGGAGTGGCTTTCCCATGAAGTCTAGACACAATTTGGTCCTTCACACCTTCCAACAGAATCCTTCGACACTTTTCTACCTTCTTTTGCAATGCGTCAAGTGCGGCTGCATCGCCGGAAGCAGGCTTTGGAATATCAACATCTATGAACTCCTTCAACCCATTATCATCCAGCACCGCCTCCATCCTATCCTTCCATGCAATATAATTCGAGCTTCCCTCAAGGCCATACTCCAATCTCAATCCATTGAAAGACATTTCAATGAATGCTCAACTTTGACACCAAGAAAACACTGCAGCAAATTCAAATTCCACCAGCACAAAACTCAACCGCTTCAATAATTGCAATCTCCTCCAATGATCAACTACTCCGATACCATGTAGAAATTATATAAATTATGTGTTATATGTCCAATATTCTTTTGATCTCACACTATTTTAGCTTCATGCAAAATACAGAATCTATTCCACCATTGATCATCACATGCGGAAATTAAATCAATTACAATGCACACATGAAACAATAAAAATTCACACACATTAACACAGTTGTTTAACGGGAAAGCCTGAAGCTGAAAACCCCAAATATCTGTATATAATACATGTCATATATATCATGTAAAAATCCCCATACAAAGCTTATCACAAGCTCTCAGTATAATACAATCGCTACACACTAATCAGGCCTGATCTTGCAAATCCATGCACCAATATTTGCCACCTGTAAGCCTGCCTCTACTGCACAATCCCTGCTGAATAATGGCTCTGAATGAACTCCAATTGCTCCATCCTTTCTCATGCAATCCTCATTGGCATCTCCAATGAATGTGTGGTGCAAACAATGCAACACTATAGTCACAACTGATAGTCACACTTGCTCTTTCACCTACCTCTCCACTGGTCTCCAATGAAACTGCCATGCACTGTAGTTAACTGATGTATTATTCAGTTCATTAATGAGTTATTATTTATGAATTAATTAACTAATTAATTCACTCCACTCTCACTAGTGTATCATTTAGTTAGATTAGATACAACTAGCTCAACTAAGTCTAACTGAGTTAAACTAAATACAACTCCATAAACTACTCTTCCAACTCTGTCATAACTTTGCCACTTCAGTTCTAACTGAGTCCTCCATGCATGAACTCCAGTAAACCCTTAGGAATTGCATAATTCCTTCAGCCCACTGATTTGAAAAATCTGTATACTGAAATTAAGTGCTCCAAGAGAATAAGTTGATTTTTAGAGTCTGATTATTATTAAGAGTTAATAATAATCAACATGCATCTATTTTTAGATCAGCGATCTATAAATAGACTTCACCCAATCTTCTAAAAATAGAATCTCGTATATTTTTCACATTTGACCAACCATCTACAAATAGCCTCCTGCAACTCATAGAATATGATCGATGTGTCTAAAAATAGACATAGTTTAAAAATAGACTTTGCGCCAAAAATCACCTGTGTGGGCCCCACCTAGTTTAGGTGATTATTTTCCAACTAGGATCAAGGATGATGTTTCAAGATGCCTCCTTCATTGTTTCTTGTTGCAATATTCAACACTCCCTCTCAAGAAGAAAGGATTGTCTTTGCATGCGACATGCAACTCCATGCATTTGCCCTACAACCTTTTCAAGCGCCCTGCAACTCCATGCATCTGCTCTGCAACTCTTCCGAAACTGAAAGGCTCCAAACAACTCAATCAGTCTAATGCATCTATCATCAAAGTCTTCGACTTTTTCTGGTACCAACTGCACATGTCTTCAGGAACCACTGCACTATTGAAATCTGCACCCATGCACTCTGCAGTTGTTGTCAACTCTGAACCGCACTCCAGTATCTGACACTGTCACTTTGATCTCATTACATCAATCCAACTGATCATGCTACTACTGATCTATGGGCACCTCGTATCCAGGTTCAATTCATGAGATCCACAGCATCTCAATGAATCTTGCCTAGAAATATCCTCTTGGGATTACTCATGCATGTCGCCCCACCTCTCACCTGGTGGTATAGCTGCATGCACTCCCTCTGCCCATCTGGCATGAAATTTCTCTGCATGAGTGGTTTCTACCACTCCATGATCCTCATCTTATGGTTGCTCCACATCCCAAGGTTCACTCTTACCTGCATGCAAATCCTGCTCCTTCTCAAGCATCAATTGCATGGCTTTCTTGCACTTCCCAACAGTAGGAAGCTCCGTAGAAATCCCATCTACTTCAAGACTGTAGAGATTCTTCGCTCGTATCCCAACCTTCTTGACTTGTCCTATTGCTTTGTACCGATGGAAAAAATTTCCTTCACTAAAGAAAACATCATACCCTTTATCCTCTAACATTGCGATTGAGATTAAATTCTTCTTTAAACCTGGAACATGCACTACATCTTGTAAAAGAATGAGTTTACCTGACTCCCTCTGAAAGGGAGTGGTACCAATACTAGCCGCATTGTATCATCCATTTTCACCCAACTCAACATGCAACTGGAGATCTTTCTCCACCAAGTCACTGAAAAGGTTCACATCTCCCGTCATGTGAAAGGAAGCACCACTATCAAAGTACCACCCCGATCCCAATGCACTAGACACCATGCATGCAATCAATGAGAAGTCCAACTCAAATTGCGAGGCAAAAGCCTCACCAGCTGCATCTCTAGCAGCCTTCTTGTTCTTCTTCTTCTGTGGACAATTTGTGGCGAAATAGCCATGTTTGTGATAGTGAAAACACTTCACTTTGGACATGTCACGCTCTTTGTCATCTTCACCAGCCTTAGATATAGAATGGAATTTCTTCCCCTTCTTCTTATTTTCCTTGGCAACCAAAGCGCAATTCTCTTCATCATCATGCTTTGATGAAGAGCCATCCCTGGTACTTCGCCGTATCTCCTCCTGCACAAGATCTGACCAAAGTCGCTCCCATCCTGGCAGTTTCTCCCGTCCATTGACAGAGTCTTCGTAGCTATGCCAACTCTTTGGAAACCCAAGGAGAGCCAAGATCACCAAGTATTATTCATCCACACTGACTCCTACACACCCAAGCTCATCCCTGTAGTGGACAAACTTTGTCAAGTATACCGGAATAGTGTCATTCTTCTCCAATTTTATTTTTCTGAGCTTGTCTTTAAGCACCAACTTCCTCTGGTCACTTCTGCTTTGGAAAAAATTCGTCAAAGCCTTCCACATCAAGAATGGAGTGGCTTTCTCGTGAATTTTGGACACAATGTGGTCCTTCACACCTTCAAACAGAATCCTTCGACACTTTTCTACTTTCTTTTGCCATGCGTCAAGTGCGGCTGCATCGCTAGAAGCAGACTTCGAAATATCAACATCTATGAACTCCTTCAACCCATTATCATCCAGCACCGCCTCCATCCTATCATTCCATGCAATATAATTTGAGCTGCCCTCAAGGCCATACTCCAATCTCAATTCGTTGAAATACATTTCAATGAATGCTCAACTTCGACACCAAGAAAACACTGCAGCAAATTCGAATTCCACCATCACAAAACTCAACCGCTTCAATAATTGCAATCTCCTCCAATGATCAACTGCTCTGATACCATGTAGAAATTATATAACTTATGTGTTATATGTCCAAGATTCTCCTGATCTCACACTATTTTAGCTTCATGCAAAATACAGAATCTATTCCACCATTGATCATCACATGCGGAAATTAAATAAATTGCAATGCACACATGAAACAATAAAAATTCACACACATTAACACAGTTGTTTAATGGGAAAGCCTAAATCTGAAAACCCCAACTATATGTATATAATATATGTCATAGAGATCATGTAACAATCCTCATACAAATATTATCACAAGCTCTCAGTACAATACAATCGCTACACACTAATCAGGCCCATCTTGCAAATCCATGCACCAATCTTTGCCACCTACTAGCCTGCCTCTACTGCGCAATCCCTGCTGAATAATGGCTCTGAATGAACTCCAATTGCTCCAGCCTTGCTCAAGCAATCCTCATTGGCATCTCCAATGAATGTTTGGTGCAAACAATGCAACACTATAGTCACAAATTATAGTCACACCTTCTCTTTCACCTACCTCTCCACTGGTCTCCACTGAAACTGCCATGCACTGTAGTTAACTGATGTATTATTCAGTTGATTAATGAGCTATTATTTATGAATTAATTAACTAATTAATTCACTCTACTCTCACTAGTGTATCATTCAGTTAGATTAGATACAACTAGCTCAACTGAGTCTAACTGAGTTAAACTAAATACAACTCCATAAACTACTCTTCCAACTCTGTCATAACTTTGCCACTTCAGTTCTAACTGAGTCCTCCATGCATGAACTCTAGTAAATCCTTAGGAATTGCATAATTCCTTCAGCCCACTGATTTGAAAAATCTGTATACTGAAATTAAGTGCTCCAATAGAATAAGTGTTTGTTTAGAGTCTGATTATTATTAAGAGCTAATAATAATCGACATGCATCTATTTTTAGATCAGCGATCTATAAATAGACTTCGCCCAATCTTCTAAAAATATAATCTCATCTATTTTTCACATTTGACCAACCATCTACAAATAGCCTCCTGCAACTCATAGAATATGATCGACATGTCTAAAAATAGACATAGTCTAAAAATAGACTTTGCGCCAAAAATCACCTGTTTGGGCCCCACATAGTTTAGGTGTTTATTTTCCAACTAGGATCAAGGATGATGTTTCAGGATGCCTCCTTCACTGTTTCTTGTTGCAATCTTCAAAAAGGTGAAAATTTACTAAAAATAAGCAGCTCTGGGCCGCACAAATGTGCTCTCTGCAAGCAAGCCTTGGAAACCATTGACCATCTATTCATGGACTGTCCCTTTGCTAATAAAGTTTGGAATCTCACTCTCCATGGTCTCAACGTTGCAATCCCTTCCAAAATCTCTGTACTTGATCTCTACCAAACATGGAAGGACTGATAACCTCTTACCCTCATCAATAAATCCCTTTGGGCCCGAGTCTGGATCACCATTACCAAGTACGTATGTTGGAAACTATGGCTCGCTAGGAATGAACAGATATTCAACAACATTGCCTGGACCCCCATCAATGTAGCTGCAAAAGTAAAAGGCCTCCTTACCGAAACACTGATCACCCAAGTCCTTAAACCTGAATCTTCATTACATCCAGAAGAAAAAATATGGTTCGAGACCTATGTATTTCGACACAGGAATCAAAGCACAGTAAAACCTCAACACAACTCAGAGCGGAGACTAAGAGACAAGGATGAAATCTTCCAAAGCTGGTGGAGGAAGCAAGGAACAGCAACGGCCTTTTTTGAAGGAACCTCCAAGGGCAATCCTGGGACTGCGGGTGCTTGGGGCCTGCTATATGCTCTTGATGGGTACACAAGCGAGACCTTCAGCTGGGGTCTAGGACAGCGAACAAATAATCAAGCAGAATTGTTGAGTTTGATAAAACCCTGCCAAATTACCAAAGAAAGAGGACACAAGGAGCTGCAAGTATTCAGAGACTCAGAAATTCTGATAAAAAAGATATACTCGAAAGGACAGTTCAATGATGTTGGGCTAAACAAAAATCTACAAAGGCTGAGATACATCCTTCAAGAATTCACCTCCTTCAAATTCTTTCACATACTAAGAGAGTCAAACAAAGAAGCTGACGCTTATGCCAACAAAGGTTGTCTTCTGGCTCAAGGACAGCTTAGTATAAATGATGGAATACCTACTCAAAGTTGCATACCATGATTGTAATCTAGAATTTCAGAGGGATTTGCCAGTAGTATGTACTAAAGGTTGCTCAGGCCTTGGACCAACCTGATCTTCACTATCAATAAAATCACATAGCCATTCGAGTTTTAAAAAAAAAAGTTTATAAAAATGGGGGCAATTTTTTTTTAAGTACAACTTCATCATCAACTTTCAACCTATCATGTAACTACTTTGCATCTACTCCAACTTTTCGTCAAAAAGGCATAATTTCTTAATCCGGAAGTCATTTTCAATACCGTTTTTTTTTTAACTGGCCTAATTTTTAGAGATCTTTTTATTGGAGCAATTATTTTCAACATTTTTAGTTTCAGTTTTTAAAAAATTGAAAGTGCATGCCTGGTTATTCTTAACAGCACCAATTATTTCCAATGGTTATCCAAAATGGTAGACTTACTTAGAAGTAAAGGGCTTTATAGAATAGCCACAAGACAAGAATCTAAACCTATCGATGGAGATAAAACGACTAAAGGGGAAAATAAACAAGATCAAGCATGAGAGTTGATACGAATGTTCATTGCTCAAGATCTTATACTTCATATCCAAGAAATCGACTCCCCTGCAGAAACTATGAAAAAGCTAAATATTGTTTGTGGCATTAAAAATGAAATCAGAGCCCACCATCTTGAAAATGAGTTGCCTACTTTGGACCCCAATAATTTCTCCTCTATTGAAGATTTTTTGTCCAAATTCAA
The DNA here is from genome assembly GCA_034641835.2 of Pinus albicaulis. Taxonomy (NCBI): domain Eukaryota; kingdom Viridiplantae; phylum Streptophyta; class Pinopsida; order Pinales; family Pinaceae; genus Pinus; species Pinus albicaulis. Next base: position 735,888,874 of record CM076576.1, read on the forward strand.
GACTCTTAGACTTCTTTTAAAAGGTTGTAAGGTAAAAAACGAATATGGTAGCTTTATCTATTCCATTCTTGCTAAGTTAGGCCCTGCATACTTTGTGTTTGTTTCCACCTTACATTTCACTATAGAAGCCCTCATTTCTCAAGGAACAGCCTACAAGTCCCCCTCTTTTGATGCCTTTTGCGATTCTTTGATCAGAGAACAAGAAAAAATATTACACCTTGGTCATTTTAATACTAGAAACTCTTCTAAGAAAGCCTTAGCAGCCCAACAGTAACCATATCCAAAGAATCCTAAGAAGCATAATCCTAAAAAGAATGCTCCTAAACCAAACAAGGATATTAAGAAATTTCAGCCACAAACTGAAAAAGCAACTCAAAAAACTAATAAAGAAAATAAAAACAAAGTGAAGAATACAGATAGACATTGAAACTTTTGTAATCGCGATGGCCACGTAGAGTCAAAATGTTTTAAGAAGATGGAAGCCTTGGAAGAAGCAATGAAGAAGCACAACATCAATTTGGAGAACTCTTCAAATTCATCTTTGGGAATGGCACTTTCTACTTGTGGTTGTGAAGCATAAAGATCGGTTTATGCATTGAATGTATCTTATTCTTCTCTTTCTCATGAGTGGCTCATTGATTCTTGAGCCTCTTACCACATGGCCAAAAATAAAGCCATGTTTTCTTATTTAAATGATTGTAACACCAAAATCATTTATGTTGGTGATGATAGATCTCTTAGTGTTGTAGGGTCTGTAACCATTCATCTAGATAATGGTTAGTTTAATGATGTATTATGTATTCCTACCTTGTCCTGCAACCTTCTATCTGTTTATCAGATAACTCATTCAGGTGAAGGGAAAACAATAGAATTCTCACCTCATGATGTTGTAATTAAAGACCTAAGATATCCTAGACATATTTTAGCTACTGGAATTGTTGATGATTCCACAAGGTTTTATAAGTTTGACAACTTTGGGTCATCATGTCTTCCCTCCGTTTTTGTTGTTCATAATGATGAAATGAGCAAACTTTGGCACGAACGATTGGGTCACTTGAACTATCGCTCTCTTCAAACTATATGTAATGATAATATGGTGATAGGTCTTCCTATGGTATCTTGTTGAGATGGTGTTTTTTACTGATGTGTACTCGAAAAACATCATCAGGATAGTTTTGAAAAATGTGCCTTTTGGCATACTTTGGCCCCTTTGCAGCTTGTGCATAGTGATTTATGTGTTCCACTTCCAATAGTTTCTTTCTCTGGAAACAAGTACTTCTTAACTTTCTTTGATGATTTTTCTAGACACACTTGGGTATACTTCTTAAAACTCAAGAGTGAAGTTTTTAACATGTTCTTGGCCTTTAAGGCCTTTGTTGAGAAACAATCTGGACATCACATTCTTAAGTTAAGATCTGAAAATGGAGGAGAATATGTTAACAACAAATTTATCCACTTTTGCACTGATCATGGCATTCAATTGCAACATATTGTTCTGTATACCCCACAACAAAATGGTGTAGCTGAAAGGAAGAATCGCACTCTAAAAGAAATGGCTAATTATATGCTTCAATCTAAATGAATTAGTCTTAATTTTTGGGAAGAATCAATTAACTATGAAAATTACATAGTAATCGCACTCCTACTAAGGTTTTAAGGAATATCACTCCAGAAGAAGCCTGCAACTCAATCAAACTAGATGTAAGTCACTTTCATGTTTTTGGGAGTGAAGATTGGGCCCATATTCCAGATGAGAAACATAAATCCTTAGAACCTAAGAGTGAAAAATGCTTTTTTGTTGGATATTCTGAAGATGTCAAAGGATATATACTTCTTCAAAAAAAATCCAAATATGTAATCATTAGAAGAGATGTAAAATTTGATGAAAAGATATCGGTCTGCGAGCCTAGTTTGGGGAGCATGCCACCTTTGGCCTGCGAGCCTAATTCGACATATGTTCTACCTCTCTCTATCTCTTCTACTTTTGATAGCATTCCTTCTAGTTCGGATGATGACAACTAGGATGACAATCCTCCTCCACCTCCTCAGGATCCTCCTTCAATTCCACAGCTTCCAAAATGGGTCTGCTCTACTCGAGATGTAGTAGGTTCTCTTGTAGGTGACCCTGCGGATCAACGTCGTACACGTTCTCAGTTAGACAAAGCCTCTTCCTTATTGGATCAAGTTCCAGAAAATCTTGATCCAAACACCTTTGAAGAAGCTTCAGGTCATCTAGATTGGGATGCAACTAGGAATGAAGAATATCGTTCCTTATTGGCAAATGATACTTGGGATCTTGTTCCTCTTCCAAAGGGAAGAAAAATTGTCAAATGCAAATGGGTTTAAAGAACAAATTTTGGACGAGATGGAAAAGTGGATAAACATAAATCTCGTCTTGTTGCTAAAGGATTTTCACAAGTTGAAGGCATTGACTATAATGAAACCTTCTCCCCTATTTCCAAAATTATTCTATCCACCTTTTTCTTTCCCTTTATGTCTCCTTTAAATGGAAGTCCATCAGATGGATGTTAAATCTGACTTCCTACATGGGGACTTGCATGAAGAAATCTATATGGAACAACCCCCTGGCTTTATCCAAAATGACTATATCCTTGTTTTTCGCCTTAGGAAATCTCTCTATGCTCTCAAACAATCCCCTTGGGCTTGGTATGCCAAAATGGATAGCTTTCTCTTAGATAATGGCTTTTCTAAATGTCGTTCTGACAACATTGTCTACACCAAGAAAGTGGGTAAGTCCTTAATCATCCTTGTTACTTATGTTGATGATCTTATCCTTACTGGTAGCGATCCCAACCATATAAAACATGTGAAGTATAGCCTCAAAAATAAGTTTGAAATGACAGACTTGGGACACTTTCATTATTTCCTTGGTCTTCAAGTCTTGCAATCCAAGGAAGGTATTACCCTTTCTCAGTCCAAGTATGCATGTGATCTTCTATGCCACTTTCACATGGAAGACTGTTAGCCATCCCCTTCTCCCTTTCAGTCTCGATTCAAGCTTTCAATCACTTTTACTTCCCCTGAAGTTTATGCTACCTTATACCGTCAACTTGTTGGTAAAATTTTGTATCTAACCCATACTCATCCTGACCTTTCCTTTGTCGTTGGTCTTGTTGCCCAGTTTATGAACAAACCTCATGAAAGTCACTGGAAATCAGCTAAAATAATACTTCAATATATTCAAGGTATGGTTAAGTTCGGGATTCATTACAGTGCTAGAGCATCTTCATTGTTGATTGGTTTCACTAATTTTGATTGGGCTGGTGAACCTGATGATCGAAATTCTACTGCAGGTTATGTATTCACTCATGGTTCAGGACCTATTACATGGTCTTGTAAGGAAAAAATTTCCATCTCTCTTTCTTCAGCAGAAGCAGAGTATCGTGATGTTGTTGAAGCCAGCAAGGAAGCCCAGTGGCTTCGTCAGATCCTGTCCAAATTTGGTCTTCATTAGCAGCATCCAACCACACTTATTTGTGGTAATCAAAGTTCCATTCAGCTATGCAAAGATCCAGTTCAGCATCAGCGCATGAAACACATTGAGCTACACATACACTTCATCATAAAGCTCATTCATGATCGTGTTCTTGAAGTGCAGTATTGTTCAACCAATGATCAAGTTGTTGATATCTTTACAAAGGCTCTCACAGAAGCAAAGTTTACCAAACTTCGATATATGCTTGGAGTTCGGGAAATTTATCGTTAAGGGAGGATAGGCTCTAATGCCTCCTTCCTTCTCCTATTGTGTCACCTTTTTAAATAGTTCAATCCTATCCCAAGTTGTTCTTAAGGGGGGATGTTATGATATTCCGACACGTATCAAATAGTCTCCTATTGTGTCACCTTTGTAATTCCTTCAATCCTATCCCAAGTTGTTCTTAAGGAGGGATGTTAGGATATTCTGACACATAGGAAATAGTTAAGTATAACTTGCTCTAACATATAGTTAGGTAAAGTGTTTTCTTTACTATGTACATTTGTATCTTATAATCTGACGGTCATGATATGTAGTAATCTGACAGTTCATTCTCTCCTCGGTATTATCGAAACTTGATCCATGACTTAACACCCGATTGATCCATGATCTCTATTTAAAGAGCATGGAGGTTCATTTTTCCGCTAACCATTTATGTGAGAATTTTATGTAAATTTTCTTTATTTATATTAATAAATTTCCTGAAGTGATTGCGTCGGCTCAGAACGTGGACTGTTTCCCTCTTCAATGGTTTTAGCCACGTCAAATACTGGTTTACTGATCTGTGATATTTTTGTGAGTGGTGACCTTTGGTGTTTGATCTAAGGAAATTACCCTGTAAATTCCTACAAGTAGACAATGTTTAGTGAACTAAATCTGGCACTTTTCCTGGCATTGATGCTATATAATGTTGTAATTAAGAGACATTTTGATGATCTAGGATTTTGTAGTACAAATTTTGCATGGTGCAGTAGTATTCATCTAACATATCTAGGTTGCATAATTTCTGACTCATGAACATTGGATACTGAGCTTGTTCTCATTGCATCTATTTTTCACTCTCATGTGTCTATTTTTCGCTCTCTGGTAAATTGGTATCAGAGCTATCTTGTTGAATTAAAGGAGAAAATCATATGTTGTAGGCGAAATTTGAAGGTCAAAGCAACGATATTTTACAAAGATATGGAAGAATGAATTCAACAATGTTCGTATTCCTTAGAATACAAGGATGGGGGTTTGCAGTACATGTGCTTCTCTTAAATAAAAAAGGGATAAATTTAAAGCGGCAGAAAGAGGTATGCGCTCATAACATTATTTTTAAAATTTGGATATTTATCAACTATGAAAATATATTTATTAATAGGTGTCTTTTATTTTATGTGCATATTTTGTTGTCAAAACACTTCAAGAGCATCGCAATCGGAAAACAAGTGCCAGATAAAAAGTGTATAAACATCGAAAGAAGTGTCATGATAATCCAAATAAATATTTTGGTTTGATAATTGATGGTATGGACCAAAAGAAAACACGTCTATGACATTTTTTCCGCACACCAAAAAATTTACAGGAGGAAAATTTTATTCAGTTTCACTTGGTTGGTTGTATGGTCTTTAATGGGAATATATTGCCAAGGGTTTACTTCATAACTCCAAATTTTCATAATGATTCAAATCTGACCATAACTATAATCCATGATGTGGTTTATTCATTGGTCTGGTATTCTTCATGAAGTTTTGTATGTACAATTAGACAACACAAGTCGTGAAAACAAAAATCAAGTTCTTTTTGGGTATCTAAACATGCTCATTGAATTAGGAATTTTTAAAAAGGTAAAGGTTGGTTTCCTTCTTGTTGGGCATACTCATGACCATATTAACCAAATGTTCAGTCTTTTTTCAGTAACAATGAAGAGGAAAGATGTTGGGAGCCTGCCATCATTAATTGAATGTATTAAGAAAACATATATTCTAGAGCTTGTTTTTCATGTTTTGGAAGAAACTATTGACATGCAAAGGTTTATTCATGTGATCACATGGTGAGGAGAAATGCATTGAACAACTTAATGACATTAGCTTCCAGCATCAATTTTATATCAAAAAAATTGATGGGATAACACTCATATGGGGCAAGAAGTATTCAAATGCTGTAGAAAAGGGGCCATAATTAGGTTTAACATTTTTGAAGTTCATTCTAGAGAGTCCAATATTTGCATCAAAGATATTTTTATTACAATCAGTTGTTGAACTCCATAATGCACGAAGGCATAAGAGAGATTATTTTGAATGTCTATAAAAATTTAAAGATATATTAGAGATACATATGAGTACTTTGATGTTGTTGATTCATTTTGGTGGGAGTATTTTTTCAATAATCAAAGCGATATGATTTCAAGATCAATAGATGAGGATACGCTTTTGAAGACTCCATTTATTTGGCCACAAAATATGCCAAACGAATATGAGGAAAGAAACATTGTTGAACAACAACAATCTCAAGGTATTATTAAATCTCCAGAAGTAGAGGAAAGAGAAATATATATTGGTTCTAGAAGATCACATGCACAACATGAAGCCATGGAAGACCTTTAGAGGGGTTCTATGCAGGATGTTAAGGAGGGTTGCATGATAGCAGTGTTAGCAGATGGAGATCCACTTGGCTGTCCATTCTGGGTTGCAAAGGTTATAAAGGTCACTAAATAAAATGAAGACATTACAGTCGTTGCAGTACATTGGTATACCACAAATACCCAACTATTCAATGGTGTGAGCCAGAGATGGTAGTTGATAAAAAAATTGGTAGAAAAATAAAAAAGGCACAAATATAAATCGTCGCCACACAAACCTCTTAAAATTGGAGGAAGTTGAAATACTTGTGTATTAATTCAATTTGACAGAGGAACTCTTCGCTTGAAGACCATAGATATTTTGGAGAAATTGATACTAGAAGAAATAGTTTTGAGATGGGACTCTGTTGAATATAGTCATAGATACAGAATACTTTTGAAACCCGAAATGGTGGGCATGCATGTTGACTCATATGGAGCACTTGTTTATGAAAGAGAAGAATATGGATCATCTTAATTTTCATCCAGTCATTCATCTGAATATGTTGGTTATGATGGCGTGCCATAACCTATGACTGATTTTGAATAAATGTCTAAGACATTTTATGTAACTGATGTTTGCATGGTAACTTGAAATAAATATTTTGACTTCCATATGAACTTACATGATGTTATGAGTGAAATAAATATTTTGACTTCCATATGATCTTACATGAAGTTATGAGTAATTTCTGTGTTTTTTGGATTATATGTTTTAATTATGAATAATTCATCCCTTTAGAATATCCACAATGCAACAATGAATTACAAAAATAATTTATGTTGTATTCAATATAAAAAAGTTGATTTTTTTTTTAAAGTAAAAAAATATTAGAAAAAATTCGAATTTTTAAATTATGTAGTGATATTGCTATGATATTAGGTATAAGATACTTTAAAAAAAAAAAAATGTATGCCTCATTGAAAGAGGACACTTCGTTTTGATGGTTGATTTTTAGGTTTTTCTTGCAATTAGATAAGTTGTCTTAGGCTAAGATTTGAAAATGGATACATTTTCAGCCTTTAAAATAAAAATTACTCTTGGAATAATAAATCTTTCATTTACTTGTTCATTTTTAAAAATTGTTTTAGTCATATAATTTTTCCATAATTTCATGGTTCAAATATGTTAAAAACTTAATATTTTTAAAACCATGGTTGAAAACTTCTCAAAATATTAAGGTTTTTATGATATTTTATCTTTAATGATATGGTTGAAAACAATTACAATTTTAGGGTTTTTTAGAGTCAAGATATTTTATCTTTAACAAGATGGATGAAAATTGTTGGAAATTATAAGGCTTTCAAACATGATATTTTTATCTTTAACATCATGTATCAAAATTCTTAGAATTTTACGATTTTTCAACGGTTTTTTTTTGTTATTCCAACATCAAAACTTTTTGTTTCAAGAGTGTTTTTTCAATCCTTATTTCAAGAAGAAGAAAAAAAAAAAACTGGTTTTTATCATAAATTAAACAAATGGTGAAATTTTACCCTTAAAAAATGCGTTTTGGAATACACACTTTTTCGTTTTTGGGGTGTTTTTTCATGTTTTTTGAGTTTTTTTGGGCTAGAGTTCTCGTTTTGAGGTAATAGTTATCGTTTGATTGGTAACATTATTCCAACTAAAAGTGAAACAGAAACAAAAAACATAAGAAGAAATCAACCCAAAATTCATAAATGAAATAGTTGGATATTTCTTGGTTTTAATATTGTGCTGACGAAGATCAAGGCACCCTTGTTCTCACATGGGGTGGCTTGGAAGTCCACATTAACCTGTTATGAATTCTTATCAATAATTATTAGGTGGATAGTAAGGATTTAACCTCCATGAAATATTCTAGAATTTTCATAGTAGTATACACAAATCAATGATTGAGATTTATTTCCAAAGTAGTTATGTATTTTTTATCCTTTTAATTAAATTAATTAATTAAAAAAATGTTATATGAACAAGTGTCATATGAAATGAGTTATGATTTTTTGGGCATGTAATATTGATAATCCATAGTAATGGACTGTGATATTATAACAAAGCCTATTTACAAATTAATAAACTCCACGAAAAAGTAGGGATAAATATATTTAATTAATTTTTAATATAAAAATTAAAATTAAGTTTGTTATTTTTTTTTATGTTTTTGAACAAGAATAATAATAATAATGATAATTTAATTTAAGATTATGGCTAAATTAGATATTAAATTAATATATTATATTTTTTTCATTTAGATTTTATAAAGGTATATATATTTTAATCCTCTTTGAATTTGAACCTATAACATTTTACCAAAGAAACACATACTCTTAACCGTTGTTTTATATATATATTAATTTCTCTCCTTTATATTTATACTTTGTTAATATGAAATTGAGATTTATAATTTCTTCATTCCACATACAAAACAAATATATGCAAAATAAACAATTCAATAATGTGAAAATTTTCCAAACTATAAATGCATAGCATATACGTAGCAGGTGCTCCTTCAAATCAAGAGTGAGGAGTGTTTACTTATTGTTTCAAACTGAAAATGGGGAAAATGTTTACTCACTCATTATTAAATAAAAGTAAAGCATAATAACAAAATTATTAACAATGCTAACATTCAAGTGATAGAAAAATTATCACATCAATTAAATAACTCACTTTCATTTAAACTAGATATTTCCATTTAAAAAAATATATTATAATTTTTATTTTTATTTTTGTAAGTCGAAGTTTTTTCATTACTCAAAAAGCATATACAAATATGTAAAAATGCATGTGGTCTACCCCTGACTAGGTTTTTTGACCAATTTTATTACCATGCTACATAAAAAAATGGAAATGCCCAACGGAGAGATCCACAGCCTTATAGGCCTTACATACCAAAAAACAAAAAGAACTAGAAAGACACTGGTTACCATGACAAATTATCAGAAGTGATTGAAACGGGATTATTTGGCCTTGTTCCTAGAGGAAGAGGATGATGGTACAGGCAGTTGACATGTTGCTCAAAGTGATAAAGCCAAGCTTCAAGCTTTTCGATCTTCTCAGTCAACAGAGTATGACCACGCTAGAAAACCACAATTATTTTGCATACATGGCATTGAAAACAATGGATTATCTCCAGCTTGGCCATAGCTTCCTCGTGTTCCTCCCTTCGGACCCTATCATGATATTCTAGCATGTCTATGATATATTGGACCATCGCTTGGAGCGTCATATTTCTCCCAGCATGCCTAGGAGATGTGCATCCAACTAACCCCACACCACCGGGTTTGTTGCTCTGCCCCTATGTGCTCGAGACTCAGCCACGACCCGTTCCCATACGTCCATTAGTTTCTCCATGACCGCTTTGAGCCAGGATCCTTCTACCCCTTCTAACCACAAGAACAGTCGAAGAGCTTCGACCACCATGTGCTCCACGACCCCCACTCCCAAAGTTGCGAACAATTTCGGCACCATGGCTACTGCTATCACCATCTACTCTCACACAGCCACCCCATACTCCATCTGACACAATTTACCCCTCCCTAAGGCGGGACACTTTCGCCTTCACTTGAACAGGGACACACAAGGAACGTTGACTTGGCTTCATTCTGGTGGTCGTTTCGAAACCTAGACCCCTAAGACTAAGCACAATCCACACCAAGGAACACCTAATCAAACCCAACACCACACATCCAAAAATGATGCACACTACCAATCATGCACCCTCCACCAGAAACCCAGCATTCCATGCAAAAAACAAAGAAGGAAAGGTAACCCAACGTCATTGGTCACCTCAACCCAAAATCATTGTGAAACAATCACAAATCTAGGCTAGAACTTGCAAACAACCCCTCTCCTGAAAAATCCAAAAGGACACCTCCCAGTTGTGCATAAAAAGAAATAGAAGTTCAAGCTCCAAAAAATCCAACTGACGCCAAAGCCACTAGGCTTCACCGAAGAGAATTCTTCTATTAGTGGCCCCAGGAAGGAAAATCCAAGCAATTCCTACGCCAGAGAGCCAAAATAACACCAGGATTAAAACTTTCGCCCGAGCAAAACTGCCACCACTAGAAGCGCGGGAGCCACTTATAAAATCAACAGACACCTTACACAGACAAATGACGAACCACCACCCATAATTCCAAAGAAATAATCCACGTAGGCCCAAAATATCAACGCCCAGAACCGACCAGATCTTCAAACACACACCCTTTGGCCAAGGAATAAAAGGGAGAGTTTCACCCAGAGAAATAGGGAAATATTTGTTACCTTATTAAGCCCGCATGAGGAGTGATAAATATAAGATCACCACCATAACCACACGACCCTAAGAAATGAGAACCCGGGTAAATTTTTATCCCTCAATAAGCCAAGAAACACCCAGCTGCTCCATGCGCCACACTACTTAACCACCATAAATTTAATGCCATTGATCCTCGAGAAGGTACTATTCCTTTGCATGTAGATGAAGGAATATGTTTCACACATTCAAATGCAAAGAAATTAACCACATCGTGATGGAAGGGTTGAATGTTTTCCCTCCTCCGCTCATACCTTATGCCAAATGTCATTCTTCACGTGAGCATGGTTCCAAGTGTCTGACACCCCCATCTGGGATAATTATTTTATTTTTTTAATATTATTAATTTTTTAGTTATTTATAAAAAGTTTCCACTTAATCAAATTCACTTTTAATTAGCACTATTTAAAAAATAAAAAAAATAAAAAAATCACATTTAAATCTTTATATTAATAAAAACTTGATAAATTTACTTTTACGATTATATTACATATTTAAATTACTAAGAAATAATCATATGCATCACTATAATATGACATTGAAAATAAAATATAAATAAGGAGGCTCATGCAACAAATCAATTACCGAAGTCATAAAAACTTTTAGAAGAAAAGAGTTCTTATTTTATTAAAATATAATGAATTATCTTCATCTTGGAACTAGGAAAGGTACAAGGGTTTTACACAGGCTGATTTTGATACGTGTAATGTGCAATCGAATATTTATTTATATATCATATATAAAAACTAAATATATTCATTTTTAGGATGTGGTTATGGAGCTTCATGTTCAAAATCCATGATACCTATGATGTAGTGGGGAATAGACACCTTAAATTAAATTTGACTTAAACAAGTGATTTTCTTCATGGTGTTTTACACTATTCTTGATGCTAGCATATTAATAAATATGATAAGGTTTAGATTAAATTATGTATTTTTAAGGATTTCCTTTGGGTGTTTAAGGAATTTTTTTAAGTAGAATTATATAAAATGTTTAATTGAAAAATTAAATGGGCTTAATTTTGATTTTTTTTCAACCAATTTACAACTAGATCATAACCTAACCAATTTTTTTATATAACAGAAATATATAAATTTTTAGTCAAGTTCATATAGAAATGTCGGCTTTGGGGATTCTTAAGATAACTCCCACACAAAATTGCTTTAACTAATTATGATAGAGTCCTAGCTTAAATCGTGTTTAACCTGAGATGTTATTGGGTATTTTTTTGTTTAGGAATAGCAATCCTTGACATAAATACTTCTTAACTATGGTTAACTTACATGGTCACTCGTTATTGTGGGTCTCGCACAAGCTATGCAAAGGAAATTGTAATTACTTCTGGAAAGATTAGAAAGAAAGAAAGAAAAATTTAACGTCCACAAGGCTAAAGATAGCCTATGGGACCTCTTTTAGAGTGAAAAACTTGAAAAAAATTATGCACCTAAATGGATTTAATCCTCTTTAAAATGGATCTATATATGCATATAGCATGTGTAACTTTTCATTTTTAAAATTGTATTTTTGAATGCATAAATAAACACATGCCTTGAAATTTTACTTGGACACTTGGATTGTGTAAACTACACCACATAAATTTGCAATTCCAACAAATACTTGTTACACAAAATTTAAATTTAAATTTAAAACTTGAATTAATGGCTCTGAGGAAATGGCTCCAAATTAATCTAAAATTTTTAAAATAATATAGCTAAAATTATAAAACAAACCCCCTTCTCTATGTTGATTGCAGAATATCCTGGAATCTGAAGTTCACTCAAGTGAAATATGCTCTTTATTTAATATCATTATCAACACACACTGACTTTAGTCATTTCCTTTGTGCAATTACATTTTTTGTGCGCCAATGCCCACGAGGACCTATGGTAATTTTTCTCCTCATTACCTTTCATGTTATAGCTTGGATATAATATGTATATAATATTTTGACATAATGGTATGATTGGAAAAAAATGATTTAGCCAAATGGTTCAAGCAACATCTATCAAACAGGCATCGACACAAGTATGATACTATTGCAATCTTGAACACATTTCCTCCCCTCCATCCTCCACCCGTTAGGTTGTTATCGTTCCTTTGCTGCAACATTTTTGCAGTAACATCATAAGCATGTTCAATTCCTTCAGTGTATATTTTCACCTTTAGGGGTAATTTCTAGTATTATTCATCATGATCATGTGGATAGAACCCTTTTCCATGAATAATGGGGGATAATGTGGCATCCTCTCGAATCATGGTGGTCAAAATAGGAAAGTCAACTTTCAAGAGGTATAAATTTTGCATACGTACTCCTATTGAGTTGATTCTTAGGTTGTAGTAAAGGTATTTGTGTGTAGAATAGCACTAAAAGGTGTGGTGCTTAAGCATCAAAATTTTCCCCAAAAAAATTCCATTTGATGCCTCATATTGCTTTTGGAAGGTTTCACACCCCAATTTTCTAAATTAGGTCTCACTAGTAAAAATGGTCTTGTGAGTTGATTCCTCTAGTTTTTCCACTATAAAGGCCTCAATATGGATGAAAAATAATATAATGATCCAATACAAATCACACCTCCCCATTTTGGGAGTATTTTGGTCCCCAAAATATTCTACTAACTAAAGTGAGGATTATTTGCCTCTACCTTATCTCAGGTGTATTATTTAGCATTGCCTAGAAGTTGTCCTTCCAACCCAATCTATGAAAATTCATATTGCCCCTATCTTATAATTATATACCTCTTCTACAAAATTGTATCCTCAATCAACTTTGTCTGAGCATCCAGTTTCAAATCCCCTACAGAAGGTAGGACCTATTCATCTTCCTGATCTAGAATGGAAAGACCATATAGTTTCAAATAATCTGCATTCACCACTAATTAAATGCACATGTATGGGGGTAGATTAAGTCTATAGACATTATCTCCCACCTTTTCCAATGTCTCAAAGGGACTATATCACATAGCCTTAATTTTATTACCAGTACTCTATAGCCTCTCCACGTTCAACTTAACCATATTTTATCTCCCACCTTAAACAGCTTCTTTGTTTTATGTTCCTGTAGATTGATTTGCTTAATATTTTAAACAATTTTTCATGCCCTTAAGGTATCCCCTGTAATATCTTCCCTCACACCTCCTTTCTTCCCATATGAAATATCCAAAGGTGAAGGTGGTAGATATCCAAAACACATTTGAAATGGGCACTTACCAATATAAGTATTGACTAGTCTATTATAGGAGTATTATATATATACCAAAAATTTATCCCAAGCATTTGGATGTTTCTGATTGTAACCCCTCAAAAGTTGCACCAAACTTTTCTTGACTACTTATGAAACCATATGGCTATGGATGTAATTTTGTAAACCTATTCAAATTCATGTCTGTCTTCTCCCATAATGTAGTCGAAAATGCACCAAGAAATATTATGCCCCTATCTGAAAAGGTGCTCCTCAATATCCCAAAGTGCACCTAGACCTATCCAAAGAAAATGTTTGTTGTTTCTTGCTTGTTGATTGTCTTTTTATAGGGAATTAGAACACACATCTTGTTAAACGTGTCAACTACCATGAACATGTAGTCATGTACCTCCCTATTTGTTGGTAAACATCCCATAAAATCCATGGAAAATATTTCCCAAGGATGAGTGGGTATAATATGTTATCACTCCAATGGATCTCTGAGGTTGAGGAAGAGACCAGCAATGGTAACCACAAACCAATATTTTTCCAAGTAGCTAGCCCTACTATTCAGGAGAGGGCTATCTCCACAAGATCACAGCCAAGATGACTAGAACAATGAGATTTTAGGCTAGGTATAGTAGCACTAGGGTTTGGTTGATTGATTTTGAGTGTTGGATGATGAATAGGTCAGGGAAGAACTAGGTTAGGGCATAGAGGATTAGAATTGCAGAGATCTTATGGGGCAAGGTAGGTAAGCACTTTAACACATTAAGGTATCTTGATGGAGCGGATTATACTGCTAGGGTTTCAGAAAAGAGCATGGAAAACATGAATTCTTTTCAATTAGAAAAAGATGAAACAAAACTGTAACTATTCCTCCAAAATAGAGCATCAGAAAATGGATTATGTCTATTTGACTTAGGAATCAATTACATTCAGAGATGGCATGAATATGGAAATCATAATACATTCAAACATTTTCAAACATAAGAGGAAAAAATTCTAAAACACATTACCACGGGAAATTCATCAAAATAGATGCAACTCAGTCTATTAGTTCCTGCCAAAAATTATAATTACACTAGTGTTCAATGATCAATTACACAGCATCCAACCCTTGCAATGACAAAGGAAATGAAATATATAGACCAAAAACTGCTTCTCCCGCTCAGGGGTCGAATCCATGACTTGTGGAGCTGATCCCCAAAGTGCTCAACTAGAATCCTAATGACTAGGGAGGTCAACAAACTCATCCCTATCATTCATGAAACTAATTCACTTGACCCAAAATTACATATTTACCTTATGTATCTACCTCTAGAAACTATTAATGACATAATTACATTTACTTTTTACAATTACATCAATAAATATCCTAGGAATCCATCAATCAACTGAGAAAATTTGAAAATTCTGAAGAAATCAGTCAACTGTAAAGAGCGCAGCATGCTTGGGAAAAGTGCAGTGTGCCTGGTGAAAAGAGAAGCGTGGTCCTTCAAATCCACTTTTTAGTGACTTCCTGAAGTCCAAATTGGGCCCAAGATGGCTCATTGGAAATATATTCTAGTCTAGTTGTCAAAAATGTGCTCAAGATCTGAAAATGGTTGAGTTAAGATCCTCAAAAATTAAATCTACCAAGACTGTTCAAAAAGCGCAGCAAGAGGCTGAAAAAGGATGCAGAAAGGTGTTTTTTGAGAGATTTTTTACCTTTTCCACCTGTAAAAAGCTCTATTTTTTGAGTTCCAATAGTCAAAAGTTGATGTAGACATCATTAGCTATCCAAATCTGCAGAGTTTTTTCTCATTTGGAGGCCTCCACAAAAAGCATAGCGTGACCCACGTTGCACTTTTTGCAGGCTGACTGTGCAAAAAGACTGTGAAATTTCACAAAAGTTCTCAAAAACTTCCCCAAAACCTTCAAAACTGATGGATGAAGTGCTGATGAGGTGTCTCAGGCAACCAATGAGGCATCATCAAGTAACTCAAGTTTTCCTTTCTCCTTTTGAGTGATTAGGTTTTCCTTGAGTTTATCCTTCAATTGCTTGATCCTGATGTTGCAAATCTTGTTTCTAGTGTTGTATCGGTAAGCCATGTGTCTGAGAATTTGATTGTACTTGTTGGCCTTATGAAGGAGCTTCTCAAGGTGTTTTTTCACTCTATCAATCCAAACCTCTCTGTCATCACTGATTTCTCTTTCTATTATTTCCTCAAAAGTGAGTTCTTCTGCCTCATGTTTTTCCTGCTCTAATGCTCTCTTAAGACCTCTTGTTTTTGGTCTCTTCTTGGTGATTTGAGCCTCATCATGATCAGATTCATTAGCTGCCATCACTACTTTTCCTTTGGTTTATTTCCTCTTGGCTTTCAAAAAATCCAATTCCAAGGGTACTTGTTTGTCTTTCAGCTGCTTGTTTTCTTGCTCAAGGAAGGAAATGACAAATTGTGCTCTCGCTAAATTGTCCTGCAGCTCTCTGATTGTGGCATATTTCTCTTTGATGATCAAATTTGAGGCTTCATGATCATCTTAGACATCAAAGTCCACCAGGTCAAATTCATTCTCTTCCTCATTATGAGGGTCTTCCTTCTCTTGAACAATTTTCTCATGCTGCTGGTGATATCCTTGTTTTGTTGATGTAGAAAGCAGGGCCCCTTCAACAAACTATGGAGAAAACACTTCCCTAGGTCCTCTCTGCTATGTTTTTACCTCTTTGTCCTCTGTGGTTTTCTTCATTGTATCCCTGCTATACAACTTATTTTTCTTGCGAGAAACTGATGTTGGTGGTGGAATAGGTCTAGCAGGCTGATTAGGTGGTGTAGTGAAGACATCTACCTCAATGAAACTCTCCCATGCAATGTTTGATTGCTTGAGGTGGTGAAGGAAAATGATTTTAATGAGAGAGTGATGGAAGATTTTTTTCATTTGAAGCTCATACTCTCTGTTTTGCACTATGTAGGCCATCTTGTCAATGATTCTGTACAAGTAGTAGGGAAGGTTGAGGAATTTCACCATAATGAAATGCATGAGCAACCTAATGTGATAGATGTACAACCTGGAGAATATTCCCTCACAAGTGAAGTATTTCATGATGATTTTCATCATGAGGGAAAACTTGTTCAACAACTGACCAAAAGGAAATATATTTTTGATGTTATCTTTGTAAGGTGCCTTGAGGTAAGGTTCATACAGTTGGGCATCCAAATCTTTAGTCTTGAACCATTTTTCACCCACATTGGGTATTCATGTTGTTGCTGCGATGATGTCTGTGGAAACGGTGAAATTCACCCCTGCTATAGTCTCTTGGTATTTTTGTAGGTTTCTGATGAAAACCCTGGTCAAATTAGGATGACTTTGCACTCTTTGTACCATCTCACAAAACTCATAGCAACCTACATGCTGGAAACATTTGACAGCGAAGGGTGATGCCATCAATTCCCTAGTGTCTAATGGCTATAGTATTATAATTCTCCCTCCTTTATTATATGTTTTATTCTCTTCTTCTATTATGTTTCTTTCCTCCTCCATGATGTTTCTCTCCTCCTCCATTATGTTCAGTTTTGTCTTGAAAACCCTAAGGAAGAAGGGGAAGGGAAAGGGAGTATGATTGTAGGGTTAGGGGGTTGGGATAAGTTAGGGAAAATTTGGGGAAGTGTGTAAGGGAAATAGGGAGCTTAGGGAAGTGATGGGGGGTTGAAATGTTTAACGGAAATAGCGTAGGAAATTCAAATACAGGGAGGTGGTCTAGCTGCCTAGGAAAGCACAGCTTAGGCGTAGGGTTTTAGGGAATAGAGCTTGGGAATGGGAAATTAGGGGATGTAAGGGTAGTGGTGAGTGAGTTAGGGTGTAGGGAAGGTAAATGGGTCCAAGGGAAAGCAAATTAAACTTGCAAACTATGAAACTAGGGTTTACTTTCTTAAAACGTGATATAGAGGGAAATGAGGGTTTGCACCATAAACTTAAGACCACAAGCTAAAAGGAGGAGCCTAGGAGGTGAAACTTACTTGGAAACAAGTGTAGAAACCCTGAACTTGTGCTTAGAACCTCTTCAAGGAAGATTTGGAGTCACGGCTCTCCTCTGCAAAAAGCGCAGCAAACTGAGGAAAAGCACAGTGAAGCCCTGCGAAAAGCACAATATGCTTCTGGAAAGCATAGCATCCCTTCTGAAAAAAGTGCGGTGCCTTTGGAAAAAGCAGAGTGAATGACCCAAAACTTGGTTTTTTGCAGGAAAAATTGATTTTTTGCTTGGGGAACTTGGAGAGATCTATGCTTGAGGATGAAAATGAATGATGTTTTGGTATTTGAGGGCCTTTTATACTTGAAGAAATATCATTAAACAAAATGGGACCCACATTTCCTTTCTTGAAATTCACTTTACATTGCTTCTTTACCTTTAACTTCTGAATTTGATCTTTGAACTTCATCTTTTGATGGCTTAGGAACACTGATTCGATTTTTGGGACTTTACTCTTTTCTTGATGTAACTTTGAGTGTGCAACTACTTGGAAATCTAAACTTATTACAAATTAGGAATATAAAATTACGTTTTACTTTGAAATCAAATTTACAAATCAAACTTACTGATGAAATTTATTTATTTGGCACTCCTTGACTTGTTGGACTTTATGCATGAAATGGTGATTTGATTAACTTGGAAACCCTAAGACCTAATGGAAAATCTGACCGAATGAAACCATGATGAAAGTGACTGAAATGATGATGAAAACTCATGATTGATGGTACACTCATCAAAGTGGTGAAATGATCCATCAAGTAGTAAAATTTGTAAAGGAGTGAGATCATACATAGATCTACATCCAGTGACCAAATTTTTACATGATGACTTAATGTAATGACAAAATTTTGAAAATGGGACCCTAATATGACATGATAAGAGTTTATTTGATCACTGGTGGAAGGATGAAAAAACTGACACTAACACAATCAAGGGATGATATAGATCCAGTTCCATGTTATTAAGCTTGTTGGTACACCAAAGCATGCATCCACTTATGAACCTACCTAACATATTTTTTCATCTTGGTCCAATACATATACCTCTTCAAGTACCTTAGAGGTTCGAGCCTCTATGATTCGTTGCAATCGTTCACCTCTATGAAAACATAACTTATATAACCTCTAGAGTAGCCCAATCTCTAGATGGTAGTAAATTGGGTTTCCGCCATCGTGCACATTACTCTAGCTTTGTAACCGTTGAAACACCCCATGAAATCCTCATCCTCTACATATATTTCTTTGTATGCGTCATGGGTGAAAGGTTCCATGTGCATCAGATTTCCCAAAGTTTTCATATTTGATATGGATGGCATTAAAATCATGTATACCAATTTGTTTGTGTTTCCTTTCTAGTACTTGATTACTAAATTAAACTATTGTAGCAATCCCATCCACTTGTAATGCGTCATTTTTTGTAGCTTACTTCGGGCCTCTAGGTACTATAGTGGCTGGTGATTTTTGTGGATTACTATATCATTTCCCATCAAATAGTGTTTCCACTTCTTCACATCTTGCACCGGGGTATAAATTTCCTTGCGTAGCTAGGATAGTTAAGAACCAGCCATGAAATACTTTAGAATGGTAGCATGCAAATCTTATGAACCCTGCATCAAGATTTCTCCCATAGCATACCCACTCACATCTGTCTCCACTTAGAAGGCCCTACAAGTTCGATAATCCTAAAACTAATGCTTCACTAGTATTCTTCTTTATCCCCTCAAAGGCCCTCTACTAACTCTTTTCCATATAGAAACTCTTTCCACTCGCTATTATGGCATAGAGTGGTGTTTATACTGTTAAAAACGAGGCTATGAATTTCCTCAGGAACTGTGCTACCCTAATGAAACTCATAAATTTATAAATATTAGTAGGCACCACCCACTTCATGATGGCATACATCTTGGTAGGATCTGTCTTCAACTCTCCTTCACCTATCACATACCCCAAATGCACCAATATTGTTGTGAAATTGATATTTTCCAACAACTAATGTTTCTTTAATGTCTCTAGCACTTGCAGTTGCTAGATGTGCTCCTCCAAAGCATCATTGTATATCAATATATCATCCAAATAGAAAATAACAAATGAATCTAGAAAAAGGATTCAATATATCATTCATTAATGCCATAAACGTAGTTGGTGCATTACATAGGCCAAATGGCATGATTAACCACTCATACAAACCTTGTCTAGTTTTGAAGATGCTCTTCTAGATATCTTGTTCTCTGAATCAATCATGATGATATCAAAACTTTAACTCTAGATTGGTGAAGTATTTGGCTTGTTGCAATTGATTCAGCATATCATATATCCTAGGCAAGGGGTACATATTCTTGAGCATAGTTCTATTTAACGTCCTCTAACCGATACACATCTACCAAGTCCCATAATTATTTGTAACAATGATGATGGGTAACCCACATGGTGGATACTTGGTCAAATGGCACGATGTTCTAGTAGTTATTGCAATTGCTTCATCACCTTACATCTATAACAAATTGTAGGTACAGTCCAATGTTTGGAAACGAGGATTCCATCCACATCTAAATTTTGTGCTCTACTTCCCTCTTAGGAAGTATCCCTTTAGACTCCTAGAACACATCCCTATATGCTTGTATAAAATATACTAGTTGTTTATGTTTCTCAGTAAACCCATCCAAGGATGAGTTTTTCTCTCACTAACTCTTCTATAGTTGGTTCTCTTAAAATAGTAAAATATACTTATTTCTACAACTCACCAGTATCTTGGCTTAGTTGGCACTTACTAGTGAAATTTTGGACTTGTTCTTGTGTGTATTGATGGGGAAGGATTTTTCATCCTTGATGAAGTAGTATTGCTTGGATTTTCGCATCAATATTGCATCTTGCATGTAAATATAGAGAAATCAAAATGCCACTCCATATACATCAAGAGGAACTGTCTAGTTTTACTTTATCAATAAAATTAGCACTGATAGAAAATTTGATTTTTCATTGTTGGTTTCCCTTTATTTTCTCATCCTCATTGACCCATCCTAGTGGATATGGGATTAGATGATCATGAACTTCCAATCCAATTTTTTTTACTATCTCTATTGCAATGAGATTTTCCTGTGATCCTAAGTTGAACAGAGCATCAATCTTTATCTTCTTGACTCGTATCATTATATGGAAGAGTCTGGTTGTTTTTTCTCTTCCTGTTGTTGAATTATACTCATATTCACCTCCTTTTGCACTGATTTATAGGAAATATTCTCATCCACGTTTGATATTTTTTCCCCTAATTACTCAAATATGTGTCCATGGGATTTTTTTTCTTAGTATATTTCTTGTTGTTCTTCGGGTTGAGCTATGGATGCAACTTCCATCACTTTTCCTCTATATGGCCGCTCAATGGTATAATGGTTGTAATGGTCATCGAGATATTTTTCTTAATGTTTTTTAGTTGTCCTTTTGTCTTTTCACCCTTTCCACTTATTTTTACCCTCCTTGGAAGCTTCCTAGTGCTCTTTTTGCTTTAAACCACTTGATTATCATTTCTTCAGACTTATGTTCTCCAAGTATTTTGATGGTATGTAAAGCCTCTTTCACCAATCAAGGATTGAATAGAATCACTTGATTCCATAGATGGCAGTATATAACCCCCATATGTTGCAGGAGTACGTATGGATTCTTTGAACAAATACCCAGCTTTATGGCCATTTTTCTAAATTTAGTGGTGTACTCATGTACACTTTCCCCTATTTTTGCCTAAAGTAATTCTACCAGATCCACTGGTCCTCTACATACCCAATAAGGTTAAATTTTAATTTTATGAGAGATTTTAAATCCTCCCACATAGTCACTAGAGGATATCCTCCAAGCTCAGGGTATCCATATGGATTTCCTACCAGTTCAAGGCCTGGCTCTTTATTTTCGACCAAGAAAATGAAATATTTTTCTCTTCCTCTATATCATGAACACTAAAATAAACTTATAATTGTTGCAACCATTTATTTAACTTTGGAGAATCGATATCACCTTGATATGGCTTGAAGACGAACTTTTCTTCCATTTTAAATAGGGACTATGAATGGTTCACAAGACTGGAACTGGGTTATTCATTTTTGAGTTCTTTCTTAAATTCTCTCTTTGTTTTTTCATGATCTATCGATTTCCCCTCTAATCCAACCTTCGCATTAGAACCTCCATCTTCTTTAAATATCCTTAGCTTATTAGTCAGAGCCACCATGAGTAGGCTCACATTACAGCTTATATCTATAGCTTGTACTTCGAACTATATAAACCTCTCCTATATGAAATATTTAAGGTTATTAACAGGTTTTTCAGTCATGGATATAGTTTTATAGCTTTAAAATTAGCTGGTTTGGATCCCTTGAAAATCACCATAATATACCCAAAGAAACTTACTTTGATATCAATATTATTTACACATTTTCGTGGATATTCCACTAGAAAAATCATCACAATAGATCTAATGAGATTATAATTAAAATCCAAAATCTACACTATGAGGGTTAATTTATCTTTAGATTTTTGGATTCGTTAATTGTTGTGTTATGTATGCAATAGATAAAATAGACACAAAATAGAGAACAGTGAAATAAAACTCACAAACCACAATTAACACAAGATATATCCTAGAAAACCCTTTCAAGAGAAAACTCAGTTGGAAAGTGAGGGTGCTAGCTATTTCTCTGAAGGGAAAATGGATGCACGTACAAAGAAGTGAGACATGTGGCTTATGGGATGCTAGATTGAAAAATCCCTCTCTATTTTCCCTCTCTATATCCACAATCAACTACTCTATGCATTTGTGGAACAAAATGTACTCAAATAGAATAAAACCCCTTTCCTCCTAGTGGCCCAGTCATAACACAACTTGATAGCCTACTAGTGGTTAATTTTTACTCCTTTGACTCTCAACGAGAGTTACAATATTGAATCTTTTATAGTCTTATTCAGCATGATCACATAGCTAGCCCATTTTCCATGAATAATAGGGGCTAAAGCGACATCCTCTAAAATCTATGGCAGTCAAAACAAGAAGGTCAACCTCTGTGTGGCATAACTTTTGCATACGAACTCCATTTGAGGAAATTTTTGCGTTATTGGAAAGGTATATGTGTTTATAATAATATAATAAATGTTTTTTTAGGCAAAAAAATTTTACCCCCCAAAAAAATTCATTTGATGCCTCAAATTGCTTCGGGAAGGTTTCAAACCTTAAATTTCCAAACTGAGTCCACCAATAAAAATGGTCCTGTGAGTTGATTCCTCCACTTTTTCCAATTCAAATCATTTGTGAAGAAAACTGATCTTTCGACTCTCTTCACAAAAAATATAAATTATTGGAGAACAACAAAATTATAGGTTTACATTGATCAACACTATTTTATTACAAAATTCTGTTGACATCAACCAAATGTTATATTAAAGCTTGGCTTAGGTAAAGTGTCTTTTAGAGTTGCTAAGCTTTTGTTTTTTTTTTCCTTTGCACAACTAATTTCTAGAGAGGAGAGTAGTTTGCATAAATACATGAGAGTGAAAAGTGTTACATTTTGTCTTATATACATAGCTTTGTTTCATTGTGTTTAGAAATTTCCCCATGTTTTATCTTAATTTATAAGCATCTAGGTTTGGTAAATGCAACTTTCATGTTATTGTTTTACTCTTTCATGAATATTTTTCTTTAAAGTTTACCCTTTGAATAAAATTGATCTAAAACATCATATTGTTGATTGAGCCATCAACTTAATATTTCTACACTAAAATCCCCTTTCCTTTTTTATATTAATCTATTTTTCCATCTTTGGACAACCATGACATTGTAACTTCACCTAAATAAACATTATTTTATGCAAAATGCTTCAAGCATAAACTAAAATGCCCTATATGAACAAGGTGACTTACTAAAATTTAATTTGTGGAATTTGTACCATAGTAATAAGGTAAGCCAACAACTTCCTATGAGGTGTAGACCAATTGATTTGTGTGGGGTTTAGTTCTCACTGGGGCACGGGTTCAAATCTCATGGGAGGGATTGAGGATGGGTCAATAACCCCATATGTTTTTATGATGTAAACATATGTAATTTTGATATTAGGATGTTGAGTCGGATACCCTTGACTCTTATATTGGTGAGTTGATATTTTATTATGTGGCATGCGTGCCTATGTAGTTATTTTTATTCATGTTTTTGGGGTCATCATGATCAATATTGTAAATTTGTACATATTATTATATTAATAAAATAATATTGGCTACAAATCCCACTCCACGGAAATAATATTGGGGATGCAACTCTATAGACAAAGTAACAGTCAGGTATTTTGGGTGAAAGTGCACCAGGGCCCACCTGGATTCTAAATGGTACCACATGGAAAGTTAGGGCCATGCATACATAAAGAAGTGCGGTTTTTTTCTGATAATGGAATTCAATCAAATAATCATTCAGTTGGTTATTTATTAGTTAGTGAGTCCTGGGGAGTACTCTGAAACTGGTTAAGGTGTGGTTATTCAGTTAACCATATCATTGGGATGCATCTTGTTTATGATGTGAGCCCCTTCGCTAGATCTGGGAGCTTGGTGGCTCCATTGGTTTATTGGCCTTGTTTATATTTTGGTGGCCATGGATTTTTGGTTGGGGAACTTAGTTCAGAGCTTTCTAATGAGTCCTTGGTGGGGCTCTAGCACCAGATGTGGGGTTAATTCAGTTTGGTTGTTGGTACTTCGACACCTAGACAACAACAAATCTCCTAGAGCTGTGAGTTGAGACCGTCCTGACTAACTCTAAGTTTCCCTAGAAGGTGGGCACCACCGAGAGACTCAGGTTGCACCATTTGGGTGTCAGTCAGGGGGACGTGAGCCTGTGGCTGGAGACTTTAACACCCCACCCTACATTTACCCGTTATCATAAGCTCTCCAGGGTGAACATGAGTTGATAGTTACTATGAAATGACCTGAAAACCAAGTTCCAGTTATGGAAGTGGGGTCTACTACCTTTAAACTTTACTGTAACCTCCAAGAACACTTGATCGCCCAATTGTCAGACAACATCCACTGATTATCTTTTTCAGGACTAGAACTAATTTTTTGACTCACTTCTCAGCCCAAATGCAAACATGCCAAGCCTTTCGTGCAGCCAGAAGGGTCCAGATGCACACATAAGGCTCATTCCATGCGGCTACATCCAAAAATCCCATGTTTTGTTCATGCAGTCGCAAATTCAGTTCCACAATTTCAGGTTTAGCCTACAGGCCATTGCCAAGAACTTTCCAAAATCAAGTCTAAGATGATAACAAGTATGCATAACCTATACTTAGGCTCAAATATTACCCAAACATGGAAAACACATGATAAACATTTAAAAAAAACATATAGTAAACATAGTAGATAGCTACAGGTCATGAATGCATATCTTATCATGGTCTCATTCATTTCACCAGAGAATCATCAAGAAGCCTCACTTCCCTCTCAAGCTAGTTGCATGAAACAAGTGTTAGCTCATACATGTATATAACCATTCAATAACTTATCAAATCATGAACAATATTCATAACAAGAGAACATCATTTAACCATGCCTATAACCAGCACTTAACCAAAATGAAGCCATGAAAAACCATTCATAAAATAAACACAATAACCAACACATGTTCTCATTAATCTCAATAAGAAACAACATATACATAAATCCAACCAAGTCAGGGACTTCCACGTACCACCCGACCATAGATTGGGATAAACCAAATATCTCTTTCAACCAATCACCCTTGTGCCATATTCCAAGCATGAATGTGGGATCTCATGGGATAAAACAAAACAAAACCAACTAAGGCATCTAGAGGCTAAACCACCTCAACCCTCAATCACAGTGATTTCACCTAAATTGGTCCAAAAATAACCAAACCAACAAAATCTTTGATGCCTCGGAATTCCTTCACCATACGTAGAGGAATTTTCTTGTCTCCGCCCACCTTTTAAGGGCTTCCTGGAGAAAACCATCTCCACCCCCAACCCTTGCAATTTTCCTGAGACCCCAGATCCAAAATCTTCTAGAAATCCATATCTCAACTAAGAATGAATCCCATCACACCATGGCTATCCATGAAATGGAAAGGCAAGGCTAAAACCATTGTAAATTCAATAAAATCACATTTCAATGACATCAAAGCAATCATGTAAATCAAATGCATGCACCATGTATTCAATTTCCAACAAGAAATCACACATGCAACATGTTACCTGCGAAATCTCCCTGATGTAGCTGCTCTTCCAATCTTCTCCTTGCGCTCCCTTGATTTCCTTTGTTTGTCCTTTTCTTTCTTACTTTCTTGTGTCCAAGTTCTCTCTCTCTCTCCTCTTGGATTTTTATTTCTAAAGCCGATCAAAATCTAAGCAAAAGCTTATTAAAATATCAAAATTAAACAAAAGTTGTCAATCGTTTCTCGGGTGCCTTTTTATCATTGATGTATGGTGTCTTTTCCTTTCCTTTTCCTCTTTTATTTCATTTTCTTTTATTTTCCCTCTAATTTCTCTTACATGCATATTCTTGTAACTTCATCTTCCTTTTCTCATATTTTCCTCTATTTCCTTAATTAATTGGCATTGTATTTCCCTTTGCCTTTGCCAATGCCAATGTCAATTTCCATAGTCATTAATTAGCCAAAAGTGATACCCACTTTAATTTTTTCCCTCCCATGACCTTGGTATTATTTATGCCTTTATAATGTCCTTTCATTTACATGGAAAATCAACTAGGGGCTATTGCAAACCCCATCCCCTTGGGGGGACGTCATCCTCGGTGTTCTATGATAATTATGACCAACAAACCGCTAAAAGCAAAACATACTTCTTATGGAGCTTTATAACACAACTCGTTGCATTATTTACAATGACCAATGGCTAAAAACATGGCAACCATATTGCTTATTGGAGATTTATAACAAAACTCGATGCAATATTTACAATGAAAACACACACACACACACACAGATATATATATATATATATACCAAAACTCATTTGCTTCAACCAGCAAATAAAGAAAAAATAATCCATATATCTTATCATCCATATCCCAAGTAGCTTCATCAAGCCCAAATTGTTTCCACTAGATACCTCCTTGAGACTTTATCATCCTCGTCCTCCTTTTCTTTTTCACTGGAAACATGAAATGCAAACAATACACACCCTTTCATGTATTTGCACTTAGCTTACATAGTTGTAACCATTCTTAATGATGTAGGATCTTCTTTCCCTGCAAGACTCTCTTTTCTCCATCATCATCCAAGCACTCAATGGCCTCATCATAAAAATCTACCTTGTTCTTGTGAATAAACACCCAATCCATGCCCAAAAGCATGATATATGAACCCAAAGGAAGAACATTTAGGTGTGTTTTTGTAGGCATACCATTAAGCCCAAATGCAAAATATCTCAACCAATGATGAACTCTTATCTTGGTCCCTATAGCCAATTGCACCAACCAATATTTTGCATGCACTTCTTGATCTAGTGGATCAAAAAAGCGCTCAAATTCAAAAAAATTATATTTGATCGAATCGAGTTCCAAAGCGTAGATATTCTCACATTGAATCTGGCGCAACTCGTTTCACTCAAATCCGATATTGGATGCTCCTGATATCGTGTTTTGTCCGTTTTGGGAAACAACAACAAAAATTGGATTTGAGTTGCAGGGATGCCCCCTAAGCAGTTTGTACTACTGAATGGACCATGACATGGGAGGGTGACTAGTCCTTCATATCCCAATGGCTGGTTGACAAGTGGTAAAGTCTTATTAGTTTGAATTTGGTTGAATTTCATTGGTTTACATGTTGTTGTGGTGGTCCAATGAGAGAGTGCCACATGGGCCAACTAGTGGTTGCCACGTGGCCTCCTCATGGCCCACCAAAATTTGTTATAGGATAGAGCGACCCTCCATGAGGTTCGAGCATGAGACCTATCAACAACCAACAAATACCTCCTCCAACTCTGTTGTGATGTTTCTTAACCCTTATGGGTCATAGGTGATATTTAAAATTTTATTGTTATGCATTTGGGGGTGGGGATCAGGTTTAACCCCTGAATCTGGTCCACCAACCAAGTTCAAGGGCTAACCCCCACCTGACACCATATATTAAACCCATACCAAAAATTCATTACAAACATAATCATCGGTGGAGTGAACAATACATATACCACCACCAAACCTTATGATAAACCCATAAGCCAAGGTTTGATGCAGTGTTGGTTAGTGGTTATGATGGTGGTTTTTTCCATGAGCACATGCGTAGCAGGTAATGTTTTATGCCGGGGATAAACCTTAAGACAGGGGGCGTAACCTATCTTGGGCATGGTTCCCGCAACCCCTAACCGCAACTCTCCAAACCACCATTCAAACCACAGTCAACCCAGAGTTTTCCCAGTGGGAAAATGTACAATTGTTCTTAAATCAACGACAAGCAGGAGACCACTTGGAAGAAAATTAGCTAGATAATGGGTCAACCGACGTGATTTAGGAGGCAAAAAATTTCACCCGGGCAGCAAGAATCTTGTCGGCGCTAGGCGAAATTATCGCTCCATGTGGCCGCGAAAGGCGTAATTTGTAGAACAAATTGCAGGGAAGTGCGAATTGTAGGACAGTTAGCAGAAAACTCATTGGAGCATAAATCGTTGATTTTTTTACCTTTTTTAGAGAAGAAACAGCCCAGGTCGAGGTTTTTTACTATTTTGGAGCCATTGGAGACATTGTTTAAGCATTATTAGCAATGTAAATTGATGTAAAAACACTTTTTTGAGCATAATGAAAGAGGCCCAACCATTGGAAGTTAGACCAGGAGATGTAGCCCAGGAGGAGTGAACTCCTTCATCATTTATTGTTTTATGTATACTATTATGGTATTGATGCCTTCTTTATTTTCTGAAAAAAATGATTTTTAAAGTATGTTAATGTGTTAATGAAATTGACATAAATGTTTAAAAACCATAATCTTTTCACTTGCAAATTTTACCATAAGACCTCAAGTTTACATATACAGATCAGTTTGGTATCATAGCTTTGGTTCTTTGTTGCTTTGAGGGTTTAATTTGTTTGCAATTGTTTCTAATTCTTACAAGGTTGAAGCTCAAGAGAGGAGAAGGAAATATTGTTGTTGTGAGTCCTCAAGTTAGGTCAAGGACAAGGAGAGCACAATTGCCACATTATCCACCACAAATTTCACCTCAAGTTGTACCTAAAGCTTCAACAGTCATGTCACATGAAGGAGAGCCTGACAATATGTCAAAGGATGAAAATCCTTTCAGAAAAGCATTCTTTGACATGACACAAATGGTGAAAGTTCTCTATGTAGATAGAAACACAAGGTTGAAAGGTGAGAGCTCCTATCCTCCAAAGGGAGACAAGTCTTCAAGAGGATATGGAGGAGATACAGACAAGACTCCAAAAGGTAACGGAGGGAATGGTGACAAACCACCTTTGAAACCACCATTCTCTTCACCTCCATCCTCACCACCATTTTCACCATCAACATCTTCCACATCTATTGAAATTTGAAACAAGAAATGGTGAAATTGGCAACCAAGAAGGACAAAAAATGCGCACACACTAGTGTGGGATTCAAGTCACACATTTGTGAGGAATTCAGTTACACATTAGTGCTAAATGTGTGTGTCTAATTTATTTTTCCCTCAAATAAATTGGACAATAAATTGTAATTTCATATCATAACAACTTGTATCAGTTAACTAAGTCACGAAGGTTAAGTTAGCTCAAGAATTTCGAGTTGAGGGTCTAAGATGAGGCATGTAGAGTGATTCTAATATTTTGGGGGTCTAGTTACAGTTGTATCACTAGTGTGGTGTGAGTGTAATCAGTTAACTCAAATTAATTGAGTTAAAATCATATTAACTAGTTCTAACTGAATGAATAATTAGTGAGAGGTCCATTGAATTAAATTAAATTAAATTAAATTCACAAGTAGTGATCAATCAGATAACTAATGATTCGCTATTAATAGTTGCATGCATGTCAGTTCTGATGAAGACCCAGTTGAGACAGAGGTTAAATGGAAGATAAAGTCAGAGGAAGGCTCATGAAGGATTTCGCAGTAAAGGAAGGTTGATTATCCTACTTAATAGGGATTAATTTCCTAGGTATTGTGTGATAAAATCTGGGCTAAGCAGGGGTTGAGAATTGGCTAAGTGTTAGTCATTTTTTCCTGAGAATTGCTAGTCAGTTTTGAGTAGGATCAGGGTAGGATGATCGGTAGAGTGCAGGATTTTCTCGGTGTGAGAAAGCATTGTATTGATTCATGATTCTTTGACTATGTACAATATATGATAGAGGGGTTTTGAGCAGGTGATTTCCCCAGATACATCTTGTGTTGTGTGATTGATATTTTCCTTTCTCTTACTTGCATGTGATTGAGCGATCGTATTTTATATTCCAAAAATATAGCAGAATGATTCAGTATCTTGTTTTAGTACATTACATGATCGGATTGAATCCATTGGTATAGAATTTCTATATAATTTCTACATGGTATCAGAGAAAGAATTTTTTGGGCAGAGAGTGTGCATAGAATATCTGAATTTTCAAAACAAATAGCATATTTGGATTCCTTGCCAAAAAATACCCAAATTCAAAAAAAATCGATCGAATTGGAGCTTAAATGAGGAATATATCGTCAATTTAAAATCGGCTCTTTTTTCAGAAAATTTTGTGATGGCGGGACAATTACAATGTGAGCAAGTCAAGAACCGGCATGCACTTGAGGTACAAGATGCATGCAAAACTTAAGGAGAAAAGTAGAGGTTAGTGACTTGGCGGTTGAGAGGGAGCCTCTCAACATGTAGTCTTAGAAGTAGTATCAGAAGGTTGTGGAGCAACCACAATTGGAGAAGCATAGAGGAGAATGAGTGGAAGAGTTCACTCAAGAAGAGACCTCCAGGAGGGGGTAATTTTGAGCCAGAAAGGCAGAGCTAGTACATGTAGTTATACCTCCAGGTGTGAGGTGGGGCGACGTGCAAAATTAATCCCAAGAAGAAATTTGGGCAGGGTCCATTGAGATGGTGTGTCTCACGGATCGAACCTGGCTACGAGGAGCCCACAGTACAGCAGTAGCAGGAAGGATCAGTTAGATTGATACAGTCAAACGTCAGGAAGACAAAAATCAGAGTGACAGATTTGGGATACTGGAGCACAGATCAGATTTGGCAGTAGTGCAGAGGGAACGGATGGAGATGTCAGCAACAGCGCACAGAGTCTAGTAGACATGATCAGAGGCTCAGTATTTAACTCAAAAATGAAAGTTCTCAGAATTGATTGGAAATGGAACGAAAGCAACCGGTCGTCTCTAGGAATCCAACACAACTCGTTTCGTCGAAAACAGATTTCGTATGAAGAAGATATAGCCTACTAAATGTCGTTCAGAATAGGAAAAATTTTAAAATAAAATGCAGAATAGTGACAGGTTGATGACATGGCAGCCCAGTCAGCATGCAGGGAATATTCTTCAGTTTTTGTCCAGTGGCACTGTGACAAGTGTCACAATAGGATTCACCAGTTTGGGTTTGAGAAGGTGAAACTTCCCAATGACTTCCTAAGGTTGAATTCGAATTTTTTTTATGTGAGAGGACATCCCAACTAGGGGCCGCCACGTGTCCACTATGGTGGGCCCCCTCTCCAAGGACAGGTTTGAATTATATATTGGGTTCTAATTTCATATGGGATTTCATATCCTAAGTTCAAACTACATTGGTGGAGGTTTGATTAATTATACATGGTGGCATTGGTTTAATATAACACATATTTTAAAGTTCGACATATATTATATATGGTGCATATTCGAATTTTAAATTATTCCAAATTTCGTATTTCGAATTATATAAACCAAAGTTAAATTTTGACAGAAAGGGTGCAATAATCAGTTGCAAAAACATGTATAGAGGGGTGAGGTTGTGGCTCGACCCCACGACCTCCCCCATACCATTCTTCGCCCTTGCCAACGGGCTACCACCATGGTTCTTAATAAACCATGTATCCGACTTTTATTTTTTTTCAAACGGTTTCTTAAGCAGAGGTTTGAATGGGGCGAGCCCCCTCCCCATGCGACCCTTCCACCAAACCACAGGCGCGGAACGAATATTTAAGTGCATCTTAACCTTTAATATGGGTTTAATTACCCATAAACCTGGTGTTATAGTGCTAATCAGAATTGTAATTTGGATTAGTTTAAATATGCGCTTATAGAGATAATCAAGTTTATCCACAGTTAATCTAAATTTACAGCTAATTAGTGACACGAGTTTAAAATGGCGAAAATTTTGGCAGTGCCTCCAAATTCGGTGGGAACCACCAGTTTGTCGGGGTTATCTACAGTCTTCTCCAGATTTGGAGGAGGAATCTAGGGAAAAATTGAATATGCCATATCTTGAGCAATTTTCGACCAATTTTGGCTCAGGAAGAGTCATTCCTAGCATATTGGCATGCTTTGAACACATTGGAATAGGTTGCAGAGGTAGAGGAGTAATTCTACAAGTGTTTTTGTCACTTTGAAGAATTTTGAAGCCTAGGGCCACTAGGAAGGAAGGCCATGCCTAGATCAGCTGAAGGCCAAATTGAGAGAATGAATAGTCATTTCTGATAGATTTTGACATTTTGAATCATTGGAGTATGTTTCAGAAGTATTTGATGCATGTAAACAGCAATTTTTTCACTATTGAGCTAATAAAGAGCCCCAAGCCATGGAAGTTGGACCAAGGAGATGTAGCCCAGGAGGGGTGAACTCCTTCATCAAAACTCTTGTTGATGGATCAATTGTGATGGTTTGTTGTTATTTATGTTTTTTTTGTTCAGTATTTTAAATTCATAATTTATGCTCTTGAATAACTCATAAAAACTCAGTTAAATTACCTATTTGACACACATAAACAACAAGGAAACTTGTACATCAATCATAAGATCAGCAAGTAAATTTTAAATCTGAAAATGAAATTAGAACAGAAAAACTAACATTCATAATCGGATCAAGTTGGTATGAGATCTTGGTTGAAAGGCAAGGTTATTTACTTGATAGTTTCTTGAGTTTTGTGCTAGTATAATGGTTGCAAATTTGTGATGCTGACAAGGTTAAAGTTACAGAAAGGTGAAGGGAAATTGTTGGTTGCAAGTCCTGAGGTTAGGACCAGAAGAAGGAGGGCTACAAGAGCACCATCTTCACCCAAAGTTACACTCATAGCTTCACTTGAATCACCTCAAGTTTTGTCTCAAGAAGCTGAGACTGAAGAGGTACAAATTGCACAAGAAGCTGAGTTGATTGAAAAGGTACAAGCATCAGAAGCTGATCTTGAATCCATAGCCATCATGTCAGGTGTTGGAGAGACTCAAGGTCATTCAGAAGAGGATGATGTCAAGAGATACTTCAATGACATAAAGAGGATGGTTAAAATTACGTTTAATGCATTTATTGCTGGGATGGCAGGAGAAGGTTCTAAGCCTCTACATGGAGAAGGAACTTCAGATGGTAAGAAGGATGAAGAGAAGAGTTCAAAGGGTAGTGGAAGAAAGCCACCTCCATCTCCACCATCTTTATCATCCTCATCATCTCCATCCGCATCATATTCCACTTCCACCACAAAAACCACTCACACTCACTCAAAGACCACAAAAGGAAAAACACCCTTACTCAAACTAGATGTCAAATTTGAGCTTCCAATGTATAATGGTGAGGTAAATGCAGAAATATTGGACAATTGGATACGTCAATTGGAGGTGTACTATAGGATTCAGAACCTTCATGAAGATGACATAAAGATTCAGTTGGCTTATTTGAGGATGGAAGGATCTACACTTGTATGGTGGGAAGCAAGGACTTGAGAAGAGATTAAAAACTGCGGTAAGATCTATATGTCTTGGTCAATTATTATTGCTGCCATTAAAAGGAAATTTTATCCCTTAGCTTACATGCAAAAGGATATTATTGATTGGAAAAATTTTAGACAGTTGAAAGGGAAAAGTGCACAAGATTATACTCATGATTTTAGGAGAAGAGCTCTTATTTTGGGTATTAATTTACATTCTCAAGAAACTTTGTTAAAGTATGTTGGGCGTTTTCACAGTTACCTTAGGCACACTATACTCATTTTTAATCCCACAAACATAGATGAAGTTTGTGTTCAAGCCACACACTTAGAGGCGAGAGGGAAACAAAACATAGATGATAAAAGTGAAAGTGAGGGTAAAGGAAAGGGAAAGTTTTATGGAAGAGGAAAAATAAATAGCTCTATAAAAAGAGATAAGGAAAAACTCACATGAAAAAACTGTGCAAAGATTGGCCATGGTGAAGACCACTGTTGGCAACTTCATCCAGAGTTGAAGCCAAAGAAAAGGGGAAAATTGTTGTTATAGTTGAACATGACTTAGGGTCAGATTCAGGAGCTGAGACAAAGATTACAGCCATGGGTTTGAAAGGTAAACATATTGCAAGCGTTATATCTTCAAATTGTTCAAATGTTACTCATGATGAAGATACAAGAATAGAAATTTTCCATATTAGAGTTGTCTCTAAACATACCAAGATTGATACACGTTTTGATAGTGGGTCACAAGCTAACTTGATTTCCGAAGACTTGGTTAAGAATCTAGACCTTGAAACTATTAAACATCCAAGACCATATCCTTTGGGTTTGATATGAAATAATGCAAACTTGCAAGTTACAAGGAAGTTCTTACTAAGATTTTCCATCAATTCAAACTTTACTGGTGAAGATGAACTTGATGTGGTGTCGCTTGAGATATCAGGTATTGTATTTGGAAGTCCTTATATGTATGATAGGAAAGCAGTGTTTCATCACCATGAGAATAAGTATCACTTGTTTAAATATGGTATTGAGTACATAGTTAGAGCACATAAGAAGAAGACAAGTGTGTCTCTTATAAATGCAGGAGAAATGAAGAGGATAGTGAATTCAAGTCAAAATTTGACATTATTGATGATCAAACAAAAAGGTGTTTTGAATCAAACTTTTCAAAAATATTCTTATGCTTGTAATGACATGTTTCAAGATTCTAACAGGTTGTCTTTGAAAGGAGGTGAACAAGATGTAAATCATTTGCAGCAGTTAACATCGGTGTTTAACAATGTTGGAAACAAGATGTCAGTGCAAGAGAGTTCAAAATTCAAAGAGAAAGTGACAAAGTAGGTTCGCAAATAAGGCATGGGTTCCACAAATTCTTATTTTTGGTTTCCAAAAGGTACATGGAAATGGCGAAGATACTTGGTCAAGAGTCGACGCAAGTACAAAGAAAGAACAGCTAAAAATCGCAATGGTGAAAGTGTGCAAGGTGAGACAGTTTTTAAGTTTCCTTTGATTAATGACCAAGGTAGGAACAAGATGGTTTCTGCAAGAATAGCTTACTGCTCTACAAATTCAATGACAACAAGAGAAGGTCACAAGAATCAAGGAAAAATTTAACTTTTATGAAAATCTCCAAATGATGAAATTGGGAAAATTTTAGTGGATAGAGATTGGAAGGGTGAGGGAACAGTACCCTCATCCACATGATCAGTAATCCAAGAAATTTTTGGGTCCAAAAGGCTTCT
This sequence comes from Pinus albicaulis, assembly GCA_034641835.2. Taxonomy (NCBI): domain Eukaryota; kingdom Viridiplantae; phylum Streptophyta; class Pinopsida; order Pinales; family Pinaceae; genus Pinus; species Pinus albicaulis. The sequence continues at coordinate 735,924,028 of CM076576.1, forward strand.
AGTGTGGAGGAATGATCTGAGGCTTAGTATTTAGCTCAAAAATTAAAGTGCTCAGAATTGATTGGAAACTGAACGATAGCGACTGGCATGTCGCCAGGAATCGAACGCAACTCGTTTCATCGAAAACCAAGTTTGGATGAAGAAGTTATAGCCTGTTGACCACCGTTCAGAACAAGCAAATTTTTAAAAAAAATTACAGAACAGTGACAGGTTGATGACATGGCAGCCCAGTCAGCATACAGGGAATATTCTTCATTTTTTGTCTAGCGGTACTATGACAAGTGTCACGACAGGATTCACCAGTTTGGGTTTGAGAAGGTGAAATTTCCCAATTACCTCCTAAGGTTGAATTTAAAAAATATATATGTGGGAGGACAGCCCAACCCAGGGCCACCACGTGTCCCCTATGGTGGGCCCCATTTCCAAGTTCAGGTTCAAATTTCATATCCTAATGTCAAACTACATTGGTGGAGGTTTGATTAATTATACACGGTGGCATTGGTTTAATATAACACATATTGAAAATTTTGACATATATTATATATGGTGCATACTCAAATTTTAAATTATTCCAAAGTTTCTATTTCGAATTATATTAACCAAAGTTCAAGTTTGATACAAATGGCGATACTCGGTTGGAAAAACATGTATAGAGGGGAAAGGTCGGGGCTCAACCCCACAACCTCCCCCATACCATTCTTTGCCCTTGCCAATGGGCTACCACCATGGTTCTTAATAAACCATGTATCTGACTTTTATTTTCTTTCAAACGGTTTCTCCAGCGGAGGTTTGGAGGGGGCCAGCCTCGCGGCCTATCCCCCTCCCCATGCGACCCTTCCACCAAACCACACGCGTGGAGCAAATATTTAAGTGCATCTTAACCTTTAATATGGGTTTAATTACCCATAAACCTGGTGTTATAGCCTTATTCAGAATTCTAATTTGGATTAGTTTAAAAATGCGCTTATAGCACTAATCAAGTTTATCCATAGTTAATCTGAATTTACAACTAATTAAACTCGAGTTTAAAACAGCGTAAAATTTGGCAGCGCCTCCAAATTTGGCAGGAACCAACAGTTTGTCGAGGTTATCTAGAGTCTTCTCCAGATTTTGAGGAGGAATCTAGGGAAAAATTGAATATGCCATATTTGAGCAATTTTCGACCAATTTTGGCTCAAGAAGAGTCATTCCTAGTAGATTGGCATGCTTTGAACACATTGGAATAGGTTGCAGAGTTAGTGGAGCAATTCTACAGGTGTTTTTCACTTTGAATAATTTTGAAGTCTAGGGCCACTAGGAAGGAAGGCCATGCCTAGATCAGCTAATGGCCAAATTAAGAGAATGAATAGTCATTTTTGGTAGATTTTGACATTCTGAACTCATTGGAGTATGTTTCAGGAGAATTTGATGCATGTAAACAGAAATTTTTGCACTATTGAGCTAATACAGACGCCCAAGCCATGGAAGCTGGACCAAGGATATGTAGCCTAGGAGGGGTGAACTCCTTCATCAAAACTCTGTGTTGATGGATCAATTGTGATGGTCTGTTGTTCCTTATGTTGTTGTTGTTCAAAATTTTAAATTCATACTTTATGCTCTTGAATTCACTCATAAAAACTCAGTTAAATTACTTGTTTGACACACATAAGATACAAGGAAACTTGTACATCAAGCATAAAATCAGCAAGTAAATTTTAAATATGAAACAAAATTAGCACAGCAAAACTAACATTCATAATCAAATCAAGGCAGGTGCAGTAGGATCCAGTAGTCAGAAGACTCTAATGACAGATGCATTATACCGATTCAGTTTTTTGGAGGCTATTCAGTTTCAGGAGTTGAAGGTGCAAACAACACTAGAGAAGTGTTGCATGCAGAACATTCCAAAGGTACCAGATCGTGATAGATTGAATTCCTTTCTTGTTGAGAGGGAGTGTTGAAATTTGCAACAAGAAACAGTGAAATTGGCAACCAGAAAAGACAAAAAATGCACACACATTGGTGTGGGATTCTATTCACATATCAATAAGGAATTCAGTTACACATTAGTGCTAAATGTGTGTGTCTAATTTATTTTTCCCTTAAATAAATTGTAATTTCATCTCATAACAACTTGTATCAGTTAACTAAGTCAAGAAGACTAAGTTAGCTCAATACTTTCGAGTTGAGGGTATAAGATGAGGCATGTAGAGTGATTCTAATATTTTGGGGGTCCAGTGTCAGTTGTAGCACTAGTGTGGTGTGAGTGTAATCAGTTAACTCAAATTAATTGAGTTAAAATCAGTTTAACTAGTTCTAACTGAATGAAGAATTAGTGAGAAGTACAGTTAATTAAATTAGATTTAATTCACAAGTAGTGATCAATTATATAACTGATGATTCGCTATTAATAGTTGCATGCATGTCAGTTCTGATGAAGACCCAGTTGAGACAGAGGTTAAAGGGAATATAACTATTAGTTGTATTATTAGAAAATTGCTTGGGCGGAATTATAAAGTTAGAGGAAGGCTCATGAAGGATTGCATAACCAAGGAAGGTTGATTATCCTATTTCATAGGTATTAATTTCCTAGGGATTGCATGAGCAAGGCTGGGCTAAGCATGGCCTGAGAATTGGCTAAGTAATGGTCAATTTTGCCTAAGAATTGCTAGTCAGTTTTGAGCAGGATCAGGGTGAGATGAGCGGTAGAGTGCAATATTTTCTCGGTGTGAGAAAGAATTGTATTGTTTCATGATTTTTTGACTATGTACAATATATTATATAGGGGTTTTGAGTAGGTTCTTTCCATAGATACATCTTGTGTTTTGTGATTGATAATTTCCTTTCTCTTACTTGCATGTGATTGAGCGATCGTATTTTATATTTTGCAAATATAGTAGAAGGATTCAGTATCTTGTTTTAGTACATTACATGATCAGATTGAATCCATTGGTATATAGTTTCTAAATAATTCCTACAACATCAACCCCTTCACAAACACCTCGACATTCTCCAAAGGGACACGGTAAAACTCCATTATTGAAACTTGACATAAAATTTGAATTGCCTATGTATAATGGAGAGGTAAATTCTGAGAGATTAAATAATTGGGTTCGTGACTTGAATTGTATCGTAGGATACAAAGGATCAAGGATAACGAGACCAAAATTCAACTTGCTTCAGTAATATTGGAGAGTGCAGCACTTATTTGGTGGGAAGCCAAAAGTAAATAGGACATGAAGAAACATGGTAAGGTCTTAACCTCTTGGAATGGTTTTGTTGTTGCATTGAGGAGACAATTTTATCCATTAGCATACATGCAAAAAGCTATCATTGATTGGAAAAAATTTAGGAAATTAAAAGGTCAAAGTGTGCAAATTTATACCCAAGAGTTTAGAAGAAGAGCATTTATATTGGGTGTAGATTTTTCATCTCAAGATACTTTGCTAAAATGCATTGGAGGTTTGCATAGTTATTTGAGACATACCATTCTCATGTTCAACCCGACAAGTTTAGATGAGATTTGTGTCGAGGAAACACATCTAGATGCAAGAGTGAAATTTTTTCCACAAGAGGGAAACAAAAATCCATTTAAAGGTGGAGACAAAGGAAAGGGTAAGTTAAAATGAAAATGGAAGAATAATGCATCCATAAAGAAAGAGGGAGAAAAATTAACATGCAAGGATTGTTCAAAGGATGGTCACAATGAATATCATTGTTGGAAACTTCATCTTGAGATGAGACCCAAAAAAATTAACAAGGGAAAGCAAAAGACAGCTGCAACTACAAAACATGATTTAGGATCTGATTTGGAAGATGAAACAAAGATCACAGCTATGGGATTGAAAGGTAAGGAATCCATTGCTAGCACTAGTTCTTCAAATAGTCACTATGAAACTCAAAGTGAAAAATAAAGAATAGAACTTTTCCATAATAGAGTCATCTAAAAAAATAATAAGATCGACACTCTATTTGATAATGGCTCACAAGTAAATCTCATTTCTGAAAACATTGTCAAAAAGTTGAATTTGGAAACCATTCCTAATCATAAACCATATCCTATAGGTTGGGTGTGACAATGCAAAGTTGCAAGTAACTAGAAAATGAAAACTAAAATTCTCCATTACTACAAACTTCATTGATGAGGTAGAGCTTGATGTAATTCCATTAGACATATGTGTTATTGTTTTGGGAAGCCCATATCTTTATGACAAGAAAGTTATCTTTGATTTCCAGGAACACAAATATCACTTGTTCAAATATGGTATTGAGTACATTGTTAGAGCACATCACAAGAAACTAAACCTTTCACTTGTGAATGCCGGAAAAATCAAGAGACGTGTTAACTCTAGAAAGACTTTTGTGCTTCTAATGATCAAACCCAAGATTGATATTGATAATGAAGTTTTTCAAGGTTGTGATTCAAAGTTGAAATTTTATTTGGTTGAGGTTGTTAACCAATATGATGAGATGTTTCAGGAGCCTAAGGGGTTGCCTCCTAAAAGAGGAATCCAACATGAAATCCAATTGCAGCAAGATTTTCAGTGATGGAAAATGCAGAAATTAAAAAACAAATTCAAGAGTTTCTTTACAAGGGGATCATCTGACTAAGTACTTCACCATGTGACTCACCTATTGTTTTGGTTCCAAAGAAAGATGTAACATGGCGCATGTGTGTGGACTTTCGTGCATTGAACAAAATTATGGTAAAGAATTGTTACCCACTTTCTAGAATTGATGATTTACTTGATCAATTGAAAGATGTTGTGTATTTCACTAAGTTGGACTTGAGGAGTGGTTATCATAAATAAGAATCGATGAAGGAGACATATGGAAGACATCATTCAAAACAAAGCAAGATTTTTTTGAATGGTTGGTTATGCCTTTTGATCTTTGTAATGCTCCTTCTACTTTCATGCGTGTGATGAATGATGTATTGACTCCTTTTCTAGTTGACTTTGTGATAGTCTACTTAGATGACATATTAATTTTCAGCAAGTCCCATGAAGAACATGTCATGCATGTCAAGAATTAGATGTCTTGAATAAAGAACAGTTGTTTTTAAATATACCGAATTGTGAATTTGGAAAAACTTATTTAGTCTACTTGGATCATATTTTTGGAGGAGGTGAGTTGAAAATAGATCCCTCCAAGGTTGATGTCATTTTGAATTGGCCAAGGCCCAAAACAGTGACAGATGTTAGAATATTTTTGGGAGCAGCCCAATATTGGAGAAATTTTATTGCTAACTTTTCTTCTATCGCAACTCCATTGCATGCAATGAAAAGTGTGAAGCAGCTTTTCTAGTGGGGACATGAACAGCAAAAAGCATTTGATGCATTGAAGGAAAATATCAGTTCATCTCATGTACTTGCACTTCCTGACTTGAGATAGTCATTTGAGATATAGAATGATGCAAGCGACTATGCAATGGGCGCAGTCCTAATGCAACATGGTAATCCCATCTATTTTCATTTAGAAAAATTTATTGGTGCAGTGATTAACTATCCTACATATGACAAGGAATTGTATGCATTGGTGCAAAGTGTGAAAAAGTGGAAACACTACTTGACGGGTAAGGAAATAATCATTCACATGGATCATCAGCCATTTCAATACTTGCACTCACAAACCAAGCTGCAACAAGCAAGGAACTTTCGATCGATGGGATTTCTTCAACAATTCCACTTGGTGATAAGGTATAAGAAAGGTATCTATAACAAGGTTTTCGATATGCTTCTAGACCAATTGTTAGTGCATCCATTATTCTTAAGAATAATTATGTCATGCATGAGAGCTATGTTTAACAATATGCTTTAGATAGTGATTTAAAATATGTATATGCGACTTTGTGTCAAGGTAACCAAGTAGAGGAATTGGTTATCATGTGCATGATAACTTGTTGTAACATCTTGGCAAGCTTTGTATTCCACAAGGAGAGAAATTCAACATCATCAGGGAAGCACATACTTCTCTTATTGTTGGTAATTTCAGTGTAGGTAAGACAGTGGCACAATTACATAGGTATTATTATTGACCTCGTATGCTTGAAAGTGTGTCAATAGAAATTTGGGATTGTATACACCACTTCTTGTACCTTCTCGTCCATGGGAGAGTGCTTCTATGGATTTTGTAGGAGGTATACCTATGTCTAGGATAGGTCATGATTATCATTATTTAGTTGTGGATAGGTTCATAAAAATGTGTATTTTGATGCCTTGTAAAAATTAGTTACAGATGAGCACAATACTCAGTCATTCTTTCAGAATGTATGGGTGCATTTTGGGTTGCCCACATCCATTGTTAGTGATTTATATTCTCGCTTTGTTGAGAAATTTTGGTTAATATTGTGGGGACTCATGGACACAAAATTGAAAAAAGTTACATCATTTCATCCGCAAACAGATGGCCAAACATAAGTGGTGAACATTCATGGGTATTGCAGCAAGCATCCTAAGTTGTGGGATGAACATTTTCACTATATTCAGCATGCTTACAACCGGGCCAAGCATTCATCAACTCAAACATCACCATTTGAGGCGTGCTTGGGATATTTTCCCAAATCTCCTTTATATTTTTATATTTGGGAAAGATGTTGTTTTTTATGGTCATAGTGACATAGACAAGGCTAAAATATTCATTGAACAAGTTCAATTGGTACATCAAACATTTCAAGAACAGTTGGAGAAGAGTCAAGTCAAGTACCAGACAAGACATGATAAGCGTCGTGTAGATCATAGTTTCAAAGTTGGTGATGAAGTTTGTCTTCACATTAGCAAAGAGAGACTCCAAGGAGAAGGTAAAAATTTGAAACCAATTCAATATGGTCCATTTAGAATTTTGGAAAAGATTGGTAATAATGCCTTCAGGTTTGATTTTCCTTCATATACGCAAATTTATGCAGTTGTTAATGTTGAGAATTTAAGATTATATGATCCTTATTTGATTGAAGATCAAGGAGAGAATGTTTAGATTCCTTCAATTGAATATTTATCTCCTGAATATCTTGAAGAATTAAAGCAAGACACTATCCTTGAAAATAAACAAGGACTTCAAAACGAGGGAATGTGGAGTACCTTCGTGTGGGGCTCAAGGGAACAAATCCAAGAAAATCCAACTAGATTGGGATTAGAAGCGTGAGGGAATTGTACCCTCATATGTTTGTTAACTGAAAGTGATATTTTGGGGTCCAAAAGTTTCCAGTGGGGAGGAATGATCCAGTGGATCAAGAAAGTGCTTAAAATTTAAAGTTCTCATATTGGCTTGAAACCAACGCCAAAGCGTAGATCCCATCACCCTGAATCGTCACAACTCGTTTCACTCAAATCCGATATCGGATGCTCCCGTTATCGCTTTCTGTTTGTTTTGGGAAACAAAACAAAAATTGGATTTGGGTTGCAAGGATACCCAGTCAGCTTTTGTACTGTTGACTAGACCGTGACATGGGAGGGTGACTATTCCTCCATCTCCCAATGGCTGGTTGACAAGTGGAAATGTCTTATTTGTTCGAATTTGGTTGAATTTCATTGGTTTACATGTTGTTGTGGTGGTCCAATGACCGATTAAAACTTTTTATAGGCCAGAGCGAGTCTCCACGGGGTTTGAGCATGATACCTCTCAACTACCAACAAAGACCTCTGCCAAATTTTTTGTGATGTTTCTTAAACCTTATGGGTGACAGGCGTTATTTAAAGTTTTATTGTTATGCATTTGGGGATGGGGACTGGGATTAACCCCTGACCCTGGTCCATCAACCAGGGTTAATGTCTAACCCCGGCCTAAGACCATATATTAAACCCATACCCAAATTTCATTGCAAACATAATCATCGATGGAGTGATCCATGCATATACCACCACTGAACCTTATGATAAACCCATAATCCAAGGTTTGATGCAGCGTTGGTTGGCAGTTACGATGGCGGTTTCTGCCATGACCACATTCACAATGGATAACGTTTTATGTTAGGGCTAAAACTTAAGGTGGTGAGCGGAATCGGCCTTGGGCGGGGTTTCCGCAACCCCTAACCATAGGTCTCCAAACCACCATTCAAACCATAGTCAACACGAAGTTTTCCTGGCGGGAAAATGTACGACCGTTCTGAAATCAACAGCGGGCAAGAGGCCACTTTGCAGAAAATTAGTTGGATAATGGGTCAACCAGCGCGATTAAGGAGGTGAAAATTCTCACCCGGGGCGGCCAGAATCTTGCCGACGCAGGGCAAAGTTGTCGCTCGACGTTGCCGTGAAAGGTAGAATTGTAATACATATTGCAGGGAACTGTGAATTGTAGGACAGTTAGCAGAAAACTTCATCCGAGCATAACTCATTGACTTTTTGACCTTTTTTGGAGCAGAAAGAGCCCAGTTGGGGGTTTTTAATTGTTCTAGAGCCATTGGAGACATTGTTTAAGAATTATGAGCATTGTAAATTGATTTAAACACACTCTTTTGAGCATAATGAAAGAGGCCCAACCATTGTAAGTTGGACCAAGAGATGCACCCCATGAGGGGTGAACTCATTCAATATTTGTTGTTTTGTGTATATTGTTATAGTACTGATGTCTTCCTTAGTTTCTAAAAAAATGAGTTTTAAAGTATGTTAATGTGTTAATGAAATTGACATAAGTGTTTAAAAACCCTAATCTTTTCACTTGCAAATTTTACCATAATACCTCAAGCTTACATATACAGATCACTTATTTATTCAAATGATATTGATCCACCAGGTTAGGAATAACATAGCTATAATTAGATCCAGGATCAGTCAAAATGGAAACAAATTGATCATGAAGCTTACCTTCCATCTCAATAATAGATGTTCGATGGTATGTCTTCCTATTATCAACTGTTGCATAGATCTATGGAATGCTCTGACCAACATCCCCAGCTATTTGCGCCTCTTTAGCACTCTATATTTGTGGCTCTCCACCCTAGTACAATGGAAAATCCTTTTTACGATGGTCTTTACCAAAAATCCAACAATTCAATGGTTCCCTGTCGTTGCCTTTATTCTGTTGTTCTCTAGGATGAGACCCATTTCCTTTCTCAGTTGCATTAAACTTCTTATAATGGGTTGCATTTTATTTCTCACATGCATCCTAAGATCTTCCTCGCTTCTTAGTACATTTTCCTTTAGTCTTCTCATTAACATTCTAGCCACGCTTGAACTCAAGATTGTGCTTTGACTATTGATAACAATGCTTTAACTTCCTTATAGATTCATCCAATGATAGAGGCTCATCAAACTCAATCTAATCTTTAAATTAAAATGGAAATCCATTGATGAACCTTTGGATATTTTCTTTCTCATCCTTGAGATAGGGCACATATCTCAACACCTCTATAAATTTAGTTGTATACTCTTCATTTGTCATGGAACCCATCTTGAGCTCATATAACTCCTTGACATTTCCATCATAATATATCTTAGATAGGTACTATGTCCTGAAGAGTCTTTCAAACTTATCCCAAGTCAGATTCTCTTCTCTAATGCCTCTAACATTCTTAATATCTTCCTACCAGATATTTTATTTTCCTTTGGGACTGAAGGTGGATATCTTGGCTTTCATATTCTCCGAGTAATCATGAAATATGAAAAAATTTATTATCCCAAGAATCATGCTTCTAAATATTTTGATTTCTTCATTTTCCCATCAAAATTAAGAGGTTTGGCTTTCTTGAATTCTTCCGGGAAATACTCTCTCCTCCTATGATGTTGGCAGTGACAACGATGATGTCTCCTGGAAGAAAAGCTCAAATAAAACCTATTCGTACTTGTCCTATTGTCAGGTGTATCCAATAGTATGTCATTGTTCACTGTATCATCCTTTTCCAACATGTGTCTTCTCTGAGACATGCTACTGTATGCCCCATTAGTCTTCTCCTCTTGCCTATCTCCATAATTGATCCCCAACTATCCCTGCTTTTGTAAGTTTGAAAGGCTTTTAAGAATCATTTCACTGACTTCAGATTGTTTTTCTTAAGCCTTTGCAAGTATTTCTTATGCCTCGATCAACTTGTTATTATCTTCTTTATAGCTTCTAATCTCTGCCCTCAAACTCCTCAATGTATCTGCTAGATCGAGAGAATATTCCTCTCCTTGCTGCTCAACTGACTTCTCCCATTCTACATATTTCACTTCGGGCATGTACGTGGAGTCATGTGAACTATAATCCACCATTTTATCTTCATATTTTAGCCTTATATTACCTACAAACATACCATGTTAGATCAAACAAATAGAAGACAATCAAAATCATGCCTCAATGTATCTCAAGGGAGGCTTTTACATTTTCACAAGTCAGTCCAGATTAGCACAATATATATATATATATATATATATATATATATATAGAGAGAGAGAGAGAGAGAGAGACAACATATAAACATCATGCATGAATCAATACAAAACTGAAACAATAACCACATTCATGATAACCTGATGCAAGTGCATCTAACGTAGGTCAATTTTTTACTAGATGAGTTAGTTTGTAAAGTTAGGATATAATTAATTAATGTATTTTTCCTATAGTTTTCGAAGAAAATGATAATTATTGTAAATAAGAGAAGATTCGAGAGTATTTTGGAAGTTTTGAGAGAGTTATGGATTAGTTAGATCTTATCTAGGGATAAGGGAGTAGATGAGAGATTTTAGGGATCAAGAGAGATATTGTGGGAGTTTGTTGAGGATCTAGAACCTATTTTGGTTCAAGTCCATTTGTATAAATTGAGGTGAGCCTATGAGGCATGAAGATGTGTAGAAGAGTGAAGAGTGTGTGTGAGAAGTGAGGAATGAGTTTGCCAAGCATGAGGTCAGTAATCCTCCTAAAAATATTTTAATTTATTAATGAATCATTTCTGAGTTTTTTATGTGCACTTGATATTCTGTGATTTTGAATTTTGGATTTGTCTTTATTTTAAGTGCAGACCCTATGGTTTGTGCGTAATAACCATAATCATATGAATTTACCCCAAGGTCCAATATTGTAAACCTTGCTTTGCTACCACTTTATAACATTGGTACTATAGAAATGTTTACAGGGAACGGAACTGCTCTGATACCACCCTGTAACACCCCACCCCACATTTACTTGCTTTCACAAGATCTACAGGGTAAACATGAGCTGATCGTTACTATGACATGACTCGAAACCAAGTTCCAATTATGGAAGTGGGTCCTACTACCTTTAAACTTTACTGCAACCTCCAAGAACACCTAATCACCCAGATGTCAGACAATATCCACTGATAATATTTTCCTGGACTGACACTACCTTTTTTACTCACTTCTCAGCCCAACTGCACGCATGTCAAACATTTAATGCAATCAGAAGGATCCAACCACATGTACAAGGCTCCTTCCATGCAGCTATAGCCGAAAACCCCTAGTTCTGTGTCTACGGCCACATATTGAGTGCCACAATCTTAAGGCTAGCCTACAGGCCACTGCCCAAAACTATCCAAAAAAATTTAGAATTAAGTCTAAGATGATCACAAGTATGCATAACCTATAGTTAGGCTCAAATATTTCCCAAACATGTAAAACACATTATAAACATTTCGAAAAACATATGGTAAGCATAGTAGCTACAAGTCATGGATTCATATATGATCATGGTCTCATTCATTTCACTAGAGAATCATCAAGAAGGATCACTTCCCTCTCAAGCTAGCTACATAAAACACTTATTAGATCATACATTCATATAACCATTCAATAAAGTATCGAATCATGAACAAGATCCATAACAAGAGCACTTCATTTAACCATTCCTATAACTGTCATTTAACCAGAATGAAACCATAACAAACCAGTCATAAAATCAACACAATAACCAATACATGTGCTCATTGATTTCAATCAGAAATGACACTTAATAGCATATACATAAATTAAACCATGTCAAGGACTTCCACGTACCACCCGACCATAACATGGGTTGAACCAAATATCTCTTTCAAATAGTCACCCTCATTCCATATTCCAAGCATGAATGTGGAATCTCGTGGGATAAACCAAAACAAAACCAATCATTGCATCTAGAGGCTAAACCACCTCAACCCTCAACCACAGTTATTTCACCTAAACCAGTCCAGAAAACACCAAACCAACACCATCTTGGATGCCTCATAATTTATTGAAAATACGTAGAGGAATTTTCCTGTCTCCGCCCACTTGTCAAGGGATTCCCAGAGAAAACCATATCCACCCCCAACCCTTGGCATTTTCCTAAGACCACCTCACACGGATCCAAAATATTCCAAAAATCCAAAGCTCAACCAAGAATGAATCCCATCACACCATGGCTATCCAGGAAATGGAAAGGAAAGGATGAAACCATTTTCAATTTAGGAAAATCTCATGCCAATGATAGATAAGCAGTCATGTTTATCAAATGCATGCACCATGCATTCAAATCCCAGCAAGGAAATCACACATGCAACCTGTTAATAGTAAAATCTTCATGTTGTAGTTGCTCTTCCAATATTCTCCTTGTACTCCCATTCTTGTCCTTTGATTTTCCTTTGCTTTTTTGTTTGCTTGTGTCCAAGAGCTCTCTCTCCCATCTTGGAGTTTGATTTCTGAAACTGATCAAAATCTGAGGAAAAGCTTATCAAAATCTCAAAATTGATCACAAGTTGTCAAATGTTTCTCAGGTGCCTTTTTATCATTGATGTATGGTGTCTCTTCCTTTCCTTTTCCTATTTTCTTTCATTTTCCCTCTAATTTCCCTTGAAAGCATATTCTTGTCTCTTCATCTTCCTTTTATTCTATTTTGTCATTTATTTCCCTTTGCCTGTGTCAATGTCAATGTCAATTTCCATAGCCATTAATTAACTACATGTGATGCCCACTTTATTTTTTTTCTCTCCATTCAGCTTAGAATACGTGTCCCATTACCTTGGTTGTATTTTTCCTTTATAATGCCCTTCCATTTACATGGAATATCAACCTGGGTTTGTTACAGAGACCGAGGCTTCTAGGTTTGCTGCAACATCTATAGTTTTGTATGGAATTCGCAAATGTTTCCTATGGAGTTGTTGTCGCAGCTCGAGGGTGACCATTTGTTGAGCTTATGAACCATCAGGTTTATCATTAGGAGGAACATGGATAGCATGTAGCCAGTCGGCTCTTATTTCTCATATAAGTAACCACGCTCTTATGTATCGCAGTTTATTTATATGTTGTGTTAAGTTAATATTTTTACTTTTAAACCTTATATTTTGGGTTCAAGCTTATTGTTGTTAATGCACAGATATTTTCCATTGTGATATATAAACTACATTGTATGTGATGCATAATTCTTGTAAGGCACGTAGAACTACATTTTATGTTATATTTATTGGTCACATGCAAGATATAAATGAAGACAAATTTGAGTGTTTACATGCTCCCGCAAATTAAATTATTTATAATTATGGAGTTTTTTATGACTGATGTTGCTCGGTTTGGGGCCAAGGACATTTCAAATTGGTATTAGGGCCCACTTTCAACACTAGGTCTTAAATTGGGCCAAAAATATAGGTTGTCCACCAAGTGTTTGATGAAAGTGTCAAAAGTGGAATTAACAGAATTTTTTATAAATTCGATAACAAATTTCCACATGAAGAAATCACGTGGATTAAAAGGAAGTAACATGTCATAATTGGTTAGATTTGGGCTTGATTAGGCCGGATTCAAGTTAAATTTAAGAAATATAGGTAGTTTTTCAATTGTTTAGTGAAATCCCAAGGTTTGGAATGGTGAAATTTCCCAAAATTTCCCCTCTTAATCATATTACAAGTGATGAAAAAATGGGCTCAGTGATCGTTAAATTGATTCAATTACAGGACCAATTAGGTGCAATTGGTTATTTTATTCGGAGAGATAAATTTTGTGCATAGCACATCACTTCCACGGTAAATGGGGGTTTTAATTATTTTTTAAATATTAAATTTTTTATATATATAGCTTCATTATTTAAACAATGCTTACCAAATAACATCAATCATAGGGTTAAACTGACGCGTGTAACATCCGTCCAAATCGCACACAAATCTCACACGTCCGATACAAGAAGGCTTCGTCAGTGCTAACCTTCCCCTTTCCCCGGGATTTCGCTCGAACTAATTTTCGTTCGTGCATCCATAGTACAGTGGTGTAGTAGTGGTGCATGTGCCTCGCGAGGAGAATGGTGCCATAGATTCACTCGCAAATGATGGAATCGATTGGCCATCTGTGTATGCAAGTCCTCATGCTCAAGGCAGAGTTATTCAGCGTTGCACAATTGTCGAGGGGTCCAAGCAGTACATACTTCCAAAAGGAAGGAGGCGAGGGCTTTATGGTTTCTCCTCTACACAATCCAGTTTACTTTGCTAAATTCCTACGTTGTTGTTACTCTGCTGCCAAAAAAAAATGAGATGTACATGTGCCTCAAATGTCAGTATGGTTTCCATCCCAACATATTTATGTGTTGTTTATTGTCCCAAACATAGGGTTTATGATATGGTCTCTCGGATTTCAAGTTTTAAACTCAATTTATTCAAAATATAATAGCCTTTTTATCTCAAATTCTTGTTCTAGTCTAATTACACTTTGTTCTAGTTTTCTGCATATTATCTTCACACTATTTTGGAGATATTGCAGCTCGTTATGTTCAAGTTCATAAAAAAGGCTTGAAACTTGGGTTGCGTGGTGTGTGGTGAAATTCTACAGCCATATACACTGAACAATGAATGGGTCCTATCTGTAACTATGTTGAAAAATATCGTACATGGATTGCATGGTCTATATAATGGAAATGAATATATGCATAAGTTCCATATTTCTATTTTCAACTTGTCTGATTTCTTTGGACCATCATCCTAATTGCTTTTAATTTATGAATGTGCATGTATGTATTTTTTTTAAAAGAAATGTTGGGTTTATGATATTTGTATCATTAGACACGTTGTTTCCCTCATAGAAGAGAATGGCATGCGTGCCTCTGGCATAATCATGGGCATGTTTATTCCACTAATGCATTGTATTGTGTTGTGTGGGCTTGTAGTTTCTCACTAGGGTGGTGGAGCCTTGCCACAATAACTCTCTAAATTATGTTTAGCATATTGGTGTTTGGAATTCCCTGGATCAATGCATTCTACTCAGATATTAGTGAGCGCATAACATACATCGATGAGAAATAAGGGAGTGGGCCACCCTTATCAACTTGTCATTACGTAATAAGGTGTTTCCCCCTCTAAATTGTATGTCTAATGCATACATTTATATTGTTGGCACGAGATTCATGACGATGGATGTGATCTTTTCCGTCCATATATTGAACAGGTGGATTGACTCACCTTCCCTCTTTACCTAGCTCAGTGGGGGTTTTGGACCAGAAATCGCCCAAAGATTGAAGGTTTTGAGACAAGATATCTCCTCTCTCCCAAACTCAGGATCCAATTTCATTGCCACCGCTGTAGAGCTCATACGCAAACCGGACAGGTTGTCGATCTACGCTAGCCTCCATCAATAAACAAATGCATTGCAAGTCCTGGATTCGAGATTTACCATCCTGGTATTTTGAATATCACAGGCCTAAACCAGTTAACTCTAGACTGAACAATATTCCCATGAGCTCATGGAGACAAATTAGGTAATTCGAGGGGCCTTTGGAGACTTGAATAGTGAAACAAAAATTCACGTCTAATTGAATGAATCAAACTATTCGAATAAATTATTGACTTTAAAAAAAAATAAGACTTTCTCCATGTGAGCTTCATAATAATTGAGTCTGCAATAGGAAGTGGCTCATGGCATGTGTTATCTAATGACACATAGCGATCAGGTATTTGAAGAGTTGTAGTGCGTGGTGAACATTTTTGGGTCCAATGCTTAACATGGATCCAATAGTCTTCCCTCCTTCCAATTTGGATTGAACTCCCACAGTGATGCCTCTTCATCGATTTGAATAATGATAAGGCAGCCCGTAAAAACTCTTTTCCATGGTCGATCTGCCCCTTGAGCTGTAATTTATTTAGCTTTGATGGATAATCTAGAGCCCAACAACACTCCACAATCCCTGACTTTGACGAAATTCATGATCTTTCAACAGGCATGGATCTCAGTGTACAGATCTATAAAACCCACGGAGAACAACAATAGGTCGGAGAAGAGAAGCACCCTACTCCACCAAATAATTAACAATTGCCAACGTTCCACCTAGTCTTAAAACCTTGACCACACAAATCATAAAGTGAATGTCGTTGCAAGTTATCTTGCGAGTCTGGTCGTCGTTGCAGATGCTACAATTGACAGTTTTTTTTTTTTTTTTTTTTTTTTAATAAGCCCTGGGGAACAAATGTACACACTGAAACAACCGCTAGAATGATATTAGTGAATAAATTGGATCCAGCTGTGGCAGTCAAAAAGTTGCGTATTGATCAACAAAACCAAGCTCTCTCACACACAGATCATAAAAAAATTCACAATAGAAAACAATCCTCACACCTATACTAATTTATAGGCTATACAACAATAACACTCAAGATCCCTCACATCTTCATGGCCCTCCCTTGAGGGAGTCAAGTCAGTACCATATCTGATACCATATTAGAAAATAGAAGGAGCGAAAGATTGTTTTCACACAACAAATCACTCGATATATTTTATTGATCTCAATGGTTACTTATTTATAACATATAAATTACTCACTAAGACACATCTAGATAGTTATTACAGCGCACACATAGGAAAACAACTACATCTAGACTGACTTCTAGGGACTCACGATGACAACCACACATGACATCGAAGCATTACTTCCAACGATGCAGCCATAGTATAGTCACTGTAGTTTATCAGCTCAATGGGGATTTTGTCTCCTCAAATGCTATTAGTGACTTGGGGATGGCGTCACTAGCAAGGCCACACCATGTTGCTGCATTTATGTGTTTTTGTGTGTTTTTGTGCCAAATGGCAGTGGCCTCACTCAAATGTATGGACGCACATAGACAGTAGTGGTCGACATTTTCGCGGGGTGTGGTCACGTTGTTGGAATTTTGAGAATTCCAAACAAACAGTAATGGAGAAAATAATCTCCCCTCTACAACACAAAGAAATTTTTAAACAACTTGAGCAGGAGACAAAGTTTAACACTTTGAAAATTTTCTATTTCAAAAAAAAAAAAACTATTACAGACTTCCTCACTGAGAGGGATTCCAAAAGACCAGGACTGCTACCCACGCAGTGCCAAAATTAACTCTCTGTACTTCAAACAGTGCTCTCTGTCTGTGTAAAGAAACGCTGCAATATATTTCCTCTTCGCGCTGATGTGCGAAAAACACCAAAACAGAACAATACAATCACTCACCGCCCTTTTTTTTTCATTATATATATATATATATGGCGCGGCGGTTATAAACCCAAGAACAAACAAATAAACAAAATACAAAGGAAAACCCTTTGCGCAACAATTAAAAATTCGAATGTATGACGTGCGAGTGGGACCACATCACAATCGCAAACAACAAACGAGTGCAATCGGAGCGCACAATGGAGAAGTTCCGATTGCGATCCATAAACGGATGCGATGTCACATTTCAACTCCAGCCTAAAATATAGATCGAGTCCGCCACTCCAATCGCACCAAATTACAAAAGGCATGCGATCAATCGGAAGTTGCGATTGCGATTACAACGGACGCGATGGCCCGATATAAAACATGGCATATAAATCGATCGGGTCCGCGCTTTAAACAATCGCGCGACCAAACAACAAAACTCCGATTGCGATTGAACAATCGGATGCGATGGCGCATAAAATGTGGTGTATAATACAATCGGGTCCGGCCTTCAATCGGAGGTCATAACATATCCGCTCCGATTGAGCCTTGCGATTCCATTGAGGTGTCGCCACGTGGTCAAGTGGACCCACGGGCCTCCGCTGCTATGGGGGGGGCGATTTATATGTGTTTCAATGTATTAAAACGTTCCGCTTTTCGGAACTCTGCCATATCAACAAGACACTTGCGCTATGTAACATTGCGATATGAGATTGCGATTTGATCGCATCGCATAGCAAACTCTTCATCAACAAGACACTGCGGTTGTTGAGGACTTTAATGCCCGAAATGACTGGTTTTTAATTTGACCTGCTCCTCCGTAGTTCTGATCTACGGCTTTCTCCATTTCTTCTCCAAAACAACTCTGCTCATCACAAAATTAATTTCATCTGCAATCTGTGGTTGTGGCCCATCAAGAATTTAATTTCATTCATAAGGATTTCTCCATGCTTCTTCAATACAGAGTGCTGCGCACTCAATCTCTGTTGCTGTTGCTGCCTTTGTACTTAGTTCTTTGTTCTTCCTGCCCAAGGCACGACAGGTGACTTTAATATTTCAACACTCCCCCTTAAAGTCAGCTGCTGGGTTATCCATCATACCCAGACATTTTCTTAGAAATTCAAAGGCTTTCTGTCCCAATGGTTTAGTTAAAATATCTGCATATTGTTCCTCTATTTTACAATGCTGTAAAACAATTTCTCCATTGTTTACCAATTCTCTGATATAATGAAACTTTGTATCTATGTGCTTTGTTCTTTTGTGAAACACAGAATTCTTTGACAATGCAATAGCCGAGCTATTGTCACAATAAATCACAGTGCCCTTTACCTGTTCTTGGCACAAAATTCTCAACATTCTTCTCATCCAAACTGCTTGACACGCTGCTGTTGTAGCTGCCACATATTCTGCCTCTGCTGTAGATAATGCTACAATAGGTTGTTTCTTAGAAGCCCATGAAATGGCTCCTGAACCCATATGAAAAACATAACTGGAAGTGCTCTTCCGATCATCTACACTTCCAGCCCAATCACTGTCAGTGTATCCAACCAACTCTAAATTTTCTGAAGCTGTATACAAAATACCAAATCTTTTTGTTCCTCTCACATACCTCAGAATTCTCTTTGCTGCTTGCCAATGTGCTTCTTTTGGCTTCTCCATAAATCTGGAAATTAAGCTAACAGCATGCATAATATCCGGCCTAGTTGCAGTCAAATACATGAGGCTGCCAACTATGCTTTTATACAAACTTGGATCAAAATCCTTACTGCTGTCATCTTTACTCAACTTCAATCCCATTACATTGGGAGTAATTGCAGCTTTGCACTCCTGCATATTAAATCTTTCTAAAACTTGATTCACATATTTTGCTTGAGAAATAAAAATTCCTCTTTCACCTTGGTCTACTTCTATTCCCAAGAAGTATCTTAATAAACCCATGTCAGTCATTTCAAATTCATCTTTCATGACTGTTTTAAAATTCTCAACCAGATAATCATCATTACCTGTAAATATTAAATCATCAACATATAAAACAACAATCAACAGCTTACCATCTTTTTCTTTGATGTAGAGGGTGGGTTCTCCCTCACACTTTTCAAATCCATTCTCCAATAGATAGGAATATATTCTGTTGTACCACGCTCTTGGTGCTTGTTTCAGGCCATAAAGTGCTTTCTTCAATTTACAGACCTTATGCTCTTGGCCTTTCTTCTCATATCCAAGAGGTTGTTCCAAATATACCTCTTCCATTAAAACTCCATTTAAAAATGTGGATTTTACATCCATCTGATATACTTTCCATTTGTTTTGTGCTGCTATGGACAGCACTGCTCTCACTGTCTCCATTCTTGCAACTGGTGCAAAAGTTTCTTCATAATCAATCCCTTGCTTCTGCTTGTATCCTTTGACAACAAGTCTGGCCTTGTGTCTTTCTATTCTTCCTTCAGCATTACTTTTGGTCTTATATACCCATTTAACTCCAGTGACTTCCTTTCCTTCTGGTAGATCAACTAACTCCCATGTTTTGTTCTTTTCTATGGCTTTAGTTTCATCATCCATAGCTTCTATCCATTTTCTATCTTTAATAGCATCTTCAAAATGAATAGGATCATCAACTTGACAATACAAAGAAAATAAGGAATTCATACCTTCATCTGCTTCTCCTTGCTCATAGATTTCTCTAAGGCTTCTGAATCTTGTTCCTCTTTCACTTGGTGTAGCCGTGCTTGATGAAGCACTCAATTCTGCTCCTTGTGGTGTGCTTGGTGATGCACTCCCGCTTCTTCTCAAGGGTGTTCTCGGTGCTGCTTGAGGTATCCCTTGTTGTCCTTGTGTTGGCGGAGGTTGTGCAATGGATGGGTTATAAATCTCAACCACATCTCCTTCTTCTTCATCATGAGATAAACAGTTTTTGACATTGACTGTTTTCTCAATGCTTCCATCCCACGCTTCCTCTTCGATAAATTGCACATCTCTGCTTATTACAAACTTCTTTGTGGATGGGTTATACAATCTGTATCCTTTGGAATCTTCACAATATCCAAGGAAAATGCACTTCTCCCCCTTACTATCTAACTTCTTTCTCAGCTTGTCTGCAATGTGTGCATATGCAACACACCCAAAAACTCTCATGTGGGTGACTGCCTGTTTTCTACCACTCCACGCTTCTTCTGGAACTTTGTTCATCACTGCTTTTGTGGGGCATCTATTTAAAATATATACAGCACAGTTTGCTGCTTCTGCCCAATACTCATTCGGCAAATGCTTTGCCTTGAGCATACTTCTAACCATTTCCATTATAGTTCGATTCTTTCGTTCAGCGACTCCATTCTGTTGTGGCGTGTACCTGATGGTAAACTGCTTGTATATGTCGTTCTCTCTACAAAAACGCAGAAATTCCTTTGATATGTATTCTCCTCCTCTGTCGGTTCTAAGGACTTTAATGTGCAGTCCGCTCTGTTTTTCCACAAGAGCTTTAAAATGGCGAAATTTTTGAAAAACTTCACTCTTATATTTTAAGAAATAAACCCACACTTTTCGTGTGAAATCATCAATGAAATTCAGCATGTAATTGCTTCCCGAAACAGATGTTGTTTGCATCGGCCCACATAAATCTGAGTGGATTATTTCCAAAGGTGCTTTCGCCCTTATGCTTTTCCCTGAAGGAAAATTCTCTCTGTGCATCTTTCCCAAGATGCAGCCTTCACATAGGCTGTCAGGCTTCTCTATCAATGGTAAACCTCTTACCATTCCTTTTCTGTGCAACAAATTTAATCCTCCGAAATTGAGATGTCCAAATCTCAGGTGCCATAACCAATTTTCATCTTTCTCTTCCTTCTGGAAGGATTCTTGAGTTACAGCTGCTACATTCTTTCCTTTTCCCTTCAAGTCAGTGTTGAGCTTGAGTGGAAACATTCTATTGCTGGTCATTTGAATTTCAGCAATAATTTTCTTACTTGGAGGAATATCTTTTATGGTGCACACATCATCTTTGAATATAAAATTGTAACCTTTGTTTATGAGCTGCCCAACGCTCAAAAGATTACACTTCAAACCTGGAACATAATACACATCTTGAAAAAAAATTTGCTCACCATTTCTTGCTCGAATTGTAACTCTGCCTTTCCCTTTGACAGAGATCTTAGTATCAGTCCTTGTGGTCACTTCAGACTTCACTTCTTCATCTAGATTGGCAAACATTGCTTTGTTGCCAGTCACATGATTACTACATCCAGAATCTAAGAACCAAACATCATCTGCTCTATCTTGTGCTACATTACAAGTTAACAGCACATTACTTGAGTCCTTTTCTTCTTTTGCTACATTAGCATTTTGCCTATTTTTCATGTCATTTTGCTTCTTTCTACATTCATTGGCATAGTGCCCATATTTCTTGCAATAATGACATTGGACATTGGATTTGTCATACCTTTGTCCTTGAGTATGTTGGTGTTGATGTCCACCTTGCTGGTTGTTGCATTGGCCTTGGCTTTGACCTTGACTGTTGCTCCTTCCATGTGAATGTGAAGGGTTGTTCCTTCCACCTCTATTCTGGCTTCTGTCTCTTCCTCTTCCTTTTCCTTGACCTCTTCCTCTTCCTGTAGGCATCTAGGTCTTGAAGGCGTGCTCTAGAGATGAGTGTTCATCTCTGCTCAATCTCTGTTCATGAGTTATCAGTGAGGCATGAAGTTCATCCACTGTGAACTGTGAGAGATATTTGGTCTCTTCTATGGTGGTTACAATAACATCAAAATTTGAGGGTAAGATTCTCAAAAGTTTCTCCACAATCCTCCTTTCTTCAAGAGTTTCTCCATGGGATATTATCTGGTTTACAATCCCAATCACATGTGAAAAAAATGTGTCCACACTGTCTGACTCTTTCATGCAAAGAGTTTCAAAATCTCTTCTCAGCAACTGAAGTTTTGCTGTCTTAACTTTCTCCATACTTTGATAGGCTACTTTCAGAGTTTCCCATGCCTCCTTGGATTTCTTAGCTGCTGCTATCCTTGGAAACACACTCTCATTTACATCTTGATACAATAAGAAGAGAGCCTTAGCATCCTTCTTTCTATTGTTCTTCAACAAGTCCTTCTTTGCTTGAGTTAAGGCATTAAAAGCCTGCTCATCAGCTGGTTCAGTAAAACCATCTTCTACAAACTCCCATAAGTCTTGTGAGACAAACAGGGCTCTCATGGTAATGGCCCAATAATCATAGTTCTTTCCATTAAACTGTGGAAGCTGAACATTTCCAATGTTCACTCCAGTACTTGGTCCAGCCATTTCTCTTAAACTGAACTTCTAAACTTAAATAGACTGTCTTCCTTTCTCTCTGAAAGAACAAGCTCTTTTAAACAACAAACAACAACTTTGTTATCTTTGAGAAATACCTGAACTTTTGACTTCTGTTGAGCTTTCACACTGCTGGAGAAAATGCTTCAACAAGTCTTGTTCTTCTTCAGCTTCTTTGAAACCTTCAAAGAGCCTAAACTAGCTCTGATACCATGTTGGAAT
This sequence comes from Pinus albicaulis, assembly GCA_034641835.2. Taxonomy (NCBI): domain Eukaryota; kingdom Viridiplantae; phylum Streptophyta; class Pinopsida; order Pinales; family Pinaceae; genus Pinus; species Pinus albicaulis. The sequence goes on from CM076576.1 coordinate 735,946,822, forward strand.
TTTGAGAATTCCAAACAAACAGTAATGGAGAAAATAATCTCCCCTCTACAACACAAAGAAATTTTTAAACAACTTGAGCAGGAGACAGAGTTTAACACTTTGAAAAATTTCTATTTCAAAAAAAAAAAAACTATTACAGACTTCCTCACTGAGAGGGATTCCAAAAGACCAGGACTGCTACCCACGCAGTGCCGAAATTAACTCTCTGTACTTCAAACAGTGCTCTATGTCTGTGTAAAGAAACGCTACAATATATTTCCTCTTCGCGCTGTTGTGCGAAAAACACCAAAACAGAACAATACAATCACTCACCGCCCTTTTTTTTTCATTATATATATATATATATATATATATATATATATATATATATATATATATATATATATATATATGGCGCGGCGGTTATAAACCCAAGAACAAACAAATAAACAAAATACAAAGGAAAACCCTTTGCGCAACAATTAAAAATTCGAATGTATGACGTGCGAGTGGGACCACATCGCAATCGCAAACAACAAACGAGTGCAATCGGAGCGCACAATGGAGAAGTTCCGATTGCGATCCATAAACGGATGCGATGTCACATTTCAACTCCAACCTAAAATATAGATCGGGTCCGCCACTCCAATCGCACCAAATTACAAAAGGCATGCGATCAATCGGAAGTTGTGATTGCGATTACAACGGACGCGATGGCCCAATATAAAACATGGCATATAAATCGATCGGGTCCGCGCTTTAAACAATCGCGCGACCAAACAACAAAACTCCGATTGCGATTGAACAACCGGATGCAATGGCGCATAAAATGTGGTGTATAATACAATCGGGTCCGGCCTTCAATCGGAGGTCATAACATATCCGCTCCGATTGAGCCTTGCGATTCCATTGAGGTGTCGCCACATGGTCAAGTGGACCCACGGGCCTCCGCTGCTATGGGGGGGCGATTTATATGTGTTTCAATGTATTAAAACGTTCCTCTTTGCGGAACTCTGCCATATCAACAAGACACTTGCGCTATGTAACATTGCGATATGCGATTGCGATTTGATCACATCGCATAGCAAACTCTTCATCAACAAGACACTGCGGTTGTTGAGGACTTTAATGCCCGAAATGACTGGTTTTTAATTTGACCTGCTCCTCCGTAGTTCTGATCTACGGCTTTCTCCATTTCTTCTCCAAAACAACTCTGCTCATCACAAAATTAATTTCATCTGCAATCTGTGGCTGCGGCCCATCAAGAATTTAATTTCATTCATAAGGATTTCTCCATGCTTCTTTAATACAGAGTGTTGCGCACTCAATCTCTGTTGCTGTTGCTGCCTTTGTACTTAGTTCTTTGTTCTTCCTGCCCAAGGCACGGCAGGTGACTTTAATATTTCAACACACGTTACAGCCGTTGCAAGTGGTGGTGTGGTTGATAATAATTGGGATAACGTGGGGTCTTAAGTGGCAATGGCAGGTGAAATTTCCCTTCATACTAAGAGAATGGTGGATAGTTTTGTTGGCCCCAACCCTATGTGTTATACCCATAAACATAATAAAAAAGCACGCATTCATTAATTCCAGGTTTTTCTTCTTCGGTTTTTCCTCTTCCAATGACAGAGTAGCTAGAGCATCTCTTTGTGTTTAAATCGTGAAAGTCCCATCTTTGGGAATCAAATAATGTGCTCAATGACAATTGGGAGAAACTAAAGGCCGATAATCCAAACTAGCAACCTTCCTAAACCTCAACAGTTTTCATGTCCTTCTAGAGGGGGGGTGATGCTCATAGTTTGGAGAGACATGCCTCACAGTTGGATTTGTTGGCTTCAATTGTATGGATTTGCATCTAAATTTGACACGATATTGAAACTTCATAAATTAGATGAGGCAGATGCAGTTTTAACGTGTGCAGATAAGGCGGAAGGTATAAGCACACCCAGTAGGTTTCACAAATTATGGTTGATTCATATGTTCTCTTGGTTCGAGTGTAGGTGGACATGGCATTAGGAAGGTAATTTACCAGAGATGATATTCTCTAATTTGAAGAACACTTTAAGGTTAAATTGTAGAGAAAAAAAAATCAGATTTCACATCTCTTAATGGATGGTTAACACATAATGGATCATTTTTCCAAGTTTGAAAGTGCAGTTGCAGCTGCTGAAAAAGAAATTGTACTGGATTCTTGCAAACGAGAAGTGTCTTCATTGCTTCGCAGGGCTAGAGCAGTAGCCAATGCTCACTCAATTGGAAACGAGCTCTTTAAAATTGAGAAGTATTTGGAAGCATGTACATCATATGGAGAATCGTTATAACATGTCGTATTGCTTTGTAACAGGGCAGCCTGCAGATCAAAGCTTGATCAGTGAGACAAGTCAGTCGAAGATTGTAATCTAGCATTAACCATTCAACCCAACTACACTAAGGCTCTTCTTAGGTGAGCGACATCGAATACTAAGGTACATGATCATTTCAAACAATTTTCTTTTGTTTCATGTTTCCTGCTTAATCAATATAGTAGATATGAAATTCCTCTTTCATTGTTATTGTTGTTGTTATATAATTGTTTATTTATCAAAAATAAATAATAGGAAAATTCACATATTTTATTTCTTTTTAAATCTCCAAAATTAATGTGAAGTTAAATTAATTAATAATATATCTTCATTATATAATTTCATTAAATTATTGTTTTCAATAATGTATATTATTTTATTAATATTTAATTTTCACATCTAAAATATTCATATGCATTTTATTTATCATATTTATCATTGTTTGTATTGTAGTGAAATCTATTTTATTTATTTTCTTGTATATTTATTTTAATTTTATTGCATTTTATTGTGTTTTTTTTTTTTAATTATGTAAATATGATTTACAACTTTTTTAAATAAATGTGAAGTTACTTTTGTATCATATTATTAATAAAATTAATGATAATTAATGAACATGTATTGAAGTTAATGCACTTGATTGTTTTGAATTTCATTAACATTAAAATTAGTGAACTGAATTATTTTTACACCATATGGTTGTGCAAATTATTGTATCCAAATATTTTTCCTCTTTTATTGTTAAAATCAAGGCATTAAAACATTTAACATTATATTTTCATCAATATCAATGGAAAGTATTGTTTTGCATTGCATTCTTGTTGAAATTAATGTAACTTCATCATTTTCCATTACAGTATTATTTAAAGTTATGTTCTAAATCCTTTTTGTGGTGTGTAATATTGTTAATATCAATACAGTATCAAATCATTTTACAACTAAAACATCTTAAACACTAATTTTATTGACATTAATATATTTAATAGTGAATCATTATATAGTGTTATTAAAATTAATGAGTTATGTCTCTTTAACATTGTAAAAGCAAAGTAAAATGGAATAAATGTTTTAGAATTGCAAAACATACTTAATAAATAATTAAACTTGACTTTAAACAATTATTGTATTAATAATATAACAACTACTTATAACTTGATACCCTTTCTATATTATTGTGATTCTAATAATAAACCTATCACATAGAATGGAAATGAAAAATGTCTTTAAAATTGGATAAATATTTTAGCAATTTTTCACAATTCTATTAAAGTTTCATGTTAATGTTTGTTATATTATTTTTTAAAATCAAAATTGGATTATTATATTTATACAAACTAAGTTCAAGTTTTATCAATATCTATACATTTAAAAAAAATTGTTTACATGCTTATATATATATATTACAAACAAATTTGTTTTTTGTGCTTGAAACAAATGTGATTGTATTGTTTATCAAGTTGTTCCCCCTTTTCAAAATAGCTAAATAATAAGGCATAGTGTACAGGGTACATCTCTTGTGTCACATAAAGGATTTGAGCTTGCTCTTGATTCATAGTGGTTATCTCAATATTCCGCAAGAGAAACATTGTTACTTGATAAATACCTCATAACTTTTGTGTTCAAAATTTATTTCATACAATTTTAAAAAACTCCAAAAAAAAAAAAAAATTAAACTCCTCTTATATGTACCTTCTTCCAGAAAAAATTTGCCATTTGACATTACTTTACACCTCTATGCAAATATATATATATATATAAAACATGACATGATATGTGGCATTAGGAGGTGGGATAGTCCGATCTGCAAGGCGTTGCATATAATAAGGTCAAATATGAAACAGAAATATATGAAGTTAAAAGGATCGTATCAAAATATTTTATAAGTGGTGTTTGGAATGTATGTTGGGTGTAAAACAACTTTGGAAATACAGAAATATCTGATGAATAGGCTCATATATGTGGTATTCCCTATATGAATTTTATTTTTCAGCATGAAAATACGACTGGTTTATATTATGTACCAGAGCAAAATCTAAGTGGAAAAACATCCATTAGAAACATCATTAGTTCGAGGACAAATATAGGAGGGCAAGCCTCATACTAGACACAAGCAGTCCGGTCAAACCAGACTTGTAGGGCAGGCCTCATACAAGTCAATGTAAGAATAGAAAAAGCATACTTCTCCAGCATATAATAAAGCAAAACCAGAGAAGTTAAAATCCCGGACTTATATAGTCTTGTCTAACAGAGATCATATTTAAGTCGAAATACATACAGAAAGTTAACTACCACTATCAAGCGACATGCGCCCATCCGACTCGAGGGAGAGAATTTTATTATGAATTTTAGTATACATACATATATATATATATATATATATATATATATATATATATATATATATATATATATATATCCTTACCAAATAAGCATTGTGTACATACATTACATCGAAATAATGTGGAAAAAGGATGTCGGTGTTACTAGGTGCAAGCATTCTGTTCAGGCCATAAGCCACGAGCCCGCAGGGAGACGAGAACCCCTCCTAGTGCGTTGTGTGCCCTGCATATCCCCTATGCCGTGGGCGTGGGTCTCAGGTTGTGGGCAATGGAGCTTTTCCAGATGGAATGAGTGGCGAAGAAATTGTGTTGAGGTGGGGGTGGCCCGCATGCCACGAGGGCAATGATGTCGATGCAGGAGTGGAATCGTGGCGTGGAAGACGGAACCCCAAGCCCATCAATCAATGAGGAGACCATTAACGAGCCAGCAAGTTGTGACCCAAAGGCGAGATCAGTCATTGGATGAGGCTAATCTAAGCAATCAGATCCATCGAGTGGCAACTTGGTGCTAATGTTTTGCAAGTCCTGAACCCGATGGCATCTCCATTGTTCGATTTGTAGAGTTCAATTGTTGATTGATTGTGTGCTTGCTTGATTGATGGAATCAATAGTGATAGGTTTTGGGAATATAAGAGAATGATTGTCTTTGTTTAAATAGGCAATTCACTTTTACTGGACAATGAAGTGTTTAATGGCAAAGGCCATTGTAGAAGTTCAGGAGGTAGGAGGTAATCCAGAGGTAGTTTCTATATTGGATGATATGCACAGAGACATTCAGGCAATACAACTCAAGGTGCATCACCAAAATGTGCATCTTCGCCACATTGAACGTAATCTCCAAAGCATGCATCAAGTAGATATGCCCGGATCAAGTGCAAAGGATCTGGCACCTATTAAATCCTCAGATGAGTAATTACAGAAGTCTAGTTTTTTGTTAAAACATGAAATGGGCGAATAGCATTTATTTTTTTAATAGTATGTTAAAAGTTATAGTAGATTATATATCCTATAAGGCATTTAGAGACAGGATTAAGATGTTTCAATTTTGGCTGGATTTTAACTTTTTGAGGTGGCCAGCAGACTTGATTTCCTACGAACAGGTTGAGGCTACCAAGCATTGAATCTGATGATGTAACCTGTTGTTTTTATTTAAATGAATGAATAGAGATGCACTACCAAATTTACAAAAAAAAGTAAAAATTAAAAAATTAAAAATTAAAAATAAAATAAAAATATAGAATAAAATAAATAAATAATAAATAAATAAATAAAAACAAAAAATAAAATAAAATAAATAAATAAATAAAAATAAAAAATTGTGTGCTTGGCGGGTGGAGTCAAGTTTAATAAAAGTTAATTTAATTCCATCGTTGTAATGTGTGTCCCATTGTAGTGTTGGGTGTCGTGGAGTTTACATGAGGTAGGGAACTCATAGAGAGGCCCTCGAGAAGGGTCATGTATTTTTTTTAAACATATATAATCAGTGTTTGCATCAAAAGGGTGCAAAGACATGCTGATAGAAATGTGGATGAATGTAGAGTGACATAGAGGTAGCACTAAATTATTGGTAAAGTAGAGTTTTCCAAGCAGGTAAAAGTGGATTATAGAATCTACAATATATTATATTTCTATCACCGAACTCATAACTACACTAAAAGCAATCTTCAAGAACTCATAACAAAACTAGAAGCAATCTTCTACCATCTTCTCTAAACAACATCTTAGAGATTATGATGAGGAAGTTGTTTGGATGGGGGAGAAAAAAAAACAATTGAAAAACACACATTTCATAGGGTGCTCAAAAGCCTAAACAAATGGAATTGGTGTCCTTCTCTACTGCAATTTAAGGACTCCCTTGAGTACTTTTATCATGTTGTGATTATGGATGGGAAGCAAGTGGATTAAGTACTCCCATTATTGTTTCAATGTTTAGAAAATGAAGCTTGGAGGACTAGATAGGTTGAAAAAGACAAAAAATTGTTTTCAAACAAAACATGGAAATTTTGAAAACTTGATGCCTATTGGAATTTCAAGGAAAACACCAATGATATCCTCAACTCAATTTATTGTTATAATTCATCTCCATCTTAAAATAAACTTAAATTAAATAATTACATACTTAAATGTATATGATAATTAAATATAAAATAAATGAATATAGGTAAATTCATTTTAAATTTGGATTTACCAAGCATTAAAAAGTGTTAAATTTGTTAATACATAAATTTTTAATATAAAGGAATTAATAAATAATAAAGAATTAAATAATATATGTGTATATTAAAAATTTACTCGTTTTCATTTTCTATTTTTTAGGGGGGAAATAAATCAACGTCTCTCTAAAGTGGTGGGTTGTTGGTAGCAAACCAACCTACATGTATACTCAAGAATTCACAAGGATCAAAGTCAATATAACAATATTTAAGACATTATAACTCATCATGTTACTAAGCACTCTTTGAACCTACTTGAAGAAGATAACAACATACCAAACAACCCTATATAAATCCAATTGACAAAATTTGATTTTTGAATATCCAATAAAATTATATTTAAAATATAATCATTCAATTATAATATTTTTTTATTATTTTTTAAATTTATATCATAATTTTTCCTATATTTTATTATTTTAATTAAATTATATTTACGTCGTAAGGCGTTCTTATTTGAAAACAAATTCCTTAGCTACCAATGTGTCCATGTATGAGCCATTGGATCAAATGTTAGATGATTGAAATGTTTTAGGCCATTAGATCCACAAGTAAATAGTTTTATTTTATTTTTTTTATAATGTTAGTTTTCTTTTTTCTTTTTTAACAAGTTAGATTGATTTTAGGTGTATAATAGAAATGTTGTAATGTCATGTTTAAATTTTGACTATGTCAAATTACACAAAATTAAAAATAAAAGTAAATTAAATAAAAAGATTGACATAATGTAATGAACATTTTAACTAGGTAAAAATACAATAAAAATAATAAAATAAAATAATAATACTAGATTGGAGGTTTCTGTGGTGTATTTTTTCAGATGTAGGACTCGGAATATCCACAGTAGTCATTTTTCCGTCTACGATTCGAGTCTGGATCTAGACTCATCATCAGGACAATGAGTCTTGATGATGAGTCTAGATCCAGACTCGAAACGTAGACAGAAAAATGACTACTGTGGATATTCTGAGTCCTACATCTGAAAAATAATAATAAACTATAAAAACAGCCCATGGTGTTGACCCATTGTATTCATGTGGAATATGGTTTATTTAAAGGGCGAAATTAAGGTGGCCTAGATCAATCTTAATGGAATACAGTTTATTTTAATTGCTTATAACCACTATTCTTTTAAAATTTTACTTAATAAAAGTATCTAAATTTTCGTACATCCAAATATACATAGTTTTTCTTGGTCTATATTATTTTTGTTACAAGTATTTTATTATTCCAAAAAGACATGGTTTTTTTTGTTATATATTACTTATGTTACAACTATTTTATTATTCCTAAATAGCATTTCTTAATATATATAAAATTAAATTAATAACGAATTTTTTTAAAATATGTGAAATTATTTCACACGACATGATTTATCTTGAGCAATAATAATGAATGTTCATAATTCTCATTTCTTAAATACACTAAATTTACCTTTAATTACTTAATTGTAATAGTTTGCAACTACATAACAGTTTGTAACTACATACATACTCTTTCCGATCCACAATCAAATAAAATGGCTAGGGATTTCACAAAGTATTCGTTTGTAACCTAATCCACAATCAAAGAAAATGGCCAGGGATGTCACGAGTTATCATTCACACAGTGATCTATTGACGTTCTCAGTTGAAATGGATCCTATTAGATGCATGGTGGCCAGAGGCACTAAAAACTCAAAATAGATATCTGTTATGACATCCATATTCTCTACAAACCATCCAAATTTCTCATCTTATACAAAAATTTCTAACAATAATTGCTCAATTTACTCTCCAATTTTTTAAACCCCCACCCATGTTGGGGAGATCAGAGTGTAAAACCAAATGTTCCTGTGGTTTTTTTAAAGGGTTCATAAACAAAACAAACAATGAGAAAGTCAATAGTGTGGTATAATAACTGATTTTTGAATCATTGTGACAAACAAAACATCACATTAGTTCAAAAAATATATCTAATGCTATACAGATCTGAGATGATGACAATGTTTTGAATCATGATAACTAGGTGACAACCAAAAATAAGTTTTAGCCACAAGAAAAAAAATCAAAACAACTCACAGAATATATCCAAGGTTGCAATGAACCACATACCTAGTGATGGACATCATGGGAATTTTAGTGAACATAGAACACCACCCTAAAAATTCTATACTCTTGTTCAATTTAGAATAACCTAAGATGTTTACATTGGATGCTGAGGTGGGTGGTACAATAATTGAGGATGCTTCTTAGATGGTAAGGGAATTCAGATACTCTATCCTTTCACCAAAGCTATAAAAAGTGAGACTTGTAGATTATAGTTTTACAAAATTGGCACTATGTGATTAAGAATAAGTTACAAACATTAGGTATTTAAAAAGTAATAACAGGAAGGTACACGAGGGCCATGGTAATTAATGTGATTCTTTGTACTATTTTTATTTAAAATAGTAATTTGTATTTGTATTTTTTTAAATGAATATTGTTAAATGTGTTGTAATATTGTTATTTAAAATAGTAATTTATAGTTGAAATGTATCCTATTAGATGCATGGTGGCCAGAGGCACTAAAAATTCAAAATAGATATCTGTTATGACATCCACATTCTCTACAAACCATCCAAATTTCGCATCTTACACAAAAATTTCTAACAATAACCGCTCAATTTACTCTCCAATTTTTTAAACCCCCACCCATGTTGGGGAGATGAGAGTGTAAAATCAAATGTTCCTGTGGTTTTTTAAAGGGTTTATAAACAAAACAAAGAATGAGGAAGTCAATAGTGTGGTATAATAATTGATTTTTGAATCATTGTGACAAACAAAACATCACATTATTTCAAAAAATATATCTAATGCTATACAGATTTGAGATGATAACAATGTTTTGAATCATGATAACTAGGTGACAACCAAAAATAAGTTTTAGCCACAAGAAAAAAAATCAAAACAACTCACAGAATATATCCAAGGTTGCAATGAACCCCATACACAGTGATGGACATCATGGGAATTTTAGTGAACTGTTATGGTAAAACACAACCCCCCCTCCCCCCATTTTTTTACTTATGTACTTTCAGTAATGGGGACCCTTACTACAAAATTTTTGGCTAAACACTTTTTAGAATTTTCGTTAAGTTAATTATCCTACATTTTTTTTCCCATTTTTATCTTCCTCGAAATTTTGTTTTGATTATTTCATTGAATTTAGTTTTTCATAAGCTTTCCAACGATACTTTTTTTACTTCATTTGGTTAACAGGTTTGTAAATGGCACTCTTTTGAAGTTTGATCATTTTCTCGCTTAGGCTAAAAAATGTATAAAATGTACCAATATTTCAATTCTCTTAGGTAAAATAGTCTTCATTGTAAATATTAACTTTTAGTTAATTTTTACTAATTTTTTTCATTTTTTCATTAACGGTCCTACAAAATGACCCAGCTAAATTGAACAATAGAGAAAATTATGTTTCAGGATATTGATATTATACTTTAACTTGTTATTTTAAAACAAATTTCCAAAACCAAAACTCCAAAAATGCAAAGTAGTTGTAATCTAAATTGTAGGATGGTTAATCCATGTGGGCCCCATTTCCCCAACCCCCTGCGACCTTGCCTTCTCCCTAAATTGTAGGACGGTTAATCCATGTGGGCCCCATTTGGGCTCCCCCATTCCCCAACCCCCTGCCACCTTGCCTTCTCCCACGACAGGCTCAGCGCTTTTCTCCTTCAACTGCTCTCTGAACCGCCCAAGGATAATCGCTACAATTACTGTGGTCTTCCATGAGGAAGCCCAGTTGGGGGAGCCAAGCTCTCATCCGGCGGGCCTTAGCTCTGACATTGCTCAGAGTTCGAACCTCCAGGTAGGGATTGGTAGTGCGACTGCGCAGGATTCAGATGCTCATGCTCGCAGCGCTCATGATGTGGAGATGGCGCCGGCTAATCCTGGACCTTCTGATTCCGAAGCTGCTCTTTCCAGGGACCTGCTTGCAAAAGGTTGGTGCCGTATAGTTGAAGAGCCTCTAGATGATTAGTTTACTCTCTGCGGTCTTGTCATCTTGCTTCGCGGCCCATACAATTGGGCAAGTATCTGTTCATATTGCTATGTTGAATTTTTGTTTAATTTTGGAATTCTGTAAACTCTGCAAACATCAAGGAGACCAAAATTTGCTCCCCTGCGTGGGATTTGGTAATCTGTTCAAGACTGGTTTCCCTGTCACTGGGCAGTCTTCATCTATGTTTTTCTTGACAATTCTGCCTTTAATCAGGGCAGTGTTTTTTACTACGGTCATGATGTAATTTTACCTCCTTTGTTAATAGATTAATCCTAATTAGAAAATATATATATATATATATATATAAATAACATAATATAATATAATAAATGTATAGGGATATGCATTATTTATTTCAAGAAATATGAAATGACAATAATATATTTTTATTCAAAAAGTGTGAAATGAAATTTATTATGAGTACTTTACTTTGACTTTAAAAGTACTTAGAGCACTACCATGGTTAACCATGAGTTTTTAACCACCATTGAGAATGTGACAAGTAAGTACCTTTAACTCGAGCAATGCCACCTCAATCGTTAGGGATGATGTCATCCCCTAAAATGTGATTGGTTCTCATAAAGTGAATTTTGATTGTACATTTTCCTTAGGAGGCCCATTTTAGACCTCAAAATTCCTTTAATGGTTAAACGATAAAAGTTTCAACGAGCAGTGTGGAGTTTGATGCGAATTGCGAAATCGTAAAATCGCAAAACAATAAAAGTGCTAAATTGTGAAATCTACGGGAAGGTGGGTTATAAAAGGTGCGAAGTGAAACCATGCATGATTGGTCACCATTTGAGTGGGCTGCAAAACTAAAGTTTCACGCATATATTTTGATATTTGCAATCACATTGCATTAGTCATTTACTACATTTTCATTATCGTAAGAATAATATCAGCGTTTTATTTCATTCACAAGCTTTAATCTTCTGATATAACTATTCTTCGATATCGCATTCATCCCTTTGCAGTTTCCCATCGCACATGCTCATCTCACGACATTTCCATCACAATAATTATATCGCATCGCTAACTCAAATGAAGCTTTGGCTTCAAGATCTTTTGATGCGATAAATTTCGATATTCGGCTTTCCACCATTATCTTTTAAATTATTAAGGAAAGAGCTCAATCGCATATCGACAAAAGTGGAAGTCGTAGATTTAAGTTATGCACGGCAAAGAATCTCGCGATGCGAAAAATTTAAAAAGGTAATGTACCGATGATTAATTCATATTTTTAATTTTCTTTTATTCTGATTTTTCTCCATACTTATCATATAAAGATTCAAATCCTCTTTACATATTGTTACATTATTCTGGATTCTGAATCAATTTCAATATTTTGGGGCTGATATAAATTCATAATAGAAGAAGCAAAAATAACATTTATCGCTACAATTCATAAAGAAGCATAACTTCATCCTCATTTCTGATGGATTTGATTTATTTCTGATTCTTTAAACATGAAACATTGCTTTCTTTTAGTTAACTGCTTCTTTTACTTTAGATTTAATAAATGATGATTTTGGGTCAATAAAACTTCTTCATGCTATTAATTCTAATTAAAGAAAGAAGTTAACTTGCATTGGAGAAAATCATCTTTCTCAGGTAAGTTTAAATGCAGTTCTCCAATGGTAAGTTTCATGTGCCCACTTTCATTTACTTCCATTTCTTCATATTTTTGTTTTAGTTTTTTCTGATCTCAAACTCTGTTTTTCAGGTCTTCATGAACCATTCGCACCTCTCCAGATCAGTTTTCGAAGTTCATTTTCTTTTACTCTTTGAGATTCTTGAGAGAAGAAGTAATGATCCTCATCGAATCAGCTTCACTAGGGAGTTTCTGAACCTCTAGTCTGTTTCTTTAAAGCATTACTTTTATTAGAAAATAGTTAAGATACTTTTATGCAGATTTTGCCTTCAAAAAGAAAATTTGCAATAGATAAAAACTTCTCATTCAGCATATTATCTATCATAACTGCTATTCACCTTCTACATTTTGAGAGCCTCATTTTTATATAACTCTGCAAGATTAAAAAAAAAATTAAAAATATCAACACAGGAATGAACATATATATGCTTATTTTTTTTATAATCATTTTGTTGAGAAATTCATATAAGCGATCTTTTTAGAAGAGTTTAGCTTTTAAATTATTTTTTTTCTTTAAATTTTTTCTTTCTTCATTTTTATTTGCTGATTTATTTTCTTACTTTAGTATAGGAATTATTTTCCTTTTGTTTTCAGTTTTGATTTGATTTTCGTGATTTTTTCATGATTTATGTGAACAGAATTTTTCTTACCTTACAGTTGTTGACATACATGGGAAACCTTTTACTCTATCCATTAAGTGAATTTCATTTATCATTAAAGACATACCTTTATGGAACCATAAATTCATCTTGCTTTAAGTATTTTTCATGGAAAAACACACATCCTTTCTAAGTGTTTGAGTTTAATTTTTCAAGGAAAGAAATGATTTGAGTTTAATACAATGAATCCCTCGCACCCCTCCACATAAAAAGCCTCTGATTGATAGTTGCAGGGAAAGAATTTGGAGCAAACATTATGAAAGTACTATGTTCATTAAACATAAAATCTCTATTACCATCCCACCTCTTTCACTCAAATACATCATGAACTAAAAGCTTGCAAATGCGCTTATCAAAAGAGTGAAAAAGAGGAAGCATGGGAAATACAAGTAAACTCGTCGAGGCTATGGACGCTCGCTGGCAGCAGGACTAGTCTTGTATGGCATAAAAGACAACTTCACCAAGGTACTGTTCAGGCTCGCTGGCAGCGAAGCGATGTCAGAGACAATCTTAAAATGGATATATACTTTATCAAAAACTCTTATCTCTACCTTCTTCTATTTTTTCACATGAGGAAAATTTTATAAAAAAAAAAAAAAAGGAAGAAGAAGAAGAAGAAGAAGAAGAATAAGAAAAGAAGAAGAAGAAAAAGAAGAAAAGAAAAAGAAAAAGAAAAAGAAGAAGAAAGAAGAAAGAAGAAGAAGAAGAAGACAAACAAACAAACAAATTTTCCCAAATTTGGATTCATCACTTTTACTCAGATCTGTTTTAAGTACTTATATTTACAAATTCACATCACTTAATTTATTTATGTGGGACCTATGGAAATTTTTTACTGTTAGATGATTTCGTGATTTCCATTATTTTTAACCTTTGGGTAAATTTAAGTTCATTATCTTTAATCAGAGATAATTGGTTCTTATCCCGCATGTCGCCATTGTTGTGGTAAAACACAACCCCTCCTCCCCGTCCCCCTCCCCATTTTTTTACTTATGTACTTCAAATAATGGGGACCCTTTCTACAAATTTTTTGGCTAAACACCTTTTAGGATTTTTGTTAAGTTAATTATCCTACATTTTTTTCCATTTTTATCTTCCTCGAAATTTTGTTTTGATTGTTTCATTGAATCTAGTTTTTCATAAGCTTTCGAATGATACTTGTTTCACTTCATTTGGTCAACCGGTTTGTAAATGACACTCTTTTGAAGTTTGATCATTTTCTCGCTTGGGCTAAAAAATGTATAAAATGTACCAATATTTCAATTTTCTTAGTTAAAATAGTCTTCATTGTAAATATTAACTTTTAGTTAATTTTTACTAATTTTTTCCATTTTTTCACTAACGGTCCTACAAAATGATCCACCTAAAATGAACAATAGAGAAAAATATGTTTCGGGATATTGGTATTATACTCTAACTTGTTATTTTAAAACAAATTGCCAAATCCAAAACTCCAAAAATGCAAAGTAGTTGTAGTTTAAATTGTAGGATGGTTAATCCATGTGGCCCCATTTCCCAACACATCATTCCTTCCGAAATCCAATCTAAAAATTACGATTTCAAATGTGCAATCGGAAACAATGTTGCGATGTGATATTACGAATGTGAAACATCGCAAATCGCATATCAAAAATATTTTATATTTGTTTTATTCGTTTGTATTAAAATTGCCGAAATCCAATTGCAAAATCATGTGGAGTTTAAAAGTTTTAAGCAAATTTTTGGTTCACCTTATAACTCCCGCTCACTTCATGCTCACCTCACTCACCCTCCACCTCGCTCCCTCGCCTCACTCACCCTCCATTAACACTCCTTATCCCTTATCACTCCATACTCTCCTCTCCCTCATGTGAAGCATTTAAAATTATTTTGAATTATTAAATAAAAGAAATTAAAATATTATATTATATTATATTTTAATTATAATATTTTTATTATAATTTTAATATTATTTTAATTATAATATTTTTATTATAATTTTAATATAATTTAAATTATAATATTTTAATTAAATAAAAATCATTTTTAATTAGTTTCATTAATTTTACTATTAATTTATTCTTAATTAAGTTTGATGAGATAATTAATTAGTATTAATTAATTAAAAACTGTAATCTAATTTAGGATTAGAAATTAATTAAAAAATTCTGATTTTTAACCCAAGTAATAGAAATTTCAGAATTCTAGAAATTTTAATATATCAACTTTGGAAGCTCATAAATGGAGTTTTACTTGGCCAAATGAAGCCCAGGACGGCTCAGTATATAGATAAAAGGATGGAGAACATTTATGAAGTTGTTTCAATTCTATATTTGATCATTTATGGGGTCTAAAATTCAGCAGAAGATCAAGCTCTGAATTTTAAACAAAATCATTTTCTGAGTTTTATTTTCTGCATTTTTCATTTGCCCACAACTTCTTATAAGAGCAGATCCATTCGTCAATGATATCCTTGACCAATTAGATCATCACAAGAATCAATATAAATCTTAGATTTCATTTTCAATTATTTATTTAATCAAGTTTTAATTGGATTTATTTTAATTTTTAGGTTTGATATTTTGATTTTATTTTTGCATTTTAAATTTTGTTCTTGATTTGTTTTTGCAGAAAAACGGTTGAAGAGATGAGAAGAAGAAGCTCTCAATCAATGAGAAGGCTCCAACAATTGAATAATAATTTTTTGAACTAATCAAAATTGATTGAGAAAAACCACTCTTCAAACAAACTTTCTCATGAAGAAATCCTTTTGTAAATATTATAAATAGCAGATTCCAAAATGTAATAAGAGCTTCTCTCCTCTGCAATTCTAGAATTATTGATGGCACTATTGTCTAGAGGATTTAGAGGTGTAGGGTGAGAAGAGAGGAATCTCAAATCTAGAGATTATCGAGGTTTTTCTTTTACATTATGAGTTATGTATAATGAATAGAGTATCACACTATTGTAGCTCTGATTTTGAAAGCAGAAGTTCAGGCATTGTAAAAGACTGTTAGAGACCGAAGCTGGAGAAATGGACTTAATAAATTGGTATTTATAATACTATTATTTTAAATGCTAGTTTCATTTTACGATAATAAGAATGTGTCAATTTACTCGCATACTCGTGCACTTCTATCGGTATGAGTAATTTGTCTCAATTTATGTTATTACTTGTCTCTACTCTTATGGGTTGAATTCTGATTTCTGAGTAAGTATTTACTTAGCAATCTGTCTTATAGAACTGATTTATTGAATAGTGATATGTTATGAACTATTTCTGCATGTTATTGTTTAATTATTCAAGTTACTGATTAAATGATCAATATCATTTTGAGAACTACTTCCTCACTGTTGTTGATTGATTGTTTTAGTTAAGAGGTCTCTAGATAGAATGTGTTTGGTACTTACAATGTTAGTTAATTGAACTACTTCGTTAGCTTGATATTCATTTAAAACAAACATATTTAAATCTCAATTATTTAAAACATCTTGCTCTTAGTTGGGATAGATCTATATCTGCCTAATTGAGATAGGATTAAAATAGTTTCTTTTGCTTGCATCTTAGAATAATATTGCATTTAGATTAAATTCTACACCCTTAAAAATTCCTCTTTCCAAAGAGGCAAAACTCTAATTGTGGCTTTTCTAGGCCCAAATTAGCTTAAGGATCACTTTCTTGTTCGATCGGCAAGAGAAATGATCTGATATCTCTTTCCCATTGATAGATAAAAGTCATATTTTAAGCCAATGAAGATTGAGAAAAGGTAACTAGACCTAGTTAAACCAGTCGGAGCCACCATTCCAAACGGAAAAGGAACTGCTTTAAGGTCCGGACCGGGTGGTCATCCCCCATGTTGTTGCAACGAATTTTGAGGCCTCAACCTGAACATAGAACACCGCCCTAAAAATTATATACTCTTGATCAATTTAGAATAACCTAAGATGTCTACATTGGATGTCGAGGTGGGTGGTACAATAATTGAGGATGCTTCTTAAAGGGTAAGGGAATTTAGATACTCTATCCTTCCACCAAAGCTATAGAAAGTGAGACTTGTAGATTATAGTTTTACAAAATTGACATTATGTGATTAAGAATAAGTTACAAAGATTAGGTATTTTAAAAGGTATTTAAAAGTAATAAGAGGAAGGTACATGAGTGCCATGGTAATTAATGTGATTATTTGTACTATTTTTTATTTAAAATAGTAATTTGTATTTGTATTTTTTTAAAAGAATATTGTTAAACGTGTTGTAATATTTTTATTTAAAATAGTAATTTATATTTGTATTTTTTAAAATGAATATTGCTAAATGTGTAATTGAGTAAAATGTATTAAATTTATATTCTAATTTTTAAGATATTTATTTTAAAAAAATCGAAGTATGGTGAGTTTTGTTTTATTAAGCTTTGAGTCTAGATGTGCAGAGAATGAATCTATCTCAAGTCCCAAACAATATTCTTCTTTCTCTTCTTATTATAGCTTGCACCTTGACACTCCTCTCCTCCTCCCTGCACAAATTTAAACTATGAGGCACAAGGTAGTTGTTGCATATAGGAACATTTATATATGATAAGAAAAATGTGATACTATATTGTAATTTTCTCTACAAATGTGATGGCAAGTGTGTTCTAAATGTTGACAATTTCATGGTTAATGTAGTATAAGCTACATGCAAATTTACAGTCTTGTATACAAGATCAAGAAAGAATGCCCAATATCCAACACCATAGAACAAGACATGTTCACCAATTCAACAGTTGCCTATGCCCAATATCCAACACCATAGAGCAAGACATGTTCACCAATTCAACAGTTGCTTCCAAATCTCTCTCAGTGCTAGAGCTTTTTTCTCAGTAAACTTGTTTTTACTACTCTTGAACTGAGGAAAGCCATCATTGTTTCATATAGGAGCATTTAGTTCTGATAAGAAAATTGTGATACTATGTATTATCCCTTTTTAGTTTTTTAATGATTCAATTAAGATTAACATTTGTATGTTGTCATGAAGAGATTTTTTATTTTTCATGTCAATTTCCTTTTATAACTCTAGGATGTTATTAATATTGCCTTTGTTTTTAATAAATGGAACTCAATTATATATTTAAAAATATGATTAGGTAAGCGAATTTTAGGATTATAATTTTTCTTTTCCAAGTTGACAATGTGAATGTTTATTTACCTGAAGTTGGATCCCATGTTCCATAACTCCCCATGGAGTTTGAAGATAATAGGTAATGGAAATTCAACGACATATAAAACAAATAATTTATACATCAAAAAATCAGTTCTATATATTATAGTAGTTCTCGCTTGAGAAATATTTCAATTTGGCATTCAATTCTTTATCCAGTAGTCTTTAGTGCGACTTTTTGAAGGCTTTTACGGTGTAATTTTTCTAAATTCTGGCAGGAATTTATTGAAAACAGAAGTTTGATTGCTAAATTTGCATAATTGAAGTGCCCTAGAGGTTTTTGAGGGTGCTGAATCCATATATATAGTCAAAAAACTAGTTTGAATAACAAAACCAAGATTTTACTTCAAAAAATTTCACCGGATTCCGGCACCTGAAACTTCAAAAAGTCGCACTAAAGACAACTCCATTCTTTATTAATAAAGTTGTTTTACTTAGTAGGGAGTTCAATAATTTTTTAATCAAATAATAGGAGAAAACATATTCACAATATAATTCATTTAAATAAATAGATATGTGTAAAATAGTTTAATAAGAAACTAGATTTGTAATTATAAAATATAAAACTATAACTTAAAATTGTGAAATTACTTTCTTGTATACCAAGACTATTGTTATTCGTATACAATATACAATTTATGATGAGCATGAAATTAGCGCTCCGATATGTAGATGAACTTCAAGTAAACTCTATTTTTGTTAATAAAAATTCTCTTTATTTACATCTATGCTAGATAGATTGTACTTGAATGTATTTAAAATATCTTATTTGAGTTATATACTCATTTCATGCTTGTTTCGAAGGACTATTAATCACCAAAGGATTTTCACCCCCAATTTCCTATTTCAATATCTATAACAAAATTTGTATATATGTGAACATATTATGTTGGTTTATATATATGTTTTCACCCACAATTGCCTATTTCAATATCTATAACAAAATTTCTTGGTCAATAACTCTTATCATCAATATCTTTGAAACCTCCACAACCTGCTTCCATGGAAGCAAAAATTGCCTTTCATTCCTTCATAATGGCTCCTTCTCTACAACAACTTATTTCTTCTGGGCTACTCTTTCCTATATTATTGCCTTACGGTGTTTATTTTGCAACATATGGTGCAATTGCTAGTTAATTTATTACCATATTTAAATATAATTTACATGAACCTATATGCATATATGCATTGATGAATTACTAGAGATATATAAAAAATTTACCAAAAGAAATATCATCTAACAATTTGATATGTAATTGTTAAATTAGTAACTTAAAAGGTTCACTTTAACAAATTGAAAAGTTCATACAAATACTTCAATATTAAATTTCATGAACATGAAAATCAATTTTACATAATATTTAAAAATATATAAAATTATATATTAAAATTTATAGATTTTATTATATTTAAATTTTAAAATGCAAAACATAGCTATAAAATTTCAATGATTTAAAATACAAAAGATAACTATATATAATTTTATTTGTTTTTAAATTTATAATTTTAATGTTTTATTTAGTGGTATTTTTATTTATTTAAATATAATTATAATAAAATATTTATTATATAAATATAAAATAGTTAAATGATAAAATACTTAGTTTAATTCTTTTATATTTGTGTTTTTACTGAAAATTCAAGAGAATTTTGTTTGAAATTAAAATATGTCTTTACTTTATTTGTATTTTTAAGAATACATAAATAAATATCATTTAAAAAAAAAAAAATCAATTCTAATATTTTTTTGGTTTCATTTCAAACAGTATTGATTGTAAAATAAATTTAAATATACAAAAATTCAAAGCACTTAAGTTATGTTTATGATAAAAATCTTTCTAACATTGTATTAATTTCAATGAAATTAACTAAAAAAACAATAATATAAAGATAATAATATTGGATTAAATTATTAAAGTTTTTTTAATGTCATTAGATAAACCAATAATATCTAAATTTAGAGAAATTAATAATATAATTAAATATATTAAAAAACAATGTATTATAAAAATTATATAAAAACACTATATTTACATTTTTAAATTAACATTAATTTATAAATATATAATTTGAAAGTTCATTGTGAAATAGAAAAAATATATATAATCATTATTATATTAAGAATGTAAATAATGAAAATTAATTTATTTTATAATATTGTATATGATGATGATGATTAATATCTTCTAAAATCTCCTCCCGAATGTGGGTGTTAGACGATAAGACGGAGTGCCACTTGGACGCCATGTGGCAGGGCACCTGTCCTCCCCATGCACCTGCACATGGTAGCCCAATCCACGATAAGATGGAGTGCCACTTCGGCACCATGTGGTAGGGCACCTGTCCTCCCCACACACTTGCACATGGTAGCCCAATCCACGATAAATGTTGGAGCATGATTCATTTATTTTCCACCCCCGCCAGCTTCCTTTCGACGTCCTTCGGCTGCTGCTCCTAATTATGTTCGGCCTGCTCCCATGGCCCTTAAATCCACCTCCCCCGCTCCACCCTCCACCATTCGTCTTTCCCTTCGGCTCTGTGCAGTTGTCTCTAGCGTCTCTGTTGAGCCTCAGCCACTCTGCTCTGTCTCGTTTCCCTGTGGTTTCTTCTCCACGAATTTTGGCACCTCGGCTGCTCCAGAGGTCACTCCCTTCCCTTTTTGCTCCTCTCATTTTCCTGCCTCTGCCATGCCGAGATGACACAGGATGCGGTGTCGTAGAGCTGGTGGGCGAGGTCCCCCCTCCAGGCCTCCATCCACGACCGTCGTGGGTAGGGAGATGAATCTTTCTGTGGGATGGGAGGAGTCGGACCTGTTCGACCCTGTCAACCTCACCACCCTTTTGTCCATCCAGCTCCCTAGCCCTCCACCTGAATCCTCCGACCTCCGACCCAAGAAGTGACCCTGCAAATCCACCATTCATTATGTTCAAGACTTCTCTCCTCAAAATGAAGGCCCTGCCTGTGCAGAGCGCTTCCAGTAGCGGTCATGGTTCAAGCAATAGTACAGGTTCAAGCTCGGATGAGGATGGACAGGGCATCGAAGCCAGCGCTCATGCAGCCTCCTCCATTCCGCCAGATGCCCAAGTGTTGTTTCTCCCTTCGTCAATGGCCCACGAGTCCAAGAAGGAGGGGTATGAGTCACTCTATGCTTGTAGGATTGTGGAAGAGCCACCCAACCCTCCAAAAAAGAATGACAGCTCACCATCAGCCTAATTGTTGGGTGCTCGTATTTTTCTCCTGTTATCTTCTGGTGTTTTTTGGATTTCCTGTGTTTTGGAACTATTTTCTGTTATGGTTTTGCATCAGTCTTATAACTCGTCAAGCTAGTTTCCCGCTTTGGGCAGCTCATAAACCTCTCTTCTCTTGAGTTGGTTTCCCAGTCTGGAGCAGCCCCTGTTTTGTTGTTTTGCTTTTGACAATTCCCTCCGAAATTGGCCTGCCAACTCTGGAGGACGAGAATTGTAAAATTTTGACATGTATGATATAATAGAAGTAGCCTAATTTTGAAAAAAAAAAAAAATCTTCTAAGATCTCTATCATTTATTGGGCATTAAGAAGATAAGAGAATAATTGGAATTTTTTAACATTTTATTTATATACTTAAAAAAAAGTGATATATCAGATCATCATAGATTTGTTAACTTAAAAATGATATTAAAAATAAAAATAAAAATTGTAATGAGATAAGTACTATAGATAAATGTCTTTCGGATTAATCGCATCATTAGAATTAGGTCAACATTTCGAACCAGCGAATGTGGTTCATCCTCAGGACAAGGTGGAGAAACTAATCGATCTCGATGAATAAATAGTGGAGATGCATCATTGCCTGAAAATAGCCGTTGAGAACTAGTTGTTAAGAACTAGCCATTAAGACTAGCTGTTAAGAACTAGCCGTTAGAAAGTTAGTTATTTAAAAATTAAAAATTAAAAAAATTAAATAAAATTAAATAATAAATTAATTGAGTAAATTTTTTATTAAAAAAGGTTTATAAATTATTATGTAATAAATATAATAGGTAATAAGGACGGGGGCAATTTAATTTAAAATAAGATAACTAAATTAATTAATTAATTAGATTAAAAATAAAAATTAATCAAAAAATTAATTAAAAATGTAAAAATAAAACACAAAGGATAAACAAAATTATGTAAGTAGGTAATAGGGGGTAAAAAAAATAATAATAATAATAAATAAATAAATAGATAAATAAATAAATGAAGTTAAATAATAAATTAATAAATTTTATTAAAAGTGAGTTTATAAATTATTATGTAATTAAAATAAATACGTAATAGGGAGGGGTAAAATTTTTATTATGAATAAGTAAAATAAATAAATAAAGTAAAATAAGATAAATTAATTAAATTAATTAATTAATTAGATAAAAATAAATAAATCTATAAATTAATTAATTGAATATAAAAATAAAACATAAAAAATAACCAAAATTACTTATGTAGGTAATAGGGAAGGGGGAAACCCCGGATGCAGGGGTTTGATTGCATATGGGAGGTGGCAGGCCTGTCGCGTGCCACATGGCCACGCATGGGGCCTATCCGGCAGCCTTAAATTACACCACTTGCTCGCTTCATACCATCTTAACTGCCTCTGTTATCAACCTTAATGCCGGTCCGGAACGTCGCCCTGAGCTCTTCATTATGGCTTCGCGTCCTCCAACGTTGTCATTCTCCTCTTGCCGCTTTTGTCTGTCTATTGCCTCAACTTCGAGCTCTCACTCACCCACAGAGATACATTGTGACCTTCATTTCAGGTTGTTCCGATGCCCATTTTCTCCTATTGTCATTCCTTCTCGCTCGCCTGGTTCAACGCCCATATGCTCCTATTATCATTCCTTCTCGCAACTCTAGCTCGTCGACCCCATCGCTCACTCAGCCTCCTCGCCTCTGCTTGTTAGCCTCTCTCACGCTTCTTCCAGCACTAGTATTCCAAGGAGGCATCGGATGCGGTGCCGCTGTGGTCGTGGTAGGGGTCAGGCCTCACGACCGCCCTTATCCATCTATTCCGATAGTCGCTCCCCGCCTCCTGATCAAAAATATGACCAGTTCCACTATGACTGTTCCTTGGAT
Source organism: Pinus albicaulis (assembly GCA_034641835.2). NCBI lineage: Eukaryota > Viridiplantae > Streptophyta > Pinopsida > Pinales > Pinaceae > Pinus > Pinus albicaulis. Next base: position 735,970,306 of record CM076576.1, read on the forward strand.
AGGCCCCGTCTCACAGCCTCAATCACGGTCACCTTCCAGGAGGCGCCTTCAAGCTTAGCGGGAACAAGCCCCAGAAAGCGACCACGAAAATCCACAATCGCTCTAGTGCCTCCATAGCTCTCTCGAAAAATCAGAATCTTTGTTGGTCAAGCCTGCATCTCACTCCACCAGTGGCGAAAGCAGTGGTAGTGGTAGTCCTGAATGGTTTGGTGGTGATAGGAGAAAGGGAAATTCCAACACTAATACCACGCCAGAACCCGCCGCCCAGCCTGCGAAGAAAGCTGATGACTCTTCAAATGAATACAAGTGTCCTGTAGTTGAGGATCCACCGCCACCGCCACACAACACCTAGCATGACACTCAGCTACAGAATTGAGAGGTTTCTTCTCTTGGTTTTGTTTAATTCCTCTGCTATTATGTATTTCATGAACAATCTGTCAAAATTTTGGTGGTTTCTGGACAATGTTGGTTTCCCCATAGAGGGCAGCAATTTTCAGACCAATTTCCCCATCTAGGGCAGTCAATTTTTTGTTTTTTTGACTCTTAATCCCTCCAGAATTAGCTTGTATAGCAATTCCGGAGGCAAGTTTCGACCTGTACACTATGTTTTTTTCCCAGGAAAAAATTCATAATTTTTCATTCAGTAAAGAAAAATTACATGTTACATTTTACATATAAATACCATCATAGTGCATGTTTATGTATCCTCATCAAGGAGGCAAGTAGGATGCAAGTATCAGTGCAAATATATAGCATAGTTGTTCTAATCTCTAATCTAGTAAGTACGATTATGTACAGAGAAAACCAATAATATCAGTCGATATAAGTAGAGATGATTAAAAATCAGCAAATATATACAAAAAAAATAATCATGTTTGTCAAAAATGGAGTCAAGGAGTGACTGCTCTCGTATCCTATATGTCATCTATGAAAGGTATGTGATAATATCTGTAAATATGTTCACCATCATGCTCAGAAATGTGCCAACTTCCCCAATCTAACTCCGCAGCTTCTTTAGAAAGCTGGTTTTCCACTTGGTTCCTCTGCCTGTAAATGTCAGTGACAGTAATAATATCAAAATATGATTTCAATAGATGCACCTCCCTCAATAATGCAACAAGAGTGTGTGTATGGCACTGTGAATGATTAATAACAATTTGTGAATCTCCAAAAATCTGCAATCTGTTGCATCCATGTTCACGTGCAAATAGTAAAGTAGTCAAAGGCTAAGGAGTTCGGAAAAATTGTTTGTGCCCGAGCCTAGCCCAATTTTGAGATGGAAATAATGAGTGGCTGAAATGTGTAATACCGCACCACCCCCACATCCATTGTTATGTTATGCCCCGTCGAAATATTCCCATGGGTAAGAATGATCAATGATTTCAGGGGTGATATTCTTATTGCGGGAAGGTTTCTCCTCATTCAGAATGAGGCTATATGTGGAGATGATGCTAGAGAATATGTGATCCCAAATAACATGCTTGCCTTCGAAGGTGTATATGTTTCTACCGGTCCAAATTCCCCAAGAAATCAGCAAAGGGAGGTTTCGAATTTTGTCGCAAAAGGCGGCTTGCCACCACAATGCCCAGGCCTCTGCAATGGAGAATCCATGCCAAGTGAGCGTACATCCTATCGCTTGTGTAACTGATCGCCAAATATCCCCGACCAATGGACATTCAAGGAAGAGATGCAAAGCATTCTCTTCCTAAGAAAAGCAGAAACAGCATCTGGACAGACCTTGCATAGCTCGTCTTCTAAGATTGTCAATGGTAGGGATGCAGTTGTGAAGAATGAACCACATAAGTAGTCTGGTTTTGTGAGGTGCCCGCAGCTTCCAGATAGGGTGCCACCACCATAGTTTGATAGGTGGTTCTTTAGGGGCACAAAGAGTAATATATCCAATCTTCGGGCAGTACTTTCCTTTTGGTGAGAGAGCCCAAAGGAGCTCGTCCTCCTGGTCAGTTAAGAGAATGTGAGATGCCTGAAGTGCCCTGATGTATCGGGCCCAGATAGGGTGTCCTTCTATGGGTAGATCGAGTTCCTGTGCAGTTAACTAGCCCTGGGCATGCCAATTAGTCCTCAAAGGGTCTGTAACCTGAGATAGATGGAAAAACTGGCATGTGTGAGGTGATCAATGATGAATTGAGGCAATTTGTAGTTTCTTCCGCTGCCTAACCATGATTCCTCGCCCAGCCTAACCATAGTACCAGCACCGATGCGCCAAGTCAGCCCTTGCTGGATAAGGTGCGTAGACTTTAAGATGGCCTTCCAGATGATCGAGGATCCTAGATATGCTTGAATATTACCTTGGATCCAATCCAATGTGTTCCTGGGAGCAATGTATTTGGCTACAGTAACCTCCCTCCACAAGCTATGTCCAGAAATGAGGTGCCAACCTAGTTTTGCAATAAGGGCGGTGGAAAATATAGTGATATCACCTCAGTCCTTTGGCCTGCTGATATGGTCCCAAGTGAACCAGGCAAATGTGCGCTCCCTACCAAAATTCCTCCATAGGAATTATCTGCAAATCTGCTGAATGTGATTTGTGATACCTTTTGGGAGCCAAGAAAGTGACATCCAATAAACAAGGATGGATTCTAGGACAAATTTGATTAAAACCAATATGCCCACCCGCGAGAACCATCGATGGTGCCAAATATTGATTATGCACTCCACTTTGGCAATCAACCAATTCCAATCCTTAATTTGATAAATATTTGGCTTGAGATGGAAGCCAAGATATTTTAAACCTTACCCTATATGGGTGCGAACATAAGGGAATTTCTGAATGGCATGCTCATGTTCATGTGCCAAGCATTTAGTCTGAATGATGGTGGATTTGCTATGATTTGGAGCCATACCCGTAGCTCTGCAGAAAACATGGAGAATTTTATCAAATTGTGAATTTTCCTGACAAGAGCCATCCAGAAAAATAATCACATCGTCCACAAACAATAAATGAGTCAGTTGAATGAAATCATTTAATCTAATACCATGGACGTCCCTGGCTTATTTTTCCCTATGGATGAGGGACGAGAGGCCTTCCATAACAAGGACAAAAAGAAGTGGTGAGAGTGGGCATCCTTGCCTTAGCCCATGACTAGCATGAAAGAAATCAGTAGTAGCCCCATTGATGAGGATTCTAAAGGTGGCATTCATAATACAGCCCATAATCTAGTTTGTGAAAGAGTGGGGAAATCCCGTGTGGATAAGAATGAGATGAATATAATTCCAGCTCACATGATCAAAGGCTTTAGCAAGGTCAATTTTGAGGATGGTGCTTTTAAGTCTCTTCGATTTTATGGAGTGCAGGACTTCCTGGCAGTTCCAATGGCTTCATGGATCTATCGGTGGTGGAGAAAGGAAAATTTCTCCTTTTCTATATGAGAAGAGAGAATGGGTTTAATATGGTTAGCAATGATTTTTGAAATGATTTTGTAAATGCAGTTACACAGGGATATAGGTATGTAGTCATGAAAAGAGGTAGGATGGTCAGTCTTAGGAATCAGAACAATGAAAGCAGATTTGAAACCATCATAGATCCTACCATAGATTCTGCTGTCTTTAATGATCTGGAGGATATCTCTGCCCAAGAGTTCAAAAAAATGGAGATAGAATTCGATGGGCCAACCATCCGGTCCTGGGCTTTTGTCCTTCTTAAACCATTTCAGCACGCCTTCAACTTCACTCAGGGTGATCAGTGTATTAAACTCCTCTCCCTGCTCATCATCCACATACCTGTGGAAAGTTCATGCAATATTCATAATATCCGGCAAGTTTTTGTTGTGCAGAGCTCTGTATTGATTAGTGAAATGCTGGATACCAAGATCTGATAGTTGAGCAAAAGATTTAGCCACATATCCAGTAGAATCGGAAAGTTCCAAAATAGTATTTGAGATACGCCTTCCTCTAGCACACTATTGAAAAAAATTTGTATTTTCATCCCCGGCTTGCAGCCAGATGGCCCTGCTTTTTAATCTCAATTCCTCCTCCCTATGACGAAGGATGTTTGCCCTGTTAGTTTCAAGTGAAATAATCTGCTCTTTTGTAGTCGTCGAATGGAATCCCAAGAAGCTCAAATCAGTGAGCTGGGTGATTTCTAAATCAATCCTATTAAGCTCCTCCTCCTCAAGCTTCTTTTTGTGTCTGGCCCAAATGATAGTACTTGCTTTTATACGTTTGAGATTTTCCCTTGCATGTTCCCGATCAGGAGATAGATTACAGTACTGCCACTCTTGTGTGACCAGCAAATGAAATTCTGGGTCTTGTAGCCAATTATCGTTGAATTTGAATGGTGAGTGCAGCTTCTAATCTCCGGCTAGAAATTCCAAATACACAGGAGAGTGATCTGAGGCGCTGCCCGCCCCCACCCACTGTCTAGATCGAATCATTTGGTTAAGAAAAGGCTGCTTGATAAGGAATTTGTCAAGCCTTCGCACCAGTGCAGCCTCTCCCGTTCTTCTGTTTCGCCAAGTGGGTTGCTTCTTCGACATATTGATATCAATAAGATCATCCAATTCCAAGTTTGAGGCGAAGAAATCTGATAACTGATCTGGGACCGCTTGAGGTCCCCAGGATTCCGAGATCCCAATAGAGAAATTTAATTCCCCACCTAGTATGATATGTTGATGCTGGCGTAGGGAGCTTCAAAGTAGAGTGCAAGAAAAACTCTCTGTTGGTACATGGACCATAAACATTAATCAGAGTGAGGGGATGTTCAAAGTTGCAAGTGGTAACATCCATGCTAAGAACACCCACCCGACCCCAACAATTTAAAATCCGAGTGGTCTTGATGTTGATGCCTAAAGCACAGCCACCGGATCTACCCCGTGCATCGATAATCATAAAATTCCAATCCAGGAGGAGAGCTTGAAGGATCATGTTAATGGACTCCCCGTCCCCCAAAGTTTCTTGTAGGAACAGGACAACAAAGGGAGTGGAATGAAGGAGTTGCCTAAGGGCCAATTTCTTGATAGGGCTGGCAAGACCCCTACAATTATAAGAGAGACAGATCATAATGGGACCGCATCCTTGGGTTTCCTTGCTCTAAGAACCCAAATAAGGGTCGATTGAGTACCCGCTGCCACCTCCATGTTGGCTCTGTGGATAGCCTTTGAGATAGTTGTAGGTCTGCCTCAAGGTTTAATAGATGTGGGACATTGGATCGAGCCAATGCCAATCTCGGACATGGAGGGTTGTTGTGTAGATGATCTCAAGTAGTAATGGTGACCAACTGATGAGGAGTCGGCAGTCAAATGGGGGAATAAGCATGAGGAATTCGCAGAAGTATGGGGAATGGTAGGGGGGTCGATGCAACAGAGCAGCTGATAGCGCTAAAATAACTAAATGAAAGGTGTGCAGAAATAGATGGTGCAGGAGTAAAAGTAATACAATGAGATGAAGAGGACAGAGAGGTACCCGGAACCGAAATCGGAAGCTGTTGTGAAGAGTGGCTAGATAGGCTGTGGATACCAGCTTGAGTGATCAGCCAGGTAGGCAGCACCTCCATGGTCTATGATATGTCTCCTGTCGGTGGCAAATCGGGAGAAATAATGGTAACCGGGTCCGTCTGAGTGGCCATATGAACCATTGTCTTGTAGAGAGGAGCCGCAGCACCCATTATCTGGCATTCCTTGTATATATGCCCAACCTCATGGCAACGCCTGCATCTGAACGAAATCCCGTCATAGTCCAACATCTGTTGCCAAACCATCCCTTCAAAAAACATGTTGTAATTTTCATGGAGGCCATCTCTGGTATCCAAGAAAACAAGGATTCAAGCCACCGAGTAGATGCCTGTCTCTAGATATGATCTTTCATGATCAAGGTATAGTCCAAAGTCCTCCCCAATGCTTTGAAGTGTGACTTCATTCCAAAACTGGATCGGAAGCCCTGGCAGCCGCATCCAAATCGGGCCAGCTCCTGAATTCTCCTTGTTTGGATCAAAGAGAGGGGTCTATCTCTTCAACAGCATTGGGTGCATTTTGATATGCCAGTACTTAGTCAAGACCCAATCCACTAAAGCAGGTGATGAGAAATTTAAGGCAAACCAGCCTCTGTTTAGCAGCATGACCCCCAGAAAGTACTCCAAAAGACCACCCCAAATCTCCTCAGTCCAGATTTTTAATCTTGTTGTGGTGTATTTTCGGTCGCGGACCTTTTCCACAAGAACCGTGGCGGCCATCTACTCGATATTAGCCATAACTCTATCCCTGACAATATTTGCACTATAGTTGTGTCGGTTCTTTGGAGGACGAGACTTTTTCCCTTTACCCCTGTGCAAATTTTGGTCTCCAGTGGCCGCACCAGTGTCTCCAAGTCCGTCGGAGTCAGACGAGAGTTGTGCATCAACCGTCGGCGCATCAAATGGAATATCAACGAAACATCTCGAAGCCGCAACCGACTCGGTCACAGCAATGGACGGAATGGGTAGCTGTTGCGAAGACCCCTCCCTACAGATGAACAAGTCCACGAAAGCAAGGGAATCTGCACAGAGATATTCAGATGCCACCACGGAGCACGGGCCCAAAGCAGTGTTGTTAATCGCCGACAGGAAGGGTGTATCATGTGCCAGGTGCTCCCAGTGTGGCAAAACCGATGGCGACGGGAGATTGATGGGTGGAGAGTCTGAACAGCCCTCAAAGGATATGATGTCGCATGAGGTCGTGACCTAAGGGGGCAGTTCTGGCTGGTGGAGGGTCGGTGCAGGCTCCACATCGTCAATGGCAGCCACATCATCAATAGACCACAACCCCTAGATATCGACCCCCTCCAGTGGGTCAACAGAGTAGTCCAACTCCTCTTCGAATATGCCCATGACCAAAGACAGGCCAGACATAGACCGGCGCAGTCGAAGGGGTAACAATTAGAGCGCCAGCAAGATAAATTGTCGATGATGCCGCCAGTGTCCGCGAGAAAATAGTTCACTGTCCAAAAACAAAGGCGGAGAGCACTTATGGCAGTGGTATGGACTTACCAGATGTCCCCGAGGTACCCCGAAGCAATAAAAAAATAGTGTAGGTGGAATGTTGTGATTCTCAGGTCAAGGACGGTGGGATAGAGCCTGTCGGCAAGAGGACGCAAACCGATACAGGGAGTGTGCTCAGAGCAGCACATAAATCCCCGCAAACCCCGTGAGTGCTAATACAAACCCTAGACACCTTGATAAGCTGTAAGCAGAATTGTAGAGGAGAAAACCGTAACCGGTTGAAGTCTTAGAGCCTCAAGTGAATAGGTTAAGTCTTCGAAACACGAAAATAAATGAGATCCCTCACCCGACAGATAGACCAGGGAGCGAGGTTACGCTGTTACCTAGAACCCAAAGATTATATGCCGCCTTCAGTCACGAGAAATCCATGGCTGCCATGGCTAGGGTTTCTTCATCCAAACGTCGCATTCCGACTTATTTTCCCACACCAGTACCTGCAGATACCTGTACACTATGTTTGTTTTATTAATAGAATTAGTCCAATTTGGAGAAGAAAAAAAAAAGGGAAGGGGGAAAAAAATTCTAATTTAATAAATAAGTAAATAAAGTAAAATAAAATTAATTAATTAATTAATAAGAAAAAATAAAAATAAATCAATAAATTAATTAATTAATTAAAATACGAAAAAAAATAATAATAATAAAACATAAAAAACAAACAAAATTATCTAGCTAGAGTCGGGGTCCAACTCTAACTTAATTTCCAACCATCATCACGGTTGAGATTCTTAGCATGTAAAGCTACGACAATCCAGGAATTTTTTTCATTTTTCAACCCTCTTAGGATTGTATAGGTAATAGACTCTTTTATCACAAGACATTTTGGGAATTGACAAATACCCAATCTCACTTTAAAACTCATAAGAATTAATCTTTATTTTAACAATAATACTAGTAAAAAACAAATGACAAATTTGATTTTAGAAATTAAAGTTTATCACCTCCTCCTAATATACTCATTAAATTTTAATTCAAAATTGTATATAAATACTAAATATTTTTATAACTAATTAATTCATTAAAAAAAATTATAAATATTAAATGATATGTGCCAAAAATGAATTTATTGAATAGAAATTATCATAAACAATATTATTAAAATATATTATATACAACTTATACTACTATAACATTATTAATTGAAAATTAATATATCAATCTTACTTAAATTTCTAAAATTACACAAATATAATAAAATTACTATAATATCCATCAAATATATACATTTAATGTGATTATTGCTTACACTAGAAATTAATTACTTAATCTCATCATGACACAAGAACTAGAACTATTCTTACTACTAATTATTGTAAATAGTATATTAAATATTCATCGTATCTTAATTGGAACTTTAAATATTCTTACTACTAATTATTGTAAATAGTATATTAAATATTCATCGTATCTTAATTGGAACTTTAAATATCATATTGCAGCTCTTACAATTATACTTAATTTTTTTATTACTCCATCCAAATTCCAATGGTGGAATTTGGTACTTACATATTTTAAAGTTACTTGTACTTTAATAAAATTTTGAAAAAATAATATTTATTATTTTTTTATAATCAAAATAATAACAACTTGAAAGTAAATTTATTACCCTAGTAAACAATTCCCATTATAATGAGATTTTAATAAAAATAGATGTATCTACTCAATGTATATACGTCAAAAAAGATTTTTCTGTGTACACATAAGACTTTTATATACGTCGAAGAATGTTTTACTATATACATGTAAGATTTTACTATATATATTTATTTCACGACAAAGCATATGAGTAGGAAATCCAATGGATATGTATATAAATCTTAATCTTTATATTAGTGCCCATAACATAGATCTTCAGCTAATATGATTGTTTATATAAACACTCTGCATTATAGTTGTATCAAAATGTCGAGATATAATTATTTCGAATTTCATTGTGTTTCATGAATAGACATTGATACAGCAATGTGGTAAAGAGGATGAAGAGGAATAAATGATAAGTTTATTTGTTCGTGTAAGGTTAAAACAAAAATTATAATCTGTAAAATAAATTTATAATGTCCCTGCATCATTATTAGTACTCACTCTTGTTGGCATCAATGACATTTGGTAAAATTACAACCGTGAAATTTCTGTGTGACAGAAGAGTGATATGTTTTATTATTTTTTTTCAGAAGAAAAAAAATGCTGTTTTGTCTATATTAGATGTAAAAACAATCCATAATTCAGTACAATACATACTGAGTAAAGATTCCAGTTGGCATCAATGACATTTGGTAAAATTACAACCGTGAAATTTCTGTGTGACAGAAGAGTGATATGTTTTATTATTTTTTTTCAGAAGAAAAAAAATGCTGTTTTGTCTATATTAGATGTAAAAACAATCCATAATTCAGTACAATACATACTGAGTAAAGATTCCAGATCTCCGACCTGAAGTAGGGAGACCCAGAAATCAGACAGAGAAATGATCACAATACATCTACAGAGGCAAGATTACGCCTAATGATAATCCCCATGAACATTCCAAATACAGAGAGGCATCTAGCCAGACATCAGAAAGAAGTATACACAGCACGACATATACATTGATGAATCGAGCTTATCCAAATTGCAAAATTTCTAGAAAGGTACAATACGGATGCAATATGTGGATTAATTATCATTTTGACCATTGCCTCTCTCAAGCCATAGCTATACAAATCAATCTACAACCTTGATGTGATGTTCATGACATTTTTGTGAATCCGCGCAGTGATATATTTTATTGGTTCATGGAGATGACAACGTAAATAAGTTAAAATTTACGGATTCATGGACATGATGAGTCTGAGGGTCCAGGCTTTCAGCCTACTCGGATAATATTCTCTTTCAGCTACCTACCGAGCAAGCAACAGGGGTTTAAGACAAACCTCAACAACCAACATAGTTTGCATAACTTTAACTGTTTCAGGGGCTTAATTCGCAGGGAAGGATCATTCAGCAAGGGGGGATCAAGGGTTGAGATTGGGATGAAGCCGGAGCTGATTCCGCAGTTTACGAATATTCATATTCAAGGTAGGTCGTTTATTTGTACAGTACCTGATTCTGAGATTGAATATTCCTCACAGATGAAGTTTCCAATTTTGATGATATTTCAGATTGAAATGGGGCAGGATCATCTCTGGTCTTTCAGAGGCCTTCACCGCTTCGAAGGCGCTACGCACGGAGCCTCCTTGGATCATTGGAGTGCGGCACCTCACTTACGTCGAGTCGTACGGATGAAACTTCTGGCGGTTTGAACCAAAATTTGCGGCGGTAAAACAAAATGAAGAGAATGGGTCAATAGGCGTTATTGAGATTCCCGCTAGCTGTTGAGGAGGACGAATCTCAACCCTTTCACCATGAAGAGCTTCATAATATAATGTTTATCGGCATAATTATTGTGGAAATAGATATTGGAGTTTCCCAAATATTTTTTATATTATTTAAAAATGATAGTAACTAGGTATATAGAATAAAAGGCTAAAGATAGCCTATGGGACAGATTACTTCTCTATTTGGCTCTTGTATTCAACCATTTTCGTGTGAAGTTTCATAATAAACTCTCCCAACTTCTCGACAAACCCCTCGTTGAATAGATTATCCCAAGAGCTAGCTGTCAAAATATATGCATAACTTTCCCTATTGACTTTGAAGGCCTCACATTTTAAAATGAAATGTTTTTATGTTTCCACTTTTCCGAAAGATAAAAAAATATATATACTCTTTCGTCCCACACTTCTCTTGGCCTTTTCCAGCACCCTGCTTCACAATGGAGTTGATGAGAATTACTCCTTAATTGAGCAATAAGAATTTTGGCTCTCCAACAAATATTGGCCCCTATGTAGGTCTTTTTTTATGATTATGAGTGGGATTAAAATCTTAAATATAATACTTTTTTTTTCTCCCTAGCTCCTTCTCCCAAGTACATTTGTGGAACTTATCAATAACAAAAGATTTTATCTCTTTATTGTTTGTGGGACACATGCTCAAGCAAATGCCCTATTTGTTAAACCATTTGTTGTTTTTCCGCATCCAAGTCTTCTTTCTTTTGCACAATATGTCATTAAACACAACCTTAGGCCATCTGCTCTCTTTCATTTGCTCATTTTTTTTTAAATTCCTTATGACTTGCACCATAGAAATTGCTTCAATAGGAGCAGCTCCTGTTTCACTTAACAAGATAGCATAAGGAACTGCACTTTTAGTTTTGAATTTGTTTGTAATCAAACGCTTATGAATTTTCTCAATGTGTTTCCATTGCATGCCAGATGTATTGCTGGGCCACAGTTCACAACCGTAGAGAATCACTAAAATCCCAAAAAGAGTTAGAGTGGTTTTCCAGTCCCATAACTCTATCTCTCTACACCTATTTTGAAAAGCATAAAATGCTTTCCAACCCCCCAAAATTATTTTCTTTCTACATTCATCCCAGCTTATATTTGTGTTGAAGTGAATTATGAGGTATTTGTAATCTGCAACTTCTTTGAGAATGTTGCCTTCAAAGTAGAACTTATGTTGGTTATGTTTTCTTTTGTTAGAGAAAACCACTACTTTCTTTTTGTTGATATTGAATTGCATCCCCAAACTTCTACAAAAATTCTCAAGGGAAATTAAGTGTTCTTGCAAACCAAGAGAATATTTAGAAATCAGAATAAGGTCATATGCGCACAAAAGAAGCCTTATAAAAAAACCTGCCCAAATGGATATCGTCACCCCCTTGCGAATTTAGCCACTCTTCAAGCTTGTCGATATATAAACCAAAGAGTGTAGGAGACAATGGGTAACCTTGTTTGACCCTAATAAAACTTTCATAAATGCCTATTGAAGTTCTAATTTTTACTTTCACCTCTTCAAGCATCCTATGCACAGCGGCTCTCAAATTCCTAGGAACCTCAAGTTACTCCATTCTGTGTCAAATATCATCCCTAGGAACCGTGTCAAAGGCTTTTCTGAAATCAACAAAGCAACAAAATACTTCTTCCTTTTTCTCCCAAACTTTTTCAATGATGTGTCTTAAAATTATACCATGATCAATTGTGGAATGTTTAAGTCTAAAACATGGTAATTGTCCTTTAGCACGTTATATAATTTAATTAGTTAATAAATATGTATGTTTATAAATAACATAAAATATAATAAATATAATAATAAAAATTTAATATATAAATATTTATATAGCTTAAAAAGGTTTATGTACATAAATATGGACATTTGAAAGCTCATTCAGAAAAGAATTAGCATCTTGACCACATGGAGGAAGAGGCCAGAAAGTCAGTTTGCCTCCAATGAGGGACTACAGGAAGCCTCAGGAGAGAAGATAATCACAGAGATACAGGAGTAGAAGCTAGTATGTTAAGTACAGGTAGTTATTAGTAGAGGAGAACAGTTATAGGCTTGTGGACAGCAGGCATAATTTGAAATTCCAGTTATAGAAGAAATTGGGAAAAAAAAGTTAACCTTCACCAGGCTATAATTCTCGGCCCATAAATAAGAATTTAGCATATGACAAGTCATTGGAAAGATAATTATGGGAAGAATACAACCATCCACCCAGAATTTTGGTTTGAGGCCAAAAATTCTACGATATTTTAAAATAAATTTACAACAGGTTTTAAGGGACAAGAACAGTGTAACAAGCTACAAACTTTCAAAGGGTATAACTTTCAGCTCTAGTATCATAATAACGAAAATAGACCATTAATATAAATGTATTAACGAGAAAAACCTAGCAAACCTAGGTATTGGAATTCAACAATGATTTCAGGAGAAAATCACAGTAAAAATTTGCAGGTAATTAACGAGAAAAATTGCATAATGGCATATATATAAGTCTAAAATATGTCCAAGAGCCTTACAATGAAGAAGAAGTGGTCAGGGATGCGAACATAAGTATGAATAATGCGAAAACCGAATATAATGGTTATGGAATGGACCAACCAGAGGGTGGAGATTTGGAAGAAACTGTTAAGAGTCTCAAATTGGAAGTGTTAAACTACAAAGCTAACAATGAAAAGCTGATGAAGGAATAGCGGCATATTAACAACCAAATTTTCCAAATTATGAACAAAATTCAAAGAGAATTGGGCCAGCGAACTGAGTCTAGACTAGCACATCAGCACAGTGCCAAATATATGGAGAGAGACGCTAGCATATGCATATAAATATGGACATTTTGAAGCTTGGTCAGAAAAGAAGTTAGCATGTTGACCACATGGAGGAATAGACCAAAAATCCAGTTTGCCTCCAAAGAGGAACTAGAGGAAGCCTCACGAGAGCAGATAATCACAGAGATACAAGAATAGAAGCTAGTACACTAAGTACAAGTTGTTGTTAGCATAGGAGAACAATTACAGGTTTGTAGACAACATGAAGAATTTGAACATCCAGCAATAGAAGAAACTGGGAAAAACGAGCTGACCTTTGCTAGGTTATAATTCTCAACCCGTAAATCAGAATTTAGCATATGACCAGTCATTGAAAAGATAATTCCAAGAATAATACAACCATCGACCCAGAATTTTGGTTTGAGACCAAAAATTCTAAGAAAAATTAAAAGAAAGCTACATGAGTTTTTAAGGAGAAAGAACAGTGTAATAAGCTACAAACTTTCAGAGGATATAACTTTCATCTTGGGTATCATAATAACATATATAGACAGAAATTTATTGAGGAGGAGAACAATCTGGTAAACCTTGATTTTGGAATTCAACAAGAATTTTAGGAGAAAATCACAAGAAAAATTTGCAGGTAACTAACGAGAAATGTTGCATAATGGCATATAGAAGTCTAGAAGATGCCCAAGGGCCTTACAATGAAGAAGAACCAGTCATGGATGCAAACATAATCATTGTTAATGCTAAAATTAAATCTAATGGTTATGGAATGGACCAACTAGAGGGTGGATATTTGGAAGAAATTCTTAAGAGTCTCAAATTAGAATTTCTCAACAAAAAAAGTCGACAATGAAATCTGATGAAGGAATAGCAGTAGATTAACAACAAAAATTTTCAAATCTGAACAAAATTCAAAAGAATTGGGCCAGCAAACTAAGTCTAGACTAGCACATGAGCACAGTGCCAAAGATATGGAGAGAGGCGCTAGAAGGTCGAGGCATTCCAGGAGTGTTCTCATCAACACCATTACTAAGCAAGGAGGATCAGTGAAAGGGATTATTCTACATTCGAGTGAGACAGCATCCCTACTGTGTCACCAGTTAAGAAGTCAAGCAGAAAATCAGATAGGGAAGATTTGCAAGGTGAGTTGAGGAAAATAAAACCTCCCACATTTAATGAAGAGAACAAGAAAAGAGAGGAGGTTGAAGTCTGGTTGTTGGAGATGAGAAAATATCTTCAGTTGTATAATTACTCTTCAAACTTGGAGGTGAAAGTCACCATATATCATCTAAAGGGAAAAGCTAATATTTGGTGGGGGGCGACTCAAGGCAATTAAGCACTTGGATAAAAGGTGGATCACTAGAAGAAAATTTAAAGAATATTTCCAAAGGAAGTATTTATCAGAACGATACTATTGTTGAAAAGTGTAACTAGGTTCGGTCTTCATAATGACATGTAATTGTGACTAATGTAAATGATGTAATGAAGAAAATAAAATTATTATTATAAGCCTTGCTTCATGGGTTTCATGAGAAAGTGATCTTATTTTAATTGGCTCTCATTGAGAGCATTAGGATTTATCATTTAAGTCGAAGAATTAATGTCATGTATGAAGAGCTCTTCTTGAGCATGTTTCAAATGTATCTAAGTCTATAAATTGTCTATAAGCCCTCCGAAAGACAAGCATAGTCCTCCTCTTCATGGTCGGCCCCAAAGATACATATAAAATTCATGTCAGCTCACATAAGGAGACACCCATTCAGATGCTCATGTCGGCTTTTTAGTATGAAAGAATTAGTATATATAGGAGGCAAGGCACCTCGCATTTCCACAATCCATAACTCGATTTTCTATGAAGTTTCGGTGTCAAAGTACAATCCTTAGAGCTCAGACATCTCTGAAGTCTTCGTATGGGTTAACAGTGAGACATTCGGATACCTCTCAATGTAATAAGTTTGGATACCTCTCACTGTAAAGGACACAGTCTTGGGCCAACCATAGTTTGAATCTCTTCAGTTGAGAATGTTGTCATGATCTTGGTGGCAGTGGGATGGTACAGTTACATGAAAGGGTGTTATGTCTACTCGGTGCTATCACAGTCAAGGATAAGGGCACACAAATCTTGGTACAGTGCATAATCTCGATGTGTCACAGTGATCTCATTGAAATCATATTTGTACAATATCGGTGCTCTCACAGAAGTAAAATCTCTAGAATATGGCAGTGAGGAGGCTTAGCTATAAAGGAAGTCTCTATAAGATCTCAGTAATGACAAAGTGGAAGAGGAGTCAAGAAGAAGGTTGATTGTCAAGATGACTAGTGTCTTGGTCTTGGAATGGCTAAATAGATCAAGGGTCATGGTCTTGGTATTCGTCAATTGGAATCTATATAAGAAGAATTTGTGTGGGTTTTCCTCTAAAAGAGTGAGAAGTTTTGGCCCTAAAGCATAGCCTACATGTTGTGTCCCTTATCTATTTATGTTTATGCATTGGTTATTGTTTGATAAAGAAGAATATTAACAAACTAAGAAGAAAAAGATCATAATCTAAATAAGTAAAAATCATTCACAAACAGACACTAATGAAGAGAAATCACTTAATGATAATTCCCTAGATTTCTTAACATGGTTTCAGAGCTATGGTGCTAATGTCAATGGAAGGGAATCTAATCAAAGAGGCACTCAAGGACCAAGCATTAGGGGAATTTTGAGGTATAAAATGGGCCTCCTAAGAAAAATGTATAACCAAAATAAACTTTATAAGAACCAATAGAATTCAAGATGATGATGTCAACCATGGGAGATTATTCACCATTTTTTAAGTAAAAGGGTAAAAATATTAAAAAATAATAAAATAATAAAACTACTTTTCAACTCGTATTTTCAACTTATCTCCCGAAGTTTTTACTCAAATTTCGAGCGAGAGTACTCATTGGATGAAAAATTTAATTCTTCATCCAAGAAGTACCCATGTTGTATACTTTTGATGGACCTTGCTACACGAAAAATGAGAAATACATGAAAAACGTGATTACAATCACGTTTTTCATGTATTTCTCATTTTTCGTGTAGCAGGGTCCATCAAAATTATGCACCATGGGTACTCCTTGGATAAGGAATTAAATTTTGCATCCAATGAGTACTCCTCCTTGAAATTTGAATAAAAACTTTGGGAGATAAGTTGAAAAAACAAGTTGAAATTTTATTTTTTTCTTTTTTCCCTCTAAATTTTAATGATGTCATCAAATATTATTTTATTATTTCCACTATTATTTTAAAATTTCCTTAGGAAACCCATTTTAGACCTCAAAATTCCCCTAATGTTTCTTGAAAGGCATCAAAGCAAAGTGAAGGATCTACATTGAAGAAGAAATTCTACCTCAAATGGAAGCCTTGGGATCA
This sequence comes from Pinus albicaulis, assembly GCA_034641835.2. NCBI lineage: Eukaryota > Viridiplantae > Streptophyta > Pinopsida > Pinales > Pinaceae > Pinus > Pinus albicaulis. The sequence goes on from CM076576.1 coordinate 735,986,828, forward strand.
TAAATCAAATCAAGGTATTATAGTCTTTAGCAAAAGGCCCTCATCAAGATGAAGAGATCTACAATACTAGATAGCCCTAAGTATGAACATCCAAATGAAGCATTTCAGATCTGCACTCATTTAATTCCAAAAGAAGTCAAAGTATCTTGAAGGCGAGAAGGCATTATCAACATATTCAAATCTATAAGGCAAGTTACCTTTCATTAAAGCATGGATCCTCTCCTTTTCCTTAAAGAAGATCATCCAAGGAAGCAGTGTGTTGGATCAAAAGGTGTTGTCATCATAAAAGGAGAAATCTCCTTTATTGATGAAAGGCTTTTTCATTTAGAAGAAGATCATCCTAAAGGGAGCACTAATACATCTTTTTCAACCACCATCAAAGTGATCAAGCTGAAGATTTAACCTTCACTTGTCGAGTAAGTATTTTTCATTCTATAATCAAATTTGGTAAAATGACTTCGTTTTGCAAGGAGATCTATAAGTTGGTTGGGTCACCGAAATTCCTTGCATGGAAAAAGAATGATAGATATAGTCCTGAAAGAAAGTGAAGTCGTTGATCGTATCTAAGGAAAATTCCAAGCATTATCTGAATACATGGAAAGGAATCAAAGGTTTCAAAGGATTCTTATGAAATCAGTGAAAGGTCCCTGCACCCCTATATAGCAGGATTGGAGACATCAAAGAGATATATGATAAGCTGGAAAAACTATTCTCTAAAGATGCAATAAAGAAGGTCATATCACTTAGACCTGATCTAAACAAATTGAAGGTATCAAAGAATGAAGGGATATCTTCATAAGATCTCAACTGTGAGACTTGGAAGAGATGATAAGAAGATAGTCATCATTGTTCTAAATGCACTAACTGATGAACAAGGTAGCAAATGTCCATTGGATAAGAAAGTTACCTCATTCAACAACATGTGGTTTCTATGCTAGATAAAGAAGACAAGTTGAGGGAAAAAGTGTTGAAGGTTACAGGACTCAAAACATTTACAGGAAGGAAAGGGAAGTTTAGAAAAGAAAGAAGAGCATAGTTAAGATTCAATGCTATGGAAAAGTTATGAACATTACAGAAATGAAGTTCATATCACTAGAGAGATGGAGGAAGCTGAATAAAAGAAGTCCACGAAAAGAGGGAGTAAGAGATATTTACTATAATTAAGATAGTCTCCCTCGCAAAAGGTCTTTTCATAGCTCCTAAATATTTTATAGGATATGGCTATATAAGATGCATTGTTGAATCATGAAAGCATTAGAAACCATAGCTAGTGACATCGCCATACGGAATCATGAAAGACAAACAGCACAAAATCCATCAAAGATATGGCTCTTGGGAACCTCATTAGAAATTGAAGGAAACGAAGAAGTCATCCAGGAAAAGGCTCATCATACATCAAGTCAAAAAAGAAACATTTTCCAGATAGGGCGAGATCCTAAAGATTCTCTGACGGAATCCTCATCAAAAGGGTTCACCAATCTAGAGAAGAAGCAAGTGTTTCATCAAAAACTCCAACTTGTGAAGTTCATGGATGATGGTATGATGACATAGGAGATTAAGCAGATCAAGGGATTGAAGATCTTCTCAATCAAGGATGCTACTGAAAGAAGCCTATATGACCTAAAGGTAAATGAGGTATGTATGCTTGCATTTAATATTATAATGTCATGTCGTATGGTTGAAGGCTAACATGGATCACTACTTCTATATTGAAAAGCATGATCAAAGGAAAGGATCTCCTCCTATGAAAGGATATAGGAAGGCATAAGTCACATTAGATGAAATCAACATAATATGTCCTCATATGAAGTATGAGGTGGTTGACTACAATTGAGGAAATCTGATTGGAAGCTCCTGGGAATGAAATGTTTGAAGAAAAGGAAGGAAGAGATCGTGAGATATGCAACCATGGTAAAGGCAATCAACATCCAAAAGTACCAAGAAGATTTGACTAGGAAATCTCCCAGAAAGATATGAAGACTCCGATGGAAGTCTGAAAATGATGGAGACCCTTGACAATGGATATCTTTGGGAGATGTGTTAACATGAGTGCAGGATGTTGATACCTACAGGAAGATGTCATGATGAAAGACCATCACAAAGGTAATTTTAATTTTCAGTGTTTTTATTTTTGAACAAATATCTGGATGGGCTTATGAAAGACTTCCAAAGGGAAGAACTGTGGTTGACTTCGAAGAGGACCATATAGAGAGATGTAAGATCCTTCCAAGAAATATGGTATGAATAAAGCAACATGTCATGAATCAAGGCCAAATGTAGACTAATGGATCACTTTTTGTTTAAAGGAATAATGACATGACTGACTCATGGATGAAAGTGATGGATGGTATGTGACCTATAAAGAAGTCCCAAAAGATGAAAACTCCATAACAAGAAGAAATGCATGGCATAAAATGAAGGAGTTCTTCAAATAAGTTGATTGTCCCATTATCTCCACCTGAGGAGCTGTTGTAGGTCCCTGATTGAGAGGGAGCCTGAAAACAAGTTTCTTACAATTCCTAAGCCAAGTGGGAGCTTAGGTACATTCCTTGCGTAGTAATGAGTACATTCCTTTATTGGAATATGTCCTCCCTTATTAAGAGATAGAGATAGACACACCATTCGTGTATTCACTTGGGAAGACAAAATGGAGGATTGAGTAATCATTTGGCATCCAATACTCGTTGAGGATGAGATAGGGCATCCAAGATAAGATTAGGCGTAGAGGACCGATATTCTTTGAGGACTGGGAATCCAATCCAAGATAAGAATAGTCCTAGTGGAACACACCCTGAGAACCTGGGTAGCGTATGTTCCAGGAGAGACAATGATTAGGGTGTCTATAAATCATTAGTATCGCCAGCATTGAGCTTAGATATTGTGGAGAGATAGAGTTGTTAGTCAAGACCTTGATATGTGAAAATGTTGGTTGATATGATGCTATACAAATGAGTTACCAATCTGATTCTTATTATGAGAAATTATTCAGATTGAGAATGACCAAGTATCATTTTGAATACCTCCCTAGTTAAGAGAGAGTGTTGAAAAGTGTAACTAGGTTTGGTCTTCATAATGACACGTAATTGTGACTTATGTAAATGATATAATGAAAAAAATAAAATTATTATTGTAAGCCTTACTTCATGGGTTTCATGAGCAAGTGATTTTATTTTAGTTGGCTCTCATTGAGAGCATTAGGATTTATCATTTAAGTCAAAAAAATTAATGTCATGTATGAAGGTATATTCTTGAGCATGTGTCAAATGTATATAAGTCTATAAGTTGTCTAGAATCCCTCCAAAATACAAGCATAGTCCTCCTCTTCATGGTCGGCCTCAAAGATACATATAAAATTCATGTCGTCTCACATAAGGAGACACCCATTCGGATGCTCAGGTTGGCTTTAATATATGGATGAATTACTATATATAGGAGGCAAGGCACCTTGCATTTCCACAGTCCATAACTCAGGGTTCTCTGAAGTTTCGGTGTCAAAGTATAGTCCACGGAGCTCGGACATCTCTAAAGTCTTCGGATGGGTTAACAGTGAGATAGTTCGAATACCTCTCACTATAAAGGACACAGTGTCGGGCCAACCACAGTTCGGATCTCTTGAGTTTAGAATGCAGTCATGGTCTTGGTGGCAGTAGGATGGTACAGTTACATGAAAGGGTGTTATGTCTACTCAGTGCTATCACAGTCAAGGATAAGGGCACACAGATCTCGGTACAGTGCATAATCTCGGTGTGTCATAGTGATCTCCGTGCAATCACAGTTGTACAATCTCGATGCTCTCACAGAGGTACAATCTCTGGAATATGGCAACGAGGAGACTTAGCTATAAATGGAAGCCTCGATAAGATCTCAGTAATGACGAAGTGGAAGAGGAGTCAAGAAGAAGGTTGACTGTCAAGAGGACTGGTGTCTTGCTCTTGGAGTGGCTAAATAGGTCAAGGGTCATGGTATTGGTATTTGTCAATTGGAATCTCTATAAGAAGAATTTGTGCAAGTTTTCCTCTCAAAGAGTGAGAGGTTTTGGCCCTGGATCATAGCCTACATGTTGTGTCCCTTGTCTATTTATGTTTATGCATTGATTATTGTTTGATGAAGAAGAAATTAATAAACTAAGAAGAAGAAGATCATAATCTAAAGAAGTAAAAAGCATTCACAAACATTCACTAAAGAAGAGAAATCACTTAATGCTAATGCCCTAGATTTCTCAACAACAATGAGTGGAAAATACAGGAATTCTTCTATCTTCAACTGGGACACATGACCATGGATGATTATGGTCAGAAATTTGTTGAGTTATTGAGGGATGACCACTTTATTAAAGATGAGAAACTTAAAATACAAAGATACAACAGTGCACAACCATCCTTTTATCCTGATAAGTTGAAATATGAAAAACCTAAAACCTTAGAGGTAACCATGAGGAAGGCAGAAGAGTTGTATGAGCAAAATAAAAATATATTTGTTTTGCACATAATAGTGTGCGATAAAAAGAAACATTTTATGGGACATAGGAAAATATCAAGTAGGCCAGTAGGCTACACAAACTTCAAACCAACGAGAAGAGAGGGGTTTTGCTGACAAAAAGCTTTAATTTACACCCATCAAATATTGGGGTTATAAAGGGGACAATAGGTATCGATATTTTCCTCATAAGGCAAAGAAGATGAACATTGTTTTATAAAGGGGATTATATGTACAGATATTTTCCTCATAAGGCAAAGAAGATGAACATTGTGCACAGCATGCAAGCGTCAACGACTGTGGATGATGTGGGCGGCGCATGCCCAAAATTTATGCAGCTTTGAATAATCAGCAAGTGGAACATCAAGCTCATATGATAGAGGTTGAAGGTAAGCTAAACAACAAACCTGTTATTATTTTAATTTATTCTAGAGCCAAGCACAATTATATTAATGCAAATCTAGTTGAAAATTTTAATTTGAAGAAAATTAAACATTCCAAAGCTTGGTTAGTACAGCTAGCTACATGTAGGAAGAGAAAAGTTACATAATTAGTCAGAGAATGACCAATTGAAATGAATGAGCTAAGAACAACAGTTGAATTGAATGTAATTTTATTGGGCACATATAATTGTTTGAATGGAATGGATTGGCTAGAAAAACACCATTGAATACTTATTGCAATAGCAAGTAATTTACTCGTATTGATGATGAGGGACAACATAAGCAGGTCCAATGAATTGCTAGGTCGGTATCCATCAGAGAGATACCAGCCATGCAATTGAAAAAGAATTTTAAGAAAAGATCCCAAATTCTTGTAACTCATTTGAAGGAATCAAATATGGATCAACAATTTAATATAGAAAACTACCCAGTGTTATTGGAATTTGTTGATGTATTTGCAAAAAAACTTGAATTACCTCCAAGGAGGGATACTGATTTTTCTATTGCCCTAGTGTCATATTTGTTTCGGTATCTAAAGCATTGTACAGAACTTGAAGAATTACAAATGCAACTGGAGGAATTATTTTATAAAGGATATATACACCCTAGTGTATCATCGTGGGGTGCTTTGGTTCTTTTTGGTGAAAAGAAAATTGATAAACTGCAGTTATGTATTGACTTATGGTTATTAAATAAGGTCACTATTAAGAATAAATATTTGTTGCCACGAATTGATGATCTATTCGACCTGCTCCATAGGGAAAAAGTATTTTCTAAAATTAATTTAAGATCTGGATATCACCAACTACAAATCAAAGAAGACATTAGTGAAACGACATTTCAGACTAGTTACAAACATTACGAGTTTGTTGTAGTACCTTTCAGATTATCTAATTCACTGGGAGTTTTAATGTGTTTAATGAATGGGGTCTTCGGTGAATATTTAAATAAATTTGTGATTGTTTTTCTTGATGACATTTTAATATATTCTAAATCTATAGTGAAGCATTTGAGATTGGTTTTGCAAGTACTCCGAGAATATGAGTTATATGCTAGGCTAAGTAAATGTTCATTTTACTCAAAGAAAATTCGGTATTTGGGTCACATTATTTTAGACGGAATAGTTGTGGACCCAGAGAAAATTAAGGCTATCATAGAATGGCTAACTCCAAAAAATGTTACAGAAGTTAGGTCTTTTATGAGCCTCATTGGGTATTACAAAATATTCATCTGAGGGTTTTCCACAATAACATATCCAATTATGCCATTGCAAAATAAAAGTGTAAAATGTGATTGGACACTTGAGTGTGAAGCAGTTTTTCAACAAGAAAATGCTTTATTAACTAGAGTTCCAATATTAAAAATTGAACTAAATGAGAATTTTTTTGTCTGTGCAGATGCATTTAAGGAAGGATTGCGCGAAGTGCTCGTGCAAAATGGGAAAGTATTCATCGAAGGGTTTTCCACAATAGCATATCCAATAACGTCATTGCATAATAAGAGTGTAAAATGTGGTTGGACAATTAAGTGTGAAGCAGATTTTCAATAATTAAAAGTTTTATTAACTAGAGTTTCAATATTAAAAATCGCTGATCCAAACGAGAATTTTTTGGTGTGCACGGATGCATGTAAGGAAGGATTGGGCGAAGTGCTCATGCAAAATGGGCAAGTAATCTGCTATGAGTCTAGAAAATAAAAAAAGCACGAGAATAATTATGTTGCCTATGACTTGGAACTTGCAATGATTATTCACGCATTTAAAATGTAGAGGCATTATCTCGTGGTCCAGAGATTTGAATTGCGGACCGATCATCATGGGCTATGACATTTATTTGAAGACTCAAATTTAAATGCACAATAAATCAGGGGGTTGGAATTGCTAGCAGAGTACGATTTTGAAATTAAATATATCAAGAAAGAAGAGAATTGAGAGGTTGATGCATTCAATGGGAGAGTACATGTTATGCATGTTATGGCAATTAACAGCTATGAAATGGATTTGATGGGAAGAATTGGACAAGCAATATATGCAAATTAAAAATAATTTACGACAAGGTACAACACATCGAAAATATCATGATTACAAAATGGGCCCAAAAGATACTCTTTTATATAAAGGTATAATTTATTTGTCAAAAGTGCCAATTGTGAAAAAAATAATTTTATAGGAAATGCACAGGGTATCGTATCATGGTCACCTTGGGTACAAGAAAACTTTGACAGCGATCAAGAAGAAATTTTACTGGTCAAGATTAAAAAGGGAAGTGTCTGGAATGTCAGCGGGTGAAGGCCGAGCATAAACACCCAGCTAGTTTGCTTCAGCGAATTCTCATTCCTGAGTGGAGGTGGGAGGTGGTATCAGTCGATTTTATTAACAGTTTGCCCAGAACGACAAGAGAGCATGACTTATAATGTTGGTTGTGGACAAGCTTACAAAGTTCACTCATTTTATTCCGATAAAATCAGTGCATAAGGCAACAAATATTGCAGATATTTTTATGCAGGAAATTGTCAGGCTTCATGGGTTGCCTAAGGCAATATTTTCATATAAAAATCCAAAATTCACTTCCAACTTTTGGATCAGTTTATTTAAATGATTAGGTAACAATTTAAACTTTAGTACAGCATATCATCCCGAGTTTGATGGACAAACTGAGCAAGTAAATCAAATAATTGAAAATATGTCGATTTTATTACCAGTTTGCCTAGAACGACAAGAGAGCATGACTTATAATGGTGGTTGTGGACAAGCTTACAAAGTTCACTCATTTTATTCCAGTAAAATCAGTGCATAAGGCAACAAATATTGCAGATATTTTTATGCAGGAAATTGTTAGGCTTCATGGGTTGCCTAAGGCAATATTTTCATATAGAAATCCAAAATTCACATCCAACTTTTGGATCAGTTTATTTAAATGATTGGGTAACAATTTAAACTTTAGTACAGCATATCATCCCGAGTTTGATGGACAAACTGAGCAGGTAAATCAAATAATTGAAAATATGTTACAAATGTACGTGATGGATAAACCATCCAAATGGGAGGACCTCCTCCATTTGGTGGAATTTGCATATAATAATGAGTACCATGCATCATTAAAAATGATCTCGTTTGAGGCTTTGTACGACAAAAAAATGTAATTGTGAGTTGGATTAACTCGGTGGATAGAATTATTGTGGGTCCTGAATTACTTGGGGATATGGAAGAGAAGATGGTTAAAATCAAATGGAATTTGAAAGATGCCCAAGATAGGCAGAAAATTTAATGCAAACAGGAACAGAACAAACAGAAATTTAAAGTCGAGGAGCATGTATTTTTTAAAGTAAAAGCAAAGAACTCAATAAAATTGGGCAATTGTGCCAAGTTGCCAAACATATATTGTGGGCCATTTGAGATCCTAGAAAGGATCAACCCTATTGCATATAGGCGTGCATTCCCTACATCTCTACATATTTTATGATAATTTTCATGTTTTATTACTTATGAAATATATACCTAGCACTAATCATGTTAATGATTGGAAAATGGTTCAAGTGGAACCCAAGGGAGACTTCCAAGTTCAATCGATGCAAATCTTGGATAACAAGGTCAAAGTGCTCTAGAATCGAGTCGTATGCATGCTAAAGATGCAATGGATTGTGCTTGGTCCTAAGGATGCGACCTCGGAACAAGACGAAGACATGAGGGTAGAATAGTCTCACATTTTTCACTAACATATTATATATATTTGCATATTTGTATATACAATGCATTAAGGGAAATGCATAAAATAAGCAAGGGTTGGGGGTAGGAAATGTAATACTCCCACATGTTTTGAAGATGTAAATATATGTATTTATATTAAGTTGTCGAGTTGACTCTTAAGCTAGTGAGCTGAAATTTTATTATGTCACGGGCGTGCCCATGTAGTTATTTTTAGTCGTGTTTTTTGGGCCATCATGTAGAATATTATAAATTTGTTCATTTTATAATATTAATTAAATAAGATTGGTTGTGGAACCCACTCCACTGAAAGAGTATGGGGGACGCAACTTAAGAGACAAGGCAACAATCAGATATTTTGGGTGAAAAGTACATCGGGGCCCATGTGGGTTTTAGAGAGTGCCACATGGCAAGTTAGGGCCATGCAAACATAAAGAAGTGTAGTTGTTTGAGAGGGGAATTTATTAAGCTAATCATTCAGTTGGTCGCTGATTAGTCAATGAGTCCTTCGATGGACTATGAAACTAGTTGAACTGTGATTATTCACTTAATCGTACTGCTAAGATGCATCATGTTTATGATGTGGGCCCCTTTACTGGCTCCGGGAACTTGGTGGCTCTGAGGGTTTTGTTGGCTTTGTTTAGGGCTTGGTGGCCATGGAGTTATGGTTAGGGAATTCGATTCAAAGATTCCCTATGAATCCTAGGTGGGGCTCTAGCACTGACTATGGGGTTAATTCGGTTTGGTTGTTGGTACTTGGATGCCCAAACAGCGCCAAAGCCCCTGGCCTTGGAAGGTGGGCACCACCGCAAGACGCAAGTTGTGCCACTTGGGTGTCAGTCAAAGGGGACATGAGCCTATCGCTGGAGAATAAGGTTGTTGGGGTTGGTGCCTCGACTAGGGTTTTGTATTGGTTTTACTATTGTTTCCTATGGAGTTGATGCCTCAGCTCGAGGGTGATCGATGGTCGAGCATATGAACCACCAAGTCTATGGTCGAGGTGAACGTGGAGAGCCCATAGCCAGTGGGCGCTTATTTCTCATATAAGTAACCACGTTGTTATGTATGGCAATTTATTTATGCGTTGTGTTCAATTAATATTTTTACTTTTAAACCCTAGATTATGGGTTCAAGCTCATTGATGTTTATGCACATTTATTTCCAAATGTGTTATATAAATTACATTGTATGTGATGCATAATGCTTTCACAACGGATATTAAATTGTCGAGTCGGATATCCATTAATTGATCTTGTTCACTCTCTAGATAGATAATTGTACAACCCATTTTGTCTCTACAAAGAGTGTAGAATGCATTTATTAAGTTCATTGAGTGATCTCAAGTAGAAGGTTTTTCTTCATCCTTCTATGGGTGAATTTCTCCTACATTATCTTTGAGACCTTTCCATTGAAAATTAATGGATCTTTATTGCTACAAATTATTGAGGTAATGAACCTCTCGTGGTCTTGGTTGTCATATGAATTTGTGATTTCCAAACTCTAATTGAATTGTACTCATGAGCCATCAAAATATCTTGATAAATAGCATTGACTTACCAATTCTTAACATTCCAATAGTCCTTTGAAGATTAAAAACACAATTATGGATGATTTGCAATGATTGGTTATTTTAGGACCTCCATTCATTTTACCTATTCTAGAAGAGCTTTTTAAGTTTTCATCTTCCATTCGAAAACAAATTATTGATCTTTGAATAACATAACCACAAATTCTTGATCTTTGAATAACATAATCACCTTGACTCACTTCAACATTCTCTACCCCCGCTTTGAGGGTATTCTAGTAATATAGTCTATCTAATTCAAATTGAAATTTTTTAAAAATAAAATCCAAACAAGTTTTATGAGTACAAATTTATAACATGATCAAAAAGCTTAAATAAAATCAAGCAAATTAGATTTGACTAGGCGTAGTCATGCAATTTTGATTATTCACAAGTCAAACTAGTCTAGCTATAGTTAACTCTTTAGTCTAACTTACAAGATTCATTAGTCCAAATCAAACTAGTTTAGGTCCACTGATCTCCTAGATCTAAGTCTAACTTACAAGATTCATTAGTCCAAATCAAACTAGTTTAGGTCCACTGATCTCCTAGATCTAACTCGCAAGATTCATTAAGATAAGTTGTTAATAACTAAAATAAGATTCTCTGGGTTTCCCTAAAAGCTAGTGAATCTGCTTGCTATGCCAGATCCATAGTGTTTCTAACATCATGTATCCTTTGAAGTTGCTATTAAAATTTGCTTTATATAAAAAGTACACTTTTAGTTAATAAATGTCTTTACCATCTAAAATATGTAGTCTTTCATCATGTCTCCTTAAAAGTTGTTCTTAAAATTTGCTTTATATAAAAAGTACACTTTTAGCTAATAAATGTCTTTACCATCTAAAATATGTAGTCTTTCATACATCTTTGAAATGAATTTACATTAAAAAATTGCATCAATAAATATTGTACATTTTTATATTGATGAAAATAGTTCAACTGAAATTCTATTCTATTTTTCCCAAAATTTTCCGACACTAAATCAACTCTCACATTCTTATAATTTTTTTCAAAGTCCAGTAAATTTAAGGGCAACTAACAACCTAGAGAGCTTTAAAAAAAAATACCCCGCACTCTTCTCAACTCTCACATTTTTATAATGTTTTTCAAAGTCCAGTAAATTTAAGGGCAACTAACAGCTAGACAGCTTTAAAAAAAAATACCCCACTCTTCTCAACTCTCACATTTTTATAATGTTTTTCAAAGTCCAGTAACTTTAAGGGCAACTAACACCTTGACAGCTTAAAAAAAATACCACTCTTCTTCTCGCATTTTTACAAATTTATTTGTTCCAATTCCGAAAGTCCGGTAACTTTAAAGGCAACTAACACCTAGACAACAAAACAAAATACCCCATACATCTCTGCTCAATTCTCTGTTTTTTCAAAACAAAATACCCCGTACAACTCTGCTCAATTCACTTCTCTTTTTTCCTTTGTCGAAGTTAAAGATCACTCTGTTTTCATTGTCAAAGTTAAAGATCACTTCACCATGGGCTATAGTTACTAATTTTTCCTTCACCTTTCTTACAATGGCACGGAGGTGCTGTGACAATTGAGCATAGCTACTAATTTTCCCTCGATATTTCTTACAACGTTCTTTCCTAGCCTTTTGAGGAAGATATATTTGTTCTTAACAAATCAATTTGATTCTTCAGTAGCTTGACCTCAAATTTCAAATATATAGAGCTTAAGTTTATATTTCACATGGAAATACATACCAAATTATGACAAAGAATTGAAGGGAAACTTGTAAAGCGTGAAAATACCCAGAATTATTAAAAGATGATATACCATCAGCTATGTTATTGGAAGAAAGAGGGAAAATAAGCGAGCTAGCAAATTGGATGAGGCGATCAGGATATTCCAGGATCAAAGATATCTCACAATGGAAGAGACAAGGGCTGTGGAAAGGCTGGATATATGCAGATCTCCCTGCTAATCTTCAGCCTCAATGGGAGATATTAGTTAATTCGCTGAAAGGTTTTGCTCCAATTGACTCCACCAAATCTGATCAGCGTTCATGGACTGCTAGCCCAAAACAAACGTGCACAGTTAAAGATGGCTACAAATTGCTTGTCAAGAAATTGCTACTTCTTCAAAGCTGTGGAGTAGATATGGCTCAGAGAAGGTCTCCCCCAAATAAACATCTTCTGTTGGGTACTGGTTCATTGAAAAAAATTGACAGCACAGAATTCAACGACGAGGGATATTCAGGGACCTTCATGATGTGTTGCTCAGCAAAAGAAGATACCCCTCATTTACTCAGGAAATGCCCCTTTTCCTTAGCAGCGTGCCAGAAAAAATTAAAAAATGTCAGCCCCATTGAAAGCATCCCGTCTAGTTGGATGGAAATGTTTGTTCTATGGAAAAACAAAATTCCGTGGCCGAGTAAAGCTGCATCAGTGACAATGCGATGCTGGATGGCTCATCTTAAATATCTATGTTGGTCAGTTTGGATCGCACGGAATAGTGTAATTTTCAAAGGAGAAAACCCCAACTCCACTTCTCTGAATCATTTATTCGAATCCATCTCCGCTCGTAGATACAAATCTTCTGATTTGGAGGATATGTCTTCACAAGAAAAAGATTGGATCAATTTAGGCTCAGTTCGTTTTCATGCTGGCAGCTTCAATATAAAGCTGGTCAATTTCAAATCATTTTGTCAGAGAATGTATGTTGAAGAATTTTCAAAATGCAGATTAGAAAAGAAATATCACTTTTCTTTTCTTTTTTTATGGAGCTTTGAAAGGCAACCCAGGGCGGCAGGAGCGGGATGAAGGGTTATCCTTCGCCCCAACGACCAGAGGGAGACGCAATATACTTGGGCTTTGGGTTTTGCCACCAATAACCAAGCAGAATATCTAATTTTGGAGCCGGGCCTAACATTATCCATTGCAAGAAAAATCCCGACTGATGGTCTTTGGGGTTTCTATGACCAAAGGGATATGGCAATATACTTGGGCCTTGGGTTTTTCCACCAGTAACCAAGCAGAATATATCTAATTTTGTAGCTGGGCCTAACATTAGCCATTGCAAGAAAAATCCCGAGACTCATGGTGTTTGTTGGAGTTTCTATGATAGTCATTCAACAGATGAACAAACTTCAAGAAAAAAGTGGCCTCCTAAGCCCTCCTATATTGCAAAGAATCACAACTCAAATGAGCTTTGAAACAATAGAGTTTTACCATGTTAAAAGACATTTGAACAGCAGCAGATATGTTGGCTAACAAATGCGTAAACCTGAATCAGAGCATGTTGGATCAAGAGGATGGCATAACAAAATATAATCCATTACCATGACTACAAGCTCATCTATATGGCAAGGCAAGAGGCACACAATCACGTTACTGGTGAAGGGATATATCGTTGAAACATTGGCTGGCATCATATGCGTTCTCATTTTGTGGAGAGCCAAAATTCAAAGCTGGTTAATTTATAAAAGGGCCATTTCTCTGTCTCAATTGTGGAGATGCCAATGGACAGCGAGGAATATCAGTCGTGATAGCAGAGCTCGGGACAGGCAGGAGAATGGAGGTAGATATGCAGACTCTTCTGGTCAGGGAGCAGGAGAAAATGAACAGCCATTGGGATCACTTAACACAGACAATGGAGTTAACCCTGCTTATAGACGAAGTGAGATGGAGGCAAAGGAGAAGCAATCACAGTTAGCTTTACTGGATCACGTGTGAAATGCTACAAAAAAAAATATGACAAACTTCAGGAAATTCTGGAAGCAAAGGTGGCGATTCTAGACCTTAGGCTGAAGTTGGAACTGGACGTGAAAAGGACCCTTCTAAAGGCATTAAATATTCCAAGAGCATGGAGTGACAAGGCACAGGCACAGCAGAAGAAGAGGAAAGCAGCTGCACTAGCCAAGAACAAATCTGAAGCTGGGCCATCCAAGTAGGCTTAACAGTATTTTTGCGGATACATGTATCGCAGATATATTTTGTATTTAGGTGTTTTTTGGAAGTTAATTAGGAGATATCAGTATAGATACATAGTAAATAGAAACACACTAGGAGAAAAGAGAATTATTGAAAATGTAAGTGCTTTCAAGAAGATGAACAGTTGAATATATAAAGGTATTGGCCTTGTAACCAGATCATGTTTATACTATAAGCTTTTCCCCATTTTTGAAGGCTAGCATCTTCCACTAAAAATTTGAATTGAACCAGGACCAATAATGGAAAACTCCCACATATTTTACTAAATCTACTATCTCACCACAAACCAACAAAGCTTTCACTCTACATATTAATAAATATTAGGCTGGCCTCTTCATCTAAAAATTTCACAACTTGCAAAATAATAGTTTTGCAATAGAAACCTCCATTTCCTTTGGAAGCAAGGAAATTTTGCTCTCCTCGTGCATAAATTAGTTGTCCATTATTATCTCGTCTTTCTGGTATCAGAGCTAATGTAACAAAATTTATGCTTTCTTTATCAATAGACTTCTCTATTCTCCAAGCAAGTCGTCTGTGATAGCTATAGGAATACGTTCTCTGCTCTCACATTGCTTCATTTCAATTAATATCAAATTGATAATATGGTTTCATTCCCAAGATTGCTTACAAGTAGTTAAGCAGCTTAAGAATGTACTGAGCAGGCGTCGGATTGCTTCTAGTTTTACAATCAACAACTGACTTGATCCAGTAAAGCAATTGAACTTGAATTCTTGGTGAAATTTCTATTTTGCTGGAGTCCCCCAACTAGGAGGACAAATGGCTTAATTTTGGAATATATGTACTTTACAGCCAACGTCTATCCGATCTGGGTGTTTACGATGACATTTCACCTTGGGCCTTTGGTAGAACAGAACTTCTCTTTCAGTTCTGTAAGTCGCCTCTTACATGGATTGAGCTTTTTTCTACAAACTTAGAGCATTGGCTCAGGCTCTACCAGGAAAGTCACTCGACATGGTTACCAAGATGGGACTGGGCTCAACCAGTAAAGTCACTCAACATACTCACCAGACTCATCTTTAGCCTTCACGCGTGACATATTCAACAGTATAAAAGAACATTTTTATGTAGGAAAACTTACTTAAATCAAAACGATAATTGGCACATGGTACTCAGAATACGAGCACAGCTAGTAGTGACGGGTCAATACTTCGACCAAACTGAGTCTAACAGAGCTCAAAAGCATATTGATCTGAGCACTTTGGCAAGGCCATACTTATCATGCATGGGAGTACTGTAATTAACTTAAAAACGTGTCCTGTCAAGCTTCATTTGTAAATGACACTCCTGCTCATTCACCAATCCATCTAGTAGTGCTTGCTTCAGATTTTGTTCAGATAGAGACAGAGGAACTCCTTTATCCTCTAGACCACATACTAGCATGTGATTGAATGTGGATACATACACATACTAGCATGGGATTGAATGTGGACACATGTTTCACAGAATCATTGAGATTGCTTTCCACAATTACTGCAATCTCAGAGAGCTCTCAGTAGAAAATATTTTGCGAGGAAGGATTCAGTGGGTAGATACAACACCCCCTACTGCCATTTTTCAGCTGGTAATCTAGCACAGCATATCAGAAATTCCAGAAACTTGTGCTCTGTAAACTTCGTACAGTCTATTAGGGAATATTTTACAAGAGCCATTGAAGTACCTCAATCTTCAATGTTAGCGGAGTTATTAACAGGCGTTCCAACAATATTATGCAGACTGTTGGATGCAGATTGTCCTACTATTGATAATCACAAGGCAGAGGGCCTTACTTTCTAATGCAGAGTGAGTGTTGGATGCAGATAGCCCTACTATTAAAAATCGCGAGGCAGAGGGCCTTGCTTTCCAGGCTGTGGGTACTCATAATGTATATAATACAGCGGTTAACTCCTTTCCAATTGTACCTTACTATTACAGTGGTTCCATATTTGCACCCTTGAGCCACACCAGATATGCCGCTTTGTGTAATTCACCAGTGTTGTATTGTGACAGAAATGTGTCTTGCTCCTTTCAGATATATAGGTGTGTTCATATTTTGTCTCAGTGCATGTGCAAGTTGTATATGATTCATTTGTAGCTACCAGTACCAATGATACATCTCGGTATATCTAATAAATTCCTATTCTTCTACCTGTAAAAATATTAAAATCGAATCCAATATTACATGTACATCATCCTTTCGGTGGGATGATTGCCCTACTATTGATAATCACGAGGCAGAGGGCCTTGCTTTCCAGGCTGTGGGTAGATAGTGTATATAATACAGCAGGTGACTCCTTTCCAATTTTACCTTACTATTACAGTGGTTCTATATTTGAACCCTTAAGCCACACCAGACATGCAACTTTGTGTAATTCACCAGTGGGTTGTATTGGGGCAGAAATGTGTCTTGCTCTTTTTCATGTTTTGTGCATGTGCAAGTTGTATATTGATGCATTTGTAGCTACCAGTACCATCGATGCATCTATCTACCTGTAAAAATATTAAATCAAATTCAATATTACATATACATCCTCCTTTCGGTGGATGATCCCTTCATGTGGATTATGTGCTCTAATGAGCAAATCAGGATTCCATATAGCTGGCCTGACACAAATCGGTCGTGTCATCTCCCATGATCCACCAACCCCTCCATCAGAACCAATTTCCATAGTTGAGAAGCTTGGAACTACAAGACACAAAATGTAAGCCGAGCAGGTGGTAGTTATAGAAGTTAATGGTTCAATTCTATTTCTTTGAGATGTGGGTTTCAAGACCTGGATATCCTCGGATTCCTAAAATATTGACAGGAGACGAGGAAGAACTACTTTTCATGGACAGACTGAAAATATTGAGTACTTTGAACCTAATTTGGATGTATTTTTGTTGGGTTTAATTCATTCTCGATATAGTTATCAAAATGTCACACAGGCACTTTCGTTAATACATCAAGTAAATATGCACAAATTTGCTTGTATCTGGCTGCACATCAACGGGAACTGCAAGAAAGAAACAAGCAAACACTTTACTCAATATACCAGATTTTGTAGCTTGGATGTTTTTCAACAGTACTTTGTGGTTTACAGTTCTTTATGACTTTCCTCTTACATCCCTCTTACATCAAGATATGAATCAGTTTTAAATTAATTTTTTATAATTAAGTGCACAGAAGATAGTATATGATATATTTAATTATATCCCTATACTGTATGTACTATATGCTTAGTATACTATATGCTTAGTAAACCCAAGGGTTAACTCAGCCAGTTGCCACTATTGTTGCTGGGCATTTGGCCAGTTCTATGCCAGGTGGTTGGTTTGAATCCCCCCCTGGACTAGCCATGATATTCTACACCAATAGCTTTCCCCAGGGATGCCACCTCGAATGAGGAGAAGCATCACTGTTCCCTCACAAGGTTTTCGTTGGAAAATATATAATATATGCTTAGTGAGGAAACAGAGCTTACTCCATTCATTTCATATATTATCCACAAGTAAAGAGTGAGAATGACTAATCAAATGAGGATTAAAAATTGAAATCCTTGCAAGGATTACTTTTACTAAGAGAAAAAACAAAACCAGCAATGATCATTAAATTCAAATGCTTTATTAAATATGGATGTTCAAGTGACAAAAGGGGCATTACAGCTTTTTGAATGCACGTTTAGAAATAAAACTAATACAAAATTGCCTGTACAAGTTCCATCCATGCAACAAGTCGGAGGACATGTTCATTTCTGATGCCACATGGGTCCCCTCATTGTTGGGAGTCACATGTTCAACCGACTAAATCACCTTGGGGTTGGGTGCCATAATCCACACCATTGATTACTCAGTTACAATCCATGAATCACGGGGAAGTGCTGAGAGGTTTTCACAAGGTTTCCTAGCGAAAATAACATTTGAAAGAACAGGCCAGCTTTTAAAAATACCAATAGCGTCGAGGAGATACATGGTTTGATACTGTTTTGAATGTTAACACAGTTAAGTATACACTTGAAACTAATCCATTACAACACCAAAAATGCTTACTTAACTCCATTCACCTGCCTAAACATTACAAAGAGAAAATGTTTTAAATTGTTTCTTTGAGAAGTTGAACAATCAACTGACATCCCATCGTTGACTGCTTAGCATTTTCAAGGATTAAATTTAACTAGCTCCAAATCACATTTAGTGGGCATAGAGGTGTACGGCAGTCTCAGCATAAGTATCAAAACCCAAATAATTTTCTGGAAGCCAAGAAATTACAGAGATCAGATTACACAGACATCAAGTTTCAACCCAAAGGAAGGTCTTTCATAATGAATGACATGTAAAATGACGTAGCAATCTCAACATGTATATGTAAAGGACTCATATGATAAGGATTCTTAATTGATTCGACGAAAAAGAAGAGCATTGAGAAAGAAAAAAAAAATTAAGTTCAACTCCAAATATGAACCGTCAAATTCTTAATTTGAATACAAAAATGTTAAAATTCTTCAAAAACTGTTTCCTCTCAATAATAACCACCATGAAAACCATTCCTAACCTCCACAGAGGATAGTAGCACTAAATGCCTCTAATAGAAAAAACCCAAAATTTTTCCACCAGCATTCTTCCTCCTGGCTTCATCATGGTCCATGATGCCGGCAGATGTTGTCAGCACAATGAACCCAAACTGCAAGCACAATAAAGGCAGAATGTCTATTGAAAATTGAAAATAAATCAAGATGGAAAAACAAAGACGGAGAGAGAGAGAAGAACGCTAGGTTCGTCTTATAGATGGGCGTAACTAAGTTAATGTTATTAATTCAACTGTAACACATAAGACCGCACCTGTCGAGAAGGAAGCAAACGAGCAGTCCAGGATTCAATTTCTTTAACCCCAATATTAAAACGCGGACTGATGACTCCACACTTGTTAAGTCTTCCATTAAGCTCCACAACAATTTTCCCTGCTCTGTGATCATCAACAAGCTCAAACTCTCCAATATAGCCTAACAGAAAACAAAAACAGTTATCAGATGTCTTGCACCTACGTACCACTTCTCAACGAACTGCTTTGCGTCCGAAATGACAAGCAATGCTTTCGCACCAAATAAGAACAGAAAATATCATGACATATAGAGGCTCTGAGCACGTTGCACTAATCAAAGTCAGAACAAAACAAATAAGAACTGACAATAGACATACCATGCTTTTGCATGACTTGGAGGAACTTGATGATAACTTTTGATGATGGCCTGATCATCACTTGCCGTTTCCCCCGCTTTTCAGCATTATACATGCTTCTAAGTGCATCGTTCAAAACACTTATCCTCACCATCGGGACTTACCTCTTCCTACAAAAAGGACTCTCGGCAATGAGACAACTTCCCCTTTTGCTCCATCAATGCATGAAACATGAGCTATATTACTCCACGAACTCAAAATTACCTATCAAGACTACTACAATAATGTTTCATCTACCAAGTGCGCTTCTAAATCGAAACAAAAATAATAATATGAATTCTATTCTGATAGCGCCTTGAATTGCACAAGATCTGAGGAAACCGTAAGTGACAAAGGAGAAGCCCTTCCAATGCTCCGAAAGATGGCATATGTGCCACAAACTTTGATAGCACTGAGAGTGATAAAAAACAATCTATTATCTCTTCCTACAGAAAGGGCTTTCAGAAATTAAATAATTTCCTCTCCCCCTTTTGATCCATTGATACAAGAAACGTGAACTATATTTATCCACGTACTCAAAAGACAATTATAATAATGTTTCATATGTCAAGTAAGCTTCCAAATAGAAACAAAACTAACAAAAAATAGAATCTTAATTCTCCTCAGACAGTGCACAAGATCGATAAAAACTGCCCGTGGCAAGTAAACCCCTCCAATGCTCAAGGCTCCTACCGAAAGGCAGCCTATGTGCCACATGCTTTGATAGCACTGAGAGTTATAAAAAGCAACCACTACAAGAGCACAGATATCCCTCTACTGAAACACTAACACCTCACCAAAAAAACCCCAAATTTCTAAGGCCTACTCTTCCGAAACCCTAAAATCTCAGAAAACCCCAAAGCCCTGATACTCATAAAAGGCCTTCGAATGGAAAAACACAATTTAAAACCACAAACTCAATATTACAGAAGAAGATATATATGAAACCGATGTATGATAAAACAACAGCATATTCCAAGTGATCGGTAATTGCATTGTTCGATTGAGCATGCTGTTACAGAAAAACACGCTGCAGCACAACGGAAGAAGGCTAATATCAGTCCATACCTTCTGGATCTCCTCTTGCTACTGCTGCCGCCACCTGCAAACGCTCGCCGTTTCGCGCTTGTTGTGTTCTGTCTCGAAGAAATATCCAACTTGAAGAAACCTTGCCCTTTCCTTGAGCAAAACCCTAACACTACTTGAGAGAGCGCCTTGGCGAGTGAGGCGTATTCTCAAACCCTAAGTGGAAAAAATAATAATTGTAGATATAATGTGTGTTTAATTAATAACTAGTTAAGGATGAATCATAACATTGTTAGGGTCATGTTATAGATGACTTTATTGTATGAAATGAGGTCCTTAAAGCAACTTGCAAGTAAATACATCAATGTTTGGTTCAAGAGGTATTGGGTAGATGTGAAAAGAGAGAAGAGAGATAAAGGTATAGTATTAAGTTTTATGAAAGATTTATTGGAAATATTGTAAGGTGGTTTTTTTTAAAGTGTGTTAATTTTAAAAGCATTGAGTAAAATGTTTGTATGAATATGTATTTAATCATTATAGAATAGTTTTAATGTTAGTTTTTTGAGCAATTTAATTAGTAAGTGTTGTGAAAATGAAGTGTTATGTATTAAGAGATTTAAGTTCTAAATTTTTCTAATTTATTTTTGTCTATATAAGTGGTATACATAGGTAACTAGGGTTTATAGTGGAAGCCGTCAGAATCAACCTTGTGTCATACGTGTACAAAATTGCCTCAGTTGTTGATTCCTTTAGCCACCAAAAAAAAAAAAAATAGAACAAGTTTAATGTTTAGTATTCTTTGTGCCAAGAGGTGCTCTTTAACTTGTATGGTAGAGATGTTGTAATGTTTAACAATTTGACTTAGTCAAAATAAAACAAAATTAAATAAAAAATAAAAATAAAAAACATAAAATTCTCCAACTCATGCTTTTTTGCCATGGTATTCTTCTGTAATGTGGCCTTTTTAAAGGTTAATAATTAAACCAGCCTAGATCCATCATAACTCTAAATCTACCAAGCGCGAAGAGGGATCAAAACTCTTTTCACTCTAAAAGAGATTTGCACCTCAAGAAAAAGATTTGATCCCTCACGACGCTTGGTAGATCCAAAGTTAAGATGGATCTAGGCTAGTTTAAAAATCAATAGAATTTGTGTTTTCTTTTTCCTATTTGGATGGGATGTAAGACAAAAGGTCTACGATGAAATTATGTTTGTCGATATGTAGCAACTCATTTTAAGATTAGGTATGTTTTCTAATGAAGAGGGTTGTACATCATTATTCTTCATATAGAATTTAATATCTTAATGTGTGAGGATCATTAATAAGCATCAATATTTAATATGCATTTCATAATGGACAAAAATGAATTGTTCACTCAATTTAAACATTACATAACTTAAATATACTTTAGCTTTAAGGTTTTGGATTCTCATCCTATATAGCCAAGTTTTGACCCCTGTAATATATTGGAATAGATTATGTATAAATTGTAAATGGAAGTTTATAATGATGGGAATCAAGTATAAATGACCCCACTTGTAAATGATGTGAAAATGGTCTTTTTTTTTTCTTTTTTCTTTTTTTCTTTTTTAAGCTTAAAGCCAATGCCCCATGAGTGAATGGCTAAATATGTAAGATGTAAACATACCTATGTGGACCATGCGGTAGGCTTTTCATCGTAAGCTCAATTTATGTAAATATTAATGCTAGAATATAATATAGAATGGTCCAATGTTGTGATCTTTGCGCCTTAAAAATGACAAGAAACCAATAATTATAGTCCACTTTGAGGGGGATATCTCTTTATACGACAAATACAATGTGTTAGCACTCCCCCAATTCTCTGAAAGCTGAAAAGGAGACTGACAAAGGTAACCACAAACCATTTTGACCTAGTAGCTAGCCCTACTAGGCTAAGACGGCTCCCTCAATGAGATCACAGCCAAGGATTGACTATGACATGAAAGATATTAGGCTAGATATGATAGGCTCAGGTAGGTTTTCAGTCTTTTAGGGTTTAATGTTGGATCAAGGATGAAATCAAGTAGCTAGGTCTAGGTATCAAAGGGTTACAACTACAAAAATATAAAGGAGCAAGGTAGAAATGAATTTATGATGGCTTTAGGGTTTTTTAGGTATAGTGGGGAGTCTGAAAAGGCAGAGGGATTTAATGAGCATGTTCATTCATAAATTCATTAAACTGGAAGCATGAAACACAAAATGACATTTCCATATATACAGAGCTAAATTAATAGAATTATGCCTATGAATTGTAAGGAAAGCCACTAAAGATACAAGATATGAAAGAGGAGCTATATATCATTCAATAAAGACTATAAAGAGAATATACATGATCATAAACTCATTGCACATGAATTCCTATATAATAGTTGTAATTGCATCCTTTGATTTATGAAAATGAGAGTGAAACTACAAGCTACAATATTACAATCCTCTGATGTCCAACTAGTCAAATGACTCACAACATCTCCCCTCTCTCAGGGGTCGAATCCATCAGTTGTGGAGTTGATTACATGATAAGCTCAACAAAACCCTAATGTCTAGTGGAGGTCAACCAATTCACCTCATCATAGGAAACTAGATAAATTTGACCAAAATTACATTAACAAACATGTATCTACCTTGTTTCACTATTTATCGGTTCAATTACACCTCATGACATCATCATTCATCAGTTACATAGGTAAAAAGTCAAACTAGGTCAAACTGACTATGAAAAATGCCTTCTGGAGAAAGCATAGCGAGGTGGGGAAAAATGACTTTTGGAGGCCTTCCCAAGGTCCAAATTCTGATCTGAAAGATGCCATGGAAATCTCTGACCTCCAAAAGTACTCAGAAAGCGTAGTGTGGCCTCCAAAAACAGGGCAAAAAGGTGATTTTTTGCATGTTTTATGGCATTTTGACCCTCCAAAAGTGGTTGACATTGCTCAACCGCTGACTAGTAGTGATGCAATAATCAATAGTAATCCAAAAATGTTGAGTTTTCATCCAATGGATCCCCCCAACAAAAGCGTATTCTGGCCCACGCTGCGCTTTTTGGACCAAAACTGTGCAAAATTTAGGGGTTTTTTGCAAAAATAGGCCTCAAATATGGAGCAATATCCCTCTAACCATTAAAATTTTTACAAAACTGAGAGATTTTTTGTTATTTGGCATGTTAGGAACAAAAACCTCCTCCAATTTTCAAAAATACTTTCCCATTTGGTCAGAATCAAAGTTTAAAGTTAATCGCTCAAAAATTGGATGAAGCGCAGCAAACCGGGAAAAATGACTTTTGGAGGCCTTCCCGACATTAAAATCAAGATATGAATGTACCATTGGAAAGATTAGGATTTTAGCTACACAATGGAGTCATCAAGAACTGCAAACACCTCTCCAAATCCCTGAAAAAACTGTCTTGAGGTCAAGCTGTCCAAAAGTGCAGAAAACCTCCTATGGAAATTGTATTTTTGGAATTTCTCCCCAATAATAATACCTATGTATAAACTGAAGGAGGTTTTTGTTCCTTGGTGTATGATGGACAAAAACCTCTTCCACTTTTGTAAAATTAATCTCAATTTGGTCAAAAACATATTTTGAAGAAAAATTGTTCATGTGTGCACTGTAAACCCTATGCAACCCATAAATTGGAAAGGTGAAGCTATGATTTCTTGGAATTTGGCATTGCTTGGAAAGTGGGGAGGAAATCATCTCATGTGAATTGAGTGGTTCATATCTTGACATTTGGACTCCCTTGTTTTAAGGCCTCTTATCTCCCTCCATATGTACTTTGCAAGGGGAAAACCCTAATAGTGAAAAACAGGGGAATGGAGAAATGGAGTAGGATGGAGGGGTTAGGAAAGGGAAATGTGGATGGGAAAAATTATGGAAGTAGGGAAGGGTGTTAGGAAGTTCTAGGAATTGGAATGGAAGGGAATTAGGGTAGGATTGGACCTAGGGAATTCTATTACAGGTATAGGTCTAGGAGGCTGCCAAAAATGCAATATTAGGCTAGTGGTGTGGTGTAGGGTCTAGGGTTTGGATGTAGAAGCTTAGGGAGTGAAAGGGAGGGGGTGTGAGGGCTTCAGGGAGTGTATTTGGATGTGGGGAAAGGGAAAATGACTATGGGAAGGGTTTATTTGACTTACAAATTCAAAGAGGTAGGGTGGCCCACCTCATGATTTTCACTTTGCTTTTAGAACCTTGTAGCTTTGGAACGTTCAATTGCAGCTTTAGAAATTTGAAACTTATTACATAATTGAAACATAAATTACATTTTGAAATAAAATTTATTGAGCAAAAACCCTATTACTACTCCTTCATTTTCCGGATTTATTGGTGAAATCACTGATTTTGGTGACCTAAACCCTAATGACCTAAGGAAGACACTAAGATGAATGAAATCATGATGATGATGAATGAAGTGATAATGATGATCTTTAAATGGTGGTACACTCAACTGAGTGATGAAAAGGACCAGCATGTAAAAAAGTTTAAAGGAGTGGAAATAGCCCTAGACACACTATCCAGTGACCGAATTTTTACTTGAAGACCTAATGAAATGACAAAAATTTGACTTTGAGAACCTAACAAGACATGACAAGAGCCCATTTGATCATTGGTGACAGGCTGAAAAAACTGACACTAACACAATGAACATGAGAATATTTGAAGATCCTAATACTAGGTCTCCTTGGTATACAAATAGGACAGAGGGATACAATTATAATAAAATGGGACCATGAGGGGTTCTAGCCTACATAACAATATAATAATTGAAACGTAATTACTAAATATCTAAGGCTTGATAAGGGGTTTTTGGGTTAACATGAGGCTTATATAGGGCTTAACATGCCCCTCACCTTCAAAGAATTGTTGTTCTCGACACTTGACTATATATGGGTGTTTATGCATCAACACTCATCTTCTAATGTTGCTTATTCCACTGGTAGATTCTTCCATTTGATGAGGTACTCAATAATTGCTCAACTTCTCAATTGCTTAGTCCTTGTTTCCAAAATTGTTTATGGTTCTAATATTATTTTTCCTTCTTCATTAATTTATGGCATAAGAGTTTGGACTAAGATATTTTCATCAATGGCCTTCTTTAAACAAGAAACATGGAACACCGGATGTACACGTGAAGATGGAGGCAACTCCAATTTGTAGGCCATACTTCCAATCCTTTTTAACACCTTATAGGGGTCATAATACCTCAAAGCTAATTTATTGTCCTTCTTTTGTTGCTTGAGGGACATATATTTATATGGTTGTAGTCTCACAAATACGCAATCCCCCACTTCAAATTCTCTTTCAGTGTGATGTTGATTTGCTTTTTGTTTCGTCCTATTTTGTGTCATAACCAAGTTGTCCTTCAATAGTTTGAGAACCTCTTGTTGGTGTTGGATGTAGTCCTCTACTACTTAAGCTTTTATAGTCCCTTCGAGGGGTGACGTGATAGATAGAGGATGATATCCATAAAGTGCCATAAATGGTGACAGTTTTTATGAAGTATGGAAGGATGTGTTGTACCACCATTCTACTAAGGGCAACCATTTGTCTCATTCTTTTTGTTTATCATATGCAAAGCAACATATATATCCTTCTAAAATTTTATACACAATCTCAGTTTTCCCATCAGATTGAGGATGGTAAGATGAATTGTAAGCCAATTGAGTACCCAAATAAGAAAATAATTCAGTTCAAAATTTTACAGTGAAAATTGGATCTCTATCACTTACAATAATCTTTGGTATTCCATGTACCTTTTGGATTGTTTCCTTCTGCCACAATACTTGGTTTAAGAGGATGAGAAAGAGAGCAAAAGTGGTCATACTTTTTCATTTGATATACCACTACCATAATGACACTCTTTCAGTTAGATTTTCAGTAAACCTGTAAAAAAATCCATTGAAACTTCTTCCAACATTAGATTAGTATAGCTAATTGATGAAGGAGCATTGGGGTCTTGATAATATCTCCTTTATTTTGTTGGCACACCACACATTTCGCCACAAATTTTTGCACATATGCTTTAAGACCCTCCAAAAAAATACTTCTTGAGCCTATGGTATGTCTCCAATAACCCTAAATTTCCTCCAATAGGAGAAGTGTGTAATTCTAATAGGACCTTCTATTTGAGTCGAGAATCCTTATAGGAGTATAAGCGATCTTTGATATCATAACAAAATCATTTTTCCATGTAAATTTTTCTACTCCGTCAGGGCCCTCTCATAGTTGTTGAATGATCTTGCATATCTTCTCATCTTGTTGTCATTATATCCTTGCTTCTTCCATCTAGTCAGATTGTGGAATGGAAATAGTACATAGTAAGCCATTTGTGTC
The DNA here is from genome assembly GCA_034641835.2 of Pinus albicaulis. Classification (NCBI taxonomy): domain Eukaryota; kingdom Viridiplantae; phylum Streptophyta; class Pinopsida; order Pinales; family Pinaceae; genus Pinus; species Pinus albicaulis. Next base: position 736,013,528 of record CM076576.1, read on the forward strand.
TTCCTCTTTCTTTGAGAGTGAAACTGTCATAATATTTTGTTTTCCCTTTTTGTAGGTAATTTCAAAGTCATAAGCCAACATTTTTGTGACCTAGTTTTGTCGTTCTCTTGAATACAATATTTGCTCCAATAAGTACTTCGGACTATTAGGATCTAATTTTACTTTGAAGTGTCTTCCTATTAGGTATGGACGCCATTTATTGACTACATGTATAAAGGCTAACATTTTTTTTTCATAGATGGGTATGAGTAAGTTCTTTCTTTTAAGTTTGTTTTTTTCAAAGGCAAGGGGTCTTCCTTCTCGCATCAAAATTGCACTAATTCCATGGCTTGAGGCATCACACACCATAATAAATATTTTTGTGAAGTTAGGTGTTGCCAAAATGAGAGGTGTACGCATAACCTCTTTAGGTTCTTCAAATGCTTTGGTTGCTTCTTTAGTCCAAGAAAATGCTTCCTTCATCAATAATTTTGTTAGAGGTGTTGTTATTTGACTATAATTCTTAACAAATTTGCGGTAATATCCTGTCAATCCTAAGAATCCTCTTGTGTTTCTTCAAGGTATTTGGGATTGGCCATTCCATCACAGCTTTGATTTTGTTAGGATCCACCTTGACACCATTGTCTGATACAATATGACCCAAATATTCCACTTCTTGAACCGCAAAGGCACACTTGGAAGGATTTGCATATAGTTGTTGTTCTTCCAATAATGTCAAGATCTTGTCAACATGTTGTACATGCTCTTCCCAAGATTTGTTGTAAATTAGTATGTCATCAAAAAATACTAGCATAAAATTTCTAAGGAAGGGTTTGAAAATAGAATTCATCAAGCTTTGAAATGTTGAAGGTGCATTTGTAAGTCCAAATTGCGTAACCAAAAACTCATAATGACCTTCATGTGTTCTAAAGCTTGTTTTGGGAATGTCTTCTTGCATCATTTTGATTTGATGATATCCAAAACAGAGATCCAACTTAGTAAAGAAAATTGTTTCATGCAATTCATCTAACATTTCATTGATGACAAGGATAGGAAACTTATCTTTGATTGTCAATTTGTTGAGTTGTTTGTAATTTGGACACTTATGCCACAAGTCATACTTTTTTATAGCCATCACCAATGGTGTAGAGAAAGCACTCTGGCTAGGCTAAATGATGCCCGCATCTAACATTTCTTGCACCATACACTTAATCTCACTCTTTTGTGCATGTGGATATATGTAAGTCCTATTGTTAGGTGGCACACTTCCAGGTTGCAAATGAATAACATGGTCATGTTCTCAAACAGGTGAAAGACCCTTAGGCTTTTCTCCAAATACCTTAGCATGATTGTTGATAATTTTTCAAATATCCATTGTAGCAGAGGATAGAGATGTTTGAACATATAATGAACACAATTGTTTAGAGATTTTTTCATGCTATTATAGCTTATCACTTCATTGGGTTTTCATTGGATCCCTTTGAGCTCGATTTCCTTTCCTTCTGAGAAAAATATCATGAAAAGATATTGGAAATTAAGGGTCGTTATTCCCAATGATTGTAACCATTGGACCCCTAATACAACATCAACACCACCATTTGGATTGCAATCATAGGACTAACCAATAAATACTCCCCCTTATTCAGCGTAATCATATTAAACTTCCCTAAACACTTTACGGTACCTCCATCTACAATCATTACTTGAAATTTTGGTGTTGGATACACAAAGGAATTAAGAAGTTTTGCTAATTTGTAATTGATGAAGTTGTGGGCACTACCTGAATCAATCGATACTATTACCCTTTGTCTTTTTATATATCCTTCTATCTTGAGGGTTTGTGGAGTACTGATGTCAACTAATGCATGATAAGAGATTGTTGGAGTAGTTTCTTCTAGCTCTAGATCTTGTGAATTTTCCACTTATTGATCTTCTTCATCTTCATAGATTATGTAGAATAATTTAATCTAATTGAATTTTTACTCTTTACTATAATTGTCATAGTTGAAACATAATCCCTTTGCTCTTCTTTCATCCATTTGTTGAGGAGTCAACCTTGTTGGTTCAAGAAAGGGAGCATGATTTGATTTATAGTTATTAGTGACCAATTTTATAGTGGCCATATTTTTACTTTCAACTTTCCTTGCGAGACTAAAAGCATGCTCTAGAGATTTAGGTTCAAAGAGACATACCTCATGTTGGGTGCTTTCCTTTAAAGTACCCATAAATAGGTTTAACAAGTTGTCCTATGAAATATTCTTTACTCTCATACTCAACTTTTGAAATTGTTGAATGTGCTTTGTAAGAGGACATTTTTGTCGAAGATTTACCATTTGACTAAAGAATGTGTTTCTCTTAATATCCCCATAACATGTTATTAATTCCTTTGTAAAAATGGACAAAGATATTGTGAAATTTTGACTATTGCAACAACTAGAAATTATTCTTCTAACTGACTATTATTATGTGCAATTTATTTGTTATTATGACAAACAACGAATAAAATCACTGCTATAATTTTCACCAAAAATAAAATTCACTGCAGAAGTAAAATTAGAACTCAAAAAATAATGCACACACAAAAATGACATCGTTGTTTTTGGGCAAATGTCCCTAGAAAAAACCAACGTGGGAAAATTGATGCAACAGATGAGGGTTTTATTATTATTTTTCAAAGACAAAATTTGAGTAAAATATATGGATGCCAAACTCGAAATCCTCTCGTGAGAAATAACAGGAAAAATATTGAGATATTTTTCTCTCTCTCCACATACAATCCTAGCCTGATTTGGCCCCACAATCAACTCCCAATCTACCTTTGTGTCAACCACTGCGTAGGTTGAAACTCACACTACTTGGAATAGTTGTTATCTGCTTTTGTTGACTATATATACCACTAAGAAGGATTCACTGACCCTATGGAAGGATTTCCCAACACTCTACTACTTAATCGATCTCTCTTCTAGCTGAATCGAACTGGCTCCTTGAGACTTTGCGCAGCCTCTTTGTGGAATAACTTGGCTTCTTTCTGCTGACTCTTCTGGCCCTAGAAAATCCTTCGTAATCACTTTGTTTTTGTATTACCTGCCGCCCTGCGATCTAATTTTCCTCGCTGAATTTCATTTTAGAGGGCTTGATCTCCTCATGTGCCTTCACCATGTGTCCATCATCCCCGCCTCCTTAATGCGAGGCAATATCATTTGAACCAACATCCATGATTAGACTTCATCAACTAAAAAGATACCCAAACTTATCGGGGTTTTGAGGCGCCTAATTCTTCTAATTAATTGTTATTAATTAACCACTTTAATTTAGACCTAGAATTGAATTAATGATGTAGCATCATTTTAATAATGCAGCCATGCCGATTCAGAAACTTTTTTGTTTTAAGATCCCTACCGCCTCTCCGACAATAAATCAACAAACACTTGTCCGATGCTACAAAAACCAACACTCCCTCTTAGCGAGGAAGGTGTTCTACTGTATTTACCTATAACATCTTCCTCAAGTTGTTGATGTCTGACACCTGTAACATCCTATCACTGTCCACCAAGCTATTGTGCATACTTGGATTCATCTATTAACCCTGTAGTTAAACCATTATGCATCTACATTGTTGTTGACACTACATTGTGCCACTATACACTATTGTAAACTCTAATATGTGTTGCAAATGATCTCATACTGATGTTGATGCAACAACTACAACTGAGAACCAATCTCTGAATCAACTGTGTCCTTGTACTAGCTCTGCAACTGTCTCTTGAATCTCTGACTGTAGCTAGTATATGCAATTTTCACCCAAAAAAAATCATTGCAGAAGTAAAATAGGAACTCATAAAATAATGCACACATAAAAATCCCATCTGTTGTGAAACCAACTCCAAAAATAGAAGAAAAGAGATATCAACGCCTTAGAAATAAGCCACTTCGAGGGGGAAACCTCCAATACATTACATGAATGAACAATTCTTGGATGATACAATTTACAAAACCTCCTTTCTATATATAGGAGTCCATGGGGCCATCATGTAATCCTAGTGGGCCACAATGTAATCCTAGCCGACCTAACAATAATAATTTAAGGGCACAATAATAACAAAATGGGGGTTACAAGGGTACAATAATAACAATAAAAGGGGTTACACTAACAACAATAAGGGACTATACTAGTAATATAGGGACCTAACATGCCCCTCTCCTTCAAAAAAAGTGTTGTCCTCAACGCTTGAGTAACTCTGGGTGCTTTTGTATAAAATTCTCATCCTCCCATGTAGAATCTTCAGTGGGTAAGTTCTTCCACTTGATGAGATACTCTGAAATTGATCGATTCCGTAGTTGTCGAGTTCTTTTTTCCATGACTGCTTCAGGTTCCAATATGGTTTTCCCTTCCCCATCAAGTTCTGGCAATACTGTTTGAACTGGAAGATTTTCACCTATAACCTTCTTTAAGCATGAAACATGGAAAACTGGATGTACTCGCGAAGAAGCAGGAAGCTCCAATTTGTATGCCATAGTACCAATCTTTTGCAACACCTTGTAGGGACCATAGTACTTTGGCGATAATTTATTATCCTTCTTAGCTTGCTTGAGGGACATTTGTTTATATGGTTGTAGCCGTAAAAATACCCAATCTCCTACATCAAAACTTCTCTCGCTGCGATGTTGATCTGCTGTTGTTTCATTCGATTTTGTGCCAAATTCAGGTTATCCTTTAAGAGTTGGAGAACTTCTTGCTGATGCTCGATGTGATCTTCCACTGCTTGAACCTTCGAATTTTCTCTTAAAGATGATGTGATGGATGGTGGATGATATCCATAAAGTGCCATAAATGGGGTCATTTTCGCTGTAGTATGGAAGGAAGTGTTATACCACCATTCAGCAAGAGGTAACCACTTGACCCATTGTGTTTGTTTATCAGATACAAAACAACGAAGATATCCTTCCAAACATTTATTTACGATCTCAGTTTGACCATCAGATTGAGGATGATACGATGAGCTATGAGCTAATTGAGTACCCAAACAAGAAAATAACTCCGTCCAAAAATTTCCAGTAAAAATGGGATCTCTGTCACTCACAATAACCCTTGGGATTCCATGTAGCTTTTGAATTCTGTCCATAAATGTAGTAGCAACTTTACTTGCTTTAAATGGATGAGATAATGCACAAAAGTGTGCATACTTGGTAAGCCTATCAACTACCGCCATGATGACACTCTTTCCTTCGGACTTAGGTAAACCTGTGATAAAATCCATTGAAATCTCCTCCCAACGTTGACTTGGAATGGATAAAGGTTGTAGAAGTCCTGGGGTCTTAATTGTTTCCACTTTATTCTGCTGGCAAACCAAACATTCCGCCACAAACTTTCGAATATCAGATTTAAGGCCATCCCAAAAGAATTCTTTCTTCACCCTGTGGTAAGTTTTTAAAAATCCTGAGTGTCCTCCTAAAGGAGAAGTGTGCAATTCCAGAAGAATATTTTGTTTTAGTTGGGAATTCTTACAAAGATATAAGCGATATTTGTACCATAAGGAATCATTTTCCAACTAAATGTATCAGATGTACTAGGATCTTGCTGCAACTTTTGAATGAGTGTCCATACATCTTTGTCCTTCTTCCATTCATCTCTTGCTTCGGTTATCCAATCTGGTTGGATAATAGAAATGGCACAAAGCAATGCTTCCACTTCTTCATTCTTTCTTGAGAGTGCATCTGCAACAACATTAAGCTTCCCTTTTTTGTAGATTATTTGAAAGTCATAACCCAACATCTTTGTGACCCATTTTTGCTGCTCTTCTGAAGATAGTCTTTGTTCCAAAAAGTGTTTAAGACTATCATGATCAGTTTTTACCTTGAAGTGTCTTCCCATTAGGTAAGTTCGCCATTTCTTTAGTGCATGTAGTATTGCTAACATTTCCTTCTCATAAATAGGTTTCTGTAAATACTTTCCTTTGCTTGGACGACTTTCAAAAGCAATGGGTCTTCCTTCCTGCATTAAAACTGCACCAATTCCATTTCCTGAGGCATCACATTCCACAATAAAGGTTTTTGTGAAGTCTGGCGTAGCTAAGACCGGTGCTAGGCACATTGCCTCTTTAAGACGTTAAAAGGCCTTAGTTGCTTCAGGAGTCCATGAAAATGCATCTTTCTTCAACAATGTTGTTAGAGGTGCTGCTATTCTCCCATAATTCTTAACAAACTTGCGATAATACCCTGTTAACCCGAGAAATCCTCGCAACTGCTTTATGGTTGTGGGGACTTTCCATTCCTTAATGACTTTAATTTTGTTAGGGTCTACCTTAACACCCTCGTGAGATACAATATGACCCAGATATTCCACCTCTTGTACTCCAAAGAAACATTTGGATGGTTTTGCATATAATTGTTTCTCCTGTAATAGTTTGAGCACCCTGTCAACATGTTGAACATGATCCTTCCAAGACCTACTATAGATTAGTATATCATCAAAAAATACTAGCACAAATTTTCTAAGGAAGGGTTTGAAAATGGAATTCATCAACCCTTGAAATGTAGAGGGTGCATTGGTAAGGCCAAAAGGCATGACCAAAAATTCATAATGACCCTCATGAGTTCGAAATGCTGTTTTTGGAATATCTTCAATCTTCATTCTAATTTGATGATATCCTGAACGAAGATCCAACTTGGTAAAAAAAATTGCTCCATGTAATTCATCCAATAATTCATCAATCACAGGAATGGGAAATTTGTCTTTAATGGTGAGCTTATTGAGCTCCCTATAATCTGGACACATTCGCCATGATCCATCCTTCTTGTGTACCAATACTACAAGAGCAGAGAAAGAACTTTGACTGGGTTGAATTATACCCGCCTCTAACATTTCTGCAATCATACGTTCAATTTCGCTCTTTTGGAAGTAAGGATATCTATAAGGCCTGATGTTTGGAGGAACACTTCCTGGAATCAAATGAATAGCATTATCATGATCACGAATAGGTGGGAGTCCTTTCGGAGTTTCAAACACCTTGGAATGATTGTCCAAGACTTGTTGGAGGTATGCAAAAATAGATGATTTTGATGTTGGAACTTCTAGTGAGCATAATTGTGCAATTACACCTCGTTGTTGTTTCTTTAGAAGCTTTGTCATGACATTAGAGCTTATTATCCTTCCCGGCTTCCCTTCAGTACCTCTCAATTCGACTTCTTTTCCTTCTGAAAAAAATTTCTTGAAAATTTCTTGAAAATTAAAAGCTACCGTCCCCAAAGATTGTAACCATTGTACTCCTAGTACAACATCAGCACCTCCCATAGGAATGGAAAGCATTGGACTAGTCAATACATATTCCCCCATGGTTAGCTTAATATTATGGCATTTTCCAGAGCAATTTATAGTTCCTCCATTGCAACCATCACTTGACATTCTGGTGCTGGGTATAGGAAACAATTTAATTCCTTGGCTACCTTACAATGAATAAAATTATGGGTGCTACCTGAATCAATCAACACTATTACCTTTTTCTTCTTGATATGTCCTTCTATCTTGAGAGTTTGAGTGGTAATTCCTGCCAATGCATTACATGATATGGTCGGACTCATTTCTTCTTCTTCTAGGGTTTCTTCCTGGTGTATATCCTCTACTTTTGAAGTTTCTTCTTCATTTTCTTCCTCCTCTTCACAATCTATGTAAAATAATTTCTTCTCAATGCACTTATGACCTTAAGTGTATTTGCTATCACAACTGTAGCAAAGCCCTTTTTCTCTTTTTCCTTCAAATTGTTGTGGTGTCAACCTTGTAGGTTGTGGAAGTCTAGGAGTAGCAACACTTCCATCTTTATAGATGTGAGTAGTAGGCTTCCTTGTCGCCATAATTTTACAATCAAATTTTCTTGCCAACCTGAATGCCTTCTCTAATGAATCAGGTTCCCAAACGCGAAATTCATGTTGGATGCTATCCTTTAAAGTACCTATGAAGACATCAATCATGTGTTCCTTTGGAATATCAGTTACCCTTATATTCAATTTTTGGAAGTCTTCAATGTGCTCCGCCACTAAACCCTTTTGTTTGAGATTTATCAATTGGCTAGAGAAGGTGTTGCTCTTTGTATCTTCATAATGTGCTATCATTTCCTCCGTAAAAATTGACCAAGTGATAATTTTTTTATGGGAGCAAAGCCATCGATACCATACAAATGTATTTTGTTCTAAATGTAAAGTTGCAATGCGTACCTTTTGTGTGTTTTGCACATTATTGAGATCAAAATATTGCTCCATCTGTAGTATCTATGTTATGGGATCCTTGCCATCAAATTTCCTCATATCCATCTTTGGAATATGGTGGTTCTTCAATCCAACATTAGAGTTTATGAAATCACGATTAACATTTGTTTTTTCCTCATCATGAGTTTCTTCTACTATCTTTTCGCCATTAGGAATAATTTCTTGTATCAACTTTGACAAACCTTCCTTCAAACCTTCCATGTCTTCCTTCAAACCTTCCATTTTTTCTTCCATACCATCCTTCAAACCTTCCATCGTAGCTTCCATACCTTTCTTCAAACTATCCATCTTAGCTTCCCCGCTTTTCTTCAAAACATCCATTTCATTTTTTGTTGCTCTTTGCGAGAGCGAAATTTGTTGCATTCGCTCTTGTAATTTTGTTATGTCATGTTGCATTTCTTCATCTTCATGAGCCATAGTAGAGCCTTCTGAAGGCTTAATGGGTGTTGAATTCTTTTTAGGGGGAATTTTAAAACCCAATACTGATATCTATTCTACAATATGCCCTTGGAATCAATTCAAATTGATTCTTCAAACAAAACTTATGCAAATAAATAAATAAATAAATAAATAAATAAATAAAAATTAATATATATATATATATATATATATATATATATATATATATATATATACACACCTTTTCTTGCTTTTGAGGAGCTCGATATTGAAATTGAATTATCTCTGTGATTGCAGATCTTCAATATCTGAAATTTGGCCCTGAGGTAGCCCTCTAATTCCTCTTTCGAATGCCATAGGTCTGACCTGATTTGGCTTCTTCAAGACAAAGTTATCTCCAATCTCCCACGATGACCTAATTATGGACTGGTTCAGTAGAGTGAACTTGTACGACTTGCCACGTGTCACTATTTTCTCCTTCGGCTCTGAAATTGATAGAAAAGCAACTAAACTCCGTGTGCTTCTAGCCACTTTTTACTTAATTCCAATCCGATGCTCAGAGAGAGAGTTATGAGGATTTTTCCACGATCACCTCTTTGAGATTAAATTTGGGAGCCTGAAAAAGAACTAACTTCCATAGATCATATCTCCAAAAATATTGCAAACCAAGCTCTAAAATTTTACGACAATCTTCCTCAGGATTTCGGATTCGCGCTCTAAAAATTTCAGCTTCTGAAACTTTGTAGAAAAAACGTTACAGCGAAAATGCCATGATGACCTGTTTGGTGCAGCGAAACCCTAGAATCCAAAGCTCTGATACCAAATGTTGTGAAACCAGCTCCAAAAATAGAAGAAAAGAGATATCAATGCCTTAGAAATAAGCCACTTCGAGGGGGAAACCTCTAATACATTACATTAATGAACAATTCTTGGATGATATAATTGACAAAACCTCCTTTCTATATATAGGATTCCATGGGGCCACAATGTAATCCTAGTGGGGCCACAATGTAATCCTAGCCGACCTAACAATAATAATGTAAGGGCACAATAATAACAATATGGGGGTTACAGGGGTACAACAATAAAAATAAGGGGGTTACACTAACAACAATAAAGGACTATACTATTAATATAGGGACATAACACCATCGTTGTTTTTGGACAAATGTCCCTGGAAAAAACCCAATGTGGGAAAATCGATGCAACAGATGTGGGTTTTATTATTATTATTCAGTAGCGAAATTTGAGTACAATATATGGATGCCAATCTGGGAATCCTCTTGTGAGAAATCACTGACAAAATATTGAGATATTTTTCTCTCTCCTTCCACAAGCAATCATAGCCTCATTTGGCCTCATAATCAACTCCCAATCTACCTTTGTGTCAACCACTACACGGGTTGAAACTCACACTACCTGGAATAGTTTTTATCTTCCTTCGTTGACTATATCTACCACTAATAAGGATTCGTTGGCCCTCTGGAAGAATTTCCCCAACACTCTACTACTTAATCGATCTCTCCTCTAGTTGAATCGAACTACCTCCTTGAGGCTTTGCACAACCTCTCTATGGAATAACTTGGCTTCTTTCTGTTGACTCTTCTGGCTCTGGGAAATCCTCCGAAATCACTCTGTTGTTGCTCCTCAATATTTTCTTGATCACTAGATCAAATTCTTCCCTAGTTGAATCTCCACTCTCTAGGAAATATGATCTCCCTTGATCTTCCTCTCACTCGATGTGTCCATCTTCATCCCATCATCCTTCTCTTATAATCTTTCGTTGGTGAACCAACATCCATGATTATATCTCCATAAACAACAAAGATCATCTCAAACTCATTATGTGTGGGTTTCTAGAGCATTCTCACCTTTCCTTAATTAATTTCTATTAATTAACCAATTTTCCTAAGTTACACCTAGGAAAAAATTAAATGATGGTTAATGAATTTAATGAAGGTGTTTCACAAGTTTATCTTGCGAAACATTTTTTGGGTTTTAAAGATCTCATGTTCTTAGCCTCTTTGACACAAATAAAGACTAATAAATTTTCCGATGCTACAAAAACCAACACTCCCTTTTATCAAGGAACTTGTTCTACTGTCTTTACCTATAACATCTTCCCTCACGTTGTTGATGTTTGACACCTGTAACATCCTATCATTGTCCACCAAGCTATTGTGCATACTCGGATTCATCTATTAACCCTATAGTTAAACCATTATGCATCCACATTGTTGTTGACACTACATTGTGCCACTATACACTATTGTAAACTCTAATATGTGTTGCAACTGATCTCATATTGATGTTGATGCAACAACTGCAGTTTAGAACCAATCTCTGAATCAACTGTGTCCTTGTACTGGCTCTGGAACTATGTCATGAATCTTTTACTATAACTAGTATCTGCATTGCCTACTGAGTAATTGTCTTCACCTTGACTGGTTTGTGCCCCTCAAGTAACTGACTGCAACTGTCTCTTGAGATCTGGCTACATCATGCTAAACATCATGATCCATCTACTATTGAAATGGGTTCTCAAATCTACACATTTGTTCTCTGAAATAGATGAGCTTAGCTCTCCCTATAGCTTTTGTGAGTATGTTTGCAACCTACTCTTCTGTGGGAACATGTTGTAGCTGGATTGCTCCACACTGTATACAATATTTGATGAAGTGATATCAAGTTTCTATGTGTTTTGACCTATCATGAAACATTGGATTTTAAGAGAGCCTAATGCAACTCTGATTATCACAGTAGATATTGGTCGCTTCCAACCTTTGACTGAACAAGCTCACTAATAGATTCTAAAGGCAAATAGATTAACATGTAGTTATGCTAGTTGCTATATACTTTGCTTTTGCAGAGCTTGTTGACACCTAATCCTAAGGGATTGGGAGAAATTGTATATTAGTGTAAATTAGGAAATAAGGAAGTCTAAGAGACATTGGGAAATGAATCCCAATAGTATCACCTCCATGTATATATTCATGAGCACCATCTATCAAATTCATCGTTCCGTTTGTGGAGTTACCTCCTGGTCTGACATGGTATCAGAGCCAACTCCTTTTTTTGGCCTTCTTGCCCTTGTAACTCCCTCCATTCTGCAAAACTGAAATTGTCTCTGTTCTACATTTTTTTTTGCAGAATGCCAACTTTTTCATATTCCTGCAATACTGTTTGAAATTCTATGCATTCAATTTTTTTTAGGGGCTCACTGCTACTCTGCATTCGAATTTTTTAGGGGCTCACTACTACTCTACATTTGATTCTTTTCGGGGCTCACTGTTCCTCACAGCTCATTCGGCCCCCTCCTCAACTCCCCGTAGCTTCTCCCCTCCCGCAATTGTTACACTTCCTGTTGCAGCCTCTCCACTGCCTCCTCTTGCAGCCCTCCGCTGCCACCTCCCGGAGCCTTTCGTTGCCTCCTCCTACAGCCCTTTGCTGCCTCCTCCCACTCCCCACTCCCCGTAGTCGACGTTGCTCCCGCTTCCCCTCCCCGCTCCCTTCTCCATTCCCCTCCCCGCTCCCCCTTTGCCCTCCATTCGCCCTTCTCTGTGAACTCCCCTCCCCACTCCCTGCTCCCTTCCGCCCTCCCTCTGCCCTTACCTCCCTATAATCCACCTCTCTCAGGTCGACCTCCCCCAGGTCTGACCTTCCCCAGGTCCCAACTCCCCCAGGTCAAACTTCCCCAGGTTTGACCTCCCATGTACCCACATAAAAAGAAGAAGAAGAAGAAGAAGATTACAATTTTTTTATTCAAAACTGAGTTTTTATGGCAAAATATACATTTTTTACCAGGATTTAATTTTTTACAGCAAAGTGAAATTTTCACTCCATAATTGAATTTTTACAGCAAAGTACAATTTTACACCAAAATTGAGTTTTTTGCAACAGAATACATTTTACACCAGAATTGAGTATTTTTCCAACAGTTTCCTTTTTTCAAAAGTTCCCAATGCATTCTCTCATATCTATTGTGAGAGTTTTTCTCTTTGGCAAGGAGAAATATCCTGAGTGGTATCGAAAAATCAAGCACACTCTCATTTTTAATGAGTTGTGGAGAGGAATTTGTGAAGGAGAAGGAGACAATCCACTGACAAAGCCCACCTCAAACAAGAAGATCAACATTTGGGAAAACAATAATTGCAAGGCCTATGCTTCTGTAAATGAAGAGGTGAGTTGCCATATTACACAATTTTCAAATGCCTATGAAGCCTTGAGAAAATTAAAAGAACTCTATGACTCACATTCAGAACTTGAAATTGTTCAATTATTGATTAAGTTGTTCAACCTTGAATTGAAAAAAAATGACCCTTTTGCTTTAGCATCAGAAGTAAGATCTATCATGCATGACATTAAAAATACCGATGTAGAAGTTGACATACCTCTCATAGCTTATGCTAAGGCATTGTATCCCACTTACTCACATTATCTTGAGTCATTGCAATCAAGTGGAAACCTCATGAAGATCACCTTTGATTCCCTTGAGAAAAAGTTTGCAGAAAGAGAGAAGGCTTTTGGAAAGAAGACAACCCCTCTGTCTTCTGAAGAAGATGTATGTTTCACACATAGAGAGAAGAATCATGCTCAAGATTCTTCAAGAGGAAGAGGTGGCCTAAGAGTAAGAGGAAGAATAAATTTTAGAGGGGGGGGGGCAGACAAGCTCAAAGTGAAAAATATGATGTTCATTGCATACGCTACAATAAATATTGGCATGATGCATCTACATGTAAGCTGCCTTGGGACATAATTGAGCAGCAAAGAAATAATGAAAAAGGTAAAACTCATGACAAAGACAAAGGTAAAGCAGCTAAATTCGCTCATTATGTTGTAGCACATTGTAACATTGGAGTAACTGAAGACTTGTTTGATGTTTCACTTACTTCTTGGAGAAATGATTGGTTGCTAGAGTCAATAGCAACATGTCACATGAATTTTAGAAAAGTTTTTTTTGAAGAATTTACTGACAATATTGATGGAGGAGTATACTTTGCAGACAAATCTAAACTCAAGCCATCAGGGCTTGACACAATCAGGCTTAGGTTGCCTGGTCTTCTCGACCATCTTCTACATGAGGTTCTATAACTCCTTGAGTTGAGGAGAAACTTGTTGTCCTTGCTCCACATCCGCTAGCAAGGACACTCCATTCACATGTTTGATAGCAAGGTTGAGGTCAGAAAAGAATCAGATCGCTCACTTGTCATGAAGGGAATAGAAGAAGGAAGACTCCTAAAGCTACAAGGTACCTCTGCTCATGCACAAAACTTTGCATTCAGTTCTCATCATGATGAAGGTACATTCCCATCAAGTATTTTATGGCATGCTAAATTTGGACACTTAAACTATGACAACCTTCGATTGTTGAATAATAATTGTTACTAGATTGCCTACAATTCCTAGGAAACTTAAGCAATGTGATGCTTGTATTCTAGGAAAGCATAGCAAACAATCCTTTCATGATTCATATTCCAGAGCACATAGAAAAATTGAGCTTATTCATTTAGATTTATGTGGCCCCATGCCTATTGCTTCTGCAAATGGAAATAAATATATGATAACATTTGTTGATTATTACACCAGAATGTGTTGGGTTTACTTATTGAAGAACAAATATGATGCTTTTCAAACATTCAAGAATTTTCATGCATGGATTGAAAATAATGCACAAAATCATATTGGCTCTTTGCACACTGATAATGGAAAACAATACACGTCAAGCGAATTTGAAAACTATCTTCGCCAACATGGGATCAAACGTCAAACAACAAACAATTGTGCCCTATAATCCCCAAGAAAACGATGTAGCTGAAAGAATGAACAGGAAAATTTTAAACATGGTTCGCTCCATGATGTTTTGGGCTAATGTAGTTCTATGTGCTGTGTACATAAAGAATAGGTGTCCTTCTAATATAACCAGGAACAAAACTCCTTATGAAATGTGGCATGGCCACATTCCTTCGATAAATCATTTCAAGGTCTTTGGTTCCACCTATTATGCTTTGATACCTAAGGTACAAAGAAATAAACTTAGTGCTAGAATTCGAAAATGTATCTTCTTGGGGTATTCCAATATATCCAAAGGATATCGTCTCTGTGATGAAGTCAATAAGAAGTTTGTAGTATCTAGAGATGTCATATTCCTTGAATCTTCCAAGACTAACGATGTTGTTGAGCGACAATTTGATCGCTTTGATAGATTCACACATGCAAAGTCATTTCAAGAATTTTATAATCAGATTCCACATCAAGAAGGGGTATTCCTATACTAAATCAATCTGTGGAATCGTCTTTTGAAGTACTCACTCCCCCACAAGAAGAACCAACCACGGATGACACCTTAAATGATGTGATTGACAGAATCGGGAGACTGAATCTTGATTCAATCTAAAATCAGTCAAATGAGAAGCCCGGGCCATCTAAAAAAGGTACCCCAAAATGGCTGACAAAGACATTGGAAAATGTTCGTCTCGATGAGGTTGGAAAGATAGGAACAAGAATTTCCACGAGGAAAAATGGAGGTGACATAGAAGATTTTGATTCACCTATTGATATGGATATTGCTTATAATTGTGAATTGAATTTGTCTACAAATATTGAACCAACTTCCTTCAAAGAAGCCACTCCTCATGATGAATGGAATGAAGTGATGCAAAAGGAGTATGATGCCTTGATAAAGAATGACACTTGGAAGCTGGTTGATCCTCCATTAGGAACTAAACCAATCAGTTGCAAGTGGGTCTACAAGAACAAGTACAAAGCAGATGGCTCACTTGATAAGCACAAAGATAGGCTTGTGGTAAAAGGTTTTGCATAGAAAGAAGGGGTTGATTATGAGGAAAATTTCCCCCCCATAACAAAATGGGCCCCTACAGAAAAATGAGCCACCATCCAGACACTCTTTTTCTTAGCAGCTCAGAAGGGTTGGAAAATCCATCAAATGGATGTAAAAACCACCTTTTTGAATGGAGATCTAAAGGAGAAGGTTTTTATGTCCGAGCCAAAAGGATTTGTTGTGAAGGGACAAGAACACAAAGTATGCAAGCTTATAAAATCCTTGTATGGCCTCAAGCAAGCACTGCGAGCCTGGTATGAGAAATTAACTGAGCATCTTCTAAAACTTAACTTCAAACATTTTGATCTTGGAGATTCAACTTTTTTTGTTAAGAAAGTTGGGAAAATAGTTGTATATCTTGTGGTGTATGTAGATGATCTTTTGATGACAGGGAATAATGAGAGTTATATTGCATCCATAAAGAAAGAATTTAAGAAAGGTTTTGAAATGACTGATTTGGGCTATGTTCACTACTATCTTGGTATTGAAGTAACTCAACATCCTAAATTTATATTCTTTTCTCAAAAGAAGTACATTGGAGATATTTTAAACAAGTTTGGTATGGATGAATGCAATCCTTTGACCACTCCAATGGTAGAAAACTTGAAGCTCACATCCATTGAAGGGAAGGAATTTGAAGATGCAATGAAGTATAGATAACTTATAGGAAGTCTCATCTACCTGACTACTACCAGACCAGACATCTCATTTCCTGTTGGAATCCTCTATAGGTTTATGCAAAAACCTTGTGAAGGACATTGGTCTGCTGCAAAAAGAGTTTTAAAGTACTTGAAAGGGACTTAAGACTTTGGACTCAAATATACACATTTTGGCAACTTTAGCTTGATCGGATACTCTGATTCAGACTTTGATAGAGACAAAGAAACTAGGGTATCTACTTCAGGTTATACTATGAGTATTGGATCAGGAGCTGTATCCTGGAGATCATGCAAACAGTTAGTTCCAGCAGATTCCACAATTGAGGCAGAATATATGGCAGCAGATGAAGCGACAAAGGAAATTGTGTGGCTCAGGTAAATCCTAGAAGATTTGCAGATGAAACCAATGCATTCAACTTCACTCATGATCGATAACACTTCTACAATAAAGTTGGCAAAGAACCGAAAGTTCCATGATCGAATGAAGCACATCAATACAAAATACCATCTGATTCGACATCATGTTAAGGCCAAAACTATCCATCTACGTCATTGTTCCACAAATGAGCAGACTGTAGACATCTTCACCAAAGCGCTTGGAAGAGAAAAGTTTGAAAAATTCAAAACGATTCTTGGACTCACCAACATCCCTTCAGATTAAGGGGGGGAATGTTGACACCTAATCCTAAGGGATTGGGAGAAATTGTATATTAGTGTAAATTAGGATATAAGGAAGTCTAAGGGACATTGGGAAATGAATCTCAACAGTCTCACCTCCATGTATATATTCATGAGCACCCTCTAACAAATTCATTGTTCCATTTGTGGAGTTACCTCCTGGTCTGACAAAGCTTAGTGCCACGAACTTCTGCTTCTTGTTGCACCAAGACACAACCCTTGATCCAACACTGAAGCAATAGTATGATGTGCTCTTTTTGTCCATTGAATTGCCTACCCAATCTGCATCTGCAAATCCACATATTCTGACACCATCACCTTGAGTATACCTCAATCCATATTCAATTGTGTCACAAAAATACCTTAGAATGTGCCTCGCTATTGTCCAATGCACTCTCTTAGGTCTCACCATAAACTGACTGAGGGTGTTGACCCCAAAGCAAATATATGGTCTAGTATTAACCATATACATGAGAGAACTGATAAGATGTCTATACAAGGTTGGATCAATGTCCATGTCCTTTGACGCATTGATATGCCGCCAGTTCATAATCATAATCTTGAACATTGGTTTACAATCCTGTATCCTGAATCTCTTTAGGATTTTTGTAGCATATCTCCCTTGACCAAGGAATATCTCCCCGTCCTTCTACCATACTTCCAAGCCCAGGAAGTAATGCATCAACCCTAAATCCTTCATGTCAAATTTTGCTGCCATGTTCCTCTTCAAGTCTTCTATAAGCCATGATGACCATTTCAGGAAGGGGTCATCCACACATAACACTAGGATGAGTGGCTCATCCTCTACCATCAAATAGTAAAGGTTGGAATCTGCGTCACTCTTGATGAATCACATCCGCTGCAAGTAGTTGTCAATTTGACCATACAATGCCCTCAGAGCCTGCTTGAGCCCGTATAGAGATTTCTTCAGTCTACACACATGCGTTCCCTTCTCATACATCTTGAAGCCCTCTAACTATTAAATATACTTCCTCTTCTATCACCCTGTTCAAGAAATTTGTCTTAACGTCCAACTAGTGAATATGGAATCTCATCTATGTTGCTAAATATATAATCGACTTGATAGAAGTATATATGGAAACTAAGGCAAAGGTCTCCTCCTAGTTTATACCTTCCTTCTGTGCATACCCTTTTGCCACCTGTTGGCTTCCCGTGATTTGCAAGATTGGCAAGAACAGCTCTGCATGGAACCACATCAAACCACTTTGGAGTCCAAGGACCTAGCCTTCTTGGGCTCAAAGAGGACTCTCTCTATGTATGTGTTTGTAAATGATATATCTTTATACTTTTGTTTTTTGATTTTAGGCTAGTTGTGAAGTTCTAGGATTGTTTGTTTTGTTTGGTTGATTAATTGATTGTGTGATTAAGTGATTGAGTGTTTCAGTTGAATAGATAGACTGTGGGCAACATTAATCCATTGGGATATGGAGTCATAAAAGGATTTAATTGTTCATCAACTCTACAAGGGACTTCATAGGGCAAGCTAACTATGTCAAGTGGATCTCTTAGATTAGATGGAATATGAAATGACAGTAAGTTGTGAAAACAACAAAACTAAAGGTTAGTTGAATCCTTTAACTCTACTTCAACAAGAAAAGCCTTGTAGGTAACTTTTTAAGACAAACCAAAGGACAAGGCAAACCATAGACTTCTTTGGCTAGACTCTAGTAAGAAAACCTTAAGACAACAATCCATTAATCTTAGAATTAATTTCAGATAAAGAAAACATTCAAGATAACAATTAGTATAATCAAATAGCAATTAAGAATTCTTTAATTAACTAAAAGACCTTTGCAGCAACAATTTGATACAAATCAAAGGACAGGGCATACCATAGACTTCTTTGGCTGGGCTCTAATAAGTAAACTTCAAAGAAAGGCCTTAAAAATAACACTCCAAGCTGGACCAAAGAACATGGCATACCATAGACTTCTTTGGCTAGACTCTACTGAATCATTTCCAAGACAACAATCTAGGTGGAACCAGAGAGCAATTAAGAATTCTCTAATCAGACCTTGCAAAAGAAAACATTAAGATAAAGAAAGCAGACATAATTAAGGTGCCAAGACAACATATCTCAATCTAAATTTTCTGTTATTTTATCAGAGAAATAATGGACAATATGGAAAACATAAGGGAAAACATTGACAAAGAAGGATAACTTCACCATTAACATAGCTCAAGAATCCTATGAATGTGCTTGTATTACTGATGTTCAAAATAGTTACAATACTCCAGTACAATGATCTCTGCAACTTAGAGTTTTATCAAATCTAGCCTAGCAGCTCATCCAACAATCAAACAACCAACCAGCTAACCAACCAACACTAAAAATGAATAATACATACAATATTTATCTGCAAAATGAGGAGGTTTCCCTAAGCTAGGGTTTTAGATTTGTATTTATTACAGAGTTATTGTTATCTTGACCTTTGAGACGATGCAAGGACCAAGGCAAAATATCTGTGACTGTCTTACCGTAATAATAACTTCTAACTTAACTGTTGAGCTAACTTTTTAGGATATGTTTGACTTTTAAGGCTTTTTCATTAACTTTACAATAACTTCTTGAGTTGTTCAAAATATCTCTGATTGCTACAATAATTGTGATTGCCCTTTTTTGAATGAAAAAATGTTGTAGGTGGCAAGATGTGTCTTTGAAGAAGTGATTTGTTGTTTGCTTAGTCATTCAGATCTGCCTATGTGTTAATCTGCCTTTGAATTGTCCTTTAAACTCTGTTTAGGCCTTTTTAAAAATTAGATTTGTCTCATGCTGTCCGTCTTACTATTTTCTCTTTTATTCTGCCTTTTATCTCTGATATTTGTCCTTTAACCTTGCTTTCCTTATCATTAACCTTTGATTTAATCTTTAATCTTTTGATTAACCTCTAATCCTTTGTCTTTCATTTTGTTTCATCATTTGCCTGTATCTCTTCTTGCAATTTTCTACGTAGTGGAGCATCTTTTGTTGCTTTGGTGCGTTTGAATGACCATCAATGGTCATGATCCATTGGTGTTTATGTTTGACTCGGCGCTCCTGGTCCTTTTGATGGAAAAACTTGTTGGGTCGTCACCCAGGAAGTTTGTTTAAATGTTTTTCAAACCTTAAAATGCAAACCATGCATTTCAACCTCGGAAACCTGCACATTAAAATCAATTAATTAATTGAAAACCTGCGCGAGAGGGGTTTCTGTGTTTATTTGAGCTTTTCGGGCCTTTCGTAGCGCTTTCAGAGGCTGTGGTGGCGGATCGGGGCTTATCGCAGAGGCAAAGGCCTTTGGAATGTTTGAACGGGGTGGTGTTTAGGTTTTGGCGGGAGGGAGAAAAGTGGTTTTCGCATGGAGTGAGTGCGGTGAGGTGGTATTACTTGTGGGGATGCAATTCCATAGGATGGATGGCGCGTGGCGAGAGGTACAAGGGCGAATACCGCCCATTTCGCGTGTTTTGGAGGTGTTAATCGCCAGGCGGCGGATGGTGTGATAACGATCATAGACCATTGGATCTGGCGGAGGTGATCCAACGGTGATCGGGATATTGGATCAGCGGGCTAGTTCGAAAGGTCGGGCCCGGGAGTAATACGTGGTGAAGGCCTATTATAGCGCGGGGTTTGGTATAATGCGGGGCCCGGGGGTTAATAAAATTAGCGAAGGTGCTTATTGTAAAGAGGAGGGCAAGGTTAAAAATAAACAGAGGCACTTATAAATGAGGGTGGAGGGTAAGGTTACATGAGTGGGTGGTAAGGGTTTTAGAGTGAGGGCTAAAAACATATAGGGGTCGGGTAGTTTAGTATAAGGGGTTCGGGTAGATTTAAATAAAACATAGTTTTATATAAAAAGATGGGGCCCGAATAGTATAAATTTTCTAATTTAAAACAATGTAAAAAGGACTTTTCACATTGTTTCAATGGAATAAGGGAAAATAATGAAGGTGAGGGGGTTTAATGGAGAAAATGTGGCTTTAGATAGGGAGAAAGGGTGAAAATGAGAGGATTAAGCCCAAACATGAGTTTTTCAGAGTAGGACAGTAAATTGGAGAAGGCGGAATGAGATATAGTGAATTAGGAAAAATAAGGATAATGAAGGCAGTGAGATTTCTGAAGATAGTTGATAGTCGAAGAATGTTATCTTCAGCAGATTGTAGAAAATACATAGTCACCTAGTGATATTGTAGAATATAGGAGGATAACAGTGGCTCCAGCTGGGGAGGGTAGCTCCTTTAGGAGGTGTCAAGAACCTCAGAGTCAAATCTCTGGAATTTGTAGATTAGTGCCTTGTTTGCACTTGGCAGATTTTTCATTCTGCAATTGCTGATCTGCTACTGTTCTTTGTAACTTTGACCTTCAAATCCTGAAAATCATGCTTTCTGCAACTTAACTCTACCTACCCATCATTATATTCTAGCATTTTTTCTTCATTTGGGTGCATTTGGACTAGCAAACCCTTGACATCAATTTTCTTTTGAAAGCAAAACTATCTATTTCTACCCTTATATCATCCAAAGGCTCAGATTAGACTGATGAGCTCTTTTATTTTCTACCTAGTCTACTTATCTGTCAAGGTTAAACAGTTTGACAGATTTTCATTCTCTAATCTATCAACATGAAATTTAAAACATGAATAACTCAAGATTAAACATTTTGGTCATTATGAATTGTGGCATTTTGAACAAGCTGCACACAATATTATTTTACAAAAAGTAAAACTAAAACTGAGGGCTTTGATATGGAATTTGTTATGTATCCCTTTCTTCTCTTTGGTTCCGATTTAGACTTTGAAACCATTATCTTTTCCTATCTAATCTACTAATAAGCCAAGTTTAAACAATTTGTAGGAATTTACAGGGTAAGTTCCGTAGATCAAGAACCAAAGGTCACCACTCAAAGACATGTCACAAATCAGTACACCAGTATAATCACGTGGTTAAAACCCTCAAAGAGGGAAACAGTCCACGGCCTGAGCCAAAGCGGCCACTTTAGGCAATTTATTAATATAAAAAGAAAAGTTACATATGTTTCTCTCATAAACGGTTACCGAACAAATGACCCTCCATGATCTTTAAATAGAGATCATGGACCAATCGGGTGTTAAGCCATAGATCAAGTGTCGTTAATACCGAGGAGAGAGATAACCGTCGGATCACTACAAATCGTGACCGTCGGATTATAAGTTACAAATGTACATGGTAAAGAAACACACTTTACCTAACTCTACACTAGACTAAGTTATTCTTAACTATTTCCTATGTGTTGGAATATCCTAACATCCCCCTTTAAGAACAACTTGGGATAGGATTGAAGGATTTACAAAGGTGACACAAAAGGAGCCTATTTCCTATGTGTCGAAATATCCTAACATCCCCCCTTAAGAACAAATTGGGATAGGATTGAAGGATTTACAAAAGTGACACAATAGGAGAAGGAAGGAGGTATTAGAGCCTATCCCCCTTTAATGACAACTTTCTTGAACTCCAAGCATGGATCGAAGTTTGGTAAACTTCGCTTCTGTGAGAGCCTTTGTAAAGATATCGACTACTTGATCATTGGTTGGACAATATTGCACTTCAAGAACACGATCATGAATGAACTTTCTGATGAAGTGTATCTGGAGTTCAATGTGTTTCATACGCTGATGCTAAACTGGATATTTACATGGCTGAATGGCACTCTGATTATCACACCAAAGTGTAGTTGGATGCTGCTGATGAAGACCAAATTCAGACAGGATCTGACGAAGCCACATGGCTTCCTTCCTGGCTTCAAATGCACCACGATACTCTGCTTCTGCTAAAGAAAGAGAGATGGCACTTTGTTTCTTACAAGACCAAGTAATAGGTCCTGAACCAAGAGTGAATACATATCATGCGGTAGACTTTCGATCATCAGGGTCACTAGCCCAATCAGAATCAATGAAACCAATCAATAATGGAGATGCTCCTACACTGTAATGAATCCCGAACTGAACTGTACCTCAAATATATCGAAGTATTCTTTTAGTTGCTTTCCAGTGACTTTCATGAGGTTGGTGCATAAACCGAGCAACAAGACCAACGACAAAGGAAAGGTCAGGACGAGTATGGGTTAGATACAAAAGTTTACCAACAAGTTGACGGTATAAGGTAGCATCAACTTCAGGGGTAGTACAAGTGACTGAAAGCTTGACTCCAGACTGAAAGGTAGAAGGGGATGGCTTACAGTCTTCCATGTGAAAGTGGTGTAGAAGATCACAGGCATACTTGGACTGAGAGAGGTAATGCCTTCCTTGGATTGTAGGAATTGAAGACCAAGGAAATAATGCAAGTGTCCTAAGTTTGTCATTTCAAACTGCTTTTTGAGGCTAGACTTCACATGGTTTATATGGTTTGGATCACTACTAGTAAGGATAAGATCATCAACATAAAGAACAAGGATGGTGAAGGACTTACCCACTTTCTTGGTGTAGATAATGTTGTCATAATCACACCTAGAAAAGCCATTATCTAATAGAAATCTATCCATTTTGGCATACCGAGCCTGTGGAACTTGTTTGAGACCATAAAGAGACTTCCTAAGGTGACAAACAAGGCTAGAGTCTTTTGGATAAAGCCAGGGGGTTGTTCCACGTAGATTTATTCATGCAAATCTCCATGTAAGAAAGCGGATTTAACATCCATCTGATGGACTTCCCAATTAAAGGAGGTAGCAAGGGAAAGAACAAGGCGGATAGAATCCATTTTGGCAACAGGGGAGAAGGTTTCAGTATAGTCAATGCCTTCAACTTGTGAAAATCGTTTAGCAACAAGACGAGCTTTATGTCTATCCACTTTTCCATTTGGTCCAAACTTGGTTTTGTAAACCCATCTGCATCTAACAAGTTTTCTTCCTTTTGGAAGAGGAACAAGATCCCAAGTATCGTTTGCCAATAAGGAATGATACTCTTCATTCATAGCTTCATCCCAATTTGGATGACCATAGGCTTCTTCAAAGGTTTCTGGATCAATATTTTATGAAACTTGAGCCAATAAGGAAGAGGCTCTTTCGAACTGAGAACGTGTACGTCGTCGATCGGCAGGGTCACCTGCAAGAGAGCCTACTACATCCCGAGTAGAGCGGACCCATCTTGGAAGCGGTGGAGTAAAAGGAATAATTGCAAGAGGTGGAGGAGGATTGTCATCCTCGCTGTCATCATCTGAACTAGAAGGAATGCTATTAAAAATAGAAGAGAGAGAGAGAGGTGGCACATATGTCGAATCAGGCTCGCAGGCCAAAGGTAGCACACCCGCCAAACTAGGCTCGCAGGCCGATATATTTTCATCAAATTTTACATCTCTTCTAATGATTATATTTTTGGATTTTGGTTGAAGAAGTTTATAACCTTTGACATCTCTAGAATATCCAACAAAAATGCATTTTTCACTCTTAGGTTCTAAGGCTTTATGTTTCGCATTTGGAATATGGGCCTAAGCATCACTTCCAAAAACACGAAAGTGACTTACATCTGGTTTGATTGAGCTCTAAGCTTCTTCTGGAGTTATATTCTTTAAAACCTTAGTAGGAGCGTGATTTACTATGTCATTTGCACAGTTAATGGCTTCTGCCCAAAAATTGAGACCAAGTCCTTTAGATTGGAGCATACAATTAGCCATTTCTTTTAAGGTGCGATTCTTCCTTCCAGCTACACCATTTTGTTGTGGAGTATATGGAACAATATGTTGCAATTGAATGCCATGCTTAGTGCAGAAGTTGATAAATTTGTTGTTAACATATTCTCCTCCATTGTCTGATCTTAACTTAAGAATTTGATGTCCAAATTGTTTCTCAACAAAGGCCTTAAAGGCCAAGAACATGTTAAAAACTTCACTCTTGAGTTTTAATAAGTATACCCAAGTGCGTATGGAAAAATCATCAATGAAAGTTAAGAAGTACTTGCAACCAGAGAAAGAAACAAAAAGAAGTGGACCACATAAATCACTGTGCACAAGCTACAAAGGGGTTGAAGCATGCCAAGAGGCACGTTTGTCAAAACTATCCCCATGATGTTTTCTGAGCACACATCTGGAGCAAACACCATCTCGGCAAGATACCATAGGAAGACCGGTCACCATATTTTCCTTACATAGAGTTTGAAGAGAGTAATAGTTTAAGTGACCAAATCGCTCATGCCAAAGTTTGCTCACTTCGTCATTATGAGCAAAAAAAACGGAGGGAAGACATGATGACCCAAAGTTGTCAAAATTATACAACCTTGTGGAATCATCAGCAATGCCAGTAGCTAAAATATGTTTAGGATCTTTGTGGTCCTTGATTACAACATCATGAGGTGAGAATTTTACTATTTGCCCCTCACCTGAATGAGTTATCTGATAAACAAAGAGAAGGTTGCATGACAAGGCAGCAACATAGAGTACATCATTAAACTGACCATTATCGAGATGAATGGTTCCAGATCCTACAACACTAAGAGATCTATCATCACCAACATAAATATGTTTGGTGTTACAATCATCATTTAAAGAAGAAAACATGGCTTTATTTTTTGCCATGTGATAAGAAGCTCCAGAATCAATGAGCCACTCATGAGAATGAGAAGAGGAAGATACATTTAATGCATAACCAGATCTTGATGCTTGACAACCACAATTAGAAAGTGCCATTCCTGAAGATGAAGGTGAAGAGTGCTCCAAATTGATGTTGTGCTTCTTCCTTGCTGCTTCTAAGGCTTCCATCTTTGTAAAACATTTGGACTCTATATGGCCATCACGATTACAAAAGTTGCAATGTCTATCGGTCTTCTTCCCTTTGTTTTTATTTGCCTTATCATTTTGGTGAGTTGCTTTTTCAATTTGTGGCTGAAATTGCTTAGGACCCTTGTTTGGTTTCAGACCATATTTTTTAGGATACTGCTTCTTGGGATTCTTTTGATATGATTGTTGTTGGGCTGCTACGGCTTTCTTAGAAGCGTTTCCAAGAGTGATAAGACCAAGGTGTAAGAGTTTTTCTTGTTCTCTTATCAAAGAATCACAAAAGGAATCAAAAGATGGATTCTTGTAGGTGGTTCTTGAAGAAATGATGGCTTCTCTAGTGGAATGGAAGGCGAAAACAAATACAGAGTATGTAGGACCAAGCTTAGCAAGAATGCAATAGATGAGGCTATCTTCCTTTTTGACCTTACAACCTTCTAAAAGAAGTCTAAGGGTCTTGAATTTGGATAAAAAGTATTCAATAGAGGAGAAATAATTGGGGTCCAAAGTAAGCAACGCATTTTCAAGCTGATGGGCCCTGATTTGAGCCAAAGACAGTATTTAGCTTGTCCAAGGCTTCATGAGGGGTGTCAATGTCAACGATATGAAATCGAAGATCTTGAGAAATTGAAATTCCTATCAACCCTCGTGCTTGATCTTGTTTATTTTCTCATTTAGTGACTTTATCATCATCAGAAGGTTTAGTTTCTACTCCTGTGGCTATTCTATAAAGCCCTTTACCTCTAAGTATATCTACCACGTGAGGTAGCCATTGGAAATAATTGGTGCTGTTAAGAATAATCGGGCATGCACTTTCCATTTTTTTTTTTAAAATACTGAGGCTGATAAAATTTGAAACTAACTACTCCAATGGAAAGATCTCGAAAAATAGGCCATTAAAAAAAAAAAAACGGCTCGAAAAACGGCTTCCGAATGAAGAAGTTATGCCTTTTTTAAAAAACGAGTTGAAGATGCCGAATAGTTACGGGAACAGGATGAAGTACGACTTTTTAAAAAAAATCCGCCCCTTTTAACAAAATTTTTTTACAAAAGAAGCTTGAGAATGATACTTGAACCCAACACCTCTATTCTCATAAAATAGCTTCTCACCAAGTGAGACAGTGAAATGATTTTGTAATTGTTTGAAAGGAGAAAGGTTTGTTTGTTTTTTTTTTTTTTGTACTATGGTGTGCGTGCCTTTTTCTGCACAAAAAAAACACAAAAAACAGAGCAAAAGAAAGAAAGAAAGAAAGAAATGCAAGCCTTACGACATATTGTTAGATTTTTTTCTTAGCCTTACCAACAACTATCTATTTTTCCACTATTTCCGATTTCCCGAGATCGCACAAAGACGCGGGGAAAGAGCATACATAGCAAAAAAAATTCCTTCCTCCTATTTCTGATTTGCCGAGATCGCACACAACGTAGAGCAAAGATAATACACAGAAAAGAGGGTATAGATCCGGCAAATAAATAAAAACCTAAAACCGAAATAAACAGAGGGAACCGAAATAAGAAATAAGCATAGCTTTTAACAAATAAAACTGCAAAACGGATCATTTATACCTCCAGATTTAAACTGACATAACTTGGGCAAACGGAAACCTTTTCGCATGAAATGAAAGGCATTCCTCACTGCAACAGATGCTCCAGACACAACAGAGTAGTTCTCCAAGCCCAAAAATGTTCATAAATAGTAGATATAGAAAACAATAGTCGCATGCAGTCAAACTGGCTTCGGATTTTGATAAACAACGGATGCGGCCCTCAAAATAGCTCTGATACCATGTAGGAATTTATAGGGTAAGTTCCGTAGATCAAGAACCAAAGGTCACCACTCAAAAACATATCACAAATTAGTAGACCAATATAATCACGTGGTTAAAACCCTCAAAGAGGAAAACAGTCCACGGCCTGAGCCAACGCGGCCACTTCAGGCAATTTATTAATTTAAAAAGAAAAGTTACATATGTTTCTCTCATAAACGATTACCGGACAAATGACCCTCCATGCTCTTTAAATAGAGATTATGGACCAATCGGGTGTCAAGCCACGAATCAAGTGTCGTTAATACCGAGGAGAGAGATAATCGTCGCATCACTACAAATCGTGATCGTCGGATTATAAGTTACAAATGTACATGGTAAAGAAACACACTTTACCTAACTCTACACTAGACTAAGTTATTCTTAACTATTTCCTATGTGTCGAAATATCCTAACATCCCCCCTTAAGAACAACTTGGGATATGATTGAAGGATTTACAAAAGTGACACAATAGGAGCCTATTTCTTACAAAATATCCTAACACAATTTGGCAAATCTTCATTTTCTAACTTATCAGCAAAATTCAAAATTTTCTCAATCATGATTAGGTTGTATGATTTGAACAATACTTCTTTTTCAAAATTAATGGCATTTGGACAGAAATATTCTTTTTTGGTATGGGGTTTTACCTTTTCTTTTTATCTGCCCTCTTTTCTTCTTTTGTTTTCTTTTTGTGTTTGTTTTTCTGAGATTTTGTTTCAGCAATGTTATATACAATGAACAAAGCTTTAAACTAAAATTTTCAACTGAAATAATGCTTGAGCATCCTGCCATTGACAGGACCTTCAAACAATTCCGATCCATCCATTTCTTATAGGAAGAATGCATTGTTACCTTTTGCAGGATGGATGATGTATGGACCTTTCCATAAGTTGTCAAATTTTCCATGCTTGCCTTTATCCTCTCTTCTTGAATCACACTTTAGCACTTTGTCTCCAATGCTGAAATCATTTGCCTTGGTCCACTTATCAAAAATCCTCTTGATGTTTTCCTGCACTTGATGTGTTCTGTGGTATACTTATTCTCTGGTTTGCTGCAGCTAGACAGTCTGGTTTATTCTTCTTTGCATATCATTTTCTTCAGAATGTACTTCTTGAATGAGCTTCATTACCGACACTCCGAAGCTTGTTGGGAAAATTGCATTTGCTCCATACACTAGCTGACAGGGTGACATGCCAGTTGATTTTTTATTTGTTAATCTGTCTGCCCATAGTGCATGTACTAGTTTGCTGTGCCATGATTTCTTGTTCTCTTCCAACAACTTTCTGATGATGTTTACCAAGTTTTTGTTTGAGGATTCAGCCAACCCATTACCTTGAGGATAATAAGTTGTAGAATGTCCCAATGTAATCTGATATTTGTGGTAAAATTCCACCATTTTCTTGGATCTAAAAGCAGCAGCACTGTCAGTAATGATTTTTCTAGGACAGCCAAATCTAGACAAAATGTGGTTTTCAAGGAATTTGATAATTACTAAGTCTGTGGCAGTCCTAGAAGGAATGGCCTCTATCCATTTTGTAAAGTAGTCAGTTACGGTGAGGATCCATTTGTGCTGGGTAGAGGAAGAAGGATGGATTTATCCAATGAAATCAAGACCCCATTGTTGAAAATGAGCTTCAACAGAAATTCGTTGTAAAGGCAATGGCAGCAATTTTCTTTTGCCCTCAAAGATTTGACATTTATGACAGACAACTACCATTCTATGGATATCTTGAAAGAGGGTGGGCCAATAGTAACCAACTCTAAGGATCTCATTGATAGTGGTTTTCCAATAAAGGTGGCCTCCACATTCTCCTTCACGAAACTCATGCATAATCATATATTCATCTTCTTTAGGCAAACATTTAAGCAATATACCACCAACATTTTTCCAATATAAAACTTTATCTATAACGGAGAAATTCACAGCTTTTAACTTCAAGAATATAGCCTTTGTTTTGGACAAACCATGAGGAACATTTAGATTAAAGAGCACATATAATATATCAGCATACCAAGATGAGTTCATAAATGTTTCCTCAATAGGTGGAGTTGCCAGCTCCTCTTGTTCATCTAATGCACAAATCATATTGATGTCCAGTGCTTGAAAATTTGTTTCAGCCATGAGTTTAGCCGATCCTTTCCCTTTGATTAGCTTGGTGTGCTTGATTTCCAGATCATATTCTAATATAACAACAATCCACTTACCTCTTTTGCCATCAAGATCTTGTGTCAAGATGTCTTTAACCACTATGTGAGGCACAAATGTAATGATGTGTGAGTGCAGAATGTATACTCTGAAATCTTTTAATGCCTTGATCAAGGAAAAAGCTTATTTTTCCATGATGTTATATTTCAGAGGTGCATCTTTGAGTGCTTTGCTGAAAAATGCTATGGGTTTCTCTTGTCCTTTTATATTCTTCTGTAATAAGACAACAACAACTGTGTGTTCTGATGCGAAAGAAAATATGAAGAAATATTTGGTAAAATCAAGGCTGATCAGAACTGGTGTTTGTGTAAGTGCTTGCTTCACCAAGTCAAAGGATTGCTTTGCTTCTATGGTCCATTTAACTCCTGTTTCTCTTTTCAACATGTTAGCAATGTTTCTTAGGAGTTTTGCAAGGCTTGGTATGAACCTTCTCAAGAAATTTATCTTTCCAATGAAAGATTGCAGCTCTTTGATGTTCCTTGGATGATTGATTTGCATTATTTCTTCAATCCTTTTTGGGTCAATCTTGATCCCTTCTTCAGATATGATGTGGCCTAGAAGTTTTCCTTCTTGAAGGCCAAACAAAGTTATTTTGGGATTCAAAGACAAACCATATTTTCTGCATTTTTCAAAGACTTTTTTTA
Organism: Pinus albicaulis; assembly: GCA_034641835.2. Classification (NCBI taxonomy): domain Eukaryota; kingdom Viridiplantae; phylum Streptophyta; class Pinopsida; order Pinales; family Pinaceae; genus Pinus; species Pinus albicaulis. Next base: position 736,043,735 of record CM076576.1, read on the forward strand.
AGTGAGCTAGGTGTTCTTCATCAATTTTTGAATAAAAAATGATGTCATCAAGATATATCACAATGAAGTAACCTATTTCTTGTGAGAAAACAATATCCAAAGCTCTTTGAAAGGTGGCACCAACATTCATTAATCCAAAAGGCATTTTAACATACATGAAGGTGCCCCAAGGTGTGGTGAAAGTTGTCTTGTGTTGATCATCTGGGTGTAGTAGCACCTGATTGTATCCTGAAAAACCATCTAGTAGAGAAATTCTTTTGGAGCCTACTACCATTTGTAAAATGTGATCCATTTTTGGTAAAGGGTAGTTGTATTTTAAGGAGGCTTTGTTTAAATTTCTGAAGTCTATGCATGGCCAAATTTCTCATGTTTTCTTCCTCACTGATACCAAATTTGAAACCCATTATGAGTATCTCAGAGGGACTATTATTCCAACATCATACATTTTTTTTATTTCTTTCTCAACTAGTGGTAATTGGACAAGGTTTATTCTGTGCAATTTATTTTTGAAGGGCTTTTGGTTCTCTTTGAGAGGGATCTTGTGTTGAATTATATCAGTATCATATGACTTTAAATCTTCATAGCTCCAAGCAAACACATGACTAAATTCTTTGAACAACTTAATGTATTTTTGTTTTATATGAGCTGGCAGTGTTTTGGACATCGTTATCATTTTGGGTTCTTGTTCACCGCCTATATTGCATTCTTCTATTTCAGCTTCGGTGGATTCCATCTTTGGCTTCTTAGCAACATCATTAAAATCAAACAACTCTTCTAGAGGAACCAGTCCTTTTGGAAAAGTATCATTTGTGGACTACAACACTTCAAAGTCTTCTTTTTCTGAATCTGTGCAAAACTCTGTTTTATGTGAGTGTTCTTTTTCTATCAGATTTATATCAGTATTATCAGGAGGTTCTTCTTTGTAATTTTGTTCCTCAGCAGAGCAATCTTCTTCATTATCTGAGTTTGAATTTGGCATTTCAAACTCATTTCTGGACTGCAGGAAATCTTCAATCTGTTTATCTCCTTCAAAAACTTGCCAATATTTTATGTTATCAGGGACTGCTAGTCTATATTTGACTTGTACTGTGTATTATTTGTTATGATGAGGTTTTTGAAAAGTACTGGCTGCAAATGCTATACCATTGGCAATGATGTTTTGATTTCTAGGGACAAAGGTAAGATCATACTATTGGAAGGTTTTTAGGAGGTCAAGGGCATCATTCCTATATGCTCTTAGTTTAGGATGTTTGGCTGTGTATTCTCCCTTAATTTTTCTAATGACCAGCTCAAAATCCCCATGAACAGAAATCCTTTTGGCTCCTAGTTTCTTGAGTAATTGTAGCCCTAGGAGGAGTGCCTCATATTATGCTATGTTATTTGTACATTTAAAGTTCAGTGTATATGAGTGGCCTTCTACATGATTGTTTTCAGTGTTTTGTACCCAAACACCCGCTTCTGAACCAGTTTTGCCATAAGAACCATCAAAGTTCATACTCCAAAGAGGTTCAATTTCAGATTTATCATTATGTTGGTCATTGTGGCTACCACTATGTTGTCTATTATGCTGTCCATTTTATGTTTGGCCTAACTGTTTTGACTGTCCCTCCTCTTTTTCTTCCTCTACAATTGTTTTCTCATTTTCTACTACCTATTCATTAATATTTTCATCATTGTAAAGGATAAATGAATCAAAGTCAGTGTGAATATAATAATGAGGGAGATTTGTCTAGATTTTCTTGACTGCTAACCATGTATTTCATATGAGTTTTCCTATATAGTCTTCTTGGTTGACTGAAAACAAGTATGGTAGCATAGGTCATGTCCATTTGGAGGGTACCTTGAAGTTTAGCTCCGCATGAGCGTGAAAGGAGCATACCATATTTAGGAGGATGCCAACCACTACAATATCCATTACTAGGCTCTTGGCTAGTATTTGTGCTAAATTAACGCAGAAATCTTTGATTAGGCCTAGACATTTGACTCTACTGGAATCAAAAGAGTATAAATCTTTGTATGGTCTAGTTATCTCAAGGCGTATTCTTTCCATTACTACCTTTGGCATGAGGTTATGGGAAGCACCTGAGTCTAACATGGCATTATGGAGGATTTTATCATGAATGTTCCAACTGAAATAAAATGGAGGTACACCTCCCTCTTGAAATTCACCTTTTATTTTTTGTCCAAACAAAAGTTCAGGTTTGTCATCATTTATATTTACAGAATCAACATTTTCTCCTATGTTTAAAGCTTTCAAAATTTGAGATCTATATACATCTTGGGTAACTAGTTCAGTAAGAGTTATGGATATTTTAATCTTGGTAATTTCACTCTCAAGACTGAAGGGTGTCTAAGTTTTTGAAAGGTTTAAATCAGTCTTATCAGACACTGTTTTCACAGCAATTTCAGCTTGCTGATTTTTATTTGGAGTCCCAGTTAAAACATTTTTGTTAGGGCCACTAGCTGGATTGCTAGAGCTGCTTTGGTCACCATTATATTGGTTGTTTTTGTTTTTACTTTTATCTGAACTTTCAACCATCGTGTTTGGGTTTTCTGCTATCTTTTTAGGAATATTTTTCAGGGATCTTTCTAGCAGAAATTTCAGAGTTCTTTCTCTTGGGAGTATCTTGGTTTTTCTTGCTTCTGAGGTCATATTGTCTATGTACTTCCATGATGGAATTTTCAAAGCCTTGTTTGTAGTCTTCAGATTCTAGGCTTCCTTCTTCATTTGGTGTAAATATGCCTTGTTCTTTCTCAGTGGGGAAAAAAATATCCTCATTATTTACTCCCATTAAATTGATGTGACTTTCTTCTATTTCCTCAATCACCTCCTCATCCTCATCAGCATAGTTTTCTTGGAAATGAGGCTTAGAAATCTCTACTCTCTTTGTCTTATTTGAGGGGGATTTCTCCTAAAGTTTTTTCTTTTTTTCTTTTTTTTCTCTCTGATTTTGATTTATGTTTTGAGGAGCTGCTTGGTTTTCTCTAGGGTAAGCTCTCTCATTTATGTTTATTCTCTCCATCATCCTCTCCATGGTTCTAATAAGGTTATCAATCTTAGTATCAGATGATGAAGGTGCAACTTATTCCCTATATGTGACTCTCTTCTGATTTTTCATTCTAGCTCTTTTGGCAATTAGATTTTCCTCTACACTCACTGCACCCCTTTGCATATCTTCTAATATAAGAGGGTCTCTTTCTCTTAGTTGGTAAGCCATTTCTGGGTCAAACCCATCAGGAAATTTCATTAGAGCTAGACCTTGTGGAGGTTTCATGTGGATAGGGAGGGCATTATATAAACTATTGAACCTAGTGCAGTACTCTTGGACACCTTCTCCAACGTTTCTTTTAATGTTTTCACACTCTGATAAGATTTGGAGAGGGTTCTTCTTGACTTCCAATTTGTTTAAAAATAATTGATGAAAAGCGGGGAGGTCATGAATGCTATTTTTTTTTTTTAAACTGTAACGGGTATGGATTTTATTATTTTGAAAAGATTATGGGCCTTTGCCGAGGCTGCCCCTATTACAAATCATTGTTCTTTCTACTGCTGCTATTGATCTATTACAACTTTCAGGGCATTTGAACAGTGCTTACATTGTTGATAATGAGCTGCTGTTTCATGAGCAAGCTGCCTTTGTTTGCCATCTTATCAGCTGCGCTGTTTGACTTTCTCAATATATGATGAAATTTGCACTTGTCAAAGTCAAGAAGAACTCTCTTCAATCTGTCCAATATTTTATTAAGGCTGGCATTGCTGAACGATGCCTCCATAATTATATTTTTTATTTTTATCTCTGAATCACCGAAGACTTGGAGAACTTTGATTCCTTTGTCTCTTGCAATAAGACAAGCTTTTAGAAGCCCAAGGATCTCTGCATGATTGTTAGATTTCTTGCCTATTCCCCAGCAGAACCAGTCTTTGGAAGACCCACCAGGAGAGTAGATAACTCCACCAGCACCGGCTGCACCGGGGTTCCCCTTGGACGCCCCATCAAAAAAGATTGTGGATAAGTTTTGAGACCTCCACCAAGATTGAAAAAAATCATCCTCAAATCTTATGCGCCATTCTGGATTGTCACTTTGAGGGGAGTGGAGATACTTACGTGGGCTTGTCACTAGCATTCCTAGCCACCTCTTTTCTTCGGGCAATAGCAAATGGTCTTCTTTAAAATACTGATATTGGGCCGCTTCCAAGAGGAAGGAATTTGCTTTTGCAGCAACCTGCAGAGGGGCATGCTGCAGATCTTTGAAAATCCTCTGATTGCGGGCCAACCAAAGCTGCCAGCATACGTATTTGGGAAGTGCTATCTAGATTCATAACGATTTGGAAGGGATTCAATGTGGATAGTATTGACTCCAAGAGGCAAAGAGATCTGCAACAGAGTTCTGCTTAGGGGCTGGGATCTGAAATTCCTGTAAAATGAGAACCCAAACCTCTTCAGCAAATCTGCACTCCATGAGAAGATGCTGGGCGTTTCGAAGTTTTTACTGCATAACGCACATCTGTGAGGCCCTGCTATATTCCTTTTTTCCAGGTTATCTCCCGTAAGCTGTTTGTTATGAACCAGGGTCCAGAAGAAGAAGTTTACTTTTGGTAGGGAAAGAGGTTCCCAAACATTTTTCCAGAACTCCGGAGTTTGACTACTATTTCTAAAGACCTGTAATGCTTTATATCCAGCTGCTGTGGTATATACTCTAGTCTGTCCCCAACCCCAACTATCTTTCTTGGATCTATAAACAGGAGCAACATCCTCCAACAGATCAACTAGCAGTGCTTGTTGATGAGAAAACTGTGCTGGTACGCCTTGGAAATCCCATCCATTCTAGTCTCCATGCTGATCCCAGCTCGAGAGGTCAAAAAGTCTGTTTACACCTGCACGCTCCAGCCAATTCCTGAGGTCTGCAATGTCATCGTTCTCAGCTAATGGTTCACTTCCCATTATGCTGTCGAGCCACAAATGTGTGCGCTTGCCGTTTCCAGGTATCCTGTAGACTAATTTTTTGAAAAAGTTGCTTCTTTTGCAACATAATTTCCAAACCTGCGTGCTATTAGCTGCGCTTGCGTTCTGAAGATTGGTGAGTGCATTATTGGGTCCATACTTTGAGCGCAAGGTTACACTTACCGGATGAGAGGGCTCGTGGATCAGCTTCCACAAAATCTTTCCTCCCAAAGCTAGATTGACAAGCGTGGGATCTCTAATTTGCAACCCGCCCTCAGTCAGTGGTTTTTTGACCACATCCCAGTTAACCAGATGCATTTTTTTCTCATTACCCTTCCCTCCCTGCCATAGAAAATCTCTGAGCAACTTGGAGATCTGTTCCATCACATTTCTTGGTGCAAGGAGAAAGGCAGCCTGGAAAATTGGAAGCGTAGACAGCACGTATTTGATTAAGATTACTTTAGCTCCCTTAGTCAACTAGTTGCCTCCCCACGCAGCAATTTTGGATTTGATTTTTGAGATTATATCATTCCATAGTGATCTCTTGTTAACTCCAGATGTTATGGGGAGACAAAGATATTTAAACCTGTCCCAGTTTGCTTGGCCTTTGAATCCGAGGAGAGCAGTGATTGCGGAGAGTTCATGTTGATCTATATTCCAGCTGTAGACTTCGCTTTTACTCTCATTAACTGAGGCACCTGAAACTCTGCAATACTTTCTGAGGACAAAGTTGAATGCTTTAGCTATTCTAATGGAAGCTCCTCTGAGGAGAAGGGAGTCGTCGGCAAAGAGAGCATGGTTCATTGATTCAGCTCCATTGGAAGGTTTGAGACCCGGAATGTTACCAACTATTCTTTCAGCAGTAAGCTTTCGACTAAGGGAATTTGCCATTAAGATATACAGGAAGGGGGAGAGAGGGCATCCCTGCCTGATACCTCTCTGAGCTTGGAAAAAGTTAGTTGGTCTGCCATTAACTAACGGAGCAATCCACGGACTATCAATGCAGGCTTTAATTAATTGTACAAAGTGTGTCGAAAAACCAAAGGAGAGCAGGACCTTAGAAAGGAAATTGCGATTTACTCTATCGAAAGCATTTGCCATATCTAATTTTATCAACATACCTTTCTCCTTCCGCTGTTTGCTTGAATGTAATGTCTCCTGAACTTGGATAACGTTGTCCAGAATGTGCCTACCCTCCACAAAACCACCTTGAGAGCTGGAGATCAGTCTTTTTAACAATGGCTTGATCCGATTTGCTAGTAGTTTTGCCAGAATTTTATAAGAAGCATTGCACAACGAGATGGGCCTAAATCTAGCAAAGGAGTCAGGATTGGTTTCTTTAGGTATTAATGCGAGGTAAGTGGACTTGGTTCCTCCACCAATCTTGGCTTTTTTCATAAATCCTCTTATCATTTTAAGGAGGTCAGCCTTGATAATGTGCCAACAGGTTTTAAAGAAGTGGATTGAGAATCCATCAGGCCCAGGGGCCTTGTTTGCTTCCATGGACCAAATAACTTTTATGATTTCATCCTCAGAAATAGATCTGCAGAGGATTGAATTGTCTTCCGGGCTGATGAGGGGAGGAATACTGGAGAGAAAGTCAGCCTCCTCCTTTTCATTGCTTTGAGTTTCTTCTCTGTACAGATTCCTGTAGTGGATTTCAGCAGCAGCTTTGACTTGTTTGAATCCTTTGCAAACTTGACCCTCGGCTGTTTTGATTTCTGCTATGTAATTCCTTGACAGTCTCGCTCTGAATTGCCTATGGAAGAAGGAAGTGTTCCGATCCCCAGCCTTCAACCACAGGCTTCTTGATTTAAGTCTTCAGTATTCCTCTTCCTTTCGAAAAGATTGATACGTTGATATTTGAGCTTTTATTTCTTCCTCAAGCAACTCTGATGTAATATATTTACTCTCCATATCAGTTTGCAGGGACGTCAGCAACTGCACTGCCTCTTTTCTCTGATTGGTGGGATTGGTGTCTGGTTTCTTTATCCAGTCCTTCAGAGCTTGCTTTGTAGCTTTCAGCTTTTGCTCCCAAACATAGCTGGAGGATCCCGAGATTGGTTTGGCCCATGCTGCCTTCAGAGTCTCAAAGAATCCAACTCTCTCAATCCAGAGAGGGTTGAATCGAAAAGGTAAAGGACCCAGGTCATCTTCATTTTCCAGGTGGAGCTGAATCGGCTTATGGTCTAAGGAGAGTTTAGGCAAAATTTTGGTGGTTATTTTCTTGTTCATCATAATGGAACTTTGCACCAGGAATCGGTCTAATCGAGCAGATATGTGGTCCAAACCAACCCGATTATTTGACCAAGTGTAAATACCTCGGATGGGACTGAAATCTAAAAGGTCCCAAAGTTGGGAGATCTCCTCAACCTTGGCCAGCATAGGGTCTCTGGTGCTGGAACCCCCCCTCTTTTCCTTTGCTTTCAAAACAATATTCAGATCCCCTGCTAGTATGATATTGCTGGGAGAAGACTGCTCTAGAAAGGCCACAAGTGTATCCCAGCATTCTCGTTTTTCAGAATAAGTAACCGGAATGTAAAGATTGAATAAAGAGATGGACCACTTGCTTGCCTTGTGCTTCAACTCCGTGTATATCAAGTGCTGGGTTTCATTGGATTTTATCAGTTGAAAGAGATCATCCGTCCAAAGTGTTGCCAACCCTTCAGAGGTTCCCCTTGAACTGACTGCTTTTCCTGTTCTTTTGTTCCACTTTGATCTGCCTAGCTCTAGAAGGGCTTGCCCTTCTATTTTGGTCTCTTGGAGCATGAGAATGTCTGAGGGTTCAGCTTTCAAAAGGTCCTTGACTGCTTCTATTTTATAGATATTCCTCAGACCTCTGCAGTTCCAAGAGACGAGTTTCATTATTTACCAAAAGGGGGGATGGGGCCTCCCTTGGAAGGCCTTGGTCTGGTATTTCGCCCAATAGACATTTCTATTATGGAATGACTTCCTTGAATCTTGAGCCTTTCTGCCTCTTCTTCCCTCTTCTCTTTGTGAGATTTCCTTCCTGCTTTTTTGGAAGGGCGCTCGTAGGTTTCATCCTCAGAAGAACTAGAGCTATCCACAGGTTTTTTCCTTGTTATTTCTGCGTATGAAGGATTGGTGGGACTGCCTTGATTTACCTCCATCTGTGTTGCTTCCTCTCCCTCTTTGTTTGGAGGTAAGGGGACAGCCTGTTCCTCATTCTCCTGAGTTAGGTTGATTTGGTTGACCTGGTCTCTTTCTGGTCCATTTGGTGTTGCTTCCGCTTCTTGGTTGCTTTTGGAGCTTGTATGACCTCCAGTCATATTGCCTTTCCCTGCTCCTTTTTTTGAGTTTGTGTTTTTCTGGACTAGGGTCCATTGTTCCCTGTTTTGTTTATCTACATGTTCCTCAGCCTTCTTCTTACAATGCTTTGCAAAGTGTCCGTGCCCGTGACAATGTCTGCATTTAAATGGCAGCTGTTCATAGTCCAGCTCTTGGACATGCGTCCACCCGGCGACGGTGAGTTTGATTACTTCCGGTAGTCCTTCTTCGAGGTCCACTTCTACGCAGATGCGTGCGCATGAGTACTGATCCTTTCGTGCCGCCTGGTCTATGTATTTTCCCAAAGCATTACCTATTATCTGGAGGGATTTTTTATTCTAGCAGTGGAGAGGCAGATGGGGGAGTCTAACCCAAACCGGGACAGCCGAGGGGACATCCAGGGTGGGGTCAAAATCTGGAGACCATTTGTTTAGGTAAAGGCCCTCGGGACCCATGAATTATGGTCTGTTTCTAAAGATTAATCCTTTGTCTTCCGGGTTTTCAAAAACAAACACAAAGAAACCCTTACCTACGAAGTAGCTTTTGACTCCCTCCTTGATCAAAGGCTTCCAGTTCCTTTGGGTCCAGTCCTCAACTGATTTGGGAGAGGGCCAGAGGCCCATGAACTGACCTATGAGTCCTCTCTCCGCCAGATTCAATGCCGATTTGCAGGTGTCTTCTTCAGGAAGGGCCACGAAGGGGATTGAATCCATTTTTTTCACGAATTTCTACTGAGACATTGAAGGAGGACGCTTGGGAGCAGCGGAAATCATAGCTCGAAAAGCAGAAACCTCCGGTGGCGGAGGGGGGTCGGGAGCCCTGCGATCATCCATGGTCGGATCAGGCCCTGGGCAGGCCGAGCAAGGAGGCACTGGGGCGCGCTGGAGCGACCATCAGCCCTGGCGCAATCAAAGCGCGAAGAGGCTAGCAGAGCAGAGGTTCAAAAACCTGCGCGCGCAAAACGAGGTCATGAATGCTATTAGGGGTTAAGCGTTTAAACCATTTTCTTGCTTCTCCCCCTAAGCTTTGAGTAAACATTCTTAGTTTAATGGTTTCTTCATCTATTTCTTGTCTGTCAAAATAGTCATTCATTCTATCCACATGTTGTTAAGCAATAGTAGAGCTACTGGCATCATATAAAGGAATCATGGACTGATAGTCATGTGGTAGAACAAATAAAGGTAATGGTAGAACTAATGGATCATACCATGTTGCCATCATCTATGGTTGGGGGAACAAAGGAGGGTTTACAAAAGGAGGTAAAGGGTTAAATGGAAGAAGGTGAATAGTGGGGGGTGAGGTTAGTACAACAGGATTCTGCTGCAAGGTGGATGGGTCTAAAACTATCTGGGTTATCCAACTTTGAGATCTAGTCCTAAACAAGCTTTTTTCTAAGGGTGAGTCAGATAGGATATTCTGCAAGTCTTTAAGGTTTTCAGGTAGGGAACTTGCTTTGTGAATTGGTCTGCTAACAGTTGGACTTTTATATCTAGGAGACTTCCTAAGGATGCTTTTAGGATTCTCAACTATTGCAGGAGGGTTTGGGTCAGGATGGGATCTGGTACAGATTCTTCTAGAAGCCAAAATTTGGACCCAAAATTTAGAGAGGTTGAGAGTTTATAACAGTTTTGAAAAACAAACCAATCTGTGAAAGAAATACTTAATTCACAAAGTATTATTTACTGGGTTCTTTTGAGGTTTAATGACATCAGGATTTCTCAATAATTTCCTAGTGGAGCGTGTAGAAAACCAGTGGAGTCAGCAGGCCTACTGAAAACCAATGGAGTCACTAGGTGGATGATTTTTAATTGTTTTGAGGCTGGCTGTCATCCCCCATCAACAACCAGGTACCATTCTTGTCTAGCACTTGATTCATCTAAGTTCAAATGAGGTTTTTTGAGTTCTTGAGGTGATATTAAGTTGTTTTAATAACTCAGTCCCCAGTATGGTCGCCACTATGTTGCTCCCCGTGATTTGCAGGATTGGCAAGACAACTCTTCAGGGAACCACATCAAACCAATTTGGAGTCCAAGGACCTAGCCTTCCTGGACTCAGAGAGGGCTCTCTCCATGTATGTGTTTGTAAATGATATATATTTATACTTTTGTTTTTTGATTTTAGGCTATTTGTGAAGTTCTAGGACTGTTTGTTTTGTTTGGTCGATTAATTGACTGCGTGATTAAGTGATTGAATGTTTCAGTTGAATAGATAGACTATGGGCAACATTAATCCATTGGGCTATGGACTCATAAAAGGGTTAATTGTTCATCAACTCTACAAGGGACTTCATAGGGCAAGCTAACTATATCAAGTGGATCTCTTAGATTAGATGGAATATGAAATGACAGTAAGTTGTGAAAACAACAAAACTAAAGGTCAGTTAAGAATCCTTTAACTCTACTTCAACAAGAAAAGCCTTGTAGGTAACTATTTAAGAAAAACCAAAGGACAGGGCAAACCATAGAATTCTTTGGCCAGACTCTAGTAAGCAAACCTTAAGACAACAATCCAGTAATCCTAGAATTACTTTCAGACAAAGAAAACATTCAAGATAGTAGTCAATATAATCAAAGAGAAATTAAGAATTATTTAATCAACTAAAAGACCTCTGCAGCAACAGTTTGAGACAAACCAAAGGACAGGGCATACCATAGACTTCTTTGGCTAGGCTCTACTAAGTAAAATTCAAAGAAAGGCCTAAAAAATAACACTTCAAGCTGGACCAAAGGATAGGGCATACCATAGACTTCTTTGGCTGGACTCTACTGAATCATTTCCAAGACAACAAGCTAGGTGGAACCAAAGAGCAATTAAGAATTCTCTAATCAGACCTTGCAGAAGAAAACATTAAGATAAAGAAAGCAGATAGAATTAAGGTGCCAAGACAACATATCTTAATCTTAATTTTTTGTTCTTTTATCAGAGAAATAATGGACAATATAGAAAACATAAGGGAAAACATTGAAAAAGAAGGATATCTTCCCCATTAACATAGCTCAAGAATCCTGTGAACGTGCTTGTATTAATGATGGTCAAAACAGTTACAATACTCCAGTATAATGATCTCTGCAACTCAGAGTTTTATCAAATCCAGCCTAGCAACTCATCCAACAATCAAACAGCCAACCAACTAACCAACCAACACTATAAATGAATAATACATGCATTATTTATCTGCAAAATGAGGAGGTTTCCCTAAGCTAGGGTTTCAGATTTGTATTTATTACAGTGTTATTGTTATCTTGACCTTTGAGACCATGCAATGCACAAGGAAAAATATCTGTGATTGTCTTACTGTAATAAAAACTTCTAACTTAACTATTGAGCTAAATTTTTAGGATATGTTTGACTTTTAAGGCTTTTTCATTAACTTTACAATAACTGCTTGAGCTGTTGAAAATATCTTTGACTGCTGCACTAACTGTGATTGCCCTTTTTTGAATGAAAAAATGTTGTAAGTGGCAAGATGTGTCTTTGAAGAAGTGATTTTTTGTTTGCTTAGTCATTCGGATCTACCTCTGTGTTAATCTGCCTTTGAATTGTCCTTTAAACTCTGTTTAGGCCTTTTTAAAACTTGGATTTGTCTCTCGCTGTCTGTGTTGTTGTTTTCTCTTTTATTATACCTTTTATCTTTGATCTTTGTCCTTTAACCCTGCTTTCCTTATCATTAACCTTTGATTCAATCTTTAATCGTTTGATTAACCTCTAATCCTTTGTCTTTCACTGTATTTCATCATTTTCCTGGATCTCTGTTTGTAATTTGCTGCACAGTGGAGCATCTTTTGCTGCTTTGGTGCATTTGAATGACCATCAATGGTCATGATCCATTGGTGTTTATGTTTGACTCGGCGCTCCTAGTCCTTTTGATGGACAAACTTGCTGGATCGTCACCCAGGAAGTCTGTTTAAATGTTTTTCGGACCTTATAATGCAAACCATGCATTTCTACCTCGGCAACCTGCACATTAAAATCAATTAATTAATTTAAAACTTGCGCGAGAGGGGTTTCTGCATTTATTTGGGCTTTTCGGGCCTTTCGGAGCGCTTTCAGAGGCTGTGGTGGCGAATCGGGGCTTATCGCAGAGGTGGAGGCCTTTGGAATGTTTGAACGGGGTGGTTTTTAGGTTTTGGTGGGAGGGAGAAAAGCGATTTTCGCATGGAGTGAGGGTGGTGAGGTGGTATTACCTGTGGGGATGTGATTCCATAGGATGGATGATGCGTGGTGGGAGGTACAAGGGAAAATACCGCCCATTTCACGTGTTTTGGAGGCATTAAACGTCAGGCGGAAGATGGTGTGATAACGATCATAGACCGTTGGATCTGGCGGAGGTGATCCAACGGTGATCGAGATATTGGATCAGCGGGCTAGCTCGAAAGGTGGGGCCCGGAGGTTAATAAAATAAGTGGAGGTTCTTATTGTAAAGAGGAGGGCAGGGTTAAAAATAAGTGGAGGTGCTTATAAATGAGGGTGGAGGGTAAGGTTACATGAGCGGGTGGTAAGGGTTTTAGAGCGTGGGCTAAAAACATACAGGGGTCGGGTAGTTTAGTATAAGGGGTTCAGGGAGATTTGAATAAAACAGTTTTACATAAAATGATGGGGCCCAAATAGTATAAATTTTTAATTTAAAACAATGTAAAAAGGACTTTTCACATTGTTTTAATGGAATAAGGGAAAATAATGAAGGTGAGGGGGTTTAATGGGGAAAATGTGGCTTTAGGTAGGGAGAAAGGGTGAAAATGAGAGGATTAAGCCCGAACATGAGTTTTTCAAAGCAGGAGGGTAAATTGGAGAAGGCATAATGAGATATAGTGAATTAGGAAAAATAAGGATAATGAAGGTAGTGAGATTTCTGAAGATAGCTGATAGTCAAGGAATGTTATCTTCACTAGATTGTAGAAAATAAATAGTCACCTAGTGATACTGTAGAACACAGGAGGATAACACCACTAACCTAGCCTTGTTCTTCTCCACGTTGCCATCTATAGCATACTTTATCTTATAGATCCACCAAGAGCCCACAACTGACCTATCCTTAGGCCTCGACACTACCTCCCAAACATAATTTTTCATGATGGAGTTATATTCTTCCACCATGGCATCTATCCACAGATGAAGATGTGAGGCCTCCTAATAGTTTGAAGGTTCAACAAACTATGCAACCAGTGCTTGGTACTTGTTTGGTTGTTTTCACTCTCTCTTGTTTGTCCTAGGAGATCCTATGAACTCCTCTGCATCCCTCACGGTCTGACGAACTTGTATGTTGGTTCCACCACTAGTAGTAGTAGGGTCAACCAACTCCTCATCTTTCCTATGTTGTAAACTCACTAGATCTCTTGCACCTGAGGAAGTACCAATACTGGTGACAAACTAAATCCCTGTGATTGTCCTTGTGACTGTCCTTATGGCTAGCCTTGTTGTTGGACTAATGGGCCTTATGTTGGCCCATTCTAATCATCTATTGGCAACTCGTGAGATTTCTCGAAGGCTATATCCTCCATAAAATTTATGTCTCATATCACAATAATATTCTTATTGCTAGGAATGTAAATCTTGTATGCCTTAAAGGTTTTGTTATACCCAACGAAAAATCCCTTCTTTGCAGTCTAATCCAACTTAGTAGGCTTTTCATATGGTATATGGAAATAACCTATGATGAAAAAGATCCTAAAGTGACTGAATCATGGCTTATTCCCTTAGAAGACTTATTCTAACGTTATCTTCCCCAATGCCCTATGAGGAACCTTGTTTTTGTAGAAATTTGAATAACTGATATATTATTCACCGAGATTCTCCTGATCACACACTATTTTAGCTTCATCTCGGTGTTGAGGTATTTAAACATGGTGGAGTTGATTGAGGAAGGCTTTCCTGCGCAGTAAGGCAACTGGTGAGACCCGGAGGATAGGGGTTCGAGTTAAGAACCTTTATCACTTACAGGTAGATGGCTGTGCAGCAATGGCATGCAAGGCAGAAGGAGTGGTGGACCGGGATGATGGCGAGTTGTGGCACCAGAGATTGGGCCACCTTCACCATGGATCTTTGAAGATACTGCAGCAGATTTCTATTGGGCTTCCTAAAGGCACTCTTGCGCAGTCAGATCAGTGCAAGGGGTGTACCTTGGGAAAATTTGTGAAAGCCACCTTTCACGAGAAGGATATTCACGCCATGACGATCCTTGAGAGAATTCACATAGACGTGTGTGGACCTTTCTCAGCAGCTTCGATAGCAAATCACAAGTATTATGTGATATTTGTTGATGATTTTTCTCGTAAGTGCTGGATCTTCTTCATGCAGAAGAAGAGCGAGACATACTCAAAGTTCTGTGAGTTCAAGGCACTGGTTGAGAAAGAATCGGGGAAGCAGGTGAAGGCTCTTAGGAGCGACAATGGTGGTGAATTCATCTCTGGCGAATTCAAGGAATTTCACAGTGCAGAAGGAATTCGAAGAGAGCTCATAACACCTCATAACCCACAGCAGAACGAGGTTGCTGAGCGGAATAATAGAACGATCGTGGGTGCTGCACGGGCGATGTTGCATGATAAGAGCCTACCCATACACTTGTGGGCTGAGGCATGCAATACTACAGTATATGTGTAGAACCGTTGTCCTCATAGGATACTTGGCATGAGTACACCCGAGGAGGCATTTTCTGGTAAGAGGCCTGATATTTCCTATTTGAGGATTTTTGGTTCACCTGTTTACATTCATGTATTGAAGTGCCGGGGGAACATCTTTGAGGTATTTGCGGAGGGTTGAGATATTTGTGGGAGTACTAATACAACCCACAACTATCGTGTGTATTTTCCAGACAGTCGCAAGACTGTTGTGCGACGGGATATCAAATTTCATGAGGAGAAAGCCATGAAGTGTTCGCTTGAGAGGGAGCCACACTTGCATGCAGATGAGGAGCTATTAGTTCCTAAGGATGAGTCTCGGGATGTGGATCAGCCACAAGATGAGGTTCATGGAGTGGAAGAGACCACTCATGCAGCGCCAACCATCAGAGGGTGGAAGTGCACTACAGAAGCTGAGCGACTGGCTCAAGATGCAGAGAAGGTTGTAGGAGCACCTACATCACAGCGCAGACAGAGACAGTCACCTGACCGGTATACTGGATACATGGCTCTTATGAGCAAGTGTATCGTGACGGAGCCATCCTCTTTCGAGGAAGCTGTGGAGGACCCCGCATGGGTAGATGCCATGGTGGAAGAGTATGATTCGATTGTCAGAAACAGTGCATGGGAGATTGTCCCAAGGCCGGAGGGGAAATCAATGGTGGGTTCGAGATGGATCTACAAAGTGAAGCAGGTAGCTGACGGGAGTATGGAGAAGTATAAGGCAAGATTTGTTGCCCGAGGCTTTTCACAGATTGAGGGGATCGATTATGAGGATCCCTTTGCACCTGTCGCAAGGTATTCTTCCATACGGACGATTCTTGCTCTCTCAGTGCAGATGGGGTGGCACATTCTTCAGATGGATGTGAAGACTGCGTTCCTCAATGGAGTCATTGAGGAGGAGGTGTACATAGAGTAGCCCGAAGGTTTCGAGATCTTCAACAGCGAGTCGCATGTGTGCAGGCTCAAGAGAGCGCTGTATGGGTTGAAACAAGCACCTTGTGCTTGGTACACACGGATAGACAGTGATTTCACCGGACCTGGATTCTCCAAGAGTGAGGCGGATCCTAACCTATACTAGATTGTGGTGGAGAGTAAGTTGCTGATCATTGTAATTTGTGTAGATGATTTGATTTTGACAGGTGATGAACTGTTGATACACTCAGGCAAGGCTGATCTTGCGAAGGAGTCTGAGGTGAAGGACTTGGGCCTCCTTCATTATTTCTTGGGATTGGAAATTTGGCAACGCAATGGTGGACTGTTTATTTCTCAGGGTAATTATGCCCAGGAGATACTAGAGAAGTTCAACATGGATGGCTGCAAGCTTGTTGATACTCCTCTTCCTGGTGGATGGAGGAAGGAGGATGCTACTTCGGCGGAGGTAGTGGATGCCACTATTTATCGACAGTTAGTGGGGTCGCTCATGTATATGCTCAATACACGACCTGACATATGCTATGCTGTTAACCAGCTTTCACAAGCTATGGTTAAGCCTACCAAGCTCTTCTAGAAGGCAGGCAAGCATGTATTGAGATATCTAAGAGGCACATTGGGATATGGATTATGGTACAGACAGTCGGATGAGGTGAAGCTATGTGGCTTCACGGATGCAGATTGTGTAGGGAGTCCAATGGACATAAAGAGCACATCTGGAGGGATTTTTAGTATCGAGTCGACAGTAGTTTCTTGGTACAGTAGGAAGCAGAGATCCGTGGCACTCAGTTTAGCAGAGGCCGAGTATATGGCAGCAAGTTTGGCTGCATGCGAGGCTATATGGATGAGGAAGATCCTAGTCGGATTATTCGGTTCACATTTGGATCCTACTGTGATTTATTGTGATAATTAGAGTTGCATCAAACTCTCGGTTAATCCAGTATTTCATGATAGATCTAAACACATTGACATCCGGTATCATCATATCAGAGATTGTGTGCAGTGGAAGATCATGTTACTTTCATACATTCCTATGGAGAATCAGGATGCTGATATCTTGACGAAGGCGCTCACCAAGAGCAAATTCGAATACCACAGGGGCAAGATAGGGGTTGCAGATAATCCTTATCTTGTTGAGAGGGAGTGTTGAGATTGCAAAAAGATGATGAGCTTAGTGGAAAGGTGTCGCCTTCACTAAGTGGGCCCGTAGGCTATTTTTGGCGCAAAGTCTATTTTTAGACATATGGATCATGTTCTATGAGTTGCAGGATGCTATTTGTGGATGGTTGGTCAAGTTGGAAAAAATAGATGGAATTCTATTTTTAGACATTAGGCGGAATCTATTTCTAGATTGCCAGATCTAAAAAATGATATGTCGAATATTATTAGCTCTTAATAATATTTGGACTATAAACATTATCTTATTCTCTTGGAGCACTTCAGTTAAGTGCACAGATGTGGCACAGAAGCTGACAGAAGGAATTACGCTATTCCTAAGGGTTATGTGGAGCTATTGCATGGATACTTGAGTTAGAACTCATGTGATAGAGTTTGGTGGAGTTGATTGAGGAAGTTAGTGGAGTTGTATTCACTTTAACTAATCTAAACATAGTTGAGCTATTTGTATTCAGTTTAACTAATTGATACAATTAGTGAGAGTGGTGTGAATTAATTAATTCACTAATTATAAACTCATTAATCAACTAAATAATGCATCAGTTAACTTCAGTGCATGGACATTTTCAGTGGAGACCAGTGCAGAAATAGGTGAAAGAGCAGGTACCATGTAGCCTACATTAAAACCACAAACAATCACACATATGAACACAATATTTAATGGGAAAGCTTAAAGTTGAAAACCCCAACTATCTGTATATTATATGTCATGGAGATCATGTAACAATCATAGTACAAAGCTCCTCACAAGCTCTCATGCACACCCTCAATTGCTACACACTATCAAGCTAGATCTAGAAAAAAACATGCTCCAATCTTTTGCCACTTGATAGCTAGCCTCTATTGCATAATCAATGCTATGGGATGGCTTCATTAAATAGATAAACCACTTGGATTGTACTGTGCAATCCTCATGGGCTTCTCCACCTATCTATGTGTTGCAAATAGCAACAGTATAGTCACAACTGATAGTTAACTTGCTCTTTCACCTATTTCTGCATTGGTCTCCACTGAAACTTTCCATGCACTGAAGTTAACTAATGCATTATTTAGTTGATTAATGAGTTTATAATTAGTGAATTAATTAATAATTAATTCTCACCACTCTCACTAATTGTATCAATTAGTTAAACTGAATACAAATAGCTCAACTATGTTTAGAGATTAGTTAAACTAAATACAACTCCACTAACTTCCTCAATCAACCCACCAAACTCTCTCACATGAGTTCTAATCAAGTATCCATGCAATAGCTCCACTTAACCCCTAGGAATAGCGTAATTCCTTCTATCATCTCCTGTGCCACATCTGTGCACTTAACTGAAGTGCTCCAAGAGAATAAGATAATGTTTAGAGTCCAAATCTTATTAAGAGCTAATAATATTCGACATATCTATTTTTAGACTGGCAATCTAAAAATAGATTCCGCTCAATATGTCTAAAAATATAAGTCCATCTATTTTTTCCAACTTGGACAATCCATCCACAACAGCATCCTGCAACTCATAGAACATGATCCATATGTCTAAAAATAGACATAGTCTAAAACTAGACTTTGCGCCAAAAAAGCCTGCGGGCCCACTTAGTGAAGGCGACTCCTTTCCACTAAGCTCATCATCTTGTTGCAATCTCAACACTCCGTCCCAACAAGATAAGGATTATCTGCAAGCCCTATCCTGCCCCTGTGGTATTCGAATTTTCTCCTGGTGAGCGCCTTCGTCAAGATATAAGCATCCTGATCCTCCGTAGGAATGTATGAAAGTAACATGATCTTCCGCTGCACACAATCTCTGATACCATAATCCATATCCCGATGTGCCTATGAGATATCTCAATACATGCTTCCCCACCTTCCAAAAGAGCTTGGTTGGCTTAACCATAGCTTGTGAAAGCTGGTTAACAACATAGCATATGTCGGGTCGTGTATTGACCGGATACATAAGCGACCCCACCAACTGTCGATAGACAGTGGCATCCACTACCTCCGCTGAAGTAGCATCCTCCTTCCTCCAACCACCAGGAAGAGGAGTGTCAACAAGCTTGCAGCCATGCATGTTGAACCTCTCCAGAATCTCCCGGGCATACTTGCCCTGAGAAACAAACAGTCCTCCACTGCGCTGCCAAATCTCCAATCCCAGGAAATAATGAAGGAGGCCCAAGTCCTTCATCTCGAACTCTCTAGCAAGGTCCTCCTTGCATGAAAGTATCAACAGCTCATCACCCGTCAAAATCAGATCATCTACATACAGTACAATGATCAACAGCTTCCCCTCCACCACAATCTGGTACAGGTTAGGATTCGCCTCACTCTTGGAAAATCCAAGCCCGGTGAAATAACTGTCAATTCGTGTGTACCAAGCACGAGGTGCTTGCTTCAGCCCGTACAGTGCTCTCTTGAGTCGGCACACATGCGACTCACTGCTGAAGATCTCGAAACCTTCAGGTTGCTCTATGTACACCTCCTCCTCAATGACTCTTTGTTGAGGAACACGGTCTTCGGATCCATCGATGAATGAGGAAAGCCTTTTATATTCGTGAGAGAAGACGAATCGTCCGTATGGAAGAATACCTTGCGACGGGTGGAAAGGTTTCCTCATAATCGATCCCGTCAATCTGTGAAAATCCTCGGGCAACAAATCTTGCCTTGTACTTCTCCACACTCCCGTCAGCTGCTTGCTTCACCTTGTAGATCAATCTTGAACCCACCACTGATTTCCCCTCCGGCCTCAGGACAATCTCCCATGCATTGTTTCTGACAATCGAATCATACTCTTCCACCATGGCATCTACCCATGCGGGATCCTCCAGAGTTTCCTCGAAAGAGGATGGCTCTGTCACAATGCACGCTGCAGAGCCATGTATCCGATGCCGTGGGTATTGTCTCTGTCTGCGTTGTGATGTAGGTGCTCCTACAACCTTCTCTACATCTTGAGCCAGTTGCTCAGCTTCTGTAGTGCGCTTCCTCCCTCTGATGGTTGGCGCTACATGAATGGTTTCTTCCACTCCATGAACCTCCTCTTGTGGCTGATCCACATCCTGAGGCTCATCCTTAGGAACTAATAGCTCCTCATCTGCATGTAAGTGTGGCTCCCTCTCTAGTGAAAACTTCATGGCTTTCTCCTCATGAAATTTGATATCCCGTCGCAGAACAGTATTGCGACTGTCTCGCAAATACACATGATAGTTGTGGGGTGTATCAGTGTACCCCAAAAATATCCCAACCTCTATAGTCGGCTCCAGCTTCTTCCTGGCATCCTTAGTCACATGAATGTAAACAGGTGAACCAAAAATCCTCCAAATGGGAAATATCGGACCTCTTACCGAAAAACACCTCCTCCGGGTGTACTTATGCCAAGTATCCGTGAGGACATCGGTTCTACACATGTATCTTACAACGATATTGCATGCCTCGGCCCACAAGTGTATGGAAGGCCCACTGTTCATGCAACATCGCCCATGCGACACCCACGATCGTTACGTTCTTCGCTCGGCCTTCGTTTGTCGTAGGTTATGAGGTGCTATGAGCTCTCTTCGAATTCCTTCTGCACTGCAAAAGTCCTTGAATTCACCAAAGATGAATTCACCACCATTGTCGCTCCTAAGAGCCTTCACCTGCTTCCCTGATTCTTTCTCAACCGGTGCCTTGAACTCACAGAACTTTGAGTATGTCTCGCTCTTCTTCTGCATGAAGAAGATCCAACACTTACGAGAAAAATCATCAACAAATATCACATAATACCTGTGCTTTGCTGTCGAAGCTGCTGAGAAAGGTCCACACACGTCTGTGTGAATTCTCTCAAGGATCTTAGTGGCGCAACTATCCTTCTCGTGAAAGGTGGATTTCACAAATTTTCCCAAGGTACACCCCTTGCACTGATCTGACTGTGCAAGAGTGCCTTTAGGAAGCCCAGTAGAAATATGCTGCAGTATCTTTAAAGCTCCATGGTGAAGGTGGCCCAATCTCCGGTCCCACAACTCGCCATCATCCCGCCTCACCATTCCTTCTTCCTTGCCTGCCATTGCTGCGCAGCCATCTACCTGCAATTGATAAAGGTTCTTAACTCAAACCCCTATCCTCCGGATCTCACCAGTTTCCTTACTGCGCAGGAAAGCCTTTCCCTCGCTAAAGAAAACATCATATCCCTTGTCTTCTAACATCGCCACAAAGATCAGATTCTTCTTCAATCCTGGAACATGCATCACTTCCTTCAATACGAAGGGTTTACCAGACTCCCTCTTAAAGGAAATGGTACTGATACCGGTCGCACTGTATCTACCATCATCGCCCATCTCGATGTGCACTCCAAGATCTTTCTCATCCAGATCAGTAAACAAATCTCGATCTCCTGTCATGTGAAAAGATGCACCACTGTCAAGAAACCACACTGAACCCGTCACACTTGAGACCAAGCATGCGATCAGCGAAAAATCCAACTCAAACTGTGAGGCTAAGGCCTCTCCAGTTGCAGATCCAACAACCTGCTTATTTTTCTTCTTCTGTGGACAACTAGTGGCGTAATGTCCATGTTGGTGATAGTGAAAGCATTTCACCTTGGACATGTCCTGCTTCTTGCCTTTCACACCGGATTGAGAAGCTTTCTTGCTCTTCCCCTTCTTTGCTTTGGCAACTAAAGCGCAATTCTCTTCATCAAAGTTCTTTGATGAAGATCCGTCCCTGGTACTCTGCCTCATCTCCTCTTGCACAAGATCTGACCAAAGTCGCTCCCATCCTGGGAATTTCTCCCGACCATTGACAGAGTCCTGATTGGAATGCCAACTCTTCAGAAGCCCAAGGAGAGCCAAGCTCATCAAGTCCTCATCATCAACAGTCACCCCCACACTTCCCAGCTCATCCCTGCATTGGACGAACTTCGTGAGGTACTTGGGCATACTGTCGCCTTTCTCCATTGTTATGTTTCTGAGTCTATCCTTGAGCGCCAAATTCCTCTGGTCGCTCTTGCTTTGGAATAAGTTTGTCAAAGCTTTCCACATCAAGAATGGAGGAGCCTTACCATGAAGGATGGACACTATGTGATCCTTCACACCTTCCAACATAATCCTTCGACACTTTGTTGTCTTCTTTTGCCATGCGTCAAGTACGACAACATCACTAGAAGTAGGCTTTGGAATTTCTGCATCTATGAAATCCTTCAACCCATTGTCATCCAACACCGCCTCCATCCTGTCCTTCCATGTAATATAATTCAAGCTGCCCTCAAGGGCATACTCCAATCGCAATCCGTTGAAAGACATCTCAACTTCGACACCAAGAAAACACTGCTGCAAATTCGAATTCCACCAGCACAAAACTCAACCACTTCAATGTTTTGCAATTGCTCCAATGATCAATATCGCTTCGATACCATGTAGAAATTTGAATAACTGATATATTATTCACCAAGATTCTTCTGATCACACACTATTTTAGCTTCATGCATAATACAAAATCTCTTCTACCATTGATCATTAATTGCGGAAATAAAATCAATTGCATGCACACATTAAAACCACAAACAATCACACATATGAACATAGTATTTAATGGGAAAGCTTAAAGCTGAAAACCCCAACTATCTGTATATTATATGTCATGGATATCATGTAACAATCATAGTACAAAGCTTCTCACAAGCTCTCATGCACACCCTCAATTGCTACACACTATCAAGCTAGATCTAGCAAAACACATGCTCCAATATTTTGCCACTTGATAGCCAGCCTCTATTGCGTTTTTTAATGCTATGGGATGGCTTCATTAAATAGATAAACCACCTGGCTTGTACTGCGCAATCCCCATGGGCTTCTCCACCTATCTGTGTGTTGCAAATAGCAACAGTATAGTCACAACTGATAGTTAACCTGCTCTTTCACCTATTTCTGCACTGGTCTCCACTGAAACTGTCCATGCACTGAAGTTAACTAATGCATTCTTTAGTTGATTAATGAGTTTATAATTAGTGAATTAATTAATAATTAATTCACACCACTCTCACTAATTGTATTAATAAGTTAAACTGAATAAAAATAGCTCAACTATGTTTAGATTAGTTAAACTGAATACAACTCCACTAACTTCCTCAATCAACTCCACCAAACTCTGTCACATGAGTTCTAACTGAAGTCTCCATGCAATAGCTCCACATAACCCTCAGGGATAGCGTAGTTCCTTCTGTCAGCTCCTGTGCCACATCTGTGCACTTAACTGAAGTGCTCCAAGAGAATAAGATAATGTTTAGAGTCTAAATATTATTAAGAGCTAATAATATTCGACATATCTATTTTTAGACTGGAAATCTAAAAATAGATTCTTCCCAGTATGTCTAAAAATAGAAGTCCATATATTTTTTCCGACTTGACCAACCATCCACAAATAGCATCCTGCAACTCATAGAACATGATCCATATGTCTAAAAATAGACATAGTCTAAAAAATAGACTTTGCGCCAAAAATAGCCTGCGGGCCCACTTAGTGAAGGCGACTTCTTTCCACTAAGCTCATCATCTTGTTGCAATCTCAACACTCCCTCTCAACAAGATAAGGATTATCTGCAACCCCTATCCTGCCCCTGTGGTATTCGAATTTGCTCTTGGTGAGCGCCTTCGTCAAGATATCAGCATCCTGATCCTCCGTGGGAATGTATGAAAGTAACATGACCTTCCGCTGCACACAATCTCCGATATGATGATACCGGATGTCAATGTGTTTAGATCTATCATGAAATACTGGATTAACCGAGAGTTTGATGCAAATATGATTATCACAATAAATCACAGTAGGCTCTAAGTGTGAACCGAACAACCCGACCAGGATCTTCCTCATCCATATAGCCTCGCATGCAGCCAAACTCGTTGCCATATACTTGGCCTCTGATGAACTGAGTGCCACGGATCTCTGCTTCCTGCTATACCAAGAAACTGCTGTTGACTCGATAATGAAAATCCCTCCATATGTGCTCTTTCTGTCCGTTGGGCTCCCTGCCCAATTTGCATCCGTGAAGCCACACAGCTTCACCTCATCCGACTGTCTGTACCATAATCCATATCCCAATGTGCCTCTGAGATATCTCAATACATGCTTCCCCGCCTTCCAAAAGATCTTGGTTGGCTTAACCATAGCTTGTGAAAGCTGGTTAACAGCATAGCATATGTCGGGTCGTGTATTGACCAGATACATGAGCGACCCCACCAACTTTCGGTAAACAGTGGCATCCACTACCTCCGCCAAAGTAGCATCCTCCTTCCTCCATCCACCAGGAAGAGGAGTATAAACAGGCTTGCAGCCATGCATGTTGAACTTCTCCAGTATCTCTCGGGCATACTTACCCTGAGAAACAAACAGTCCACCACTACGCTGCCAAATTCCAATCCCAGGAAATAATGAAGGAGGCCCAAGTCCTTCATCTCAAACTCCTTTGCAAGATCATCATTGCATGAGTGTATCAACAGTTCATCACCTGTCAAAATCAAATCATCTACATAAAGTACAATGATCAGCAACTTACCCTCCACCACAATCTGGTATAGGTTAGGATCCGCCTCACTCTTGGAGAATCCAAGTCCAATGAAATAACTGTCTATCCGTGTGTACTAAGCACGAGGTGCTTGTTTCAACCCATACAACGCTCTCTTGAGCCTGCACACATGCGAATCGCTGTTGAAGATCTTGAAACCTTCGGGTTGCTCTATGTACACCTCCTCCTCAATGAATCCGTTGAGGAACGCAGTCTTCACATCCATCTGATGAATGTGCCACCGCATCTGCGCTGAGAGAGCAAGAATCGTTCGTATGGAAGAATACCTTGAGATAGGTGCAAAGGTATCCTCATAATCGGTCCCCTCAATCTGTGAAAAGCCTCGGGCAACAAATCTTGCCTTATACTTCTCCACACTCCCATCAGCTGCTTGCTTCACTTTGTAGATCCATCTCGAACCCACCACTGATTTCCCCTTCGGTCTCAAGACAATCTCCCATGCACTGTTTCTGACAATCGAATCATACTCTTCCACCATGGCATCTACCTGTTGAGTCTCAAATCTGCATCTTTTCCATACACTTTTCTATACCTTTTTCACTCACCTGAACCTCCCAAGTTGTCAATATCATTGTATATTAATTGCAAAAGAGCATCTAACATGGTTTTTAATTATATTTTTGTGTCTGCTGTTTGATTTAGATTTTGCTCATCTAGCTGCGGAATCTTGCCACTTTCCGCAGCTGCTGCAACTTTCCGAAGCCATTTTGTGAAACTCTATGTTACAGGTGTCTACAGGAAAAACGAGCCACATGGGCAAGTCAGAAATGATGTGGACATGGATCGTGTCCTATTGGCTCGAGCAAATCCATCTAAAGAGGCTGCGGTCAAAGGTGTCCAAATGGAAGTCAACCGTAGAGTCCCACGGTGACAGGACTCTGTTTCGTGTCACGTGAAGATTCATATGGCCGTTTCTGAGTTGCGGGGGACAAATCAACATCTGTACACGGCTCCATAGCCGAATTCAAACATCCACTCCTCATAGATTTACTCTTCAATACGGCCATGATCCTAGATCTATGGACGTAACGGTCTACGTGTTCTCCATCAGCATAAACTTTAGGAATCAGTTATATTTCTTTTGTTATAAATAACGCGTTTGTATACGCATATTAGATTAGTCTCTGTTGGTTTTTATTAGTCTGCTCTGTAATGTAATTACGTTGCACTTGTGCCGTAATATCACCTTTCTGTTATGACTGCATTTTAATATAAGAAGACTGTTTCCAAACGTAATTCGTACTTGAAGATTGTTGCCAAGGCTGGTGTAGAGGGCCCTTGCACTTGCCAAGGTTCTGTGCATTATTGTATAGTTCTTATTTTATTTCTTTAAAGCTCATTGTGCCATAATCCATTCACATGTTTATACATTGCATCTCTCATGGTATATATGCTTCATTTCTGTTTAGAAACTTTCCTGCTTTCCATTTCACTTTTGTCTTTCATGTTTTATGTTATTGATTAACTGATCAGTGTTCTTGTTTCAGGTTATAGATAGGAAGCTCGGGCATTTGCATAAATTTTTGACTAATGACATGGAATTAACATTGTTCTGCTGCTAAATTTCTTGTCTTAGTTTCTGTTTAATTTCAGTACTTCTTTGTTTAATTCAGTTTTGCTCATTTTGCTTTAGTAGTTAAATTTAGATATATTAAACTGCTCATAACATCTTCAGTTGCCTCCGAAAGCCACAGCTGGACTGATGGTGAGGGATTGTATTATGAAATGTGTAGTTTGATATTAGTTCCCTTTCTGCAAGTTAGATATATTAAATTGCTCATAACATCTTCAGTTGCCTCCGAAAGCCACAGCTGGACTGATGGTGAGGGATTGAATTATGGATGTGTAGTTTGATATTAGTTTCCTTTCTGCAAGTTAGAAATATTAAATTGTGCATGACATCTTCGGTTACCTCCGAAAGCCACAGCTGGACTGATGGTGAGGGATTGAATTATGAATGTGTGGTTTGATATTAGTTTACTTTCTGCAAGTTAGATATCAGTTACTCAAGTTGTTTATGGTTACTTCCGAAAATCATAGCTGGACTAATGATGAGGGATCAGAAGACAAGTTGATGTAATCTGATTTAGATTTACTTTGTTGCAATTTTGGATTTCTTTAAGCATAGTTTCTTTTGTGTTTAGACAACAGCACGAATAGTTTGGTTTTCATGCTCAATAGTTCACTGTTTTGATTTATTAGACTAGCAGCACCTTTTCATTTCAGCAGCACATTTTCATTTCCTTTCAAGTTTTGTCATTGTAAGTTTCAAATTCCTTTTTTAAGTTTCAAGTTGGTAAATCATTATAGAGGATATCATTTCCTTGAACAAACATAACCATACTTGTTTTTATTTTAGAATTTCCATCTCACCTTAGAAAATCAAAAACGACAAAAAGTTAAGAAATAGGTTATCTTGCACATATAGTGCGCCGCACTTCATCAGCTTACGAATCCCGGATTGATAAATTAATGTAGCAATTTAGGACACACTAAATTGACCAAACATTTTGGCGCCGTTGCCGGGGAAGTGTAACTAGGTAACCAATTTCTTAAAAAAAAAACATAAAATCATAAAAGAAGGGAAAACTTGATAACTTCTTGAAGTATGCTCTCCTCTTGCACCTAGTGTGATCTGGAGGATCAGAAAAGAGAGTTATTGGTTTGGTAATTTCTTAAGTATGCTCTCTTCTTGCACCTAGTGTGACCTGGAAGATCAGAAAGAGAATTATTAGCCCAACTTTTAAAAAATAAAAAATAAAAAAATGACATGCATAGAGCAAGAGATTCTAGGGGAAGGTTTATAGCTAAAGCCAAGAGTTCAATTTTCACAACTCCATCTTCTTCAAGGCATAGACCAGATTCACCACCATCTACCCCTAGCCTTAAGATTTTTGGAATTCAAGGAGCAGCTGAATTAGAGGATTCCCCTATACCACCTACTAAATCCCATTTAGAAAACAAAGAGACTCTCTCTCATCCTCCCTTGATAGAAGAACTAGAGGACTTTAAGGACTCTAAAGAAACTGTCATGGCAGAGGAAGTAATAGATGGAGGTAGAGGTAGAGGTAGAAGAGGAGGAAACAATGGAGACAACAATGGTGAAGGAAATAATGGTAGAAATAGGGAAGGAGACAACTTGTTTGGATTCCCAATAGTTGATGAGGAAACTCATACAACAATGAAAAATATCTCACCATCTGTCCTCCCTAACTTTTATGGATTGCGAAGTGAGGATCCTGAAACATTTCTATTTGAGTTTCTATTTGAGTTTGAAGTTTTGTGCCGAACCTATGACTATATGGAAGACTCTCAAAAACTCAAACTGATTCCTTCAACTTTGAAGGGATCTGCTTTGAAATGGTTCATGGGATTAGCCACTCAATCTATTAGGACTTGGAATGATATGAAACAAACATTTTGGATAGATACTTGGATTATTGTATGCCCACCAATCACAAGGATGAGGTATTCAAAATGATGCAAAAAGAAGATGAAAATTTGGAAGACTTACTTGAAAGATTTCAATACAACTTGAAAAGAGCAAAGATGAGCAACTTAGATGATGGAACCTTGAAAGCCCTCATATTAAAATCCATTAGAGATGAATGGATAGATATTTTAAACATGATGGGAAAAGGAGACATTTCTCAACTTCCACTTCGTGATATAACAGAACTATGTGTCCATCTCTCAAGAGGAAAATCTAAAACAGGAAAAGGGCCTAGGGATCCTTCTCTTATTAGGGCTAACAAATCTGCAACTGGATCAGTAAGTAGGGTAGAGATTGGTAATATGCTTAATGAATTCAAAACTGATATCTTAGGGAGCCTTAGTGAACAACTAAACACCCTTAAAATCCAAAACAAGCAGAAAGCAGAAACAGATGCTTTAGCCATCTTTTGTCCGAAATGTAGGAAGAAACATGCTTTAAGGGAATGTCCCTTGGATGCAAAAGTTGTAGAAACATGTGTGATTTGCTCAGAGAATCATGAGATCAAGGATTGTCCTTCAATTCCTGGACTCAAAGCTGTTTTTCAAGAAGATCCAAATTCAGTAGAATCTCTCTGTTTTGTCGCAAGGAGACCTTGGCAGGGACAACAATCTCAAGGGTTTAACAACCCTATGAATCTTCAAACCCCACAAAATTGGAATCCTTGGCAACAACCTTGGCCCCAACATCAAAATTCATATCAGCCATGGGTACAAGGGATGCAAAATCCTTATGGGAGATTTGCTCAATTTTATCAATATCCTCCATCTTTTCAAAATCAACAAGCTCCACAACTTCTAAACCCAAATCCACAACTTTCATTGCCATTTCCACAACAACAACCTTCTCAACAAAATACAAATCCTCAACTCATGCTCCCATACCAACAGAAGACAAATCAACTTCCAGCTCAGCCATTGCCAAATCCTAACAATAAGAATCCTCAAACTACTTATATGGTAGAAGGACAGCAATTTCCTACCTATATGATTGTTCCTCTCAACGATGTACAACTCAGATCTGGTAGAGTTTTAGAAAAACCTTCTATAAACATTCAAGAGCAAGATACCTCTGAGGAGGACTCTCTTCAAGTCAATAAGGGTTAAGGAAGCACATCTCTTTTCAAAATCAACGCAAAAAGAAAAAGAAAAGTTAACACCCACAACTCCTATGGTTGAGCAACCTGCATCTTCATCTACACCTCCTTTTCCTGAAAGACTACAAATTGACAAGGGGGTGGAAAAACAAATCTTGTTGCCTAACTATGATTTTCTAGATGAATTGAAGAATGTTTGTATCAGGATTCCCTTGCTACAAGCCATTCGAGAGATTCCTATTCTAGCAAAAACAATAAAGGAGTTGAGTTTCAAAAGACCAGGAAGGAAACTAAAAGACACAAGAAGAATCCACCTGGTAGGAAAGATTGCGGATATTATGATGGGAAAAATTACCATGCAGAAGTATGTAGATCCAGGAAGTCCAATTGTCAAGACACATATAAATGGGATAGAAATTCCAAACACATTGATTGACTTAGGGGCTGCTATCAACATTATGAGTAGACAGACTATGGAACAGCCAAAACTTCCTAACCCTTTTTTTACACCTACTTTACTGCAACTTGCAAATCGATCAATTATTAAACCAGATGGTGTATTAGAAGATATTTCAGTCTCCTTAGATTCTTGGGAATATCCAGTAAATTTTATGATTTTGACTCCCAAGAGTAATCTAGGAGGGCACCCACTTATCTTAGGAAGACCTTGGCTAGCCACAGCTGATGCTTTCATTAGTTGTAGATCTGGGGATATGTACATTTCTAATGGTAATTCGATAAAGAAATTCAATTTTTATCCTCCAGCAAAAGCAATTACAGAAGTAGGAGACAATGAATGGGTTGATGATGAGGACACTATACAACCTGTCTTTACCATTTCTGAAATCAGTGAGGATAGTCAAATTATGAACACATTAGAGAATTTTGAGACATCTTCAGAATATGACCCCACACAATTTCAGTTGGAATCTGACATAGAATATTTATCATCAAGACAAATGTCTCTTTACTCTATGGAAGAGTGTGGTAGTTCTACCATTGAGATTTTTCCAGGAAAAACATTGAATATCAGCAAACATTTGGAAAAGTCACAACAGAAAAACTGCTTAAAAATCTTAAAAAACATTCTCACACATTTGTGGGAGTATCTTTGACATGAAAGATGTAGTCTGAGCGTCCCATCACATCTATGTAAAGGGAAAAGCATTGAGCCACTCAGATG
Source organism: Pinus albicaulis (assembly GCA_034641835.2). Classification (NCBI taxonomy): domain Eukaryota; kingdom Viridiplantae; phylum Streptophyta; class Pinopsida; order Pinales; family Pinaceae; genus Pinus; species Pinus albicaulis. Next base: position 736,073,993 of record CM076576.1, read on the forward strand.
ACTCAAAAAATATTGAATCCAAATCAGGAGGAGATAGTGAAAGAAGAGCTCCAAAAACTTCTCAATGCAAACTTCATTTATCCAATTTCAGATAGCCGATGGGTTTCTCCTTTGGTTATAGTACCTAAAAGAATGGTAAATGGAGGGTATGCATTGATTACAGGGAATTGAACAAAGCAACTTTGAAGGATCACTTTCCTTTGCCTTTTATCGATCAGGTATTAGACACATTAGCAGGTAAAAAGTACTTTTCATTTCTGGATGGTTTTAGTGGCTATAATCAAATTCAGGTAGCACCTGAAGATCAAGATAAGACCACATTTACTTGTCCATGGGGAACTTTTTCCTACCGAGTGCTTCCTTTTGGGTTATGTAATGCACCTGCAACATTCCAAAGAGCAGTACTAGGAATTTTTTATGATCTAATCCATGATTGTGTAGAGGTTTATATGGATGATTTTACAGTTTATGGTAATTCATTTGAAGAGGCATTAGAAAATTTGGAAAAAGTTCTTATAAGATGTAAAGAAACAAACCTTTCATTAAGCCATGAAAAATGCTTTATGATGTTTACTGAAGGGATTGTTTTAGGACATCATATTTTAGGAGATGGGATTAAGGTTGATAGATCAAAAGTTGAAGTCATCTCCAAGTTACCTATTCCAAATTGTCAAAGAGATGTTAAAAGTTTTCTAGGATTTACTGGTTACTATAGAAGATTTATAGAAAACTTCACTAAAATAGCATCTCCACTCTTCAAATTGCTTACAAAAGACTGTGAATTTAAATGGGATCCTGATTGTCAATCAGCTTTTAAAACTTTGAAAACAAGAATATCTGAAGCACCTATCTTGAGAGGACCAAATTGGAAACTCCCTTTCCATATTTATACGGATGCTTCAGATACAGCTCTAGGAGCTGTGTTGGGTCAAAAAGATTTAGTTCCTTATTCCATATATTATACCAGTAAAAATTTGACTCCCACAGAGTTGAACTATACTGTGACTGAAAAAGAGTTTTTAGTTGTTGTTCATGCAATTAATAATTTTAGACATTACATAACAGGCTATGAAACTTTTATTCATACTGACCATTCTGCAATTAGATATTTGATGAACAAACCTGTTACTAATGGCAGAGTGACAAGATGGCTTTTACTTTTTCAAGAATTCAATATTACTGTGTTGGATAGACCAGGAAAACAAAATACAGTAGCTGATTTCTTGTCTAGGATTCAGAATACTAAAGAAGATTCTCCTGTAGAGGATAAGTTTTCTGATGAATACTTGTTTGCAGTAACTATTAAAACTCCTTGGTATGCAGATATTGCTAACTATTTGGTTACAGGGAAACTACCTTCACATTTATTTTCAAGTGAAAAACGAAAAATTATTCAGGAGAGTTCAAAATATTCATGGATTTCTAACGAATTGTTTAAAACAGGGCCAGATCTTGTGATCAGAAGATGTGTTAGGGAAGATGAAATGCCTGATATTCTTAAGGCATGTCATGATGAACCATGCGACGGACACTTTGCAGACAAAAGGACAGCCTATAAAATCCTCTCTTTAGGATATTATTGGCCTTCCCTCTTCAAAGATGCAAAACAATATGTCAAAAGGTGTGACAGCTACCAAAGAGTAGGGAAACCTACCCTTTCAAATGAAATTCCATTGCAACCACAGGTACTCATTGAACCCTTTTAAAAATGGGCTTTAGATTTCATTGGACCTATTAATCCACCATCTAAGCAAAAGAAGTATATATTGGTTTGTACTGATTATGTTACTAAATGGGTAGAAGCCAAAGCATTAGTATCTGCTACTGAAAATTCAGTTGTTCATTTTCTTTATGAGGATATTTTAACTCGCTTTGGTGTTCCAAGAGAAATTGTGACAGATCAGGGGAGCCAATTCACATCCAATTTGGTGGAGAAGTTGATGGAAGAATACAAAATCAAGCACAGAAGATCTACTCCTTACCATCCGCAAGCAAATGGTCAAGTGGAGTCCACAAATAAAGTTCTTAAAAGTATCATCACCAAAACTGTTCATCTACATAGAAGAGATTGGGTAGAAAGGCTTCCTGAAGCCTTGTGGGCCTACAGAACTACATGGAGAAATACAACAGGACATTCTCCCTATGAACTTGTTTATGGGAAAGAAGTCTTACTCCCCGAACATTGGGTTCAAGTCAGATATTCAGAATCAGCGATTCGATTGGGGTGGAAATTATGGGCAAAACATAAAATGGAAACGATTGAATGAGCTAGATGAGATCGGACAGAAGCTTAAGTTTTAGAAAATGATCTAGATTTCAATATCAAAGAGATAAATGGCATGACTAAGTATCAAAAGAAAAGTTTCAAGAGAGGATGGGCATTGTTATTTGATTCCAAGTTTAAATATTTTCAGGAAGAATTTCGGACTCATTGGCTTGGGCCATGGGAGATTGAGATCTTTATGAATGGACCGGTAAGAATCCGTCATTGATGAGTTTCAACTCTCCTCTTGTTGAATGGCCATGGAACTCAACTATTGCTCATAGCCACTCTCAATGGATTTTATCAAAAAATGTTTTCAAGAAAAGTTCTGCCAATCAAAATGATATTAGGAAAAATTCTTCTTTGACTGAAAACTTGATTAACAGTTTAAAAAAATAAATAAATAAATAAAAAATAAAAAATAAAAAATAAAAAAAAATGGTATAAGCCTGAAAACCAATCATTGATTGGCAGTCTTATACAGAAAATATGGGGTGAAAATCAGGGACACCTGACACTCTATATTTTCCAAAAAAATCTGTCTTTCATTTCATTTCATCTCACCACCCACTCCATTTCATTCCATTTCATTTCATTTCATTTCACTTCATTTCACTTCATTTCATCCATTCCATCAATAAAAATCTTCTTATGACCATTTCCACCTGGTCATTTGTCATTTGTTCATTTCTATTTCAGCCAAGTAATACGACAAATGTCGGTTTCCATGAAATTGACCATGTATTACTTAGTGACTCCGATTTCCATGATCAGAAACGGTTAACGACTACATCTGTTTTTCAAAAAGAATGTCATTCAGTATTTATTTCCATAAGCACTTAAAAATAAATGCAGGTGAGAGATTAAAAAAAATAAAAAAATGAAGACATGAGCCATTCAAATCAAGACACAAATGAAGAGCAATTAGTTGAAGACCAAAGGAAAAGGCAAAGATTCCAAAGGTATGAATAAAATTTATTTCAAATAGCATTGAAAAACACATTTTTATATAGTTCTGAACCATGAGCTCTATCCATTATGTGCAATGATTATATTGACAATTTCGTAACCTTTCACGATCTCCATATTATCCTCTCGCATTCATTCTCAAACGGTTCCATCATTTAACCCCCGACTTTCACTCATGTTCCAATATTCCACCGGTGACAATGAGACGTATTTGATTTGACCACGGACTCTTACAGCCGCATAAATCCATAACCGTTGTTTAAACGTGCTCATATTTATTGTGCAGCCACCAAAATTCAAAACGCTGCCGGATGTGTTATACTCTGTTAATCTCTTCAAGACACCAATAAAGAGCAACTAGTTGAAGACCAAGGAAAAGGCAAAGATTCCAAAGGTATGAATAAAATTTATTTCAAATAGCATTGAAAAACACATTTTTATATAGTTTTGAACCATAATCTCTATCCATGATGTGCAATGATTATATTGACAATTCCGTAACCTTTCACGATCTCCATATTATCCTCTCGCATTCATTCTCAAACGATTCCATCATTTAACCCCCGATTTTCACTCATGTTCCAATATTCCACCGGTGACAATGAGACGTATTTGATTTGACCACGGACTCTTACAGCCGCATAAATCCATAATCGTTGTTTAAACGTGCTCATATTTATTGTGCAGCCACCAAAATTCAAAACGCTGCCGGATGTGTTATACTTTGTTAATCTCTCTGTCGTGTCTCTGCCGTGTTTACGAAACCCCACTCTGTTCTATCTCACTCCATTTCGCTCATTGTGCTCATTCCCATTCTCTGATATTTACCCACAGTCATTGCACTTATCTCAGTGCATTTAGCCGTTCTATTTCCATTTGAACCCTCACGTAGGCAAATTTGTGAAGAGCAGAAAGAAAAAAATTGGTAAATTGCTAAGAGCAGAACCAGAAGGACCTAAGTTTATAGAGGGATATCCGCAAGTAAAGGAGATATTGAAGAACGAAAATTGGCTGCGGTTTATCCAGAAATTCAGAGGTTATCATAAAGAAGTCACGAAGGCATTCGCAGGGTCGTTTAATGGCTTGGAAGCAGAGATTGGAGACCTTAAGTTTGCGGTCAATGAAGCATCTATAGCAACAGCCACAGAACTTCTTCAGGAGGGTGAGCATTGGTTTAAAAATAAAAGCATCAGTGATGAAGCATGGAGGACAATCTTACGAAATCAAGGTATGGACATAACTATTTTTAAAAGAGGAATTCATGTTCATGCATTGAAAGAGGAATGGGCTACTTTGCTGCTAGTTGTTCAGAAATTCATTACATGTGAAGGCCGTTTTGGGTCCATGTATATGTACCATACCAGGTTATTGATGAATTTTCTAGATAATCAAACTCTCAATCTCCCATATTTTCTATTCAATAGTTTGAAGAAAATGTTTGTGATTGTTCAGAAACATTTAGGAGATGTAGAACCTCATCTATATCACCACCGCCTTGTAAAAATTTTGATTGAAAAGGAGTTAAAGGAAAAGAAAGACACATGGGAACAATTTTTGGTTAGAAATTTCTTTGAGGAACCTCAGGAAATTCCTGAAGGTAGTATAACAAGAAGGAGTAGAAGAAAAAGAATAAATGATGAAACCCAAATTACTCCTACTCAGGAAATTCCTGAAGGTAGCACAGCAAGAAGAAGTAGGAGAAAAAGGACAATTGATGAAATTCAAAATGCTTCTACTACTACAATTGAAAGAACTGATAGAGAAGAGAGACTGTCAAAGAGGAAGAAGAAGGAAATCAAGGGTAAGAAGCCAATAACACCAAAAGAGAGAAAAACTATTGAGGCTATACATAAAACCCCTTCTTCTGAAGAAGAAGATCATCAAGTGTTATCTGAAAGATTAGTTTATCTTCAAAACAGTCATCTATGCCCAAGAAGACAGAGAAAGGAAAACAAAAAAAAAAGGATAGTGTACCACAGCGTGTGAGAAGAAGCAGCAGACTAAAGGGGAAATTGAGGAAAACACAAATTAAGGGTCCTCATTTCATTGATTTGGGAGAGGAGACATCTTAACAGTCCCCATCTGACCATAGTCCATCTCAATCAGTTAGTGAACCTGGTTCATTTCATTCCCAGTCAGACATCGAACATACTCCATCCTATTCTCAGCAAGATGTTGATGTAAGCCCTTCTCAGCTAGGTTTTGAAGATAACTCTCCTTCACGACATTTTGGGGACAGCCCAATAAAAATGACACCTGAAATAGACCCCAAGCAGCAAGAAGTATATGACTATATAGAATCTTTGGAAAAGGCAGCTACAGGTCCCAGTACTTCGTCCATTCAGCCTCATACAGTACAGGATGATTTAGTCCAATCACTAAAACAGGAAATCTTTGAGCTAGAGTTTTTAAATAGGCACATCAAAAATGAAAATGAGACATTGAAAGAACAAGGCAAACTGGACAAAATCATCCATGATAATACCATGCTACATCTGGGAATATGGCAGAAGAAGAACAAGAAATTGAAAAGGAAATGCCAGAAGTTGAGCAGAGCACTGGTTAATATCAAATTTAGGCGCTTAATGAAGAAACCCAGAATGTTGGTAGCACCAAGGAAGAGGAGGAGAGGATTGGATGTGCTGGCTGAAGTGTCAAGGCACATGAACTAAGGAAGGAATATCAAAATTTTGGTTGCATGAGGACATGCAACACCTTCACGGTGGGGGTATGTTGAGTCTCAATTCTGCATCTTTTCCATACACTTTTCTATACCTTTTTCACTCACCTGAACCTCCCAAGTTGTCAATATCATTGTATGTTAATTGCAAAAGAGCATCTAACATGGTTTTTAACTATATTTTTGTGTCTGTTGTTTGATTTAGATTTTGTTCATCTAGCTGCGGAATCTTGCCACTTTCCGCAGCTGCTGCAACTTTCCGCAGCTATTTTGTGAAACTCTATGTTACAGGTGTCTACAGGGAAAACGAGCCACATGGGCAGGTCAGAAATGATGTGGACATGGTTCGTGTCCTATTGGCTCGAACAAACTCATCTAAAGAAGCCGCGGTCAAAGGCGTCCACATGGAAGTCAACCATGGAGTCTCACGGTGACAAGACTCTGTTTCGTGTCACGTAAAGGTTCATATGGCTGTTTCTGAGCTTGCGGAGGACAAGTCGACATCTGTACATTTCTCCATAGCCGAATTCAAGCATCCACTCCTCACAGATTTACTTTCCAACACGGCCATGATCCTAGATCCGTGGACGTAATGGTCTACGTGTTTTGTATTAGCATAAACTTTAGGAAGACAGTTATATTTCTTTTGTTATATATAATGCGTTTGCATACGCATATAGAGTTAGTCGATGTTGGTCTCTGTTATCTCTTATTAGTCTGCTCTGTAATGTAATTACGCTGCCTTTGAGCCGTAATACTACCTTACTGTTATGACTACATTTTAATATAAGAAGACTATGTTTTCAGACTTAATTCGTACTTGAGGATTGTTGCCAAGGCTGGTGTAGAGGGCCCCTGCTCAGCTGAGGTTATGTGCATTATTGTATAGTTCTTATTTCATTTCTTTAAAGCTCATTGTACCATAATCCATTCACATGTTTATACATTGCATTTTTCATATGCTTCATTTCTGTTTATAAACTTTCATGCTTTCCATTTCACTTCTGTCTTTCATGTTTTATGTTGTTAATCACTGATCAGTGTTCTTGTTTCAGGTTATAGATAGGCAGCCCGGGCATTTTCATAGCTTTTTGACTAATGACATGGAATTAACATTGTTCTGCTACTAATGTGTTTTTCTTAGTTTCTGTTTCATTTCAGTATTGCTTTGTTTAACTCAGTTTTGCTTAATTGTTTCAGTAGTTAAATTTAGATATATTAAACTTCTCATAGCATCTTCAGTTGCCTCCGAAAGCCACAGCTGGACTGATGGTGAGGGATTGTATTATGAAATGTGTAGTTTAGTATTAGTTTCCTTTCTGCAAATTTAGATATATTAAACTGCTCATAGCATCTTCAGTTGCCTCCGAAAGCCACAGCTGGACTGATGGTGAGGGATTGTATTATGAAATGTGTAGTTTAGTATTAGTTTCCTTTTTGCAAATTTAGATATATTAAACTGCTCATAACATCTTCAGTTGCCTCCGAAAGCCACAGCTGGACTGATGGTGAGGGATTGTATTATGAAATGTGTAGTTTGGTATTAGTTTCCTTTATGCAAATTTAGATATATTAAATTGTGCATGACATCTTCAGTTACCTCCGAAAGCCACAGCTGGACTGATGGTGAGGGATTGAATTATGAATGTATGATTTGATATTAGTTTACTTTCTGCAAGTTAGATATCAGTTACTCAAGTTGTTTATGGTTACTTCCGAAAATCATAGTTGGACTAATGATGAGGGATCAGAAGACAAGTTGATGTAAATTGATTTAGATTTACTTTATTGCAACTTTTGGATTTCTTTCAGCATAATTTATTTTTTGTTTAGACAGCAACAAGAATAGTTTGGTTTCATGCTCACTAGTTCATTGTTTTGATTCATTAGACTAGCAACCCTTTTCATTTCAGCAGCATATTTTCATTTCCTTCCAAGTTTTGTCATTGTAATTTTCAAATTCCTTTTTAAGTTTCAAGTTGGTAAATCATTATAGAGGATATCATTTCCTTGAACAAACATAACCATACTTGATTTTATTTTTAGAATTTCCATTTCATCTTAGAAAACCAAAAACGACAAAAAGTTAAGAAATAGGTTATCTTGCACATATAGTGCGCCGCACTTCATCAGCTTACGAATCCCGGATTGACAAATTAAATGCAGCAATTTAGGACACACTAAATTGACCAAACAGGATAGCTATGTGGTTGGAAGTGGTGGAGACTGAAAAATGACCTATAGTGGGCTAGGAATTAGATCAAGGTCTCCATCTCGTAGCTTCGGACCCAATTCCATGTCTGCGACCTCAATTAAGTCTTCAATATGCTGAGCAAGATCGTGATCCTACATCTGTTTTCTCTCTCCCTCTGTTGTTGGTTGACTTTTTTCTTGATATTTGACTTGAATTGACATTGTTTCCTCTCTTGTTTCTCCTTGCCTTGCTTCTTTCTCCTGCTTCTAATTCTCCTCTTGTTCTCTCCTTATTTTCTCTCGCTCTTCCCTTAATTCTTATTCTTCTCTCTACGCTCTCAGCTCTGATTCCTCCAAGATTTTCTTCTCTCTCTCTTCCTCTGCTCTTCTCTCTGTAGCCTCTGCTTCCTCTTTTCTTCTGCTACCAAAGATACTTTCGTAAGGATGGGATCTGCTTTCATATTCCATATTTTTTCCTCCTTTGCACTACCAACAACCTTCATCTTTCTACTAATGCTTCTCCTAGAATTGCTTCAATCTGTGGAGTAGCCTGTGAAGTCCCAGTTATACTGATCAATTCACGAGGTCTAGAGTAATTGTAACAATTCTTCCATGGTTCCTTCTTCAGCCACTGAAAATCCCCACTAATCTAGCTGTAGTATATTCTCGCACAATGGTATTTTCAAATTCCCCTTAGATCTTATAGATTGAAGTTTTTTATACTGAACTCAAACTTCACTATGAATTTCACTTCAGTATCTACAAATTTGAGATTCTTGATCTCGTATAATCCAATCTACAAAGGAAGAGTGAGCCATGGTGCTTTCTTCTTCCTTTACAATTTTGCTGACAACCTGGTGGAGATATGATATGATAACTCTTGCATGAAATTTTTTTCGGTGGCATACCTTGGAAAAAGATGTGGCAAATTTTACCCACCAAACACTTTAATAAGTGTTCCATTCGGTAAGGTGAACCAATCTGCAATATCTGATATCGCCTCCATTGCTCCTTGCAACATGCAAGGTGGGTCCTCCATGATGACTGCATTCCGATAGCAACTTGCAATAGATATGCATAGTAGTTTCTCGGTGTCCAGGTCCAGTTCATGCCAGGTGTTAGTATGAATCTTAATTCAAAGCGTACAAAAAAATACCACTTTAGTTGTGCATAACAAACAACCCTAACAAAAAATATGGCTGCCAATATCCTTAGATCTACAGTTAGGTGATCAAGATAAATGCTGAAAAAAAATCTAGATTTATGCATTAGAAGACATTAAGCAGTAGAAAAAACAATATTTACTCCATGCATCCAATAGACAAGACAAGAATATGTTGAATGAATTTTGTATTAATGGCACCTAGGAGGAAAACACAGGAGGATGTTCCCATTTCTCCTCAATGGGATGGGTTCTTGTAAGTCCTCAGCACTTCTGATCTAAAATTCCTCTCTCTTGATGGTGTAGAAAACCCATACAAAAATGGTAGCAAAATATGACTATGATGGTGGATCAATAGTCAGACCAAAAGTAGAGATCCCGAGTGATCTATAGGCAACAAAAGGTGGTAAATGAATGGGAAAACCCTTTTATTTATAACAAAATATTGAGTTAGTCTAGATATTGGTGCATAATTAAAATATTATTAACCAAATCAAGATCCAACTTTTATGGAATATTTTATTATATTTTTTGGAAGGAAAAGGAATTTGACTTCGGTCAAATCCCTTTATTTGTAAAAAATAAATAAATAAATGATTTATTTATCATTTTAAGGATGTAGTTGAGTAATAATCAAATAAATAATGATTTATTTAATTATTTAAGGGTGATTTAGTCATATTCAACAAGGAATATTATTTAAATAAGGTTTAAATAATTATTCTTAGGAAATAATAAGATAAATAATGATTTATCTAGTTAATTTCCCTGTTTTGGGTTAAATATAACCAGGAATATTAATTAAACTATTGTTTAACTAATTATTCCTTGAGGAAAATCAAACAAATGTAGATTTATTTAATATTTCCTCATGGGGTTTCCTTTTTAGACCATAAACAACTTAATAAAGGTGGTTTACTAAGTTATTTTTCATAGTGAATGCATTTTTACTTAGGTTAAAATTGGTCTTACATGGTGTACTTGGGTCCATCTAATAACAATAATTTATATGACCAAAAAATGGTGTAACGGATTGCCCCCCAATGTGCCATCGTTAGGGGCTAATCGTATGACCGAAGTATGTTGTAAGAACTCAATCACTAGACACCGAAGGGGAATTCAAAGAGAGAGAAGTATAAGGTAGACCAAAGTGCTGAAGGACTAGACCCTTAGGAGGCGAGACTTACAGATGTGACAAGTCTCTTTTATGAGTGAGTACCTGTGCTATAGGCGGCGGGGGAGGCATACCTATGCCCACCGAGACAAAGTACAAAGAATAAGGTGTCCAGTAAACAATGGACTGAACAATATAGTATATGTTGGCATAAACATGAGCTAGATAAACAACAAGATAATGAATCCCACATATATATTGTGCCTGGGATAACAACCAGGACTTGTACAATAATATCTGAGTACATGAGATATAAATACAACCCAGATGCTCCTGAAGACAGGAAAGGGCTCTGAAAATCTGACTGATACATGCAAACAAAAAGGCGTTGCAAGCAGCTGAGGCCGACATCATCAAATGTATGGAGCTGCATCAAAGGCTGTAATGAAGGGGTCATCCGGGTATGTGGGGGGCTACCTGTAGGGCTACCCCCTCATGAGGGCTGAGACATCTCACACACACCTGGGAATCACCGATATTAGCTGTTGCATCACTGAGCTATCAAGTATACGAATCTCAATCATGCTGAAAGGAGCTGGAGCTGAGACAATCAAGTCAAAGGGAAATGAGGAGTCCCTTTGCCTAATCTGAGGCATCGAACAAGAGTGGAAGCTGGAACCAAGGTACACCGCCCTCTAGACCTATCTTCTGGAATGAATGAGCTGATGTCAATAGAAGTAGGTCCACCATAGGTGAGGCAATGAGGGATCCTCAACTAAGGCACGAGAGAAAATAGTAGAGCGACTAATAGACAAACACCAATGATGATGATGAAATGGGGGGGAATAAGTATCCTATGGACAACTTCCCTTGTTAGAGCATAAAGGGAATGGATGACCTGGAAGCAATTGACACAATATTATGAGGGATAGGGGACAGTGGGACTGGAGGCCATAATGTGCGACACGAGAGAGGGATCAAGCAATGAAGGATGGAGGGCTATAGTAGGAGGCAAAGGGACTCGAGATAGACTCCATGAATGCAATGATGACTCAACTCAAATGCTCTAAAAAAGGTGACTCGATGGTGCTGCCACACAGAAAAGGTCCAATGGAGACCATAAAAACATGAGTACATAGTGGTTACTCATGACAAAATTCAACACGAGCATGGACAAGTATGGAGGCAAAGTGGTGCCCCCAAGTACAAGTGTTACAAGTGAAGAAATTCAATTTTGGGGAGTATTGAAGTGACGCTTCATGGAAAAAATGTGTCATGGTGAAGTATCAAATCATAAAAAGCACGAGTTGGCTACCTAAAGAAAATAAAACATGCATTTTTGGAAGGAAATGCTAAGGGTAATATCTCTTTAGATAGAGTGCATTACGAGGATTTCGAAGGAGATGGCCTTCGAAGTCCTCTAATAGATATGCCCCCTTACCTAAATCCTTATTGATGATGTAAGGTCCTAGCCATAATGAGTCAAACTTCCCATGACCAAGGACATCATGGGCCTGGTCATACACCAAAACAAGATCACCTTCGTGAAAAGTACGAGGGTGACCTTTTCGGTCATATTGAGCTTTGGTGCATTTCTTAGCTGCCTCAATGGTTTGCAATGCAACATGACTGTCTTAGAAAGCGCGCTCAAGCATGAGAAGTCATTGTTCTAAAGGTTGGGTGTCAGGGATAAGTTTGACGGCTAGACGAAGGGAATGGATTTCACACTCGATCGGTAAGACTACCTCCTCTCCAAAAACAAGGTGGAAAGGAGTAAACCTGGTGGCGGTTTTAATAGAAGTTCTATAGTTCCACAAAACAGGAAAGAGCATAAGGTGCCAGTTGGTTTTGTGCTTATCCACCATCCGTTGAAGCTTGGTTTTAAGGATTTTATTGACTGCTTCAACTTGGCCATTACCTTGGGGGTAATAAGAGGAGGAATATTGGTGCTCAAATCCCAACAGTGAGGATAGCTCACGCCATATCTCATCTTCAAAATGTAGGCCATGGTTAGAGACCAATTGTTTCAGAACTCCGAATCGAGCGATCACATGGTTAAAGAAAAAGAGGGTTGCGATAGCTGCCGTGTTGTTAAATGTTGGCATGGCCTCATCCCATTTGGTGAAATAGTCAACCGCCAAGATGATATACTTATGATTACCAGTCAATGACAGTCGAAACTCCATAAAGTCTATGGCCCACTTACAGAAGGGACCATCTAAGATGATAGGATGGAGGGGAGCTGGAGAGGCTCGTGCCATAGGGGCAAAATGTTGGAAATTGGGGCAGTATTTGACTGCCTCAATGCAATCACCAAAGAGAGAAGGCCAAAAGTACCCAGTGCACGTGATTTTCTCAGTAGTGGCCAAACCAAAGAGGTGGCCACCACAAGCGCCGCTATGACAGGAATTGAGGACTTGCTCTACTTCAGTGTGTGTGAGACAACGACGAAGGATAGAATCTACACTGCGACGATAAAGGTCATCACCGATAAGAAGGTAGCGGGGGTCTAGTGTCAGATACGTCGTCGAGCATCATGGTCAAGATGGAGGGCAAACTTTTGGGTTCGCAAATAAGTGAGGATTTCCCCATACCAAGGGTCATTGGTGGTAATGGAAAATAAATGTTCATCGGGGAAATTATCATTATCTGGAGGATCCTACATACCTGTAGGTAGTTCGGAAATGAGTTCAACGAGGGCTAAACCTTTCTTACTTTTTGGTGTGACAAATTCAAGATCGAATTCCTGGAGGATCACAATCCAATGACCGTACTTCCCCTTGATGATTCGACGAAACAATAGGAAGGCCATAGGGTTGGAATTAGTCACGACCTTGGTGGAACACATGAGGATGTAATTACGAAGTTTATGGACCAAGAACACAATAGCCAGTGCTAATTTCTCTTCATGTGAGTAGGATACAAGAGGTCCTACCAGGTTCTTACTAACATAATAGATAACATATTCAATTCCATTTTCATCTTCCTGAATGAGGACTCCAGCGACCGAGTGGGTGGAAGCAGAGATATACAAGATGAAATCCCTATCAAAGTCAAGTGGACGAATCAAGGGAGCGAATGTGAGAGCATGCTTCAGGGCATTGAAAGACTCTTGAGCATAGGTATCCCAAAAAAAATGGATATTAGAGCGGAGGACTCTAAGGAACCCATGCACAATGGTGGCATAGTCAGGTACGAACCGACGAAGGAAATTAGCTTTACCTTGGAGACTTTGTAACTGGCGTAAAGTATGAGAGATAGGAAGCTCAAGGATGGCTTGAAATTTCAATGGATCAAGTGTGATACCATATTTAGACACAATGAAGCCTAGAAGACGGCCGACAAGTGCACAAAAGACACACTTCAATGGGTTGAGGTGGATATTATACTTGCGACATCGGAGAAAGATGGTACGTAGGTCATGGAGGTGTTGCGTCTGATGTTTAGAATGCACAGTGAGGTCTTCTAAATATGAAAGGAAAATATGAGCCAAGTCATGGAAACAGTAAGACATAGCCCGCTGAAAAAGTGGCTCCTACGTTTTTGAGGCCGAACGGCATGACTCGATAGGCAAAGGTTGCCCATGGACTAATGAACGCGATTTTAAGTTGGTCAGCACAACGAATAAAATTTTTTTGTACACGTAAAAACCATCCATAAAGGACAGAACCTCATGCCCTACACACTCATCAATGATTTGGTCAGTGAATGGAGTGGGGAAGTTGTCTTTGGGACAAGCTTTGTTCAGATTGCGAAATTCAGTGCAGACATAGATGGTGCATTGTTTTCTGAGAACGAGAACCGGATTGGACACCCAAGTGGTGTATTCAATGGGATAGATAAAACCAGCCTACTTGAGCTTATCGATTTAGGCTTTGACAACTTCTTGTCTAGAAGGATTAATGGGTCTCAACTTTTGACGGACAGGATTGGCATCAGGCCACATATCAATATGGTGTTCAACAATTGGCGGATCAAGTCTAAGTATTTTCAAGAGGACCAGAAAAATATCATGAAATTATTTCAATAGCTTGGTAAGTCTTGAATTTTCTTCCAGAGGCAATGGGCACCCAAGGTGATATCTATCTCCTGGTCTTTCTAAAATGTCAATTTTAATGGTAGGAGAGATATTGGCCATATTTCTTCTTTGAAAGCATCAAGCGGAATGGGATATCTAACAATCGACTTCATTAGGAATGAAGTCTTTAGTTTCCATAGCATATTGGTCGTGGACCGTTGTGGGAGGAAGTACGCACTTGGTATCATCCCATGCAAAGTCGGGATCGGTTATCACTTCCATAATGTCTTCATCGCAGTGAAATATGGGTGACCGGAGGAAGGGAGACCACCTAACGTGGTAGAGATACTCGACTCATCAAGATGTGTAGAAAGGCAACATGCACAACGTCATGGGGGGATGACCGAAGAGTAAGGATAAAGGATCTACCTGGCGGCGGAGCCTGTGGTGATCGCCAAGGGAGGTCGAAGCGCATCATCACAGCCCTATGGGGGCTTCTAACGAGGGTCTCATGGATGATGATAGGTATGTGTCGGTACGGGTTCGTCATGTCGACATCAGAGGAGGGATGTCAATGGGAGTAGGTGTATCCGGTTCGCTTTATGCGTAACTCATGAACAAAGAGGGGGTGCACTTGTTATGCTTGGCCTCGAATTGGAGGAAAGCTTCCAAAGAGGAATGATACTCTTCGAGGCATGGACAGAGGTGAGTGTAATTGCCATGGAAATCACAAAAATCACAAGGGTGATTTTTGCGCAATGATTTTATTTTCGGGACCGAATCGGGTATAGTGACATAGACCTCAGGGATGTCAGATTCTGAAAACATCTCATTAACCATGGGCTTAAGGTGAGGCAACTCCAACAAGTATGTGTGGCATGCCCGAAAACATCACACAAAGCACACCTGATAATGCGCCTTAGTGGACAAGGAGGGGCAAGGTTTGTCGGGGTAGTCTTGTCTTTGGTTGCTTTACTGGCTTTTCCCCCATTACCTGAAGCTGTCACAATAGGAGGAGGTTCCTGTTGAGGTGGTTGAGGCACTGTAGCCGTGGGAGAAGTCATAGGGACTGGTTGAACCGGGGTCAAAGTCAGATATGGTTTGGGGTTACTAGGTGGGGTAGTGGCTGGGGGATCAAGGTACCGACGGAATCCTTGTGGTCGTGTTGGGCAAAGAGAGGGTAGCGCTACTGTGCACTGCAGACTCGGGGAGGGTGGCTAGGAACGATATCTAACCGAGGTAATGACCAGCGGGGATGACTCCAAGATGGTTGCGTCCGAGGAACGATTCCAGGAGGATAAAGAGGCTCATGAGTACCAACCGAAGGTGAAGGGGTCGAGGAGGAGGTCCAAGGTCGAATCGAAGGGCTAGGAGCAGCCGGGAGGGCGCAGGTCGCCGACTAGTCGGCGAGGCTGCGAGGTAGCCCAAGACGATTGCATCATGCAAACATTCGAATCTGAGCTAGGATTAGAGACAAGAGGAGGAAGACCAGGGAATTTACCAAGCAAAGAGGAATCTTTGTAGACGTCGGGTGAGACACTGGTCAAAAGATTAACGATTTTCTTATTGGCCACCAAAGAGATGATGGACTCAGGGGAGGTCTGAGACTTCGGTTCGTAATATGTCAACTGGTCGATGGTGACTATCTTTCCATTATGAGGGAAGGACATCTTAGGAAAATCGCGTAAGGGACAATAGACATCGCATATGTAGCTACACTCCAATAGAATGTTGTATCAAGGGGGGCATCTACAACTCTACGTCAATGCAGTCACTCTTGCCCACAAGAGTAATAGGACAATTGTGGAATAAGCCAATTGGCTTAGAGGTGTGGCCATCCCACACCTCTGGAGAGGATCATGGAAGGATCCAACTCAAGTGATCTGATTTGCTTCCAAACTGAAGTGGACATCACACAGGTGGATGCCCCCTCATCAATAATGCACCAAGAAACGTTAGTGTTCCAAATCTTGACTGGGATTTGGAAGGCGACAGAAGCAGGGAGAGGAGGATGTGCTAACCAGTCAACATCAAAGACAATCAATCGGTCATCGTAATGATATACAATGCCCATGGTGGATAGTAGAGCTTTTTGTTATGAAGGGCACGACTAGAGGAGTTTCAGTGTTGAAATGGCAACAGGGGATTGTGCCAAATCATCTACTATGCTATACAAATGGGCAGATTTTTCGGAAGCAGCATTTCGGCATAGTGGTCCCTTAGGGATCTTGGTATGAACCTCCATCTTGGTCAGAGGGATCTATAAGGGACAATTAGGTGTCGAAAGAGGCTCTATAGAGACCAAAGGAGGCGGTCGACGATGTGTAGCGGGAGGTTTGCGAGACCGACGAAATGAGTCCGACATTGACGTCTACGGCTACAGTTGATCGTGTCTGTCACGGGAGAACTGCATCAGAGGTACCGCAGGGAGAGGCCGAGTGCTCACCGACTCGGTGGTTGGGTAGCCACAACCGTCGAGGGAAAGGATTGGTAAACACAGCTGGTTGACTAGGTGCAGGACTGGGAGGGACGGAAGGGAAGGGTTGTTGTCCTCTCCATGTTGCTTGAGACTCCCATAGCTGCCGCATCTGTGGGAAAAGAGGACAATCATGCATTTAATGACCATAAACACCACAACAAGAACAGGGCTTTTCCGTGCAAACAGGCCTGTCCTACTTGGGCTGAGTGCCTTGTTGCTGGTTCGCAATGTTAGGAGCATTACCTTGATTAGGTCCTCGTGATTACCAAAGGGGCCTGATTTTTGAGTGCCTTTCTCTTCTTTTCTCTCGAGGAAGGAGGGATTTTCTAGTCGCCCTTCTATGCATACACTTGCACCGAGGGGGCGATGGTTGTCGTTGCAATGGTTGAGAAGGCAAAGGAGGAGGAGGTGCTACTGCCGGAGGAGCCGGAGCACCAAGCGGGATACTAGATAATAAGGAGGTTGGGTAATGCGTGTGGTAACAGGAGGTTGGGAAAAAAGAGGTGTGTCGTATCCTAGATACGTGCTACCAGAGGGGGAAAAGTGTAGAAGGTGTTGGCTCCCCTCGAGGAAAAACCATAGCCCATGGGAGGTTGGAGTATATGGATTAGGAGAGAGCTCCAATGACATCGTTGGTAGCATGAGATGCCCGGTGCGCGGACAACCACCTCGTGTCTAGGAAGATCAAGTAGAACGGTATAAATACACCCGACCGAGGCTGTGACTGTGTCATATTTTAACACAATTTGGAGAGCGGCTTCTTCGGTTTGAGGAAAGTGCAATGCGACATCTTTTCCGATAGGTGGAAAAAGAGATCTAAGGGACCAGTCCATGTAGACATGGTTCACACAAAGGTAGGAGCCCGACATAGGCTCTTTCTTCTCCACCATTCCTAGACATGGTCGAATAGGTAGGTCGCGGACGATTGACGGAAAGAAGTCAAGGGTTTGGTACC